>OY978215.1:39064851-40264851 GCA_963854785.1 Vaccinium vitis-idaea
GAAGAAGATGAGATATGGTTGTGGAGCTGAGATTACACTGGCCTCTCCCCCCCCTCCCCCCCCCCTCTCTCTCTCTCTCTCTCTCTCACAGTTGAAACTTCTCTCCCTCTTCTTGGTCTGACCGAAAGACAATGGAAAAAATTAAAACCAAGAGGAGAACGGATTGTCTTGCCTTAAAAGGAGAAAGGGTTGGGGGGTTGATTTGGGTTTGGGAGCCTCCACATAGCAGGGAACAAAATGCTAGGAGGAAAGGGTTTTGGGGAGGGTAGGATAGGCTAAGTAGTTTTAGGATAGTGTAATGTTGTCAGTTTAGGCTTTGAGTATACTAGATATTAGGAGGGAAGAAAAACAGATATAAGTAAACCATTTTGCTGGAAGAGGAGGGGTTTCTAGTATCTATTTGGACAAGTTTGGGAAGAGGGAAAAACAATTGAGACGAGTGGGGGAGGAAATTTGTATTACACTTGGACTCACACTTTTTGGCTTGGTACAAAATGATTAGAAGCCATCCATATTTATACTACTAATGAAAGGTTCTAGATTTCTTTATAAGATAATATCTTGGTAGGTTCTAGATTTTACACATGTGATAAATACATACAACAAATATCTAAGATATTTCTTAAGCTTCTAGACATATTCTAGAATCTAGGTATTCTAGAACTCTTCTAGAAACTACATACATCTCCTTCCAAAATATCTTCTATTTTGGGCTTCTTGACTTAGGCTTTATTTTTCTTGCACCAAAATATTAAATCCCACTCTTGTATTCACACACTGGTACATACAAACAAATTATTAATGGTGGTTATGGTTGTGGGGTGTGACAATTGGGTATTAGCTAAAAGAGAACTTATTAAAAATCATGCTAAGGGAGGAGTAATTTGAGGAACCCCAAGTGAACTAAATATAGGGTAAGAGGATTTGCTAAATTGCAGACAAGGGGTACTTGACCGAAAACTCTCAATCGGCGTAATTAAGGATGGGTAACTACATACTGACATGAATTTGCCGTAAATATCTTTCTTCCCCGAAAATGACGAACGCAGGAATAAGGGGAGGGAGAGAGAGAGAGAGAGAGAGAGAGAGAGAGAGAGAGAGAGAGAGAGAGGGGAGTGCAGACTACTCTGTGTATATTTGAGTTTTGGTAGAATCTAACGTTGAGTTTGTAAAACCTAATTCGGATTTTGATTTATACTCTTTTCATCAAACAGCATTCAAAATGAAGGTTCAAATGCATACCTTAGACGAGTGGTGCATCCAACGAAGTCGTGAGAGTTGCCAAGTTCTACAATTTCCTGGTGGTGATGGCGATTTCTGTGGTGCCAACTGTAGTGACGTCAATGAACGACGACGATGGGGAGAGAGAGAGAGGGGGGGGGGGGGGGGGGGGAAGAAGATGAAGGAAAGGAGACGATTTCGTGGTGGTGTGGCTAGGGAAGGCTCAAAGTTGCCAATTTCACAGTGGTGATGGCAGGAGACGATGGGGAGAGAGAAAGACGAAGAGAAGAAAGAAATGTGTTTTTCAGGGTTTTGATTTTTTTGATTTTTGGGGTTTAGATTAATAGGAGGGATAGTTTGGGTAGTAATTAAATGTCAGGAAGGAGAGGGGTAGATTGTAAAAGTTTTGAAATTTTTTTATGGTGGATTCTATTAACAACCGAATTTTGGCTAAATACAGCCCACTAAAAACTCAAAATTTGACTCCATGTTTCGCTACTTGAGAATTGTGATCAACCAAGGGAGTTTCTTTAGGATCTTAAGAATTTTGTGCTACGCCTGATAAACGACCCTAGGTACCCGAGCTTGAAATATTTTTTTATGGTAGTTAAGCTTTCAAACCAAGCTCGAAGAAACTACTGCTTGGCATGTTCAGCTTATGATGTATAAAAGATTCGAGCTATTCGAGATCAGTTCAATTAAAGGTCATTCGAAGAAACTACTGCCTCTTGTAGTTATTTTGTATGTTGTTATCTTTGTGCTTGTTTCCTTGAATCAAAATTTTGTGGATTATAAGTTGCAGCGTAAAAAATTTGCTTTAGAATAACGTAGTGACTTCCTATTGCAAGTACCTAAACACCCTTTAGCTACTTACTGCGGCAGCTCTTGCAATTTATTCGTCGTCGCCATCATCAGAATTGCTAGCACTACTCACTCGATCCAACTCAGATCTGCTACTCTAAGATATGTATTCGAACCCTCATGGATTCAGACGCATTATATTAACCTAAAATATGTCAACTAAGATACATAGCATGGTTAGTTGGCCCACTCCACACTCTCTTAAGGCTTTAAGGGGATTCCTTGGATTGACGGGTTATTACAGACGATTCATCAAAGACTATGGCAAAATCTGTCAACCCCTCAACTTATTACTCAGGAAGGATTCTTTTCGATGGGGAGTATGGGGTGAAGAAGCTAACAAGGCTTTTGCTCAGCTAAAAAAGGCCATGACTTCTGCCCTAGTTTTAGCCCTACAAGATTACACAAAGCCTTTTGTTTTGGAGTGTGATGCCTATGGCAAGGGAATTGGAGTTGTTCTCATGCAGGAGGGAAGGCCAATAGCCTTCTATAGCAAGGCACTCTCCCCTACTAGCTTGGGGTTATCAACATATGAGAAGGAGCTCCTAGCTGTGGTAAAGTCAGTTACAAAATGGAGACACTATCTGTTGGGGAGACATTTCTTTATCAGAACTGACCACCAAAGCCTCAAATTTCTTTTGGAGCAGAGGGTCACCACTCTCATGCAGCAGAAATGGTTATCCAAACTAATGGGATTCGACTATAAAATTACATACAAAAGTGGCAAGACAAATGCAGCTGCTGATGCACTCTCTAGGGTTAGGGAAGAGAACACCACAGGCACAGTAGTACAAGGTCTACTGGCCACACTTTCTGTGGTTATGTGTAATTGGGTGCAAGCTCTGCAAGATAGTTGGCACAATGACCCAAATTTGCAACAAATTATTACTGACTTGCAACACGATCCCAACAGTCATCCTTCTTACCTTCACATGTTGTATTACAAAACTAAGTTGGTGGTGGGCAAAGATGTGTAGCTTCGGCTCATGCTCCTCAAAAAACACCATGCCAGTCCAACTGGGGGCCGCCACTCAGGAGGATTGAAAACCTATCACAAACTCAAACAAGCTTTCTTTTGGAAGGGAATGAAACAATATACACTTAAGTTTGTGGCTGAGCGTGATACCTTTCAGAGAAACAAGACTGAGACAGTAGCTTCTCCAGGCCTCCTACAACCACTACAAGTCCCAACAAGGTTGTGGAGTGACATTTCCATGGATTTTATTGAGGGCCTTCTTGTGTCATCCCATAAAACAGTAATTTTTGTGGTCGTAGACTAGCTAAGTAAGTATGCCCACTTTATCCCTCTGACTCACCCTCACACTGCTACCACAGTAGATCAAGCTTTCTTAAATCATGCCTTCAAATTACATGGAATGCCAAATTCTATTGTATCAAACAAAAACCCCATTTCACTAGCACCTTCTGGAAAGAGTTATTTCGTCTTCAGGGTACTCTACTATGCCTAAGTACTACTGATCACCCCCAAACAAATGGTCAAACTGAAGTAGTGAATAGGTGCTTGGAAGGGTACCTAAGGTGTTTAACAGGTGATAGACCAACAAGTTGGGTCAGATGGCTTCCACTAGCAGAGTGGTGGTATAATACCACCTATCACATTACTACTGGTGTCACCCCATATGAGGCATTATATGGTCAAACTCCTCGTAACTGCAAGCACTATGCTCCTGGGGGTACTACAGTGGCAGCCACAGAAGCTTTGCTCAAAGACAAAGATACCATGCTCAAATTACTCAAGGAACATTTTGTTGTTTATCAGAACAGGATGAAACAAACTGCTGATGCTCGCACAACTGAAAGAGAGTTTGCAGTGGGTGACTGGGTATACCTCAAGCTTCAACCCTTTAGAGAGGTCACTGTGGTTTTCAAAAGGACTGCCAATCTGGCTTCAAAGTACTTTGGTCTTTATGAGGTCATTCAACGAATAGGTCCTGTGGCCTATAAGCTAGCTCTGCCAGATTCTTCACGCATGCACCCAGTTTTTCATGTGTCCTTGTTAAAAAGGAAGTTGGGTCATAACACTGTGGTTCAGACAGCTTTACCTCTGACTGGGGAAGATGGGCAGTTACAACTGAAACCATTTGCTATTTTGGATCGCAAATTGATAACGCATCATAACAAACCTCATACTATGGTTTTGGTCTAGTGCACTAACTCCATCCCTGAGGATGCTACATGAGAATCATGGTATGACTTGCAACAACGCTTTCCAAACTTTCAACCTTGAGGACAAGGTTGTGTTTGGAGAGGGAGGTGATGATAAGATTGGGGAGTCTACTGCACTATATCTAGAAATATAAGGGGGGACATTGTGATTGTTGTAATTTTGTTAGTCTGTTACACGAGGGGGAGAGAGTATTAAGAGGGGTGTCATGTAAGAGGAAGGGGGTCGTTGAGCAGATTACTTCTAATCTCTTTTCCCTCTCTTCTCCAATTGCATCTTCTTCTCTCTATTTTCTCTCTCCTTCGATCTCTCTTTCCTATAATACTCTTCCAATTGAAATCGATAGATATCAATAAAGCAAACCCTAATTGGAGATTTCTGGTTGAATTCAATTCACAATTTCCATTTTTGTTGCAAAGCTTATTAACTTTTTCCATGGTCTGATATTTAAGCTCAAGAATGGATCTTTCTTGTTTTTTGAATAGACCTTCCTTATTGCTGGGACTATCTAGGCAATTCGTTTTCTTCCCCTTCTGTTATTTCAACTATGAAGTCAAAAAGAGGATACGATGAATAATGTCGAAGGAAAAGTGTAATCGCACTCCCACTCTTACAACTAAACTTACAATCATTTTACCACATTAGTATATCGGCTCCTTTATTTTGATTATCGAACAGTTCACTTTGTAGAGCATGTTAATAATATTAATCACGCTAATTAATTTCATGTTTATATGATATATTCATCATCGCAACACATTTACCTTCTCTGTGAGTTGTTTTTTTTTTTTTTCCAAAATAAATGTGTCCCAATCATGAATTTGTCAACATCCGATAAACATGAATTTTGATATTATTCTTATTTTTTACTTGTTGTATAAACTATAAAGTGAATGTTTCTAATCTTTAAAGTGATGGCTCGCATATGCTAATATGGCAAATCGAATTTTAAATGTGGTTGTAAAGGCACGAGTGTGAGTAGACTTCCCTTTATGGAAAGAGGAAACATGTTTTTTTTGGATGTTGTAGAAGAACCATAATGGAGTGAACTTTGAATGGTGTTTATGAATTCTTGATACCTTTTTCGATTGGCCCGGGGGCATGCTGTCCGTTAAGGGATAGCATGAATGTCGTCCCCATCAGAACCATCCATGCTCGACGATCAACGACCTAGATTAGTTTGGTAATGAACGGTGCAGATCATGATCTATAGGGTCCAAACAAATCTGGACCGTTGATCGCCGTGCACAGACGGCTAGGATGGACCCTTAAGGGACAGCCATCTCCCAATTTCGAGTAGAGGATTTATTTCAATAGCAAGTTGTTAAGTAGCCCCGCCTTCATATATCGGAGTTTAAGGCGAACTTTGAAAGAGGGGCTCTAATTTTTCTCCTAGGCCTATATGCGTGGTCGTAAAAAAATATTTAGTCATGCAAGTTTTATACCTTTTGGGGAGCGTAATTAAGTTAGTGGCTTCTAGCCTGCAAGTTTAGCAAACTGTTTCGTATAACTACATGTTAAAACAACAGTCAAACATGAAGACTTCAAATAAATGATTCCATATGGTCCTTGAAAAAGATTGGTTAAACATATGATACTACTACTATATATCCTAGAAATGCTAAACAACATGCAGGATAGTATTCATCAAAAAGAATTCATCTTCGAAGTCAACATGCATGAAGTAATTTTCTTAGTTGCATGCCTTGACTTGTGGACAAAGCCACAAGAAAATTCAATGGACCTGATATTCTAAGCCAACATCAAGTAATTTCCTCTTATCATCCCTGACATTTTGGGCCTCTTTTGAATATTTTTCAAAACAATTATGGATATGATGGACCATAACAACATTGGAGCTCGGCCGGAGGGCAAAGCTCACACAAAAGTTGTATTTGGACAAATTTATTATTTATACCATACTGTTGTTACCTTTTTTTTTTTTCTCATTAGTTTCTTTCTTTTTGTTAGCTTTGCATCAATTCATTCGGATTGATAATTTGTTTTGATGAATAGAACCTAAAAAAAAAATCACAATAAAGGGGCAAAGTTCGAAAAGGGACATGTTTTCATTGTCTTTAATATCTTTAGTATTGTCTTATTTGGACTTTGAGCATGCGACAACTTTGTTGAGGGAAGTTCAATGCAGGCTAGATTGACGCTAGCTAAGGCAAGGCCATGACATGGCAAGTGAGGTCAAGTGATCGTGTTCAGTTCCAAAATTACATATACAATCCTATTTATTTTTAGACATATTTGTCCCAAAAATAAATTGTTGCTGTTACCATAAATGAAAAAAAGTAATACTACAAAAAATTGAACCATCACCACAAAATGAACCATCACGATGTGCAAGAATGTATACATACAAATCACTAATGTCCTAAACGAATAAAACTTAAAGCTTTATTTGCGTTGCCCGAATTCCAAATACTCACTCCACCGTGAAACAAAATGGAAAAGGATAAGATTCCATCGTCTGCGTTTTTGTGATTCCTCTTTGAACCCTTTTTCCTTTTTAATTTGATGGATTTTTCTGAGACAAATCACTCACAGGCCGTGCAAATAAAGACGACTCTGAATCTCACAAACACATCCCCCTCTGTCAAGTGACAACGGCTCAAATGGTTGCTCCTTTGTTGCGGATCTACACTACCATGTCACCGTTGAGGAGGGTCACCGCTGGGGGAGGGAGCCAGCCGGTGAGGGCCACTAGTGATGGTTCAGTAAAGGTGTCCCGGGGGGGAGAGAGAGAGGGGGTTAATCCCGTACTGGCTGGAATACTGGATTTCCTACTGGTACGGTACCGGTACTGATTTATACTGTGAACCGTTTCAGATTTAGCTTATCTTCAATAGTTCAGGGACTTAATAAAATGGTATTCTTTTGTAACACATTAACTTATCATCAATAGTTCATGGACTTAAAATAGAAGAGTGACTACAAGGGTAAATGTATAATAAATACTATAAGATAAATTATAAATATATAATAAACCATTAGGGTTTCAATATATATATATATACACACACACACACACACAATCCCCTTCACATGAGGACTCCCTCATTTTAGGCTAAATGAGGACTTGAGCTCACAGCCATTGGATGAGATCCAAGGACTGAGATTTTAAAATACCATTCGCGGGTCAAAACCCGGGTAAAAATAACATTCGCGGGTCAAACTTAGATCCGGGTCATAATCTCAGCAAATGGTCCCTTCCTTTCCCCAAATCACAACGTCACTTTGAAAGCATCTTGAGACGACAACGAACGCGATTTGCAAATCGAAGAAGGTGAAGACTAGAGCTTCGAACCAAGGTCGGTCTCTCTCTCTCTCTCTCTCTCTCTCTCTCTCTCTCTCTCTCTCAGTGTCGGGTTGGGATTTAAAAAACTAGGGCTTCGATTTCCACTTCGATTTAAAAAAACTAGGGCTTCGATTTCCATTTCGAACTACGGCTTTGATTGTATATATATTTTCCTTTCAACAGGTAAACTTTCCCTGACCTTCATTCATTTTGCCTGACCTTCATTCATTAGAAGTTGACTCTTCTAGGAAGTACGAAGCTACAGCTGTTGGGCAGATGAAAAGTTGATGTTTTTTCTTCTTTCATTTTGGTGATTTATGTCATTCGAGGGCATCCTTATCAAGCTACTGAATTTAACTTTTAAGTTAAATTGAGTAGCCAAACCCCCCAAATCCCCTAAAAATCAAGCTCTCTATTTTACTTCACCAAATTAGTTTTGCTACAGTACCGCATCAAATTTGGTGCGGTACTGTTCACACACCAAACCTTTTTTTATTGTTTCTTCAGGTACCTTTTCCCCGGTTGGGAGTAGACGTAAAGAACCAGTGGACTCCCCCAAGACTTTATTAGGCAGTAGACGTAAGAACCAGTGGATCTTAGGGACCACTTCCGACTTTTTCCTGACATAAACAGTAACTCCCAGCGGGGGAGATTAATATAATAGGGGAAGTTTTTTTTTTTTAGATTTGAGGGGAATAGTTTAATATAGTAAAGTTAAAATAGAGAGTCTGATTTTGTGAGTTTTTGATAAAGTGGCTTGCTAATTTATAAAAGGTGTTTTTGAGGTTAAATTTGGTGTTTTTTTTGGTGAGTTTGATAAGGATGCTCTAGATTTGTTAAAGAGAATGGAAAGCATGGTTCAAACTTTTTTAGATGATATACATTGAACATAGCTTTATGAAAAGTATAATTGAAAAAATTGTTGTCCAAAATGGAATTGCTGCTCTTAAGTATTATTGATATTATTTCGGTTGACTGTTCATCCAAGTAAGTTAGTTGGGTTCCATATGACAAATCAGCTGAAACCTGTTTTTTCCCCGAACATTGTGCTAAATTATTGATTCAAGTTTGTTTTTTCCTTTTTAGAATGCAGTCTTTACAAGATATACTTTACTCATCTTTACCATTACAATGTGCATCCTCCGAAACTTCTTCTGAAATTGTTTACACTCCTCAAGTGAAGAATAGCTTGATACCGAAAATTGATCAAGTGTTTGACAGGTTGGAAGACGTTCACAAGTTTTACAACGATTATGCTAAAGAAGCTGGATTTGGTATTCGAGCGCATTCTAGCAAGTTGGGTAAGGATGGTCAAACCATTAGTGTAGACACCCCGATTTTGAACCCAGGATGCACTCGAGCATTCCCGATGATGAAATAGACCAATCGTGGATACCTCGAGGCTAAGAACAAGGCTTGAACTCACCGAACCACCCTAAACCATTCTAAACCCTCCTAGAACAACCTTAAACCAACCAAAATGACCAAAATACCCTTCAAACCATCCATAAACCATTTCAAAACAAACCCAAGCCTACATCATCTTCTAGTACATTCAAAACCCTCTTTATTGATATATAATACGTCTCAATCCATTTTGAAATGAGGGAGATGTGTCCGTTTTACCAAAATGACTTATTTTCCCGACCTTCTGAGGGTAAAATGGTCACATACTTGAATGTACAAATTATCTTGGGTTCAAACTACTTGGGTTAGAAAGTACACTCGACAAGCTTTCCAACGCTTCAAACCACGCATGAAACGGAGTTCGGTAGCACCCGGGGCGGCCCCGCAAAGTTTTACCTTTTGAGCAACAGCCTTGAGCGCTCAAGCCCTGGACCTTGAGCGCTCAAACCCAAAAATCCCACCTTGAGCGCTCAAGCCCATGGCTTTGAGCGCTCAATTCTGATCCAGATCAGTTTTCTGCAGAACATCTAATCATGATATTCTCTGCAAGAGGAGCGTCTACCTATGTTTTCTACTGCCTAAATACACTTCCTAGACCCTTGAACATCTCCTCAATCACCCCCCAAACCCAATTCAAAAATTAAACCCATTTTCCTCCCATTTCTCTCTCTATATAAACCTCCTCCACTCCCTCACTCACAAGGTTGGCTGCCCCTACTGCCATTTTCTCCCCCCATCAGATCAAACCCACTCTCTCTCATCACTTCCTCCATAGCCACCATCCTCCATCATCTTCAACCTCCAAAACACCCAAAAACCTTCTAAAAAAAGGCCTACAACACATGGGTCTTTGAGAAACCAACTACAACAGCCCCTCTCTCACTCTAATAAGCCATTTACAACCCATACACTCCATCAATTTCGTCCAAACCTAGCTCTTCCATCAAAACCCACCTCATCCAAGCCAAAATCACCATTTTAAGCTCAAATCCTCCATCATCTACTCAATCAATCACTCAATCAGCCCTACACTCACACTCCTCTGTCCAAAATACTTCATCTATAGCCCATAAACACAGTCACTACCCATCCATTCATCAAACCACAAGTTCAAGCCTTGATCATAGCCAAAAGGTAGTTAAAACCATGTGAAAATCACTGTTTTGATCCTTCTGAGGGAGACCAGTGGGTTCAAACAAGTTCTTTATACTTGTATTGAACTCACAAAGGTCTAAAAGTTGTTTAAAAACATCTTTCAAATCTGCAGTTTCAACAGGGGTTGAGCGCTCAAGCCTCAGGCCTTGAGCGCTCAAACCCAGATCTGGGTCAGTTACTGTTTTGCTGATTTTTGTGTTTTCTCCTGGTTTTGATCATCATTTAATAGTTAATTATGTTCATGTCACTCTTAAACAGCTTATTTCTACCTCAAAATCACATGTATGAGCGTAAATTAACTATTTTATGATGATCAAATATCAAAATCTTTGCAAATCTCATAGTTAAGAGTAAAACAGTGACTGTTCAACTTCAAACATCTTTAATTTGCATGTTTATGGTCCTGAGAATCACTCAAAATCCATTTTCAAGTCAGAAACCAGAAAGCCAGATTATGGCTTGAGCGCTCAAGGTCATTCACTTGAGCGCTCAAGCTATTCTTGAGGATTGAGCGCTCAAGCCTCAGGCCTTGAGCGCTCAACCCCTATTCTGGGATCCATATTACAAGTCAGTTTATTAAGTTTCTATGTTCATAATCTCTTGCAATTGCTGTACAGTTTCTGTGATATCTTTATTCTGTAATTATTTGTAGTGTTTTCCATTATTGTTATCATCATCACCCATGTAGATCACGTGCACGAGCATCCATCGTAGCTACATGGATAAATCGAATTTCAAACATTTTCAAAATCCCACAAAATGTTGAGTAGAGACCGGTTCACGGACCGGGCGAGAGGGGTGCCGTAAAACCCTTCCCCTCTCGTAACCAAACCCCCGAATCCGAGAAATCTTTGGTTCCGCCAAGATCAGTGAAATCTTTTTCAAATGGGCAAACGAGTCATATTTTTATCGGTTTCTCGGGTTCGGACCTCAAATCCGGGTGGCGACTCTAACAATCACAATCTTTTCGTACAATCTCAGTGGGCCGTCCACAATTAGGAAGGAATATGTTTGTTACAAACAAGGGTTGAGAGACAAAACGTATACTCAAAATGTTTCAGAGAACACTATACAGAAACGTGGGTTGACTAGAGAGAATTGTGGTGCAAAATTGACAGTTGTGAAACGGGATGCGGGGTTTGTTGTCACCATATTTATTGACGGTCATAGTCACCCTCTTGCCACGCCAAGGAAGGTGCATCTCATCCGATCTCATTGTAAAGTGACACCTGCCCAAAGAGCTTTGACAGAACAACTCGGCAATGCAAATGTGTTGACACACCAAGCTATGAGTATTTTGGAGATGCAATCCGGAGGTCTTGAAAATGTTGGATGTTCACAACAAGGTATTTACAATGCTCAAAAGGATAAGAGGAAAATGGTAGAGGGACATGACGCAGAGTTGTTGCTTGAGTATTTTGAGGCCCAACAACAAAAGAATCTCGCTTTTTCGTTTTCAATCAAGCCAGATGATGATGGAGTTTGCTTCATTGTTTTTGGGCCGATGCAACCTCTAGAAATTCATACAAATATTTTGGGGACGTGGTCGTGTTTGATACAACATACCAGATGATAAGCTCCCAATATTGTATATATCCGGGCTTATCTAGCTCTCTTTTTGTTCACACACACACACGTTTTAGCGCCTTATACGATTGATGTTGCACGAAGTGTGTTTTTGAAAGTTTCAGGTCAAACCGCGGCTTAAGGCGCATTTGAAGTGCTTTGGGACACATCCCAAGAATCCAAGAGCCAATGAGTGAAGATTCGGCTAAGGATCAAGAAGTTCAAAGATCACAAGATCAAAACCGGAAGTCTAAAGCCTTGACCAAGTCTCACAAAGACTCCCGGTGGAATCCGGGAGTGAACGAAGACTCACGAGACCAAGTGCCCCCCTTCCCGAAGCTCACACGATGTTCGGAAGTGTTTTGGAAGATGCTCGGTAGCACACAAGGCCAATGGATGGCAAAGAAAGAAGAGGAAACTTCAAACGCCTTAGTATTGATATAGGTATTGATACCAGTATTGATAGGTATCAATACCTCTGAAGAACAAAGCTGGACAGAACCTTGGGTATCGATACCCCCAAACTTGGTATCAATACCCAGGCATTACGGGTAGCATTTTGAAGCTAGGTATCGATACCCCCAAACTTGGTATCGATACCCAGCAGTCCGGAGAGCTAATGTAACCCACTTGTTGGACTTTCCACTTATGGAAACTTTCACCTTTAATGCTTTTAGGATATTTTTGTGTGAGAAAGACTATTTTGTTTATATCTCTCCCTTCCTCTCTCTCTCTCATAACTACTTACCCTTTTATTTTTAGTCTAGTGTTAGTTCCTCCATTGGAGGATTTTCAAGCTTTCTCTCTCTAGAACTCTCATGTAAGCACTTCTCTCCCGTTAATTTGTCGTTTATTAATGTTGTAGCTTGTACTTAGATTGTTCTATCTATCTAGTTTATTTTTGTTCATGTGAAGTTTCTCATTTTCATTTTCCTCTAGTTATTTTCTCTTAAAAATTCTTGTTCTAGAACTTGTTAGTTTATTTCTCAAGTATTAAAGTGGTAGGCTAACTTAGGATCTTCCATAAAAATAAGTTTTTAAGGTCACTTGTCATGTTCTTTATTTCCTTCATAAAATTAGGCATGTTTTACTTAGTAATGATCGAGTAGTCGTTATAGGCTCGGTCATGGGGTGATTAGCACCCCGTGACTTAGGCTCATTTGCTCTCCTCGCCTTAATGCAAACATTGCTTGTTAATCAAAGAGTACGGATTGATTTTATGTATCAAAATTTGGATTTGTTAATCCCGTTGATCACACGTAGCCAAGGGCTTGACCACTTGGCACGTGTGATGCTTAGGCCTATGTCAATCAAAATGTTTGTATAAATGGCACAAGAATCCTACTCTTTGATGAAACACCATTTCTAGTCAAACGAGTTTAAGTACCAAATCTTCCGTTTGGGGTCGTTTAAAGACGCCCCGAGCCAGTTATTTTAGAGGAGAATGAATCGGCCTAAGGCATGGGTGTTGTGAACCCCTTGACTTAGCCTTGTTTTATAGTCTTTTCGAATTCCGCGTCATTCTCGAAATTAAGAGAATTCCACCAATCAAACTCCAAAAGCCAAGTTTGCCGCTTTAAGGCTAAACCATCATTCGCGAATCAAACAACACGCTCAGCGCATTCGGTCTCTGTGGACTCGACCCGGACTTCCGATTATTATGCTACCGCCGGCCTAAACCCTACGCTTGGGGAAATATCATTGGAATACAATCCAAGGGCGCAAGCACCAGACAAACAAATATGATTTGATCTTTGCACCTATAGTAGGGGTAAATCACCACAGGCAAACAACTCTTTTTGCATGTGCTTTGTTGAGTGGGGAAAAAACTGATGCCTTTGAGTGGCTTTTCAAGCAGTGGTTGGAAGCGATGCCGGCTGGCCCGCCCAAAATGATCATAACTGATCAGGATCCGGCAATGACAAAGACAATAGTGAAATTCCTATTTTGCTACTAATTAATTAAAGCAAATAAATAAGAATTGAAGAAAAACGATGAACACAAAGATATACGTGGAAAAACCCTAAATGGGCAAAAACCATGGGAAGGAATCAAACACTATAAAAATCATTGTGCGGTTACAAAACGACCTTACTCACAATTGAGACTCCTAGCAATTGACCAAAGATCGGTTGCCGACTCCTCGTTCACCACACCCAGTATTTGATTGCCGCTGCCTCCAATCCACGAGCCTTCCAAAAGTTCTTCCCGAAATCCACCGGAAAACAACTTGATCAATGATGTAGAAACCTCTTGAAGCTTTGATTAATAATCCATGAACAAAAGTGCTTCAAGATCCACTGCCAACCCTCTTAGTTTTAGTATGTGGAAGAACAAACAAAAACACAGTTCACTTTTTTCTTAGCCGACTGTCCTAACCTAGATCTTAAAAGAACGTGATATATTTATAAAGTTGCCAATTCGATCAATCGCATTGTAAGCCGATTGATCGGAACATTTTAGATCTGACTTTTTTGAAGATGTCGATTAACAACCCGATTGATCCTCTTATCAATCGGTATGCTCTGAAAATGCACAATGCAGCGTGTGCCAATATTGGAGATACCAGATCAATAAATCGATTGATCCCATGATCAATCTTCTTGTTCTAAAAGCACCAAATTGATCGGCAACAAAATGACGAAGACACTCACTCTCAAATTACATAATAAAAGAGATTCCTTCCACTCTAATCCTATACAGACTCCTACTTAGAAAATTACAACTCGATATCAATATGTGTTTTGTCACATGGAATTGCCAAAACAAGACGACTCCGGAATTTGGTCCTTACAAATAGCTACTCTTCTTCCAAATACGTTCCACAGGTATTGCATTTGGCACATTTTGTGTAAGTTTTCCGAAAAAAATAAGTGCAGTCTCATATAAAGAACATTATGACGAGTTCCATGATTGTATATAGAACTTCGAGAGCCCTGAAGACTTGGAAGGTAGATGGGTACGGGTTGTAGCAAAAACTAAATTGTCTACCAATCAAGCAAAAGCTAAATCCTCTGTGTACTGCCATCGCTACCTCTTACTCTGCTGATCTCTCTCTCTCTCTCTCTCTCTCTCTCTCTCTCTCTCTCAGGTGTGGCTTCTTCTCTCACTCGCCCTCTCTCTCCCCTTTTCAAGCCCCCTGGGGAACCGCCTCTAAGAAATCCGATGACTTCGCCTTGAAACATCTTATCTCCTACGCTGGCGATGATGGAGATGTCGATAGAAGCCGGCCACACCGCCCTCCTCTTCGTCTTTGAGTCCTTCAAAATCTCAGCCAAAATCAAGCTTTCTGCCATTTCGGCCGATGTTTTTTGGATTGACCAGAACCGTCCAAAAAGGGCCGGTATTGGAGCCAGGATGGAATTAGAGGTGGGATGTACCGTTTATATGGAAATCCGGTACGTACCGGTCGATACGAAACGGGATTGATAACCTAGGTGAGGAATGGAAATAAGTCATATAGAAAAATGTGATTTGTATAAGGGTGGGCAATGTTGGTTTTTTCAAATAATGATTCAAATCCACTACCAGGAACTCCAAGGGGTACCTTAAATGGTAATATGGATGAGCTGTATGTTAGGATTCCAACAACGCACCACACGCACAGAAACAGTAAAATCAAGAGAAACACAACACACAAATATACGTGGTTCGGCCAAATCCGACCTACATCCACGGGGAGGAGGGTTTCACTATAATCCGGAGGAAATCCGTGATCTTGTGTTACACACTCACACTCTCAACTCACAATAATGAAAACCTCACCAAGTCTCTCGTGTATCTCTCTCCCCGGGAGAGCCATAACCGGCTCCCCCTCTCACACTCTCTGCCTCTCTCTCTACATTGTGCTACCACCCACATAAACAATGGCATGTCCGAGTATTTATAGAGTTACACAGAAAAACCCTAATCCACTCCCTCTGGGCCTAAGCCAAACAGGCCCACACGGGGTGGAATCCCAACACTGTAAACTCAGACATCTTGAGTTCAAAACTTGGAAACTTTTCAGGGCCAGGCCACGAGGAAAAATCTCTTGTGAATCACTTAGTCTCGAAGTGGATGACCTACCTTCGACAGGACCTAGGAAGTTGACTCGGATAATCCCTGACCGTTAAACCCAAAAAAAAAAAAAAAAAAACCCCACTTGCAGTGAGATTTAAATATGTTTATGCTACACGACCCCGGTTTAAGTTACCCTTGAAAAATCACTTGAAAATACCGATTAAAATTAAAACTTTAGCCTTTTTTCATTCATTGTGAAACACACTTTTAAGGTTTTAGCTTATCCTCACCCTTACCCCAATCATAAGCTTATCCTAGTATGGTGATTACCAGTGTGCTCCCAAAGAGTCTTCAAATGCTTTTTCTATTCTCATCACAAGGACTATATAAAGGTAGCTAAGTGATTTATCACATTATTTCTATATTCACCAATTCTTCTTATCCACTCATATCAGTACCAAACAAACTTCTTCTTAGGTAATCCCATTTCTTAATTAATTCCTCCTTCTAAAATACTCTTCCCTTATCCACTCTCATTCCTAATACCACATAACCTTATACGTCCAACAAACGGACGGTAAGGTTAGTTAGTGATTGCAAACATGTTGTTGTCAAGGCAGATAAAAGAAAAATACGGAGACAAATATAAGTTCTTTGAGGGAATTTTCTATTTCATAAATTTTAAGAATGAATTTGTTAGTGAACTTGACGGTCAAGTAACGGTTAACTAACTGATGGAGGTAATCGAAATGCTAATGCAAATCTGAAGGAGGGAAAAATCATTTCTCATACCTGGAGAGAGAATTTCTACACAATACAAATCTCAAGGGGTGTCAGTGAAATTTACTCTAAAACAAAAGGTGGCGGAGTGAATCTTGGTCCGAAATGGACATCATCCATATCCGGCCGATCGTAGGATCCAAAAACAAAAGCCCAACCACCGTTGGATTTACACATCCAAAATATTCTCACTAATCACACGGCTACAAGACGAAGCTTATCCTAAGACCGCCCCCTTCATATCCTGCCACCCCCACCCCCTAATCAGATCCTGCCGCCAAAAAAATTTCGCGGTTGGCCCAAAAATTTAAATTCGTAATGAAAAATATCTCTGAATTTTCAAACTCAAACTCAAATTCCAGATCTCTCTCTCTCTCTCTCTCTCTCTCTCATCTGCAAATGGGCAAAAGCACAACACAGCCAAAGCAGAACATTACAAGTCAGGTACTCACAAACCCTAGCCTCCATCTTCAAATACCAGAAATCGAAGTACGTGATTTTCCTCCCTTTCCATTTTCCTTTAGCTAGATCGACCTAATCTGAACATTCAATTTGCGGATTACTCTCTTTTTGGTTGCTTTTATCTACTGTTCTGTCCACTCAATTTAAGGTACTCATAATTCCTAACCTCCATCTTCAAATCTCTCTCTTCCTTCGCAGCACATATACTTTAATTCATCAAAAAACCGAGTACATGTTTTTTCCCCTTTCATTTTGCTGAATCTAGATCGACCTAATCTGGGGAATCAAATTGCATTATTCTCTTTGCTTCTGTTATGTACTGTTCTGTCCTGTCAATTTTGTGAGTGAATTTTGTCTTGAAAAAGATTTGGTATCTCCGTTATTAGGAAAAAATCCAACTGAGTAAACTATGGTGAGAGAGCAAAGCATTGAATCGTTTTACGCTCGATTGCGCGAATCGGCTTTGGCTTCTTCTTCCTCCACTCCTCTCCTCATATTCCCATCCACATCTGATGTCGACTCCCTTTGTGCTCTGAAGGTTATAGGCCACGTGCTTGAATCTGATTCGGTTAGATACGCGTGTTACCCAGTTTCCACATTTAAGGAAATCCACAAGTACGCGGGCCCCGACTCGTGTTTCTCTCCCGATGAGCCTGTCACGATTCTTCTCATCAATTGGGGGTGTCATAGAGATCTCGGAAAGGTCTTAAATTTGGGTTCTTCTGCAAAGGTTTTTGTGGTGGATAGTCACCGCCCGATTCACTTGCATAACCTTAGTGACCAGAATGATACGGTGGTTGTGTTGTATACTCGGGATGATGAGGACCAGGCAGATTTAGCATACGATTTGAGGGTCCCGGTTTCAGCCCTAGCAAATGCTAGTGATTTGAATAGTGATGATGAGGGTGAAGATGACTCGGATAGTGAAGACGAGAGTGAGAGCGAAAGTGAGGGGGAAGATGGGGGTGAAGGGTCTCAGAAAAGGAGAAGGGTTTCAGAGGAAAGTGAGAAAGACCCGGTTAAGCTTTTTAGGAAATTGAAGAAAGAGTATTACCATATGGGTACTTTCCATGGGAAGCCCTCTGGGTGTTTGATGTACGATCTCTGTCATTCACTTAGGAAGAACACAAATGATCTGCTGTGGCTTGCTTGTGTGGCTTTAACTGACCAATTTGTTCACGAAAGATTAACGAATGAGAGGTATCAAGCTGGGGTGATGGAGCTTGAGCAACATATTAACAGCTCAGGGAATTTGGATGCAGCTACCACGGTGACTTTAAAGGATGGAACAAAGGTTTTGGCTCCTGATTCTTCGAAGATTGCGTGTGAAGATGAGCCAAGGCTGATGTTGCTACAAGAATGGAACTTGTTTGACTCAATGCTGTGTTCTTCCTACATGGCGACTAAGTTGAAGACATGGAGTGACAATGGGATGAAAAAGTTGATGCTGCTTCTTGCTAGAATGGGTTTTGCGCTTGAGGACTGTAGACAGAAATTTCAGTACATGAATGTCGCGATCAAGAGGAAAATGAAGGATGAGTTTGAAGAATTTTTACCCGAGTATGGACTAACAGATTTCTACTACAGAGGTTTCTGTCTACTACATGGGTATAGTTCTAGACTTTCTGCAGCAGATGTGGTGTTTGGAGTGACCGCACTTTTAGAGTCGTTTGTGGAATCTGATGGCACCTGTGCTGCCAAACAGTTTGGGGTAGCTTATGATTCCTTGTCATTGAGCAAGCTTGAAAAGCTGGAAAATGGAATGAGACAAGCAATAAAGGTCCAAAGGGCGATTCTGAGACAAGGGAGTTCTGCGATAACCAAGAAGGGGTCTATAAGAAGTGGCAGTAAATTCAGGTGGGTGAAACTTGAAGATTCAGCAGATACTAAGTTGTTGGGTTATCCCCAGGCTTTGACTAAATTTGGGTATTTCTTGATGGATGCTTTGAAGGAGAAAGGTGCGAAAATGAAGCCTTTGATATGCATTTGCTATACTCAAGAGAGAAACAAGGTTTTGATTGTTGGAGTTTGTGGGAAGCCACGTCTTGGTGCTGATAGAGGCAATGCATTTGGGATTGCTTTTAGAGATGCGGCTGAGGAGACTGGGGATGGTTTCTTTCATGAGCTATTTGAGTCATCATGGATAGTGTTGGATGCGCTTGCTGTAAATTCATTCATGATCAGGTTAACAGAGAAGCTGTGGTAAAGAACTTCATCCAAAATGTAACAATAAACTCAACTCTTTCTTTTCATGTCTAATCTAGAGATGAAGATCTGTTTTTTTTTTTTTTTTTGCTTCAAGAAAGCACCATTTGTTGTTTCTGACTTGTATTGAATGGTTAATTAATGATTGAATTCCTACTTTGTTACTTGAATATGACTGGCCTCTCAAAAGAACTGCTACTCATAGCATAACACTTTCATTGATCTAATGACTCTTGAATGATATCACATTATAATACTTGATAGCAGGAAACTCTCTTTTCAACTTGGCAACTTGAGCAAAACATGGGGATAGTTCGTCATTGGCCCTCTGGCAACTAAACGAATACATTAATGGGCATTTTCACTTATTAGACGATAGTAATATTTTCTTGGGATTGGTCTATAGCAGCATCTGGTAACTTTAGCTAAACCTATTCCATTGTGTTGTGGGAAATGTGGTGATCCAGGATTTATGCTCTTTGCCGTTCAAAAAAAAAAAAAAAAAATGATTTATGCTCTTTACTGAAATTAGCTCTTGCAGGGTGGTACAATGGATTTGGCCAATGAGGAGGAAATGATAGGTATGGTGTAAAGCTAGAATCACCTATCTAATCCTTTTGTTTTTGTTCCAGATGTACATCTCTTTCAGGTGATCATTGATGTAGCATGGCGTAGTTCTTCACCACAAGCAGGTGCAGCTGGGATAGTTTGAGCGGAGAGCAGCATCGAGCACCAACTAGAGAAGACTTTTAGTTATTCTTTTCAATCACGGGATTGCTAGAACTGGAAATTTAGTATGATCTTCACCTTATTATTTGATTTTTTTTCTTGCCCTCTGATACGCTACGATTTCAATATTTTTGGTTGTTGAATCTGTATCCTGGTGATCGTTAAGTGGTTTTGGTGCTTTAATTCTTAAATATTGCATGGTTCTTCAATCAGATATGCACACATCATATGATATTGATCTTTTAGGTACATTATCAATGTCGTTTTTGAAATTTAAACGTTCAATGAATGATTGAATTTGTTATAACTTTTTTTATTGTTTCAGAATTTGGAAAAATTGACAAGCTCCTGGTGTTGACAAGTTTGGATTTCAAAACTTGGATGTTTTCCTTTTGATAAGTAAATTTTAAAGAAGCTCAAAGCACATACACGATACAACCTGAAAGGGGATACCCCAGTTACAGGAGAAAACAAAACCTCCCTACCCTTGCCAGACACGACACGCCATAAACTTCTTTTAAGCAAAAGTGCAAAACTAAACCCAACACCAGAGCAAAACCAACACATATAGCCTACGAGAAAATACAATCAGGCAAACTCCAACATGCACCTAAAGATTTACTGTATTTAGAACAGAAGGCTTAACATCCCTGCTGGAGCTCAAAGAATCTCTAATGGAGTAGCACTCACCAACTGAAGAGAGATTTGATCCACAGCAGTAGCTCGACCTTGAAAGACCCTGAGGTTCCTTTCCCTCCGAATCACAAACACAGCAGTGGCAAGAATACTCCTCATAATCAAACACTTAAAACCCTTCCCCTTGACATTTGCATAATTGCATTAAACATCTTCCAAGCTACTGGGAAGTTCTAGGGCTGCCAATGAGCCGAGCTCCTCCCGAGCAGCTCGCAGCTCGTCTCGTTAAGGCTCGGCTCGGCTCAACTCGTTAAGGCTCGGCTCGGCTCAACTCATTTACTAATCAAGCTGAGCTTGAGCCCGAGTTTTGGGCTCGTTTACTAAACGATCCGAGCTCAGCTCGTAAAAGCTCGGCGCTCGTAAAAGCTCGGCTCGTTTAAAGAGGCTCGTTAAGTAAATTAGTTTAGCTCGGCTCGTTTACGACCGAGCCGAGCTCGAGCTCAAGTTTTGGGCTCGTTAAGCAAACGACCGAGCTCGAACACTACAAAACTCCGGCTCGTCTCATTTGCAGCCCTAGTGGGAACAACAGAATTAGGAATTACTTATCCCACGCATCATTCCAAACGATAGAAGAGAAGGAACATTGAAAGAACAAAGGGGTATGTGACTCTTTACCATTTCTACAAAGCACACAAGAATCATCCATATTCATGCCCCAGCTGAGCAATCTATCCCTGCTACTCAATTTGTTTTGCACAGCCAACCAAAGCAAAAAACACCATCGCGGAACAATCCTACTCTCCCACACAGAGTTGACCCATATTGGGATAGGGAATCCATTTCTGTTAACTTACAAGGCTTAGCTGACTTCACAGAGTAACAACCACTAGATTGTGGCGTCCACGCCATGGAATACTCCCTTGTAATATCCGGCTTAAGGTCAAGAAGAGTGTAACTTATGATATTTTGAGTGACCCTATTCCTGGATCTATCTGGGCCACCTCCAGTCCCCTTGGAAGATGATGGAAGAGATTTTTAAATAACGAGAAAAACTTGGGTGCCAGACACATACCACGTGGCGGTACTCGTTGCGCATTTCATCCGTCCAACACACTTTTGGACGGTCCGAATTTTAAATGTACTCTTACCGGTAAGATTTATTTAAAGTCTAGACCGTCCAAAACACTTTTTGGCAGCCAAGATTCGCACTCGGGTACCACGTCATCCCTACCCTACACTATCCTATAAGCCAGCAAATTCTTTTAAATAACACACTCAAAAGTCAAAACTTCTCTGAATCGATATTGTTCAAGAATTTAGCCTGAAAAATAAAGTGAGAGACACTAAAAGCAGATTGTTTAAAAACAAAAAAGATTGTTAATACTGGATGCAACCATTGAAACACTGGATGAAAACCATTGAAAACATTTTTTTCAACTTATTTGTGTTCCGATGAGGCACTTAGAGATATCCGATTGAGTTGATTTTTGGTACACCTATAGTACTCGACGAGCTCTACGCGGTGGACGTCTCCGATCGTTAGAACAGTGCCGACGCCGCGCTGAAATAGGCACGCACAGCACGCTGCGCAGCATGGGGCTGCTCAGCACCCCTCGTTTCCCAATATTTGTCAACACATGTTGGCAATGTGGATTCACAAAATCGAATCAGGATTCATGTAATCCCTTGTGTGATGCGTCAATAGAATCAACAAAGATCATGTTTGATTATTCTGAGGCCGAGTTTCTCAAAATAATCTATTTCCTAAAACTTTTAAATACGGATTTTGAGACGAGTCATTCTACTCACATACATCAGCTGGTTTTAGGAGTTTTAGCACTTTTAACTAAAAACAAGAAACTCACTATGAACTGTCTAGTCTTTAGAGGTATACTGTTCATGAAAAAATCCACATAAGTGAATATCGTAGGAGTATGAACTAATTAGATTGAATTTCCACTAAATTTTTATATTCATCATAATAGTAAAAGAAGAGAAAACATTCTTTTCACCGCTAGCGAAAACAAATGTTTCATCCAAATTAATCACAGCAGTCCGGTGTAATAGTACACAATCACGCGGACCGCTGTGATTGATTTGGAGGAAACATTGTTTTTGCTGGCGGCGGAAATAACTTATTCTCGTAAAACAAAACTCAAGTCCACTAAAAATATCATTTAGTTTCCACTAAATTTTTATTTTCATCATAATAGTAAAAGAAAACTCGATTCCACTAAAAATGTCATTTAGTCAATTTAGCATCTCCAGAGGATCCCTCTAATGTTAAATTTTAGAAAATTTGAGGGATTTGGCATGCATGGAATAAGTTGAGGAGATCTTTATTCCCTGTGTAGAACTCTTTCTACCCTTTAATTATGGGTATTTCTCAAATGTGTGGGATGACATTCGCAGTCCCGGTAATTACCTACCCATCCCATGCGGATTACCCAAAAGTTGAGGACTGATTTTCCAGCAGGGGGCTCATGGTGGTGGTCTGTAGCCCTTTGGATATGATTGTGGTTACAAAAAAAATTCCAAAAACCCAAATAATTTAAGGTAACCCTTCGATTTTCCTTTCTCTTTCTTTAAATTTGGAGTACTTCCTCACCCTCAAATCTAAAAATATTATTAATTTATTACTGCTTTGTACCATTCAGCATTTGCTGTAGGAAATTTCCCTTTCTTTTTGCCTTTTTTTCACCTTTGTTGTTGCAAAAGTAAATAGATACAATAATGTTTTTCTTTGCCAACAAAAAAGAGTCATGTTTCACATTCTTTTCCTATAAATTTGTGACAGAAATCTTTTTATATGATCAATATGCATATCTACCCAACTTTGTCTGTAAATTTGTACCTCATTTCTACATGCTTCACAACAAAACACAATCATATCTCTTCAAATAAGAGGATCTTGACTCCACAAAACCACCAATTTGTATACTCATTTTTCAATTTTGACTCAAAATAATGAGATGTGTGCCGGTAGAGAAAAATATCTCCAATGTGACAATTGCCCTCGGTATTATTCGTGTGACGAAGATTAAGGCACAATATTACGGTCCAATTTGAAAATTAAAGTAATTTATTTTATAATTCTCTTGGAACTTAGGAGTTCACTTGATTCTATGATTTTAAGTTTGAAACTTCTAAGATGCATGCTATTATCTCTTTTGCGAATGGTACATACAGAGTTTTGCTTTAGCTTCAACTGATGCTCCACTAATGTATGATGAAATCTCTCAAGATTAATCGGAATGAGCATTAGCTGGCCCGAAACTTAGAAATTATAATAAAAAAAACCTACCTACGAATGGGAGGAATTCCAGCAGGAAATATCGTCGCAGTCTTTTGCTTCGTTTTTCGAAGGATAGGAATGGCCAAACCAAGAGTGTTCGGCAAAAATAATTCAAAAATAGATTATTTTTTTTATCCTTGTTAAAAAAATTTATGTATTTGTTAGTTTTGTGTCCATTTTTTTTTTGGAAGATTGGTAGGAATCATGATGAAAGGAATCTAAAAAGAAAAAATTATGATCAAAATCTAAAAAAAAAAACTACTAGAGACAAAAATAATCCAAAACAAACACATTTTTTGGATTATCTGTTTTGCCTTTATTCACAAATATTTTAATTTAATTCATAATTTTTTACTTATTAGGTTCCTCGACGAGAGATGAAGCGATAATTCAAAAAAAAAAAAAAAACATAAAATTAACAAATGCAGAGATTTTTTAAATAAGGACAAAAAAACAATCCGTTTGGATTACCCAAAGTATCAAAACACATCTCTGCTTCTTTCACTTTCCTCCAATTATCTCTTCTCAAATTAATTTCTCAACCCAAAAACTTTGTCCTCTCCGGCACGTGCTAGAATCACTTACCCTTCCGCCACGTCAAACTCACACCCATCCTTGCCTGGACACCGGACCCACTGAATCCCAGGCTGATTTGCCACGTCATCATAACGCGGGTGCAGGTTCCTTATGCTGCGCTTCCCCAGCACCCAATCCCACAAAACTCCAGGAAAAATATCGCCCAGAGGTAATCGCAGTAGGTGCAGGTTCTTTATGCTGCTTCCGCTGCACCCAATCCCACAAAACTCCAGGAAAAATATCGCCCGGAGGTAATCGCAGTAGTTGTTGTCCCCATCCTCTCTCTCTCTCTCCTCTTCTCTATTTGCATGTGTATATATGACGCATCTAGTTTTAGTCATTATCGCAAGTTTTCTTCTTGGGAGCTTTTTTGCTTCAATGTCTGAGGCGAATGACTCAGAATTGGGGCAAGAGAAGCAGAAAAACAAGAACCCAGTTGTGGAAAACGACTCATACCCAGTTGTTGACTGCGACGGTGACGGCTCATATCCAGTTGTTGACTGCGACGGCTCATATCCAGTTGTTGACTGCTCATATCCAGTTGTTGACTGCGACGGTGACGGCTCATATCCAGTTGTTGACTGCGACGGCTCATATCCAGTTGTTGACTGCGACGGTGTAGCTGTGGAGAATGACTACTGCTCAATTGGGTCGTCCGGTGATGATGAGGTGGGAGAGGATTCTATGAAGAAGAAGAGAAAGAAGAAGAAAAGAGAGATTTTTATTTCAAGAGAGAAAAAAGCAGAGGAGGATTCTGCGAAAAGTAAGCAGGATCCTCTGGTGTTGTTTGGGTCAGATATATTGATGAAGATACTGAGGAATCTAGACGCACGCAGCGTGGCACTATCACTTCTTGCCTCACGTGGATGGTACGGAGTTGCTTCTAGCGACAGGCTCTGGACCACCAAGGTTTGTTTTCATTTTTTGGGGTTTTCTTTAAATTCTCGTTTTGGTCTATGGTTTTTGAGTTAATGTGACAACTGGGTTTTCTTGTTTTCTGTTTTTTGGTTTCTGGGTTTGGTTCTATTTGGGTTATGATGCTGGTTGTGCCTTTTGGTCTATGGAAAATAAAAGAAAAGATGGGAAAATTGGAAATTATTTTCTTCCATTGTTTGGTTTGGAAAAAAATAAGAGAAAATAACAAACTCAAGCAGTGTGCACAGTAATTTTTTTTTACAAGTGTTGTGCCATTCGGTGCAAGGGATGACATAATTTCCTTGTAATCTAATAAAGCTAAGAATTTTGAGAGAGAGTTGCAATTATTTATTTATTTATTTATTTTTTCTATAATACAATCTCAAAGATAAGAGGCCAGACCCCGGCCCCTTTAAATTTCCTTCTCTCGATTTTTCCATAATCCACATTAGATAATTACCATATTTCCACAGGTGGGGAAGCATATTGCGGACATGGTTGAGTGAGTGTGTCCGCGCGCCTCGGAACGGGTTTTGGAGGTGTTTTAGAGCTCAATATATTTGTGCATAGAATTGGTAGATACTCAATTGGGATTTTAAAGTTTTATTGCTTTTTGTTGCTGTGTTTGGTAACTTTGGTACATTTTGACTACCAGCTGGCTAGATCCAATCTTATTCTTTTCTGGCTTTCTCTTTCAAAATACGGGCGGCTAAAAGGATTCCGAAACCACAGGAGTAAATATGGTTTAGCCAAATGTGGGGCGTCCGCTTTACTGTAGAGGAGTATTGGGCTGTAACATGGTTGGATGGTGTTTGTTTCGGCTCCATGCAGGTATTGGGGTGGTTGGCTTGTGAGGTTGTAGTTGAGAATTTAGTGAAAATATGTGAGCCTTGGACGTCCTCCCAAAACATGTATAGTTGTGTGCCGTGCTTTGGTAGTCCAATCGAGGTCTTATGTGAGTTCATATATGAATAGTTGAGATTCGGTTATAATTTGAGGGACGGTTGTCAACTTTGGTTATTTTCGATTTCGTTTGTTATATATACCATTCAAGTTGTACAATCTGGAATGTTGCTCCTATTTATTTACTACTTTACCAAATTCATTTTCAAATTGGTTTTTTCCCCCCTCATTTATAAGTTGTAACTAAATGATGTTTTGTTGCTGTTTAAGGTGATCTTGTTAATTGAGGTAGGTCCAGATGCATTTGGGCTAGTGGTTTTGCCTCACTTGTATGTTTGTGTATCAAGGTTTAACGTAATTGTCATTTTTTGTCAAGTTTGGTTTCTGGTGCTTTGGTTTATAATTTTGTTCTGGCAATTGGGTTGTGTCATGTGGGACTTTCAGGTTTGGTTTCTGATGCTAGGTTTCTGATTATGTTTTGACAACTGGGAGACTCATGGGTGTGTTAGTTTATGGTAATTGGCCTGTACTCATGTTTTAGAGAATTGGAGATGTTTGACGATTTTTTTTCTTCTGTTGTGCTTATGTTTTGGTATCCTTTTATAGCCTAGCGGGTTTTTGTTGCCTTTTGTTGCTGTGTTTCGTAACTTAAAGTACATTTGGATGGTTATTAGGATAATTTTTTTTCACCCAGTTTGGTATTTCACGAGGACTCATTCTCTAGATAAGTATTGCTTCTAACTTGCTGTTGGCATTGCTTGTATCCTATGTAGCACGGACACGGACACGGACACGGACACGGACACGGACACGGACACGGATACGGATACGGATATGGATACGGATACGGATACGGACACGGATACGGCAATTTTGAAAAAAGGGACGCGGACATGGTGGGGGACACGGCAATATATATATTAATAAAAAATAAAAAAACTTAAAAATTTAAAGATTGATAATTACAGTTTGACCCCAATTTTTTTTAAAAAATTACAATTTGACCCCTGAAAATTTTAAAATTACAGATCGACCCCAAATTTTTTTTTAAAAATTACAATTTTCCCCCTGCCGTGTCCCCGTCAAAAAATTCAAAAAATTTGGGGAACACGCCACGTGGCGTGTCCCATACGTATTTAGGCGTGTCCCCGCCGTGTCCCCGTGTCCCATATGGCAATACGGCGCCTCCTAGGAGTGTCGGTGCTTCATAGCTTGTATCCACTCCAATTTCGGATATATGTGATTTTACCTACAAAGAATTGAGCATTTGGGTGGTAATTTTCTATTCACACATCTACATTGTTTTGGTTTTCTTTTTTGTCCTGTATCAATCTCGAGCTCTGCACAACCACAATTTTAGAAGATGTTGTACTTGTACCTAGCTGCGTAACAGTTTGCGAAATTGAATCTTAATGTTTGCTTCACATATCGCCAGATTGCGTTGTTGCTATCTATGTTCTTGATTATTGAGGTCTGTTTTGGAAGCATTCTGACTACTGGTTTGCCTCCCTTGCTTTTTCGTAAGTTTTCTCCTATTTTTAGGTTCCGAAAATTTTTTCCTGCACAAATCTGTGAGGTGGACAAAGCATGTTTGGCAAGGAACATTAACCTGTCTGGTACCTTTGAACTCTGTTACGCCACTAAGCACGCTCCATGAGATTTCACCCTTACAACACTTCATGAGTTCTTTATTCTCTATTTGTCAAACTTAATTGTGTTTAGCGTTCTTTTATTACTTGCGGAATTCGTCGTAGAGAATTTGGAATTCTAATTTTAGTAGTGCAAGTGAAGATTTGGGAGTTTCTGGTTGTGCCTTTTGGTTGTAGCCCCCAAACAATTCACACTTATCTGAACTCTTACACCTTACCCACCCATCTAGCATGAATTTAATTTATGGATCATCAAAACATCTTCTCGAGCCACCATGTATTTAAAGAAAGCAACTTTTTCAGAAGCCTTGGAATGAGAAATCCAATCCTTCCTACTCCCAATGAAGGTCACCAACAATTTCCATTTGAAGACATTGCTGTATTTATGTATCTTTCGCTCCTTCTTGAACCTTTCTGCCATGAACGAACCTAGAAGGTCCTTTAACTCTTGAAAACATCTCCGGAAAAGCTAAAGCAATTTTCCTTTACTCTCATTATGCCTTCCCAATATCCCACAACATTTCCTCCCTATGCGTGCTAGCTCACGGATCAATGACTGGGGAGTGAAACGGCATGAAATTTGCTCATTCACATATTCAATTTGTGGCCCATGTTCTAGATCAGTCAACCATATATTGCCATGTACGTACCAAGGTCTGCACAGCTCTTCCAATGTGCATGCCAACTGGAAAGGGAGTTGGTTGCCTCCAAAAAGTCTTGAGTACGCGACTTCACTGATAGGAATTAAAAAGATATTCGATTGGCTTCCAACTCTTTTAAAATGATGAGTTTCACTATACTTGTCATAAGAAATATACATGTTTCTTAGGTACGTATAAGCCTCTCTGAAATGCTCCCGCTCTTATGATATTGTCAATACAAGCACTCTTGTTCACTCTTCCTCACCTGCTGACACTCACGCTCAGGCTCTGTAACTCTTAGATAAGTCTTTTTTGTGGAATCCCCCTCTGTAGTTGAGGTTTGACCTCATTCAAGTTTTCAACAAACAGCCCACCTCTTTTCTCAAGGAAAGAGATCCTGAACATATTTTTTTTTTACTATTATGTAGTTTCGGTTAATATCATTGACCTTGACCAATATCTCAGCAAAATCATCCCCCTTCATCACCTATTTACTCCATTAAAACCCAAAATTCAAGTGAAGATTGCTCCCTTTCATTAGTCAGTCACCATTTCCAAGCTTTGCATGCTACCAAATTGATAAAACTTCATATTCGTACTTGCGACTCCCCAGACAAGAACCTCCTTTGTGCTGCATATTGAAGGAGATGAGTTCCTTTCTTAGTTTAGGCCTGGTTTAGGGTTTGAATTGGAAGATATGGAGCTCACACAGAGTACCACCTGAACATAATATCAGTTTTGAAGTGCCATAACCATCACCACTGCTGCAGGAGGTGGTTGGTTAGGCTTCCAATATATGAATTGTTATTCTTGCTAAATTGAAGGAGTACATCAGACCATCTGCTTCTGCCCAAAGATGTTTTTACCCTTTACATATATTTCGTGCCATATGAAGGACTGTGCGGTGGGTTCAATGTGCTATTCCGTAATTGAAGTTTGTGCCAGAGATTTATCCGATATTTTTGTCTTGTGAACAACTTCACTTGACTGAGGAGGTTTTATATACATTATTTTGTTTTCCTTTTTCTGTTGCAATGTTCTTAAGGCTACTAAAGTTTGCTGCTTCATCTTTGTGTTTTCATTCATTTTCAGATAAGACTTCATCTAATCCTTATCTTGAGTTCCTTTTTATGACCTTAGAATTTTTGCCTAATCTACATAGTTGCAAGACAAGGATAAAAAATTATGAGAAAATCATAGCATATCTCTTTACGCATTTACATTTTGAAGTCATTGCTTTGATAAGTGGCTTTCTATTGTTCAAAAGTTAACCTTCTTTTTAGAATGCGCTTTTTTATTCTTTATTTAATTTCGGTCTCTGCTAAAGTCGGAGAAAACAATATAAATTGGAGTGCTATGCCTGTGCTCAATGCTCATATCATATGCACGTTATGTAGGATAGTGCATACACCCCCTCCCCTGCCTCACAATGATCTTTTTGAAGCAATTTACAATATGATGGGAATGCCACCTGTATTAAAAAAGTGGCCATGAACGAAAGAGTCTTGTACACTATTGTCCCAAGAACATATTGGATAAAGAATTTAGTTGATGGAAGGATTGCACCCCTCTGACGTGGAACTAAACAAGCTACTAGCCAAAGAAGTCTTAAGCCTATAGAAAGAGCCTCCCAACCCATCAAAATTGTCGCCTGTATTGACAACCGCTCTATAAATAGAAGGAATAGCCTCCCACGACTACTCTCCCTGCACAACACATGATCCTCCCACCATCCCTTACCACCAAGTGTTAATAACCCTTGAAGACGCCAACGCTTCCTAATTCTTTTCCAAAGACCTACCACATGGGAATGAAGAACATCTCATTAGATCCACATTGCCCAAGCACACCTGCACTTCACAGATTTCGCACTCAGCACTTTCCTATTCCACCTCTCCGTCAGCACGAAAATATCCAAATCCACATTTTAACAATAACTGGTTGGAAATCTTCAGCCTTCTCACTCCTTACGACCCTTTCTAATAGGAACACAAAACAATTTCCCACTGGAAATCTTCTCCCATTATATGCTATGAGAAATCCCCACAAGAAAGCCCCTTGTAACTTCTCAAACCGTATGTGCGCCTCGCCTCGGGGTGCCGAGGCCATAATGGTGCGCCTCGCCTCGCCTCGCCTCATCGCCTTTTAAAACACTGCCCATACCCTACACTTTTTAAGTTTCGCCATGTTGACATTCCTGAATCGTACCAGTACCCGTACTTGTATACTCGTGCTTCTTAGGTTACATATGAATTTGAAACACTAACATCCTTTCCTTGACTTGGACACATTATCATCATTAAATGAAAGGGAAGGTGCAAGTTAAATGACCCCATCCCAAATGATGATGCCATTGGAAGCACAAGAGCAATGCAGGCCTAATATGGAGAAACAAGAGAAATAATGGTGGGTTAATGGTCTTAAGAATGTTAAAAGGTTGCCGATCATTAAAAAGAATGTCAAAGGTTTCAATTTTTGAAACAAAAACAGGACTAATAGATTATTGAATATGCTAGACGGATAGCTAGCAGTTGTCTTGTTCTTAAAAGCCGTCTTTTCATTTGTTCTTCCATTTCTTGTTGTTACATGTCAGCATTTGGGCAGAGGTAATTGAGTGTAGCGCAATGCTCATGCCTTTCGCTGAATCATTCTCGCTAATGGAATTTGGCTGCCTTGCATATAGGGCTTATTTTTCCAAGTTCCTTCAGTATGTCTGTCGGATTTTTTGTTGAATTCTCATTAGTTGAGAGTTATATTGTGCAAGTGTTTAGGTAGGCTACCTGCCATAAAACCTGTGTTGCGGAAGTAAGGGCAATTATGTGGTACATCAATATTATTCATATGCTTACTTTCTTTTGTAGTGTGAGGAATTATGGCTTGGAAAAGCACACATACCTCGGTCAGCTCAAGTCCGGGGGTTGTCAAAGTTGGCCACTTACTCAATATCTGTAATGGATGGCCGACGGGTATGTCACTAGCATCTCTCTCTCTCTCTCTCTCTCTTTCTCTCTCCAACACACACACACATTCTGGTTCGTACTAACCCAAAAAAATCATGGCAGACCCGCATCATGAAAGAAGATCTATGCGATCATGTTTGGGAGTTCCATTTTCACGAGGTATGTGCCGTTTACGTTAAGGTTTTATTCTTCACAGTCCTGTTTGTTGACAAGATGTTATCATCCACCTCGGAGCTCAAACTGTTTAAACACTGGAAAATTTAGTTAGAAGAAACAAATCTGTTAATTCTTTTGATTTTCTGAAGTTAACATGACATCAATCGTGCCAAATCTTTTACTGGAATTTTGAGCACCACTCATGAACGACCTTACGATTTGATGGCATGGCAGAATTTATTATTGCAGTGCATATAATCCCTTGCGGCTTGAGTATAGATTACCTTTGGTTTTCAAGGTTACCATTCCTGCAACGTCAACATAGTGTTCTTGTTCTTATTCCTTGTCTCTGGATGATAAATCCCAAACTCCATATTAATTCTTGAATTAACATTATCAGAACTAAGTCACTTTTTAGATTTCAAAGAACAAGTTTTATTTTTTTAGGAACATTGAACGCTATACAAAAACCGTTTTTACATTTTCCAGGAAACTGTTTTCTTTTATGCTAAGAGATAACGTGTTAGTGGGAAAAAAAAAAAAAAACATTTACAGATTGCCCCATTCAAAAAGAAAACTTCTATATATCAGCAAAGTGCAAGCATGTATTATTGTGTATGTATATAAGCTTATATGCATGTGTGAATAGTTCCAATGTGAGTATTATAAGTGGGTAATTAGGTGTGGTGTGTGTGGTTTTGTTATGGCTAAATGGGTCAAAATTGGGTAAACGACCAATCACAGACCAACCTATTTAGACCCCCTCAAAATCACCCAAACCCACCCGTTCGACACCTGTCAGTCTTATATCTCAAGTTAATCACTACAAACATTCAATTTTATGGTGAGTTTCATCAAGATTACCCTCCTGACATTTTCTATTGACCAGTCTAACATTTTCTCTACTCTAGGCAGCCCCAGAGTATTGGCGAAATCTTGACCCTTATTGGAAGGGAACAGGTCCTCCCATGCGGCGCTACTTTCATCCAGATGGGAGCTTAACTGCGGACCCTGGTGATGAGGTATGGGGTGGCCATGAGTCTTGTTATTCCATCGTCACTAGCGTCATCGGCGATGGAAGTATCAGGGATCACTATGTAAGGATTAACCGCTGGCCCCGCATGTTGGTGGTGAGGAAGGAGGACTGGAGCTGGGAAATGTCCAACAACCTGTATTGCTACTCCAGCATTCCTGATGCTGACAAGGAAGGCGGGACAGGTTCGCTGTTCCCTTTTTCTTAATTTCCTCCTGTAACTAAGTGTTTAATGTGTGGCAGTATCAACTAAAGTTTACAAGTGCGTCTTACTATGTTTGTCTGCTTTTTCTTGGACGTGTATTTCGGCGAATATGTGTTATCGCGTCTCTATGGTTTATTGGAGTGTGACTTAATATACAGGTTAATATTATATATTGGAATACTCATAATTCTCTCCCATTTAATCTTCTTATTGGTATGTTCAACTGTCAGACCTAGATTCCCATGTTGTTCGATTGGTTGTGGATGTAGGGAATGAAGAGGAACATAAAAGTTTTTGATTTGTAAAACAGAATGCTAGATAACCCTAAAGTTCTTACGCAGGGAAGCAGAATTCTCGTGGCAGGATTAATACAATATCAGTGGTTTTTTTGCGTGGGTGGTTATTTGAGCTTGTAGTAACCAAAAATCAAAGAGAAGCAACGAGACTCGATGCATACCCAACGGGATAAACAAGATGATGGGGGAGCAAACCATGAAAAAAGAAAAACCTAAGCCTAATGAATCCTCTCGCACCTTGAGAGGGAAGGCAGGCGAACAAACATAGACAAACCCGAGAAAAAGGAACCAAGAACGCAGTTCCTTCTATTTTTTGGAGGAGTCTTCTAGTTGCTCGTTTAGTACAGCAGAAGAAACCACGGACATGCAAGAGGTAGGACAATAATACAACAAAATTAAAGGCTCCATCGAGCCGCAATGATATTCTTTGTCAATCAATTTCTTGCTTCCCTGCAACTAATTACAATCTCAACTAATACATATTTGAAGAAATCATAATCCGCAAAACCTTCAGGGTTATTCCAACAGAAACTAATAACTATGCCAGAATTATTAGACTTTAAGCTTGACAATAGCCTCAAATAAGCTAAAACAATATAATGTAGCAACGTCACCAGAAATCACTATACCCATCGGGTTAAGATATCCCAAGTCTTGGTTGCATCAAGTTCACCTGTAATGGCCTGCCTGTTAGAAATGAGCGCTACACAATGTTTGCTTAAAAGTTTAGCATAATGGTAGATACGACAAGGACATGACGATATTCGTTCTCCGTCACTGATGCAGATATCTCTTCAATACCCAAATTCAGTATTCCATTCATTTAACATCTCCTTAGCTGAGACTTGAGTTATATTTTTGGCTTCTGTCTCAAATTTTTACCTTGGCATGCATACTTTTTTTCTGGATCTTGATAGGGAACTAGACATGATATGCATTATCCGTATTTGATCATGGATATTGTTTAGTTATGAGGTTCCCTTTTGTAAGGATATTATTTACTAGATTTTTTTATTAGGATTTATCCTTTGGATAATTTGGGGATGATACTTATTCTTATTTGTAGTTATCACTTCGAAGAGCCTTTTTAAAGGACTACAGATAGTGTTTGAATTAGTTTAATGATATGGAATAAAAATCATAAATGTCTTTTGAGTATTGGTGTGGATGCGATTCAATCCCTTGGACTTGATATTTCTTTTGTTTAATTATCATGACTACCAGAGCAAACATCGGTCCATATTTGGTGCTCGTTTTTGCTTCCATCAATTTCTTCACTTAAAAAAAGAACCAAGAAAAAGACACAGTTTGACAATCAGATCACCATCCACACGGTTTGTGAAGTCACCTTCGCAATCATTACAGCTTGGTTAGATTTACCGTCATTAGTTCATTGCTTATCCCCTCCTAATAATCGCCCCCAGATTTGTTGCAGCTACTCATCTCAAACTTCAACTCATCATCGGCTGATAATCATCACTGTATTGGAGTAGCACCACCAGATCTGTCGTCCTCTGCAATGTTCTTGATCTGCTAGACTCCAGATCTTGGTATCCGGTGCTCCGTCAGTGTGGTTCGCCACTGTATAACCAAGATCGAACAATGTTATGGGTACACCACTTGTGCACCCCAAATGCATACCACCCTGGTGTGGCAAATGAGGAGAAACCCAATGTGGGGCTCACCCAAAAAATGGGCTCTCCTCATTTGCCACATCAGGGTGGTGTGTATTTGGGGTGCATAAATGGTGTACCCATATTATTTTCCAACCAAGATCTGACCAACTTTTACCCGTAGCTTTGACCTCAGAGACACAGCCCTGAATTATTGAAAGGATAAGCCCTACAGTAACAACTAAATCTACTTAGTAGTATCCTTATAAATAGTAATCAGACGAATAAAAATATCCTCCTGGATCAAATATAAATGTCAGGCCTTGTTCCCTATGTACTTTACATTTCCTTCTCCATCGTGCTGCATCAAGTTTAAAGCATGAAATTTCAAGCATTACTACTATATGTTTTCTAACTTTTGAGCACATAATCATCAATCTAACAAAAATTCTGTACCCAAGATGTGCTTTCTTCATATTCTTAATGCTGGCTCTTAAGAAACATTGATTTGCGACAATTATGTGAAATATGAAAGATGTTATAGAAACTCATCATAACACAAGCAACACAAGCTATACCTGCCAGCCTATGATCAATTCATGCTGGAAAATCACCGTATTTTAAGTATGACACTATAAGCTGCAACATATCGTGTGTACTAAGCAAAGTCCATTGCACAGGTATTTGTCGCTGCACATTTGTGGAAATGATGTAGGAAGGTGTTTCTGTGCATTTTGAGGAAATATCTGACAAAGGAATGTAATCCTGTGCAGTAGATAAGATAGCGTATCATATTGATTTGGTAATGTGTTGCCAAACACTGATCCTAGACATCTTACATGTTCTTTATTGTTTTGATGCATTCTTTAGTTAGCAATGTTTGGAGTAATATTCGCCTAATGGCTCGTTTCTTGAATTTAATCTCATGTTGCTTCCCTGTATTCTTTGCTCAAGTGAGTGTAAAGCTTTTTTATTATCTAGTATATATACTTATTACGGTGTTAACATGTTACCAAAATCTAATCCTACATAGCTAGCCATTCCCTTGGTGTTTTACTATATCTAACTTTGTTACCAGTAGCTTTGCTTAATAGACAAATCGATAGAGGTAGAAACATTTATTAGATCCTCTGGCTGCTGCTGCTGCACAATAGACAGGTTGGATGTGGGATACGATTTTCTTTTCCTGGTATGTGATAGGCTGTAGCCTGGGGTGGGGGATCTTGCCATGACAAGGCTCGAACCCTTGACTTCCTAGTGAGGAACAATGATTATGACAAACTAAGCTAGCCCCAGTCGGTTGGACTACAAAAGTGAATCCCAAAACTCAACAAAAGTGAATCCCAAAACTCATTGCATACAATCGTTGGAAGGTAAATGTCTATTGTGAATATTTATTGCATGTATGTATGTTCAATACCTAGAGGCTCCAATTGTGAAGGATTATTTGCTGGTCACTTGGATTTTTGTTATGCTATGGAAGTCTGGATTATGTTTGTTCGGAAGTTTAAGAATTATTCTTCAAAAAAAGAAGTTAAGAATTAGCTGCAAAATAGTTGTATTTCCAAAGCTAGGGTCATTGTTTGTGTTGTGAAAGATATTCGATACTCTTCAGCCGTAATTGTTTTGTTATAAAAGTGTTGTGCTTTTGGGTCTTAATTATTTTTTCAAAAAATAGTGGTATATTAATTCATATTACATGCTTATGGACTTTGCATTAGTCCCTCAGGGCCGGTCCAGGCCCAAGAGGCCTGGGCCTTGGGCACTCACAAAACTCCCAAAATTAGGGGCACTTCAAGTATTTTTAGTGGTAGGCTTGAGTAGAGATCTTTTCTAGCCTAAAAAGAAATATAAAAAAGCCCAATGTGATCCAAAATAAACTGGCCCAAGAAAAATTAAAAGGCCCAAACTAAAGAAAGACCCCATGATCCAAAAAAAAAAAAAAAAAAAATTTAGCACAAAGGGGGTCTACATTTTGGACCAACAGGGTATAAGAGGTGAAATGTTTTCTTGCTTCCGAACGTATAAACCAATTTTTGGGCTTTCTTCCTTCTAGTTCTAGTCATCTACTGTTTCTCTTATCCAATTATTCATTGGATATATATATTTTTTCATTATTTTCCCCTCCCTCTTGTATTTATTTTTTTATTTCCGTGTTTTTCTTCTATCGATGTATCCTTCATCGTGTTATTAATAAAATTTTTGTTGCTGATAAAAAGAAAAAATTAAAAAGGGAAAACCCAACCATTTTGCTTTAGGCATTTTGGATCTTCACCTTCCTTCTCGCACTACTTTTACTTCAAATAATAATAAAAAAAACTCTTGGAGAATCTGGAAATCAGATGTTCACAGTCGACCATTTGTCCATTTCCTAGTGAGTTCTTTGTTGATTTTGTTATATTTAACTTTGTTCCTTTTGAATGCTATTACCTAATGCCTAATGCCTATTGGTTATCTATTGGAGGAATGGCTCGAACAGGGTTTCGATTTATGCTGTATTAGTTGGATAACTTGGATGTATGGGACCGAGCCCTCACTCTTCTGACTTTCAATAGTTTTGAAACTTAAATTATTAGTTTATTGGGTTTTGTTTAATAGAAGATTAGTTTATTAGTTTCGTCTATTTCGATTGGGTTTTATTCAAGTGTTGTACTCTTAGGGCACATTTTATAGATTATGCCTAGGGTACTCCAAACCCTTGGACCGGCCGTGAGTCCCTGATTAGGTTCATCTACCTGGGAGGTGATGTTTATCCGTCCCACAAGAGTGTGGGTGACCAAAAATTTCATTTTGTGATTGGTTAAAACAATGGATCTCAGTATTTGAGTAAGACTCATGTCAATGTTTTAGTCAATCACAAATAAAGATATACAATCTGGCTAACTGGTGGGAGGATTATTATTTTCATGTCAACTATATCACTGCCAGGAGGATTATTATTTTCATGTCAACTTTTGTAGGTTTTTGCATAAGCTCAATATTAGAATGCACACAGGACAAACAGAGTTTTTTTTTTTATCTAAAATTAGTTTTCCTTTTCTTCCCTTTTGCCCTTTTTAGTTACTGAGAAAGGAGTGAAAATAAAAGAAATGTACAAGAATGTTGTAATAGTTTTTACATGTTCAGTTAGCAAGAAAGTTGTGAGATTTGCAAAGGTAGTTGTGATGTGGCTTGCATTGGTCGAATGATGGTTTTGGTATGCAATAATTGGGGATTTGGATTGCATTATAGTACTCCCGCCGTCCCTTTTTAAGCATGTTGCCTCGTAATTCTAACTTATTTTCTCTCATATAAACTTTTACCACTTTTACATATACTTTTCACTACTTATCCTTATCAATATAATAATACCACTAACTTTTCAAAAAAGAATCTACTTTTAAGGGCAAAATAGGAAATGTATCAACTAACTTTTCAAAACACACACTTATTAAGGGACTACCCAAAATGAAAAGTTAAGCACTATAAAAGGGACAGAGGGATCGAGTTCTAATGAGGAGTTAGGAACTTATGCAGAAATGAGCAAGCCCAATTGGCTTTTCATTTCTTCTCAAGTAAACATGATTGGATCAAGCCTTTGCCAACATTCGATTAACTATATATTTGATGCGGTGGGCTATGAAATAATTAATGGTTCAAATAATTGAATGAAACCATTTTTGAACAAATTTTGTGTCACATGAGAGATTATTCACAAGAAAGGATATGACACTTTTTATACAATGAACGTTTAAGATGATCTAAATTTCAAGAAACTACATTGTTTTCATTCCCTAAATAAATATATTAATCACTTGAAACTAAAACAAAATCAATTGCATGAAAGAATATAAGTAAAAAAACATGAGAATATTTGGGACGACTCTCGATGTATGGTCTGTGCCAATGGTTCATACGCTCTAGACAAAACTCTCTATTATGTGAAATGGAAACATTCTACAACCAAATCTAGAAAGCAATATTATGTTGATTGCCTTCAATCTTTATTGCTAGTCTTTATTTTGTTTCAATTTAAGAGATTATGTTCACACAAAAATGGAATGTAAATTATGTAATTATGCCGGTATATTATTGACACCTCTGGCAAATATACATAATCTTCATAGATAGACATCATCACATATACTTTCATTGACAACATCCAATGGTATTAGCTTTCCATGACCATATATAGGTGTCCAAAGAGAAGCCAACAATTTAAAACACTCCCGATATCACATCTACTCTTTGAGAGATACAATGACGCGTTTTCTTCTTCAGTTACTCATCATAGCATTTCTCTTTGTTTCGAATACCTTGTCCGTCGAACAAGAAGTTATTCATGTTACTAAGAATCAGGTGCATGTAATCAGCGACATCCCTAATACTCCTGAACCATTACGCGTTCGTTGCACATCTCATGATATTGATACTGATGTTGATGTGCATATCCTCAGAAAGGGTCAAGAACTCAATTGGACATTTGGGCCTGATGTCTCCGGAATTGCTCTACCCTGTCACTTCTATTGGACATGTGCGCCAATATTGTAGACTTCCGACGGCTAACGTGTACATTTGCTATTGGTCAGTAAGACCTGACGGTTTCTACGTCAGTAATGATAAGTCAACTTGGAAGAAAATATATGGCTGGAACACTTATGTTAAAATGTTGTAATATCTTTTAGCCGATCTTGCAACAATTGATTGATGCCCCAATAAATAAATCTTAAGCTAAATTTCGTGTCGTTCCTTTTAAATTTGTGATATTTCTGTAATTCATATCCTTGTCAATTTTTCAGGGAGAGAAATTAATTACACTGCAACTAAAAATCACATCTTGTAGAGGCCATTTATTTTACAAAGCGGGACACCAAAATCATGTTCCACGCCTGTCTCGGTCATTTCTAGAATCTCGTCTGGTACAAAACGTAATTTTCATTTTCGTCTTAATTACACATTGATGGGAATGGCTAAAATACACACCTGTTACAAATGTGTACCATATGCACCTATTGTATGATCCATATCGTGAAACCTCATGACAATCGTAACATTTTTTAGTGTCTCGTGACTTTTATATTAAAAACTCGTAACTTTTCACAAATATGATTTTATAACATTCTCTCTATCATTCATAACATTTTGGTGCGTTTCGTAACTTTTATATAGAAAAATCCTAATTTTTTGTTCATAAGAGGTAATCGATTCGTAATGGGGTGCATAATACACACCCAAATACGGGTGTGTAATGTAGCCTTTCCCTTCATGTACATCTGTCCATTGGTACTAGTACGTACATACCATTCCAGTAACGAAAACGAAACGATTCGTAACTTGGATGAAATACTTCAGACATGAGAAGTACTTTGATATAGAGATTCAACCACATAAGAAAGCACAAAAATTGCAAACCCACGAGCAAGCAACCAGTCAAATGAAGAAGATCCAAAATGGGAAAATCAATTAACTAATGGAGAAGTCCCAGTTCCATTTGATTAGCTAGGGATTTACCCTGGCCTGATTTTTCATATAGCTTGTTGATTATATTAGTTAGTATGACCTTCTTTCTTTTAATTTAATTTTTGTCAAATTAGAGATAAAAAAAGAATAAAGTAAAATTAATTTCGAAAACCGTTTATAGCGCAAAAAAAATAAAAAAGAAGAAGAACAAAGTAACACAAGTATTTCGTTTCAGCTCAGGAACCAAGTGATAGGGACACCCTTTCCACTGGGCGTCTGTCCAATCTTAAACCACATCATGCTTTTTCTTTTCTATCAAAGCGCGACAAATCTTAATTCATTAGATGCTAAAAAGAAATTCAGACGACAAAAAAGCTATTAAAAAAAAAGCGTAGATGATTAGAAGTCCACGCCTTGGTTCTTATAAGCAGATATTATCGTAATCTCGTTCAAATTTATCTAACATATAGCTTTATTATCAGTATCTATATTATTGTCATCTCGTTCAAATTTAGTTCGAATTTATGTAACATATACTAGCTTTATTATCAGAATCTAACATATAATCAAGTCCTTGTATTTATACACGATTTGCTTGCACTCTCTTAAGTTGGTGCTCGTATCCCTCATTTACATAAAAATTATTACTATATCAAAAACCATAGTTATAGAGCTCTTAAACTAATCAATATCAAATTTAAAGATGTGTTCGAACTGTGGTTGTTTCGAATGGCTTAATTTCAATTTAACTGAACCTTTTTTTAAAAATTTGGCATTTTATTCAGGTAATGTGATTTACATCACGGGGACAAATGGAGCAATTAAAAAGTTATACCAAATTTGAAAAGAAACCATTAAAGGACAAAAATAAACTGAACATATCCGATTATCTTCGTCTTGTTTTAAACTTTTTCAAGTTTGGCCTATATTTTGTTTACTTCTTTTATTTTTTACATTGAGATGAAAGGGAGTATGGTAAAGTTGAAATTAAAAGAAGAAGATTAGAGAAAACGAAAAACAAGACGTGAACATCCAAAAAGTTAGATTAAACTCAGGCTCAATTTGATTTGTCCCCACTTTTCGTTGAATATTGATGTTGGCACTTCCAATGGATTCTTAGAATCGATGAATTCAATGAATTTTACGTGTAAAAGTTTCATTTACACTCACTTGTAATAGATGGTCTGTCTTGACATTAAAGATTGAAGAGTAGTAAAAGAATTTCATAGTAAGTGTTTATACAAATGATAGCTATGTTTGCATTTTCTATGTTACTATTATTAAAGAATTGTTATAGGGTCCATTATAGCTTTTTATAACACCTCTAGTCCACCTAATGTTTTCATAACATCTCTAATCCACCAAACCATTTTTTTTATTCTCTTAGGTCCATTCTATTTTTTTACTAGACAAATGTACCCTTGCATTAAATTTAATACATAATATACCTTTGCCGGAAAAGTCGCCGGAAAATTGGACTTCGCCGGAAAAATCGCCGGAAAATTTCTTCGGTGCCGGAAAAAATCGCCGGAAAATTGGACTTCGCCGGAAAAGTTGCCGGCGCAGATAACCATATCTGGAATCGCAAGAGGAGGTGGTTGTTATCTGGACACACAAGATGTGGTTATCTTGATTTGCAAGAGGTGGTTATCTGTACTCATAAGATGTTATCTGAGCACATTTTTGTTTAAAAAACTTACTTGGGATCAAGTCCTCAACCACCCAAGCACTACAAGGTGGCACCACAAACCCTCTGCTTTTAACATAAAAATTTTAGTGAAAATTGAATAAAAAAAAAAACCACTTTTTCAAAATGGAAGTGGTTATTTGGAATCAAAAGAGGTGGTTATCTAAATAGGTGGGTCCCTCTAACTATGACTTTTTTCATGCAATGTCCTCGAGCTACTCAATGCCCTCTGCCCTCTGCCAATATTAATGACCGGTTGGTTTATTGGGAGAAAATAAAGGTAAATAAAAAAATAAACAAAAAATGAAATAAAAAAGTAACATTATCCTCACAAAACCAAAGAGAAAACAAAAAGAAAAAGATAAAAAAGCAAAAGAAAGATCATCACAAGCAGCAGGCGACTGGCGGGGAGGGATATGCGAAATGGGTTCATCACTCTGTACAATCCATTAAAGACCGAATGGAAGCTAATAGTGAAATGGGTTCATAATCCGAAAGGTACATTGGTGTGGGATCTTTCATATATGCTGTAAAAACAGTAAAATATTTTCAGTCAGAAATGGGGTTCTACAATTCGAAAACTTCTTATATGTTTACTTGACAAAGGTCAAATTTCTGCTAAGGCATACTCATGCATTCAAAAGCCCTTTGGACCAAAGATCCCCCAGCTTTTGAAATTGGCATGGTATTTGAGTTCCACCATGGTTGTTCACTGTGTTCAATGAAAACTCTCAAGGTAATGAAAGATGGCTTGTTATTATCTGTACCTCACAAAACCCAATCAGCTCCGACAGCTAGAAAACCCAATCAGCTCCGACGGCTCTATAGAACATCCATATATATGCCTTCAAAATCCTCTCTTTGCAGGAACAAAAAACAGAGCTTCAAAACGCCGGAGGAAATTTTTTTGAACTGATCAGAGAGAGAGAGAGAGAGAGAGTCCGCATAGGAGCTCAGCTCTCTCACCGAGAGCCACCATCGCCGATCACCATTTTTTTCGGCAAGTTCTGCCCCCTCTCCTTCTCACGATGTCGGTGGCGCCGGTAAATCGCCGGCGATCGTTGGAGGCAGTCATCAGAGATGGCGCTGGAAGATCGCGACGTTGATCGCCGGAGGAAGTCGCCAGATGGGGCGCTCGAAAAACATTAGCGTCAATATCCGAAGGTCGGTGGCGCCAGAGTGATGGCAGGTTATGATATAGTACGGAGTGGGGTACTTTTGGTAGTTCAACGTGATTTTTAAGCGGAGTGGACTGGAAGTCTTACAAAATTATACAGTGGATCTCCGGTATTAGGAACTATCTATAGTGGACTTCACACTAACTACCCCTACTATTATTCACACTCCTCTTTTTTTTTTTTCCTTTCATATTCATGCAATTTCCTTTTTATTGCTTTATTTATTTTTACATGAAATGGTTATCGGTAATTTAACATAGATAATAACAGGAAATAAATTAAATACAATAATAATCAATAATGGATTGCGGTAATCTATAACTCAGATTTTGTTTGAATTTTCATCTACAATACATACTCTCTCTCTCTCTCTCTCTCTCTCCATTTCCTCAAGCTTTCTCTGCGCCACAGTCTTCTCCACCTAGATGCCAATTCCGCCCCCACACCACACCAGTAAGGAATCGTGCTTCATGTTTCTATATTTCGATCTAAAATCATACTTCATGTTCCACTATTTCAATCTAAAAGTACCATGTGCATGGAGGGGGTGGGTGCTGGTGTACCCACGAAGTCAATTTTGGATCCCATACAAATGACAATTTTTATTGTGTCTTATTATAAAATATAGTAATCTATTCTAAGGTTAATACATGCTCGTTCAATTCTTGTTCAAATAATATAGTTAAGTTAAATTTAAATCAAATCTGAATGAAAAATTGAACAAGTGGAAAATCAACATTGATTCTAACAATGTATCGGATCATTTGTTTGGCCCTTCATTTTATTCTGATTAGTTTTTTAATTTCTCTTGTGAAAAATGAATTTATAACAATATTAAAAGTGCTAGAAATAGGGGTTGCATTCAAATTTTTTTCCACAGTCGGGTGGGGATGGTCCGGATGGATCTGCTGCTTTATACAAATCTGTGTTCTTCTTTCGTTTCTAGGGCTCCAATTCAATCGCAAAACAATGGCACCTGAAACAAAAACCCCGTCAAACAATCTATGGGTGGGAAATCTATCAAGTGAGGTGACAGATTCTGATTTGAAGGGTCTGTTCTCAATATATATACGGCAATGTTCACAGCGTTACAACGCCGAATCCGTCGAGGAATTACGCCTTCGTTTACAACAATCGAAATGAGGACGCCAAGGCGGCCATGAAGGGTCTTCCAGGGTGTGTTCTTCGTGGGAATGAAATTATGATCGATTTCGCTAGACTGGTTTGTTCTCATCTTTCTGCATTTTGTTTAATGGGTTTATTTATTGATCTTTCTGCGTTTTGTTTAATTGGTGGTGATGTTTTTGATGGAGTATTATTTAGTTAAAGTTTACTTTTTTCATGTTTTTTTTGTGCCATCGAGTATGGGTACCAGTGTTGGGAGTACCGATATGCACAGACGATATTTGGGCCCATTTTGGTCTCACAGTCAATTCAAACGTTTCATTGATCCTAAAATTCTTAACATAATTTATTCAAGTGGCTTGTGTTCGATCCAATCTTTCAAGTTTTCATTTAGAATCCAATAAAGCTTGGAGTATTTTTTTACGGTTTCGATTATTTGTGTGAGACCCAAAAGTGGGCCCCGCTCGTCGTGTGTACATTAGCGGTGCCCCTAGCATTTTTGCAGAGGAGTTGGGGGGGTTGTTGGGTCGAGCTTACTGCGTGGTGTACTCCATATATGGATGTGTGAGTTTCGGGTTTGACAAATGATCTGAGTTGTTCTTAATTTTAAACTAATTTTCCAAGTTGCTCAGAAATTCATTTGGTTAATTAGAGAATTTTCATGAATTCTAGATTAAATTTGAACAAAAGTTTTAGATCAAGCATTTGCAATGATCTGATTCAGATGATTTTGTCTTGAAACTATCTGAAAAATTATGTTAAAATTAATTTAGCGGTTCCGATCATTGTGGAACCCGAAAATGAGACCCATTTGTGTACTGTACACTATGGGTCAGTTCCCATAGTATTTTTTGGGTTTTGGGCGGCAGTTCCCTCTATAAATTCACAAAAAAGATACAAGATAAAATAAACCTATATAGATAAATATTACAAGTAGTGGGGGAAATTCATAAACTTTTGGGATGAAATCCACAGAAATTCCAGGGACATTACATTAAAACATTATCTGAATTAACGAATAATATAATTTTCACTAGTGATATAGAAAATTATTCAATGTACCTGGTGCACTGCCACATGGTGCCCCAGACCTCTTTTCCACCCCATATGTGGTGTTCAAGACAAGTATCAGGGGCAGCTCTGTCCTTGAGCCTAGGAGGTCACTTGAACACCGCTGGAAAAAAATTTCGTTTAGAATGCATATAGTAATTTTACTTTAGCCCTTCTTTGAACACCTAGTCCTAAAATAGTTGAACACCCAGTCCAAAAATAATTTAACGTTTAGAATCCTACAACTTGTGAGTTGTTTACGAGAATAGTCGTGAAACATAGATATACAGACTTGGTAAATAAAAAAAAGAAGATATATAGGATTTCTTGTTCACACTTCTTTTTTTTTATATATATGAAGAATGCGGAAATGATTCCTTACTCTTCAATTGGTGTTTTTCTTGTAAGAAATAAAGGAACAGTTAATGTATGCAAATTAAAATTTATCTCTATCTGATGTCGAGGTCTTGGTAGGTCACCTTCTTTTTTCTTGACATTGCCTTTTGTTTGGTGTTACTATTGTTCTGTTCTACGTTTCAAGTCATATTTGTGCTTCATCATGTAAAACCATAGTGTCTATGAATTTGAATAATACGGTTATTGAATTTGCATGGTATTAAGATCTTAGACTTTGGATGGTGTTTAGTTGTTTCGAATGAAAAGGGTCTACTTCCTTTGGTATGTTCTCTTCTCAGAAGTAGTTAGAACTTAAGAGCAAAGAGACTCTAATCTGTTTGAAAAGCAAAGCAATATTCACCATTTGAGCTTTATCATTGGTGATTAAGTCATTAACTAACACGATGCTTGTAGTGAGATTGCCTGAGCTGAATTCATGGGGAAACTGTACATGTTGAACGGCTCAAATGACAGAATTATGACATTCATAGGATGCTTATGATTAAAGTTAATTTTGTTACATGAGTTATTTAAATTTTACTGGTGATTCTAAGTTTCAACAGTACAGGTTTAGATTGATTTTTACCGTATGGAATAATATTGGCTTTCTACTGTTTGCAAAATATTGAAAATATGGTTGTGTCGATCTATGTTACATGGATCCTTCATTTTGGCTGAAGTACCCGAAATGTGTCCGATAGGCAAATCCATTTTGGATACTCGGATCCTCTAATTGTCGTGATATTTAAAAAAAAAGAAAGAAAGAAAATTTGCTGAAAAAGGATATTTCTAGTCTCTCATGGTCATAAAATAACAAAATCATATTTTTCTTAATCCCTTCTTGTTTAAATACGTTTTTAAATACATTTTATGATACGTAATCTGAAAAAATTATGCAATATGTACTACAAAAAGTGTTCACAACGTGTCCCCTTACCCACACCCAATCAGGAGACACATATCCTAGTATCCTAAGAAGTCTTCCACATCATTTGGACATATTATACATTGAATGACCCATAACCACTCAAAAGGCTAGGCCTTGTAAGTGGTGAGTCACGCAATTGTATATTAAGGTCCAACTCTTTTCTATTTATCGGACGTGGGACTCAATCTTTCTCACATGTTCCTAACAATCTCCCCTTATGTTTAACCATGCATTGGGCCTAGCTCCCCTTGATCTAATCCACTTGACTCTCCCTTAATTCTTGATCTATTACTTGAACACCTTGTCTAAACCAAGGCTTATTTATCGCACGCACTCCACTGAGAGCCAGCATACTCCACGAGAGCCACCTTATTGCGGGCCACCTGCCATCCGCACTAAGAATTTTCCCGCTCCATCGAGAGTTACAATGGATTTCCCGCTCCTCGAGAGTCTCCGTGCAAGCTCACGACTATCGATGCTTCCAGGAGAGTCCACCCATATATGGTCAGCCAATGCGTCTGATACCACTTGATGCCGGATGGCTAGCGTGTTTGATCCTACAAAATAAAAGAAAAAGCCGAAAAGAAAAGAAAACCCTAAACAATTAAATCTTTATTCTCAATATAGAAGTACCTAATGAAGGTAACAAGCCTAGTATTTATAGGATAATCTCAATGTTTCCAAACTTGAAATAAGCATCTTTCCACGGTAAAATAAACAATTGCTTCCTAAATTAATAGATTTGACTCCTAAAATAAAAATTGATCATAAACCAATAGAAATTAATTCTTTTTCCCATGCCTCATGTATGTGCGGGTGATTTTAGGTCTTATGCGATCTCTGTCGGTCCAACTCTCACATGCCGTCTTTGGTGGTAGGATATCCTCTTTTTGATTTTGGGTGAACTATATTTATAGCGTAAGTAGCTTTGTCGAAACTTTGCTTGGTTTCAGAAAGACTACAGGAGTTACAGAGAAATGGAATTCACGTAGTTTATTCACAAAAAGATTCATTTCTTTACGAGTCATGTTAACTGCGACAACCTGCATGAACCGATTTAATTTTTTTGGCGCAAGCTTTTAAACCTTGTACTTCGTAGCCTACTTATTGCAAACAAGATATCGTCCACAAAAGCAGTATATGTAGGAATTTCCAAGCCTCAACCATAGGTTTATTCATGAATCAAGTTCAATGCTTCACCCTGCAAGCAAATTTTGGACACAAAAGTTCTCTCTTGTATGGAATAGCTAACAAATTGCTTGAAATTTTCTCTAAGACCTCGGGTTTCTAGTATAAGAACGGTGTGCATCGTTTATTGATGTGATCTTTCTAATTTTCTTGTATTGTCAATAAAGTTCCATTCTCATTGTCTAGCTATGAATCACAAGATTATGAGATTCTTAATGTACTAAAATCTCTGTAGTAATCCTCTCAAGTCATACCGGAATAGCTTGGGAGACTCCATCTGTTGTGGATAACATGCGCTGCTTGAACACTTCGAAAAAACAAAACAAGTTTCTTTGAAAATTGAGTTATGGTTCTTCCCTTTTTCTGCTCAATTGAAAATTTTGGGGTTTCCAACTTCTGGCAACCATAGTTGGAGCCTTGGAGGTGACCATACAACCCATATATGTAGCGTGGACTCTTTAGATGTTCTCTAATGGACCTGAGCAATTGAGTTTTTCTCCCTAAATAGATCTAAAGCCTTGAGACCAGAAATCATGTCTTTTTATTTCTCCTCGCCCTTATAGCCTCATGTCTAGAAACAAGATACTCACCACGTTCATGGGGACCGCCCACCGTATTTCAAAGAATCTTAAAATTAATGATCATATCTCACTAATTACCACATCATATCTCACAAATTTCCACAAAGTGCACCAGGAAGTGATTGATTGATTTATCATTTTCCATGTTTGGTGGAGCAAAATCCCATAACGTAGTTATTAAGATTAGAATACCCTTTACATCTTGCATATTTCTTTCGTATATGTGAATTTTCGCTTCAGACCCTCCCACATGCGCCTTAGCAGCATGTGCTGTTTGCAAACCAAAGACATGTACCCTAACTTTCCCTAGTACTTATGCTCTCATACCATGTTTCACTATTTCATGTGGAATTTAACCTCCAACGCTACTTATTGAGGTCATGTTCTTAGTCACGTAATTTGCCCACCTAGGGGTGCGGATCGTGCCTTGGTGTGCGAATTGATGTTTTCAGTCCGAAAACGTGTTAAATTCCCTAATTGACATATAGGAAATTGAGTTCATACTTTCTTTTTTAGCCTATAAGTAAGCGACGCGTCACTGAATTTATAATATATGTCTGAGTTAATGTGCTGTCAATACACAAGGACCTATGCCAGTTGTCCACACAGTGTTCATGCCAATTCTAAAATCTATCAGTTGATTGACGTGCTATCTATGTAGCGCGGACACGGGACACGGGAATTCTAAAACAATGGACATGGACATGGACATGACAGGGGACACGACGAATAAATAAAAAAAGGTAAATAACTATATATATAAATATATCACAGGAACAGTGTATATACATAGATATATACACTTTTCTTTTGATAAATAAGATATATAAATTGTTGTGTATTGGTATATATACTGGTACATACATAAGATATACACACGTAGTGATGCAGATATATACATCGAATATATACAAGTATATGCACACACATGCACATATACACACACACCGCATGCCCCCACATATATATGTACAACGAGAAAGAAAAAGCGTGGGGGAGGGAGAGAGAGATCGTGAGTGCAATATGTGGGACACGCAGGGGACAGGAAGTGTATATGTGGGACATGTGTGTCCATGCCATGTCCCCCTCCAAAAAAATAATTTAATTTTACACTTTTCCTTTTGGGCAGGCTAAACCATGCAAAAGTTTGTCGGTGAGTGGAATCAACCCATCTGTTAAAAAGGAAACATTTCAAGAAGAGTTTCTCAAATTTGGAAAAATTGAGGAGTTCAAGTTTATTAGGGACCATAAAACTACATGTGTAGATTACTTTCGGTTGGAAGATGCTTCTCAAGCATTAAAAGGGATAAATGGCAAGCAAATCGGCAGTGACCAGATACGTGTTGATTTTCTCAGGTCACACACATCAAAAAGAGTAAGTCAATTAACTAGATTTAAATTTGAAGTGCTCTCATTGTCACAGCTTGGATGAGAAGCTGTAATCACAGATTTAACTTTAAAGTGATCTCCTAGATATTGGTTGGTTGGCTGAGTTGAGGGGTCAACTGGTACCTACATGCGTTGGGTCTCTTTCATGTGAGCCTCTTAAGTGCTCTAGAATCATTCTCATGCTACATGCTGTTGAATGGATTAGGTAGAAGTTGGCTAATTATTCTGAAGCATTCAGTCACTGTGTCAGAATCATCTTCTGGCGTTCTAAATGATATATAATCTATTTTTCTGATTTTCTGGCGTTAAAATAGCTGGCACATGCATATTTTATAATCTATTTTTCTGATTTATTTTGGCGACATGTGTTTCCCGATACACAATTTATGTACTTTGTGATGTTCGTACCTAACTCAAATTCGCGAATGATGTATCTTGGTTTTAATCCAGTCTTAATAAGTTCTTATATATCTTGGTTCTTGATTATTTGGCTAAAATCTTTTGAACATGTCCCTGATGGATTTGTGAATGATATTAGGGTAAATTTCACTAACCTCCTTGATGTTTCTGAAAAAAATATGAACATCCCTTCAGGTTTATTGAATTGCACCGTACTCCCCTGTTAGGGTTGACAGCTAATAACTTCAATTAACAAAGCATGCGAATGCACGTTACTCCCTCTTCATTGATCTCCTCTAAGGTTTCTAACAATTTCAGATATGCGTATTGTTGGTTTAATATTTAGCTCTGATCCTAGAAAACCAAGTAGAAATGCTTCATGCTATTCGTGAAGTAAATAGGTTTGTCCCAAATTTAAAAGCTTTGTTACTATGATATTGTCACTAGTAGTCTAGTACCATCATTTTCAGGATCGTAATTAAACACAATTAAATTATTGTTTTCCATTAAAAAGTTTACCACGGGAACAATACTGCAACAAATAAGTCTTTCAACACGAATTCAATTCGTCTCTAAAACAACAAAATTCGTCGCAAAGCTTTTATCGATGAAAAATTTCGTCACCCAAAGTTTCATGCACGTATGACAGACTTTGGCGACGAAATTTCGTGGCCAATTGTACGATTTTGGCAATAATTTTTTTTTTTTTTTTTGTCGCCAGAAGGGCCCAAATTCGAGAAAGACTTACAACTTTGCTTCGTTGCTCATATTCGAATTCGGAACCTCTTGTTCCCAAAGTACAACTCCAATCGCTGTGCCACTTAACATTTAAATGACAATATTATTGCAAAATTTATATTTTATATGTAGATTACTTGTTTTAAAAAATACGAATATTATGAAAATTAAAAATTAATTAGACTTGGATTTGCCAATGAAATTTGTAAACTTTGTCGCCAATGGGTACCTTTTTGGTGATGAAACTCATATTTCATCTTCAAAAAGTACTATGATACTATCTGGCGACAAAATTACTAATGTTCTTTTCTATTTGTTATACTACCATTCGACACTTGACATATATTTCTCAGTTGTTGGCAGTGTGATTTTGACCCACAGAAGGCAGAGCTCCGAGCTTTATCCAGCAAGTTGGAGGATCTTGTGGAGAGAATGGCAGCTCCAAGGATTGATTCTTCTTAGCCTTACTGCCCAAATAGTCCTTGTCATTCTTGGAAATCGCAGAAAGTACATTGCTAAACCTTGGATTCAAACAATTGTTTGGTCCTCCTACTTACTTTCTGACTCTGTAGCCACAATGGCTATTGGCGTCCTCTCCAACAACATCGCAGAAGTCTACTGGAATGGCAATAGCACATCTCATACTTCGGATTACGAGTTAAAGGCGTTTTGGGCCCCTTTTTTGCTGATGCACTTGGGTGGGATGGACACCATCACCGCCTACTCGTTGGAAGACAATGAGCTATGGATGAGACATTTTTTCAGCGTCATTATTCAAGCATTGATGACTGTTTACATCTTGCTCATGTCATGGTCAATCTCGTCCCGTCTTTCACCACTATTTATCGTGGTCTTCTTTGTTGGTCTGGTCAAGTACTGTGAACGAGTTTGGGCTCTCTTCTTGGCAAGCGAAAAAAGGTTTAGGGACTCGATTCCTGAAAACCCGAGCAGCGATTCGAAGATAATGGAGGAATGTAAGTTGAGGCAGTTGGAGGGGTACCATGTCACTGCCCATCAAGTCCTTGAGGTAGAGGTCCCGGTGTTCGACAATTCTGTTCCTAATTGTGGCGACGCAATTGAAATACTTATGGCGCATAATTTCCTTGAGATGGTCAAGCGTCTCTTTGCTGAGCTCATACTTGGCTTCCAAGATCGGGATGCGAGCAGGGAAATCTTTGAAAGCGCCGATATGCACTGGAATAAGGCTTTAAAGGTAATTGAGATTGAACTCGGATTGATATACGATGCAATGTACACCAAAGCACCGGTAGTCTATTCTTCTTGGGGGGTTGCTGGACGAATCATCGGAAGTTTTCTCATCCTTGGTGTATTGGTGATGGTATCATTGGACAAGGCACTGGCAGGAAAAAGCTCCTCCAAGATTGACCAAACCATAACTCTGGTGTTGTTGGTATTTGCTTTGCTTCTGGATTCATGTGCATTTGGGGAACTATTCCTCTCCGACCAAAATGCTCATTGGTTGATTATCCGAAAAAAATTCACATTGTTACGAACCATCAATCGTATACGCACCATGATACCAACGAACTGGGGTCGAAAACGCAAGAGGTGGTCAGGAGCCATGAAACAGTTCAGTTTGCTAAGCTTTTGCTTTGCCACAAGAGTAAAACCCTTGTTTTGCCTCAGAATCCTAAAGGTGTTAGGCATTGCGGAAATATCCGAGATTTACGTGTACAGGAGCATTATACCTCCGGCCCAACTTTATCAAGGTAGAAGGGAAGATATACCGTACGAAATCTTTTGCCACCTCAAGGAATCTAGGTCTTTGGGAGAAAAGAACGGTGAAGGCACAGATTTGAAGTGCTTGTATGGCGGATGGGGAAGCCTGGCACTCAAAAGGCACGGCGGTGGAGATCTTGATTGGAGCGTGCAGATGGAGTTCCACCAAAGTATTCTTATCTGGCACCTTGCAACAGAAATATGTTACCGACTCGATTACATATCAGAGCCGACTCCTAATATTATTACATCGTACGACCACGACAGATGCAAGTGCATATCGCGATATATGCTCTACCTCCTAGTTGAGCATCCGAATATGTTGCCGATTGGCATGGGGCAAATCAAGTTCCGAGACCTCTATTCAGACCTTGGGGACTTCATAGAAATGTATATCTCCAAACCGCTTAAAGAGGTGACGGAAAAAGAAGCTTCGAAGATGTTGATGGAGATAGTGAACCCGGAGAACATGCTTGTAGGAGGAGGGGACAGGAGTAATTTCGTGATTCTCCATGGCTGTAAGCTCGCAACACAACTCGGAAAGCTCGAGCAAATACAAAAATGGACCATAATTGTATTTGTTTGGGAAGAAATGTTATGTCACGCTGCTAGCCAATGTAAAGGAAGACATCATGCTCAACAGTTGAGACAGGGAGGAGAGTACCTCACTCATCTCTGGCTTCTCATGGCTCATTTTGGCTTTGCTGATAACTTCCAAATACTTCGTAGTCGTCCAATAGCTGAGGCTGTTCTAAGGTAAACAAAATTAAGGGCACGTGTGATTGGATATAAAGACATTGGATTGGAGTATTTATTTAGCAGATCACATATCTAGTATATACATATGCCTTTATTGAACTTTTATGGCTCGAACAAAATACTTATCAGATTTTATGTACAATAAAAAATGGAATGTGTTGATGCCAGAATCTGGGTGATAACTCCAAAAGATTTCAAGGAGTCTCCTGCAAAACAAGACCAAGGACCGGTGGTGTTTTCAGTCGTGAATCCTCCAACGATTAAGTTAAAATATATCTAGAAGAAGAGAAGGCAAGAGATTTCTATCTAGAAACGAAACAGAGTGCATACCTTATGTTCTAAAAGCTAGGAATACTTGTACCCGTTGAGACTGGTCATGCCCGAATCTGAAAACAAATATAATGCACTAACGAGTCCTAGAGGGGGGTGAATAGGACGACAATTTAAAAATTAAGTCTAATTAAGAGATATCCAATCATCCATGCTCCATTCAAATTGCCACAATTTAATATGCAAGATATAAAGCAATTAAAGTAAAGAGACAAGACAAAAGATATACGTGGAAACTACTTAGGGTCTAAACACCCTAAGCATAAAACCACGGCCTAGTCCTACTTATGCATTCCATAAATCAAAAGGTTTACAATAATTAACAAGACTAGGAATTACCCAACAAGCCCCTTGTGACACCTAGCTCCAATTCTTGATAGTACCCCGTACCCCTCTTTGATTCCATGGACTCCACAAGCACACCCGTCTTGATCTCCGAGTCAACTCGGCACCGGTCCAACCGGCTCACGTAGAAACAAGGCAATATCCATCATATGAATGAAATGTTAAGGAATGAAGATTTTTGTGAAAAACAATCAATCTAGATGTAATCCATAGAGTATTAGAAGATTAATCTAGATTGACAAAATGAATGATCAAACCCAAGGTTTAAATCATATCATACATCAAGAACCCATAAAAGATAAAAAGACTTGATTTTTAATGAAGGTTCTTGATGAAGAAAATCAATCTAGAGCAAATACATGGAGAATAAAAGTATTGCACTAGATTGACAAGGAAAATGATCAAACACAAAGTTTAAATCATACTTAAAGCATCTAAACCCATGAATGTATGAAAAGATTGTTTCTTGATGATGCAATGAAGATTTTGAGAAGAATCAAACTAGAGCATATACATAAATATAAGAATATAGCACTAGAATGAATAAAAGATGATCAAATCAAAATAGAAATCACCTCAATAGCATAAAACCCCATGAGCAAATGAAGGAGATGTGTTTCTCTCTCTAAGGTGGGCTAATGCTCTCAAAATCTGACCTAGAAGAGTGAAAAATAAGTTTATATAGTGTCAAGGACATAACCCTAGCATAAGCCAATAGGAACACGCCACATACACCAGTAAAAACGCGCTGCGCTTGAAGTTGTGCACGGAGACAAGCAACAAGCGCTCAACAGGCGCAACGGAGTTGTGCAGACAGAAAAAGCGCTAATAGGTTCAACGAGCGCAGCGGGTAGCGCTCATCGAGCGCATCTTGCTGAATCTGTTTTTTAATGAAGCAAACTGAAGCGCTAGATAAGTGCCAGTAGCGCTAAACAAGCGTTGCGCTCAGAATCCCTTTTAAAATAGGTACATGCCTTAGAAAAATACTTGATGCTCACATTATAAGGCTAAAATGCAATATCATGCAACATAAAAATGATTAAATCCCTAAACTATATGAAGAACATGATAATGCAACATTATACCTTTCATGAATTGAATACGAGCCAAGGAACGCGCAACTCCATTTCTCCAATCTTTCAACCACCGGCTGGAGCATCTAGACTCAATCAACTAAGCAACCTCCCAAACCCAAACGGAAAAAGATAAAAGTACATAATCCAATGGTTTGTCGGAATCCGGAAAATGCCAATAATACTAACAATATGTGGAAATGGACGGGCAAGTGGAGTAGGTGAGATAACCTCGGGGATTGTGTTGGTGCAAAAATCCGGGAGTCTTCGAGAAACTGAACTTCTTGATGATGGAACTTGCTTCGAGGCACGTTACTGAGTCGCTTTCTGAAAACAGTATTCTCCCCCACCGTCTGGTGTGCATCGGGTTGATAGCGAATCTGTCCGAGGATACAATGAAGTTCGATCAATTCAATGATCTTCTGCCTGCGTCCGCACAAACGAAGGACAAAATGAATACCGAGTCGAAAAAGGATCGAAAGAACCAAGGAATTGCTAGCACCGTTTCTGCAGAGCAACGGTACAGCAAAAAACCAGAAAGCAATCTGTAGTAATTTTGGCAGAGTAACAAGGCTAAAATTCGGTGTCTAATGAATGTAATTCGGGTGTTATTTATAGACCCAAATGTACCTTTTCACTTTAGGACACGCCCCTTAGTGAATAGACTTGAGTTTGGGTCATAACTCTCCGTTTTGAGTTGCATCCGTTCACGAACCAATGTCTGAAATCCGCGCGCAGACGCGTTGGTATTAATACCCCAAACTGGAGTATTGATACAGAAACATTCTGTTCGCGAGATAGCCCGCTGGTATTGATACAGAAACATTCTGTTCGCGGGATAACCCAAAGGTAGAGCTGACGTGCTAAGTGCAAAGTGCGCCATCAAAGCGCCACACAGACCACTGCCACGCACGCGCGCGCGGGTGCGGGTGCGGGTGCGCATGAGTGTGTTCCATCACCGGCTATGCCGGTAAAGCGCGTAGCACCATAGGTGCCTTGCCACTTAACACTATGTAAACATTATAGAAATGTTCCCATGTATAAACCACTCAACCTTTTCCTCACTAGCCAATGTGGGACAAAACCAAAACACAACAAAAAAGCTTTCTAAAAGGCACAAGGAATATTTTGATAAAACCCCAAATAAAAACCCGTTTATTTTGATATTTTCCAACAGATTGCGCTGAAGATTGGAACCTTTCCCGGCAAAGGCGGGAACATGTGTTTAACATAACGTGTGCCCAATGCGCACACCTTAAGCACACAAAAACAACACACATTCCAATACACTTTTTACACTTTTCAATACACTTTCACATATCTCTATACACTTTTCACATATTTCAATACATTTTTTCAACCTTAACGTGTGCCACGTTAGCATTTTCCTTTAACATAAGTCGAGCACGACCTGCTCTTGCCGACCAAGTAACCAGCCAGCTGGCTAAGCAACACGTGCTCTCACAGCAGAGCTCGAAGCATGTGTTAATATTCTGACCCATCCGTTGTCCCCCATTCCCGAGTCGTGCAGCTCAAGTTTAGAGAAGGGAATGGTAACTGACCAGGAAATGGCGGCGGCCCAACTTTCAAGGCACATTAAATGCGTGTCGCTTTGGTCGGTCAAGATTTACCTCCTCACATCTTGCGCTCTAATCTCAACCGTTGACATTCTTTTAAGTTGCGCGGCCCAGATACACCCCCCGGAAAACAAAACCATCGTTCTAGTTTGATTTACCGATTTTTTCTTTCACCTATACAAAAAAAGGAGTGTATAAATATGTGAAAATCAATTACGTTGTAAGAACCATGCTTTTTAAAAAAAACATACTTGCGTAACATGCTTACTGTAGACACCCCAATTCGACTTTACAAACATCTACACCCCCACCTTGGGAAATCCCGATGAAGAAACGGTATTCTGTATGCCTTGATGAATTGCGGAAAGCACGATGAACTTTGTGGAATTCTTATGGAATGAAGAAACACCTTAGAACTAGGTATGTGTAGACACCCCAATTTTGAACCTGAGATGCGCCCGAGCATCCCCGATGATGAAACGGACCAATCATGATTACCTGGAACTTGTGAGAATGACTTGAATTTGATCAAAATCAACCAAACACCACCCAAACAACCAAAATAGCCCAAACCAACCCAAGCATTGTTGAACCAAAGCCAAACCATCAATCTGCCACCAGAACCTTGAGCGCTCAAGCTTGAGGCCTTGAGCGCTCAAGCCCCTGAGAAACACCTTGAGCGCTCAAGCCCACGGCTTTGAGCACTCAACTCTGATCCAGTCAGCAACTTGCAGAGTATCTCATCATGAGATTTTCTGCATGGGAGCGTCTGAGATGATCTTATACGATCTCTATATGTATAATACACTCCACTAACTCCAAAAATACACAAAAAAATACCCCCAACCCACTTCCAAATACAAACCCACTCTCTCTCTCTCCTCTCTTCCCTCCCACTCACTCTATAAAACCACCTAGCACCCCTGGTTTGAGAGAGGAGGAACCACTCTCATACACCAGCTCTCAATCCACCCAGAATTCGTTGTTCTCTCTCTCTCTCTACAAAACCACACATTCATTACCAAAACCAGTGGCAAAAACCACCTTTCAAGTCCAAAATTGAGTCCTTGATCATCAACCAATCACCTACATTGTTCAATTCGTCCAGAGTATAAGCCAAAAACATCCACAATCGTCATCCCTAAGTCCAGAATCAAGTTCAAATTACAAGCATTTTCCAAAAGGTAGTGAAACATGTGATGTATTCACTGTTTTGGCCCATCTGAGGAAGACCAGTGAGTTCAAACAGGTTCTTTATACTTGTATTAAACTCACAAAGGTCTAAAAGTTGTTCAAAATCATTTTCAAAATCTGCAGTTTTAGCAGGGGTTGAGCGCTCAAGCCTCTGACCTTGAGCGCTCAAACCCAGCTCTGGGTTAGTCACTGTTTTGCTGATTTTTGTGCTTTCTCTTGGTTTTAATCATCATTAAATGGTTAAATATGTTCACATCATTCTCAAAACAGCTTATTTCTACTTCAAAATCATATGCATGAGTATAAGTTAACCATTTTATGATGATCCAACATCAAAACCTTTGAAAATCTCATAGTTAAGAGTAAAACAGTGACTGTTCAACTTCAAACATCTTTAATCTGTATATTTGTGATCTTGAAGAGGTGTTAAAAGCTTGCTTAAAGGTCAAAAATCAGAGAGCCAGATTATGGCTTGAGCGCTCAAGGTCATGCACCTGAGCGCTAAAGCTGTTCTTGAGCAGTTTGATGTTTATGTCTTATTCTGGAAGAGTATCGCTGAAAATTAACTAGAAAGTGTGCGTGAGTTGTTATCACTGTGTTCAGAATCTGGACCCCTCTCTCATTTCTATATTTTCAAACATTTCTTTGTTAATTTGTGGTGATTATACTCTTTTCATCATTCTTTAAGAGATCAATCAGTATGTTCTTATTTGTTTCTCATAGGAAGGTGTTTGATAAATGTTTGATCTCATAAAGAAGCTGCAAAAAGGTGTAATTTCGCAGAAGCCAGGAATTGGTTTGAGCGCTCAATCCATGAGCCTTGAGCGCTCAAACTGGTTTGAAGAGGTTGAGCGCTCAAGCCCTTGTCTTTGAGCGCTCAATCCCTATTCTGGGATCCAGTTTGTGAAACAGTGTTAGTTATGTCTCATGTTAATAATTTCTGAAATTGTTGTACAGTCTCTGTAATCTCTCATTTCCTGTGGATAATTGTGGTAATTTCATTTGTTATCATCGTCATCATTCATGTAAGTCATCAAGCACAAGCATCCACTTTAGATTCACGTTTTACATTTTTACTGCTTATGTGATTCCCATTCCCGATTCCCTATTTTTGTGAACAAACTGAATTTCAAATATTTCTAAAATCCCACAAAACATTGAGTAGAGACCGGTTCATGGACCGGGCGAGAGGGGTGCCGTAAAACCCTTCCCCTCTCGTAACCGAACCCCCGAATCCGAGAAATCTTTGGTTTCACAAGGACTAGTAAAATCTTTTTCAATGGGTAACGAGTCATATTTTTATTGGTTTCTCGGGTTCGGACCTTAAATCCGGGTGGCGACTCAAACAATCACAATCTTTTTGAACGCGAATCGCACCGAATTCCAGTGGGCCGTCCACAAGCTGGCGACTCCGTTGGGGAATATTGGTTAATATATATTTTATTTAATTACACTTGTGCAATTTTTATTCCACTTGTGTAATTTTATTGAAAGATGTTTTGTGGGATTTTTCCAAATATTTGAAATTTGATTTTGCATTGCACATGCATGGTTATTAGCCCCGCTGGCGTGTTTTGGCAATCCTGCCCGGCTTGCCGGTGACAGGGAATCCCGAAATGCCCAACAGCCCTCGACCGTGATAAATCACATCGTCACTATCGTTTTTTACGGTAGGAGGCGGTTTTGATTTTGAGTCCGGGGTACCCTCAGTGACCAAAAACCGGCCTTTGCATATAATTAACCATAGAACCCCACGTTTAGTAACCCACCTGTGTGTTAAGTTTACATGCTCCATCTTGTTACATGCTATGTGTTACCGCTTTTCTCGCCATGCCATGTGACATTCATGCATTTGCATTGTATATAGTCGTTGCGAGCGTCGTTTGTATAGGTTTTCTGTGTAGATATCCCATTTGGTTTTAATGCCTTTACAGATAGTAGAAGGTTGCCTCGGCCCGATGATGAATCGTGCATCCCATATGTGCGTTATTCTTAGAAGTTAGCCCTTAGGACGGCCGGACATGGGAAAATTTGGATCATCAAAATTCCTAAACACTGATCTAAACAGGTTTAAGGGACATTGGCCCGAGGAGGATCAATCGCCCTTAGGCATCTGATCTTAGATCACTGTCAGAATTTGTATGGACCAGGATTTCCCAAATCCGACCATCCGATATCAAGGACTTATCACTTAAAAGAAAACTTGAGGATTGGGGCAATCTTCCAAAGCTGTCTATTATAGTCTAGGAGACTTAAAATCCACGGAGTTTGAGATACCTCCGGTGTTGGTCGTGCCCGAACGGCCACCGTGATTTGAACTAGCCTTAAGGTCATTAGTATCTGGGTTACAACATCCAAATTGCTTTGTCTCGGATGATCAAGAAAAGTGATTGGCTCTGATTCCAACAAGTTTGGAGTTTAACCTACCGAGTAATGGTCTACCCGGGGTGTTGAAAAATCTTCTGTGCAATGATCTTAAGTGAGATTCAGATCCGGTAGACTAACCCTAAGATTGTACATGTAGTCTAGGAGACTTTAAATCCACGGAGTATGAGATGCCTCCGGTGTTGGCCGTGCCCGAACGACCACCCGTGTTTCGGACTAGCCTTGGAATCGATTGTAACTGGATAACGACACCTCATCGCTTTGTCTCGGATGGTCAAAGAAAGGATAACGGTTGCGGTTTCAACACCTAGGCTATAGGTTGAAGCTGTAATCGCCGAGTAAAACGACTTACCCGTGGTGTTGATACAATCTGCTGTACAAACAATTCCAAGTGAGTTCCGAAACCGGTAGACTAACTCCTAAGGCCAGAAATAGGACTAACTCTGTGAGTTAAGTTGCGGCGAGACGATAGTGAGCATTCGTAAATCATTCATTTTGTGCATAATAGACACATCGAGTACACATCTGAGTCCGAGTTTTGCTTTATAATCAGTTCTTGAACCATTGGGCCTGCAAAGAAGAAGAAGACCTTACCTGTTTGGACTCGACCTCCCGGACAAAGATTGTCTAGATCTTTATCACCAAAGGCCGAGACAAGTATGGCAGATGAACAGGGACAAGACCCCCCAAATGAGTTTGAACGACTGAGGAAGGAAATGCATGATGAGAGGGTCCGGAATGATACCCGAATCGCTCAACTTATGACGATTATGGTAAACATCCAGGGTCGACTCCCCCCACCTCAGCAGCGAGTACCTGATGATGAAGCTCGGGATCAGGAGATTCCTAATGATGAACATCCGGAACAGCCTCCTCCCCCTGAAAATCCTCAGTTGGCTGAAATGCTAGCTAAGATACTTAAGCTGGAAGAATCTGTGGCTAAAAGTGAGAAGCGATCCATTACCGGCTTTGATATGAACAAACTCTGCATCTTCCCAGGCGCAAAGCTCCCCAAGAGGTTCAAACATGTGGACTTTGAGAAGTTTGATGGGACTGGGGATCCAAGAGGACATATTCAGGCATATGTAAGCTCTCTCTCGTTACAAGAAGTCGATGAGCCTGCCATGGCACAGATGTTTCACGAAACTCTCACAGGGCCCGCACTTCAATGGCTTTTATCCCTCGACATTTCAAAAAGACAAACTTGGGAAGAAATGGTGGCTGCTTTCATTAAGCAGTATGAGTATAATGTTCAGCTTAAAGTCACCACTCGAGAGCTTGAAAGCATCAAGATGAAAGAAAGGGAATCTTTCGCAGATTTTGTGAAAAGATGGAGAGCGAAGGCCGCACAAATGACTGATCGTCCCAGTGACAAAGACCAGATGCGCATCATAACCAAGAACCTTCAACCCGATTTAGCTCAATACATGGTCATGGCCCAAGCACATAACTTTGAAACCTACTTTGAGATGGGTCTGTCAATTGAAGAAGCTCTGCAAAGCGGGGTGTTGAAAAAAGGAGACCCATTCCCCAAACCCAAGCGAAACTACATTGGTAACACCTCTTCCCTATACGCAAACCCCAGTTACACAGCCGGTACCTCATCCAACTCCATGAATCACCAACCCCATAAAGCTGAACCCATAAACGCCATCTTGTCTCAACCAGCCCAACCAATTCAACCACCGCAAAATCAAAGAGGACGGCGTGTCTTCACCCCTCTCCCCTTGCCTTTACCTGTTGTTTTCGAACGACTTGTACAACAGGGAAAAATCAAACCTCTAGAGCCAACTCCACCTCTGCAAAATCCCCCGCCAACATATAACCCTAACGCCTTCTGTATATTCCACCAAACACCCGGTCATCCCACTGAAAGATGCCAGCGCCTGCATCATGAGATTCAAGATCTCATTGACAACAAACAAATCCGAGATCCCACAGAAAAGCCCAACATCCTCACAAACCCTCTGCCAACCCACAAAAGGAATGCCGATATAGGTCAAATTACCTTTAGCTCCACTCAAAAAGACCTAAAATCCACTCCATTTGACCCAAGCCAGTTCATCATACCCGAAACGGACCCCAAGCCCATTGTACCAATACCTGTCGAGCGCGAGATATGCTTTCTTGACGTCCACTTGGACCCCACTGTATGGCAAGAATGGGGTGATTTGATAATGGCTATGGAAGCTCGGGAGTATGAGCAAATGGTGGCCAACAATGTGGCAAATGAAGAAGTTTGGCCGCATAATGAACAGCTTGATGAAGGACCTCCGCTTGGCGCTATGATTAACCTACTTTGGGATCCAATGTTTGAGGATCCACTGGATGGATTTGCGCTTCCTAACCTATTTGAACCTTTGCCTGTGGTACAAAATCAACAACCTGTGGAAGAAGGACAAGGACAGAATTGGCAAGAAGAGAATGAGGCACCCAATGGTGCACAGGAAGATGAATGGGATCCCACACCCAATGAGTGGCAGCTCATGGACCCTAACGATCCTTTGGATGGGTCCACACTTCCCATGTTCTTCGACGAAGCATATTTTCCAATGCCACCATTATGGGAGGGTCGTCCTGATTTCTCCATGATGAGTGAATATGCAATAAATCGAATGACAGAAGGGATAGAGTTCACGCCTTATGATTACATAGTTGATGAAAATCTTCCGGCACCCCGAGTGCAAATCCCGGAGGACTGCAACATCATGGTTTTGAATGGAGGTCTACCCGATTTTTGGGGACAGCAAATGGAAGAAAATGTTGTAGCAAATATGTGGGCCAATCAGAATGAAGGCATAGCACCGCTGTGGGTCGGAAACAACAAGGTCTGGGCTGTTAACGAGGCAGCCATGGAAAATGGGGATGTTTGGAGCGAAGCAACTGTGGAGGGGATTACCAAGGGTTTGGAAGGAGCCAGTATTGCAAAGGGAAAGAGAAAGGCGGAGGGGGATCTTGTTGATTTCTACACAGACTATACTGATTTATGGGGGGACGACATTGACTCGGTTCTTCACCTTCTTCGGAGTGGTCGGTTTTATCAACCACCTCAGATATACACCAGAAATACCTCTAACCCACCTCCTAACTCCCTCAACCAGCCACCCTTTAACCCGGCTCCACAAAATAACCCAACTCCACAAAATAACTCAGCCATACCACATCATCCAAACAACCTTAATGACCCAATTGCCAATCCAGTTGATTTCCAAAACCTTTTTAACCCAACAACCAACCAATCCCATGCTACCTCTGCAACCAACAACCGTATGCCTCGCCCGAAACCTCCGCCAACAGCCGAAGAAAACCCCATCCAAAAACAACTTGAGAAAACTCCAGCCGCCTTAACCATTTGGGGATTACTCATGAGTTCCAGCGAACATCGCCAGAAACTTGCTCAAACGCTGTCTTGCATGGAGATCGCTCCTGATATTACCCCTGAAGCTATGATGGCCGCCATTGTTACTAAACCTACCATTGCTACTAAACCCACCAAGCACGTTGTAACCTTCACTGAGGCTGATTTACCGCTTGAAGGAACTGACCACAACAAGCCTTTGCATGTCACCATGAAGTGCATGGGGAAATGGATCCCAGTTGTACTGATAGATAACGGATCTGCGCTCAATGTTTGTCCTCTCCGAACAGCTCTATGTTTGGGACTTAAGCCAAAGGACTTCACACCATCTGGTCTCACTGTTCGTGCTTATGATAACACCCGTCACAATGTGCTTGGGACTGTTGAAATGGAGATTGCTGCGGAAGGGTTTAAATCGACGGTAGAGTTTCATGTGCTTGAGATTCCAGCTTCATTCAACTTGCTGTTGGGACGTCCTTGGATGCATCGTCCCGATATAATGGCAGTTCCATCTACTCTGCATCAAAAGGTTCTGCTTGGTTTGGAAAGCGGGACGGTTGCTCTCTACGGAGACACAGGCATTCGCCCTCATGCTGAAGATAACGCTCCCCTGATAGAAATTATGCATGATGAGAATGACATTCAACTTGGAGGTTTTGCTTTCGATACATCCGGTGGTGTATTCACGCTTCGTATTGATGATGATTTTTCAATCAGCACCACCGTTCTTGAGATGATGAGAAGGATGTCATATCTGCCAGGCACTGGCTTGGGTCGAACTCACCAAGGGGTGGCTCAGTTTCCAGAATTCCCTTCTCAACGAGGCCATTTTGGGTTGGGGTATGAACCTACACTAAAAGAGATGCAAAGGGGAAAGACCAATGGAGCAAGCAGCAGTGCAAACCGTCAGATTCGCTTTGTCAGGGAAGGGTCAAATGCACCATATCACGGCCAGCCTGAGCCGTTCGTAAATGAAATAAGTGGAGAGGTGCACCCTGGGTTCGAAATCTTTGCTAATGATGCTTGGGATAGCGAAGATGAACATGAAAAGGTCGAGAAATTGGTGAAAGACCTTAAAGCGGATTGGATGGAGGCCTTGGATGGTGGGATCTTGATGTCGATGTTCGATGAGGTCAGTCTGACAGGTAAGGATAAAGAAGATCCAGCAGTGATGATGCTCGGACAGGAGGCTCTCGATGATCCCAGCGTGCTGATAGTGGATGCAGTCGGTGAATACAAGAATTGCACTTTCACTCCTGTTGTAACATTTACTAATGCATTCACTAAATTAGGGTTTGAATCTGAGTCAGGGCATAAATTTGGCCGTGAGTCGGAGTTTGTGCCTCCTGGCCCTCCACGTCGTCATTTCTATTTTGAGTTTGAGTCTGATGTCATGTACTGCGCCCCAGAGGGCTTTGTTAATGAAATAAATGGTGATTTCGCTTACTTTGCTGTTCCCGAAATAAATTGTGTTGACCTCGACGATGACGAAACCGAGTTCGAGGGAGAAATACCCAAAGAACTTAAGTTTCTAATCGAAAGGGAAAATGAAAGGCATGCTCAGCCAATAAAAGAAGAAGTTATTTCAGTTAAATTAAAAGATGAGGAAAATCCTCGCATGGTTCAAATCGGTTCTGGGCTATCTTCGGAGGAACAAGAATTACTCGTCGATTTACTCAAAGAATTTGAAGATGTTTTCGCTTGGTCCCACGCAGATATGCCTGGAATCGATCCTGAAATTGTGCAACATCGAATTCCCCTGTATCCCGATGCAAAACCGGTAAAACAGAAATTGAGAAAAATCAGGCCAGATTGGGTTGAAAAAGTCAAAGAGGAAGTCACCAAGCAATTCAATGCCGGCTTTTTGATGGTAACTGAATATCCACAATGGGTTGCAAATATTGTGCCGGTACCCAAGAAAGATGGAAAAGTCAGGGTATGTGTAGATTTCAGGGATTTAAACAAGGCCAGTCCGAAAGATGATTTTCCTTTACCTCACATTGATGTACTGGTAGACAACACGGCAGGGCACGCACTGCTGTCATTTATGGATGGTTTCTCGGGATATAACCAGATTTTGATGGCACCAGAAGATCGAGAGAAGACAACCTTCACCACTGAATGGGGAACGTTCTGTTATCGAGTCATGCCATTCGGACTGAAGAACGCTGGGTCGACTTACCAGCGAGCCGCTACAACCTTGTTACACGACATGATGCATAGGGAAGTTGAGGTATATGTGGATGACATGATCGTAAAAGCCAAAGAGAGGGAAGGACATCTCCCGGCGTTACGCAAGTTCTTTGAAAGGATACGGAAGTACCGAATGCGTCTCAATCCGCAAAAGTGCACATTCGGAGTCACCGCAGGGAAAATGTTGGGATTTATGATCACCACCAGGGGGATTGAAGTCGATCCGACGAAAATCAAGGCAATATTGGAAATGGAGCCGCCAAAAACAGAAAAAGAGGTTCGGAGTTTTCTTGGAAAAATTCAGTTCATCAGTAGATTCATCGCCAAGTTGACTTCAACTTGCGAGCCGATGTTTCATTTGCTCAAGAAAGGAGTACTGTTCAAGTGGGATGACAGGTGCCAGAAAGCCTTCGAATCGATTCGGCAGTATCTTCAAAGTCCCCCAGTATTGTTGCCGCCGACACCTGGAAAGCCTCTGATTCTGTATTTATCAGTAACACAGTCTGCGATGGGTTGCATGTTGGCACAGGAAGGTGAAGCAGGTATCGAGAAGGCGGTGTATTATTTAAGCAAGAAGATGGTCGGAGCCGAAGAAAGATACACCCCTTTGGAGAAGACTTGTTGGGCTCTTGTGTGGGCCTCTAAAAAGCTAAGGCACTATATGTTAGCTTATTCGGTAGTGTTGATTTCTCGAACAAATATCTGTTTGAGAAACCGACACTCACCGGAAAGTTGGCACGATGGTTGCTCTTGTTAGCCGAGTTTGAACTCAAATACGTAACGCGAAAATCGGTGAAAGGCAGGGCTGTGGCAGAATTCTTGGCAGATCATCCGATCGAAGGGCCAGAAGATACGGAATTCCAATTTCCCGATGAACACGTTATGGCAGTATCAGAAGATACCTGGAAGCTGTACTTCGATGGAGCTGCAAATCAGAGAGGATTCGGGATCGGCATACTATTGATCTCACCACAAGGGCCACACATTCCTCTGTCTTTCAAGTTAAATTTCGAAGTTACCAATAATCAAGCAGAGTATGAAGCGTGCATCGTTGGAATGGAGGCTGCCTTTGAAATCGGGGTAAAGAAATTAGAAGTGGTCGGAGATTCGAATCTGGTAGTTTCTCAAGCCAATGGTGATTGGAAAGTACGAGAAGAGAAATTGAAACCATACCACAAAGACCTTGATGATCTGATCCATCGATTTGAACAAGTTACTTTTACACATATCCCGAGAATGAAGAACCAGTTTGCCGACGCTCTTGCTACTTTGGCATCCATGGTAGAATTGCCCGTAGGAGTGAGAATGAGACCAATCATGATTGAGCAGAGGAATAAGCCAGCCTATGAGTATGTGATGAATGTTGGTGAACTTGACGATGGTCTGCCTTGGTACCATGATATCTGGAATTTGGTTGAGAAGGGAGAATATCCGGAAGGAGCAAACAAGAAAGATCAAATAGCACTACAAAGATTAGCGTCACAATACATCCTTTGCGGTGGAAGGTTATACAAAAGGTCATACTGTGGCATGCATAAGTTGTGCATCCATGGTGATGACACGAAAAGGGTGATGGAAGAAATTCACGAAGGAATCTGTGGTCCTCACATGAGCGGATTGATGATGGCAAAGAAGATTCTGAGGCAGGGGAATTTCTGGTTGACCTTGGAAACAGATTGCGTGCAGTATGTGCGGAGATGTCATAAGTGTCAAGTCCATGCTAACCTCATGCATGTGCCGCCATCTGAACTTCATACAATGGCAACGCCTTGGCCTTTCTCAGTATGGGGAATAGATGTGATTGGAAAAATCACGCCCGCATCGAACGGACACAAGTTTATATTAGTGGCAATTGATTATTTCACAAAGTGGGTGGAGTCAGCCTCTTACGCTACATTGACTGTAGTACAAGTGGCTCATTTCATTAAGCAAAACATCATTTACCGATATGGGGTTCCCAATGCCTTCGTGTCAGATAATGGTGTGCATTTCAAAGGAAGAGCAGCAGAGGTGCTTGAGGAATTCAATGTTCAGGTTCACAAGTCAACAGTATACAGACCACAAACCAACGGAGTAGTGGAAGCAGCAAACAAGTCAATCAAGAACATCTTGGAGAAAACCATTGAGTCATCCAGGGATTGACATGAGAAGTTACCATTAGCATTGTGGGGGTACCGCACTTCGATCCGAACTCCAACAGGGGCAACACCCTACTCATTGGTTTATGGTATGGAAGCAGTACTTCCCATCGAGCTTGAAGTGCCATCGTTAAGGGTGATGATAGAAAGTGAAATCAATGAGGCTGACTGGCTGAGCGACAGGTTCACGGAATTAATGTTGTTTGATGAAAGGAGGTTGCGGGCACTGTATCACATTCAGGGATATCAGAGAAGAATTGCCCGCGCATTCAACAAGAAGGTGAAATCCAGGGATCTGATTGAAGGAGATATGGTGGTGAAAGAGATTTGGGCACCAATTTTTGATCCACGAGGGAAATTTAGGCCAAAATGGGCGGGACCATACATCATCAAGACTATCCTCGACGGTGGAGCAGCGGTGATCCTTGATTTGGACGGTAACGAGTTCAACAATCTTGTCAACATGGACCAACTCAAGCGATATTACCCCTGAGAGATGCTCGTTGGGCGGAAAATCGCAAGGGCGAACCGACCCAAGCAAAAATTAGAGCAAGCCTGCTAGGCCGAAAACCCACAGCGGGCGGTCTAGGCAAAAAAAGATTCAGAAAATTGGTCTAAAGGCCAAGTTTGAGGCTTTAAATGGTATTTAGTCCAGTCTAATTTATTTTAATGCCTCTAATACATTAATAGGAAATTTTTTAGGGTTCAAGGACAATACTAGACAAAAATACCCTTAATGAACCCCACTACTCACGCACTCCATGTGGAGAAATCTGCTGTGAACAAAAGCGAGAAGCGGGTGTTGTTTCGAACAAAAGTGAGAAGTGGGTGGTTGGGAAGTGGACATTACCCAGTCTAAGTAAGATCGAAGTGGACATTACCCAGTCCAAGTAAGATTGTACATTACCCCAATCCAGACAAAAGTAATTTCTTTGAGGAATCTTCTGACCCATCCCATCCCATCACTCTCTCTCTCTCTCTCTCTCTCTCATGTGTCATTAAGTGATGGTGTGGGACAAAATTAATCTCTCTCTTTAATTTTGGGGTTCAATTTTAGGGGGTTTAGGCATTTTAGGTTTAGGCACTTAGGGTGCACTTTCTAATTATAGGATTTTAGTGATTTAGGCACTTTCATAGGGTACCCTAAGGTTTTAGGCACGTTCATAGGGTACCCTACGGTTTAGGTTTAGGCACTTTCATAGGGTATTTTGGGGTTTAGGTACTTAGGGTGCACTTTCCAATTATATGGTTTTAATGGTTTAGGCACTTTCATAGGGTACCCCAGGGTTTTAGGCACTTTCACATGGTACTCTATTGTTTAGGTTTAGGCACTTTCATAAGGTTTGGAGAGTTTAGGCACTTTCATAGGGTTTGGGGGGTTTAGGTACTTTCATAGGCTAGTGGGGGCATTTTTGGAATGTGTGGGTGATTTGTCCTTTTGGCATTAAAGAATTAGTTAATGTCCTTATTGTAGTAAATACCCCTTTACTATGTCCTCCCAAAAAACGGACCCAAAAAGATTTTATTAATCTTTGAAACAAATTACAAAGGTTAAAAGGACCCAAGCACCACAACACGACAGAGCACGAGCAGCGAAATGCCCGAACAACGACAATCGTACGCCGGCTACGACCAAAGGGAAAAAAATAACATTTGATTGGCAAGCTGCCAACCAAAGAGAAGGACAACAAGGCAATTCCTAAAGCACCAGTATTCAAAAACCTCATAGCAACAACTCAGATCCTCCTAGATCTTGAAAGAAGCACCAAAAACAACTCTTCATAGTAGCAGCAACCCCAATCCGCAGCTCCAATTCCTTTGAAACACACTACTGAAAAAAGGTCCCGTACTCCTACCTAGTGAATTGATAGCTTTCCTCCTCTAGTCACGATAATAGCAACAGAACCCATTATTCCTCCTAATAATATGCCAATAGCATACATGACACTATGGCACCCAATAGACCTCCAACACACAAACTGATCCCCAATCCAGAAATCAAACTCCCTGTATAACTGCCACCCACCACTCCATCTAAAATCACACAACAAAACATCCTTCTACAGATACCTACCAACAAATTTGATGTAAAATGCCACCAAAGAGAGCACCCCCTAATAAAAGCCAAAATACAAAATTTTATGAGGCACCTAGAGTTCGATAAGAAATCCTCTCCACCAAATTTTTTTGATTAGGTCATTAACTTTAGCATCATCAGCTAGACCGCCCTTAGATAGACCAAAATTCGCCAAAACAAAAGGAGATTCAGAGTGAAAATCTTTCTTTATCAAGAGCTAAATTTTCTGCAATTTTACTTGCTACCTCTTCTTCATCTCCTTCATAGCCAAGACCCATCGTCTTATTAACTTCCAAAATAGCTTGAGCTTCATTTGGCAAAATCCTATTGTTGTTAGTAATCCCTTCAGAAGAAATGGAAGCAGAGAGAGTTGTTGCAGCCACAGCAGATCTGAAAAGAACACACTTCTGTTTGGTCCTTCCACCATATTTGTTTTGCGAATTCACCTTTGAAAGGTTGTCATTAAGGGTTTTCCTCTTTTTTTTTAATGGCATTTCTAACCGGCTGGTTATCTACCAAATTGTCGGAAAGATTATCCTCCACTGTCACCATTTCCTGCTCAAATTTGGTTCCATTTGATGTGGTTGTCTGCATCTGTTCAAGTAAAAGATTCTGGCTGCTATCTTGTATAACATATTCCTCTACCATAGATGCCATACCATGTGATAAAATTGAATTTGCTTCATCATTATCCCCAGCCACCTCTTCAGCCACAAAATTTTCTTGCATGGGGACTGTAAATTGCTCATCACTCTCCATTGGTCTCATAGACCATAGTTATTCTCTGCATAGAGTCATTAATGTTAGCCCCCGCATGTTTAACTCCACCGTCCAGGCATGCTTCCTTATGATTTTCCCCACCATCTATGTTGTCATCCTTGTCATTTTGACCCTCGTCATCAATGCTTCTAACCCTCTTTACCAATGCAGAAGTTGGTTTCTCCAAGGAGCAGCATCTTGAGTCCCTCAATGCATGCTTATCTAACTGTAAAGGCTGCTCAAAAAAAGTCTCGTCAACTATTTCCACAGAGTCATTTGAAGATGTCTCTTTTGCTTCAACCATGTGGGCCCTTAGGAGACTAACATTATCAGCCACTTGGTCATTCTTCCCCACTTCATATTCTGCCACCTGTTCTTTACTTCCCATTTCATATCCTGCCACCTGGTTATGCTTCTCCATGTCATCATCTTGTACCTGCAGATCCTTCTCTATGCAGCTATTACAGTTACAGTCAACCCTGAGTGTGGTATTGACTACAGCTTGTTCTTCACATACTCTAACTTGAAATTTAACCCCTCTATTTTCCACACAAATTACTTGATTAATCATGTTCATGACTTGAGTAGATATGAGAATCTTCCCCACAACAAAAGAAAGACCATGGAGTGTCTCATTGCTCGTTTGAATAACATTCCCCCAATCTCTTGAAATTTACAGAGTTCCAAAGATGGAGGGGAATTTCATAGAAATTCAACCAAACAAGGCGAGATTGGGTAATGACTCTGTTTTTATCCCATTTGTGTATCTCCAAGAACCAATCATTAAGCCAAGCAAACTTACCATTATTAAAAATTGAATCTCTGTCTTCAATGGAAGGGAATGTGAGTACCAAATGTTCACCTCCCATGAGATGCACCTGAATATCAACTAATCCCAAGCATGCTAACTGATCTTGCACAAGTGCCATCGATCTTGATGGACCGAGCATGTTGCACTTCGTTGAAGCCACTCGTTTCCAAGCTCAAGCAGTTTAATAGGGGGTTCCGAGCTACTTGTACCTTTAACAATCTCAGCATATGACTTGAATCCTGTCGTAGTGGGGCCCATATTCCGTGAAGGTGCCCAGTGCCTATTAGGGTTTTTCTTGGCCTTCCCAATCATCAATATTGGGTACGAACTTGATATTGGCTGGATTATATTTCCTGTCCGAAATCTCAAATGCAGCTAGCTTCACCAAGATTCTTTTTCCCCTAATAGGAAGACCATTCAAATCTGCAATTGCATTCAAAGCTTCCTCCTTGGTTTTAAATCTGATGAACCCAAATTTCGTATTGAATCTCTTACATCTCTTTTGAGGGATGAAAATATCTAGAACCATCCCATGCTTGGAGAAAAGTTGCGACAACCAACGTTCATCCATATCTGCGGGAAGATTATCCACATAGACCGTAATCGATCTCCCTACCCACCTTGATCCGTTGATTAACTTGATTCGTATGCCCATCCACTCTATTTGTCAAACATCTCCTCATATTGGAATATCTAAGAAAACAAACTGATTAGAAAGATCCTTACCAAGACGAAGCAGGCAATGAGATGCCAGGATAACTATCGCCCCAACCCTTATCCACAGGTTTTTACCGTTGCCGGCGGTGGAGGTCGGGCAAGGGTTCTGGTGATCCCTAATCTCCTAATGGCCTGTCGTCACTCTCTTTTCCTCTCTTTTACCGTTGCCTCAACAGGAACCTTGCAAGTGGTAACCATTACACTCACGTAACTTCATCATTAAGCCTTTATCTACTGATCTTGACAAAGTTCTTGTTTCCACCCTACTTTCTGAAGGTGAAGAAGCACTTATTTAAATTTTTTTTTGGGTAATACGGAACTTAAATAGATAGGAAGAACAAGTTCACTCCATCAGGGAGATTAGTTTGGCTACAACACTAGCAAGACAGAACTTAGTCTAACACATTCCTAAGACCCAATCGGTCTCTATTCCAGAATTCTCTCAGCGAAAGCGGCATCACATCCATAACCACAAGATGTTCTTCTTGTTCAGCCCCTATCCATGCCAGATGATCAGCACATTCATTTGCACTTCGGGAAACATGTGATATGGTAGCACCTGTTCTTTGCTTCAGAGCTTTAGTCTCAAATATCATGTTGCTTTGGGGGTGACAACCATCAAATTCAGTATTAATGAGATTCACTGCCATGAGAGAGTCAGATTCAATGGAAACAGTCTGCATGTTTTTCTCCAAGATTGATGGTTAATCCTCGATAGATTGCCCATAATTCAGCCGCCAAGCTCGTCTCCCAAATTAACTTCCCATAGTAGCCTAAAACCCATTCTCCTTCGTTGTTGCGAAACAGCCATCCACATCCCGCTTTTTGAGTTGTATCATACCAACAACCGTCCGTATTGGGAAAACAGACATTCAAAATTTTCATTGATAATATGGAAGTGCTAGACTTGCCAATGATGGGGAGAAGATTTACTTGGACAAACTTTCAAGACAATGCTATACACAGTAGATTGGACAGATTTTTAGTGTCTTTGCAGTGGGTTGAAAAATTTATAATCGCTCAATGGGGTCTCGCTAGACCTATTTCAGACCATTGTCCAGTAATGATACATGATGGAATTAAGGATTGGGGTCCCAAACCTTTCAGATTTTTAGATGCGTGGTTGTCTAATCCAAAGTGTCTAATTATTGCTAAAGAGGTTTGGGAATCTACTCAAACTTTTGGATGGGCTGGATGTCAGTTGGTGAAGAAGCTGAAAGAAGTGAAAAAGAAGCTGAAGGTGTGGAATAAAAGGGAATTTGGAAATGTGAACAATATAATTCTGGAACTAGAGAATCAACTTCATCAGATTGATCTGTTGAGTGAAACAAGACAGTTGGATGTTGAGGAGAAAAAGGAGAGGAAATTGAAGAAAGAGGAATTCTGGAAATACTCAAGACTGGTGGAAAGTGTTTGGAGACAGAAATCGAGGATAAATTGGATTAAGCTTGGAGATAGGAATACCAAATTTTTTCAGATAACGGCCAACAACAGGTATAGGAAGAATATGATTGATTCAATCAAAGTTGGGGGAAGGGTGATTGAGGAACCAGAGCTTATAAAGGCTGCTGCTGTGAACTACTTCAGAACATGTTTTATGGAAGAGGTTAAAGACAGATCTAAACTTGGTGGGGTTTTTGTAAGGAAGATTTCTACAGAACAAGCACAGAATTTGGAAATGCAGTTTGAAATTGAGGAAGTGATGGAAGCAATCAAAGATTGTTGCAGTCTTAAAGCCCCAGGCCCAGATGGTTTCAACTTCTCTTTTGTGAAGAAGGCTTGGAATATAATGAAGGTGGATTACATGTCTTTCCTTGTTGACTTTTATGAGCATGCAACCTTGGCTAGAGGTATCAACTGTACTTTTATTGCTTTGATTCCAAAAATTGAGGGTGCATCTTTTTTTAATGAATACAGACCAATAAGCATGGTTGGGTGTTTGTATAAAATTTTGGCAAAAGTGTTGGCTAACAGATTTAAAAGGGTCTTACCTAGCATTATTGGGGAGGCTCAAGCAGCTTTTGTGGGAGGCAAGCAAATTCTGGATGGGGTCTTGATTGATAATGAGATAATTGATTTTTGGAAGAGAAGTAAGTCATGTGGTCTGATTCTTAAAGTAGATTTTGAAAAGGCATATGATTGTGTAAACTGGAACTTCTTGCTTGACATGCTATCTAATTTGGGTTGTGGATACAATTGGTGTAGATGGGTTAAGGAATGTATTTCAACCACATCCTTGTCTTTTCTTATTAATGGTTCTCCCACTGATGAGGTATTTCCACAAAGAGGTCTGAGGCAGGGAGATCCAATTTCTCCTTTCCTTTTCAATGTTGTCGTTGAAGCTTTGAATATTCTATTGGAAAGGGCCAAGGAAGATGGTTGTATTAAAGGTGTTCAAGTGGGCAGAAATGGAATATCAATATCACACCTTCAATTTGCTGATGATACGATATTTTTCTGTAATAATGACGTGGAAGAAGTGTTATGTGTAAAGAGGATTTTAAGGTGGTTTCAACAAATGTCTGGATTGAAGGTCAACTATTCTAAGAGTATGCTTTGTGGTGTGGGAATTCAGGATCAAGAGGTGGATGCTATGGCTCTTATTATTGGCTGTAAAAGTGGTAAACTACCAATGAAATATCTTGGTTTACCTCTTGGAGCTAACCCAAGGAGAATCAGTACCTGGCAACCTATAATTGAGAACGTTGGTAAGAAATTGAAGCCATGGAAGAGAAGGCACATATCAATGGGTGGCAGACTGTCTTTAGTTAAATCAACCTTGAGTAACTTGCCAATTTTCTACATGTCTCTGTTCAAAGTTCCTGTGGCAGTGGCTAATAAGATTGAAAGAATGCAAAGGCAGTTTTTGTGGGGGGACACAGAGGAGAAGAAAAAGATCCATCTTGTGAATTGGGAGAAAATTACAAGGAGTAAAAAGTTTGGAGGTCTGGGGGTGAAAAGGCTAATGGAACATAATGCAGCCCTCTTAGCAAAATGGTGGTGGAGGTTCAGTAAGGAAAAAGAAGCATTATGGGTCAAAGTAGTAAAAAGGAAATATAATCTTGGTGATGAGATTTGGATACCTACGGTTCCAAGCAGAGGTAAACCATCAGCTGTGTGGCAAGATTTGTGTTCTGTTGGAGATATTGGTGCAGATATGGGGGATTGTATTATTCAAGGCTTAAAATTTAAAGTGAACTCTGGATCACTCATTAAGTTTTGGCAACACAAGTGGCTCGGGGAGGAATCATTGATGTCTGTTTTCCCAATACTATATAGGATTTCAACTCAAAAGGAGGCTATGATTTCTGAAGTGTGGAACAACCAGTCTCAAGAACATTGGAACTTGCAATTCAGAAGATCATTGAGGGTTTGGGAATTGGAGCAGCTCAACAACTTAATGCATTTACTTAGTGTAATTCAGTTACAGGACTCAGTAGATGATTATATGCAATGGAAATGGAGTAAGGACCTCTCCTTCTCAGTGAAATCTGCCTATGATAAGTGGGAAGATCTGTGTTTCATGGAAGACAAGGACTTGAGATCCATATGGAAGAATATATGCCCCCCTAAGGTTGAACTCTTTGTTTGGATGGCAGTACAGAATTGTATTGCTTCTAAATCGGTTTTGGTTAGAAGAGGAATGTTAGCATCTGAGTTTGAAGCTTGCCCCTTGTGCAATAATGCAAATGAGACACCTAACCATTTACTGCTGCTATGTGATTGTGCTTGGAAGGTGTGGTCTGCTATATTAGCTTGGTGGAAGTTTGAGTGGGTTTGTCCACCCAATTTACTTGCTTTGCTACAATTTTGGAATAGTTTCAAATCCAAGAGCCTTGAGAGACTACTATGGCTGGGGTGTTTTTATGCAGTTATGTGGACAATTTGGACAAGTAGGAATGAGAAGGTGTTTAATAATAAGGCATTTGTGGTGGAGGAGATTATTGATCTATCAAAAACAAGAATGGCAATTTGGGTTAAAGGGAAGTTTGATGTGAAGGATTACTCTGTTGATGATATAAAGAGGTGTCTGGAAGGCGTAAGAAAGGTGAAGCTATGAAGGTTCTTGCAAGTCTAGATTTTGTCATAGCTTCCTTGCACGGTTTTTTGGATGCAGTCATATTCATCTCATTTGGGTGGTTGCTAGTGAAGTTCTGTTTGATAATTTGATGACAATTGTTTGTCTATGCTTTCTTTTCCCTTTCTTTTTCTTCCCTTTCAGCAATTCGCTGGAAGCGGTTTCTTGTCCATCCCTTGCTTTGTGCTTTGGATGTGGCTTCTTTCTCGATGTACCCTTTGTCGAGTCTTAATAAAATTATTTTTGCCGATCAAAAAAAAAAAAAACAACCGTCTGTATTAAGCTTAAGACCTAACGATGGAGAGCACCAACGTATTAAAGGAGTTTTTAAAGGCCTCATGATGAGTAACGATTTGAATGCCTCCTCTATATCTTTGGCATAGGAAATGGTATTTTTGGCATACGATTTGAAGAAGCACTTATGATACTTAGGTGTGGATCTTTTGTCAAAATGAAATTGCCTTGCTTCTCCTTTTAATTTCTTGTTTTCCTTTGGTGGTAGAATCTTTAGACAAAGTCTTAGTAGCATTATGTAGATGTATTTTGTGTCAATATATATCACTAATGTATTTGCTTACGGTACAAGTGTCAAATGGAGTTTTGTTTCCATTTTCTGCTGCTGAACTCTTAGCCAAGGAGACCAGTGTTCCGGGTCTGGATGCGTTCAAGCTTTCTATTTTGGTACTGCTGCCTGCTGCCATAGCTCATAGTATACATAGCTCTCATTCGCTATGTATTGTCTATGCTTTTTCCAGGAGCTGAGCTATACTACCTATGGGAGTTATTTTCGTTATTGTGCTTTATTTCCAAAGTGCATTTGTATCCCTTTTGGGCTTTGTATTTTGATTTTGGTTGACCTCTCGTTAACCTTTGGTTATTTCCCCTTGGATCCTTGGTGTGCATATGATTGTCGCGGAGAGGGGTGCCAACATAGTTGGGATGTCTCTTTCGCGTTGTGATACCTTTTCCCTTGGATCCCATTGATCTTTGTAATTCGTTTTCGAAGATTAACGGATATCTTTTTTTGCCGTTAAAAAAAAAAAGTGTCAAATGGGCCGGGCTAGCATGGCCACGGCACGACACGAGCACAGTATTAGACGGGCACGGTATGGTAGTGAGCATGGAACGACACGGTCTTTGAAAAGCATGGCACGACACAACACATGCACGGAAGTAGGTCGACATGGAGCACGGCTCGATCGGGCCGGGCACAACACAACAATTTTTTTTTTCTAACCCAAGTTAACCTTGGTTAAGATTTACTGTGACAAGTATTTTCTAATCATATGTTATGTATTTCATAATAACCTGTGATACAAATATAAAGTGGATCTCAATAAAGTAAACTATTTTAACAATCAAGGCCATTCATTTTGTTTCATTTCTTGATTAAATCATTCCTGTAAAATTTTGGCTTGATCGGGTTAAGAAAGCTTGTTGATCTAGACCCTACTTGTTCTATTGAATGATACTCATTTTTCTTATGATTAAACGGCTACGGACATGGGATCCACTTAATTTTCCGTAAGAAGGATGGACTCCGTTATATGTAATAGATATACGGTTCCGATCACCCAAAAAAATTAAGGTGGAGCTCAGGTTGTCTACTATAAAACTTTAATGCCTCGGGATGCATGAATTGTGATCCAATCATGCGGTCGCCAATTTCCGATGATCTCTAATTTTGGCGACATGATGATATTAGCGAGACGTGAAACTGTAACGGATCAGATCGAGCATTGTAAAAATTGACTTGTTAAGAACCTTTAAAATCTATACATTGGATATAGCTAATAACAAACTAAATCTTGTGTTGTAGTTGAATGCACAGTGGCCACGTGACCGCGGCACAATCAAAATGATAGAACCGTTGATTTTGTTGTGCCTACTAATTAAATCAATATCGTAAAACTTTGGCTGAATCAGGTTTGGAAAGGTCCTTGATCGGGACGCAAACTAAATCTTGTGATGTAGTTGAATGTATAGTGGCCATGTGACCGTGACACAATCAAGAAGATCGAGACCATTGATTTTGTTGTGCCTATTTATTAAGTTAACATTGTAAAAATTTGGCTCAATGGGGTTCAGCTTAATTATATAATTTTTTTTTCTGACAAAACTCGGAGATGTGCTAGCACGGGCACGGCACGACATGATTAAAAAATGACACAATACGACGCGGCACGAATAAGTAAATGGGTTGGCATGACACGACACGATAAAAAATGGCATGGCACAACATGACATGAAATACAGTAGGCACGAAGCTAAGTGGGCCATGTTGACACGACACAACCCATTTGACACCTCTAGCTTGTGGTAACTGGGGCCTCTTGGAGAAAAGGATATTCAATACCTACACCTGATAGTGACTGTGATTATCAAATTAAAATGTGATACAATGAGTTAGAATGCAATTGGAACAAACACAGAAAGGGATGTTGATTCAAACCAGACGACAAAGACTAGTAGCAGCTTAGAATAGACGGGAAAGCTTTACTTGCTTGATAATTGGAGGAGGAATTTGAAGCCTAGAATAGGAGATGTATTCCTTAAGGTGTTCCCAAGGATAAGTATTATTTGATAATTTGACAGAAATAATACCTAAATGACTGATGGATTAAAATCTTTGGCAAGACAAGCGCTTTTCTATAACCATGCCAAGAGTTGAAATTACGGTCACAGGTGACACTAATCAATTTACACAGAGAACAAAAGGTCATCAGGTTTATTAGAGTTGTACATGTGAAGGTTGTTAGCAAGTCAAATCCTTTACCCAGGGGAAGGGCCATTTCGCCCAGTAGTAGTAGTCTTAGAGCCCGTTTGGATGAGGCTTATAGAAGAGGGATTACTGGGCTGGGTTAAATAGTCAGGGTTCTCCTCCCATATTTACCGTTTGACTACATTTTTTCCTCCCTGACTAAATAATCCGGCAGCCCCTTCATCCCCCTTCCCTCGGACTAAAAGTCATGGTGGATGATCCCGGTGTTTTTACCTCTACCCCCACCCCAACCCAGATCCCCTCCTATTCCAATTCATTTCTCTATAAAATTCTCACCAAAAGGGTTTAGAATCAGGTAACCAAAAATACCAAAAGGGTTTAGATCATATTGCTGCCATCTTCGTCGCCATCATCGTCGTCGGTCAACTCTGTGCAGCGGCGATGGCTTTGTGCAGCGGCGGAGAAAGAGAGGAGTCAGGGGAGACCGGGAGAGAGTGAGAGAGAGGAGAGGTCTGTGTGGGTTTGGTAACTGGTGTAAATGAGAGTGAGTTTTTTTTTCTTTTTTTTTTTTAATATGGGCCGGTGGGTGGTTAATGTCACGCCCTCAAAATATAAAAGGTTAATCATTAAGAAAATCCACGTGGACGGTCAACAAGTCCACGGCCTACGTTAAATTCCAAGTAAAATAGTCAAAGTCAACAACATGATACATAGAGGTCTATGGGTACCTGAACCCCAAATATACAAGTACATAAGTTTTAAGTAAGTTTACAACCAATTGTCAAAAGAGAAGACTTAATCAAGTTACAAAATCATCTTGGCAAAAAAAAAAAAAAAATACTACTTCTAAGATGATATAACTCTTCCATAAGCTTTCAAAATAATGCATGCACGCATTCCAAGCACTCCATGATCATGCTCCTTGATGGGTACCTGAAATTTGTAAGGATGAGCTCACTAGCCCAGTAGAGAAATGTCTAACAATTCTAAATGAAATGGAATATACGTGGGTGATAGACAAGATAGCATAAGTCATGTAATAAGTGTTAAATGGGAGTTCGAATAATCAAATGACTTGAAAGAAAGCACGTAATCGATTAGATTTAATTTACCCCCGTCATTCGTGCCCAACTAGTGCCTGACACACACACAACACGTCTCATATGTTTCACACAATATCCATAGGGCTGTAAACGAGCCGAATCGAGCCGAACCCTATGAAGTTCGGGATCAGTTCGTTAAGGCATGAGTTCGGCTCGGGTTCGATTCGAGCCTAGAGAAGTGGGTTCGAGTTCGGCTAGTGAAAAAATTTCAAAGCTCGGGCTCAGCTCAGTAGGGCTCGTTAAACTCAAACGAGCTGAACCGAGCCGAATTTAGGCTCGAATTAAGGCTCGAATCAAGCTCGGTAGGGCTCGTTAGCAATTTAGAACACAAACAGAGAGGGGAAAGAGATATGCTTCAAAATAATATTACATGTAGATCTACCACAATAATCAAGAAATTAAACAAAAATAAACAAATCTACTACGATAATCAAGAAATCAAAAGAAAAAGAACACAAGAAAATATATTGAGAACTAAATAAAGTACTCTAGTTAGGGATAAAACCCATCTGTTGTAGTAGAATACTCTAGTTAGGGATAAAAGAATAACAAATTACATAAAAGTTTCTCAACTATAAAATATTTATATGTAGACCCCTAAAGTATTATTAATTACATTTTGACCTTAGGTTCGCGAGCCTAACCGAGCCGAATCCACTTAGGATCAAGTTCGGCTCATTTATGGAACGAGCCTAATATTGAGGTTCAAGTTCAGTTCGTTTAGTAGACGAATCGAACTCGAACGAGCTCTTACCGAACCGAGCCTCGAATAGTTCGCGAACGGCCCAGTTCATTTACTGCCCTAAATATCCATATCCATCTCATTCCATTCCAAACATTAGATCATTTTCCGGGCATGCCATATAGGCTCCGTGCCACTCCGGGCATACCCTCTCGGGCCCCGTGCCATTCCGGGCATACCCTCTCGGGCCCCGTGCCATTAATATCACATTCGTACTTCACTTCATGCTCGGTAATATCATTTCAATATCCACATGTCCCATCACCTTAGTTTCAAGTGTTAGTTTCACGCCAACGTAGTGTTTCGTATTACCCGAACGTGCCAATAAGGAAGTTTCAACCCGAGTGTCAAAGGTAGTCTCCATGACCCTTTCGAATAACATTTTACAACCAATAACTTCGAATAAACCAGACTTGATAAGTGAAATAAGGTCCAAACTCTTTTTCAAGAACTAAAAGGGGTCCTATGGATAGGAGGTCAGGTCCTATGGATAGGACTGGGATCAGATTGGCCACCTTTGGAACCACAAAGGGTCCTATGGATAGGAGAAAAGTCCTATGGATAGGGCGTCAAAGGCTCCTATGGATAGGAGAAAACGTTCTATGGATAGGAGGGGCATCAGATTGGCCAAAACAAAAACAGACACGCTCTTATGGATAGGACGTGGAGTCCTATCCATAGGACAACAACAGATCCGAAAATTTCAAGCAATGAAATGATCAATGGGGCTTCTTTGGGGGCATTTTCTTTGTTCCAAATTAACATATTAAGATGCAAGAAGGATTCAAACAACATTACAACACCACATATCACCAAGATACAAGAGGAGATGGTTTATTCTCATGAAAATCAACAAGATAATGGAAACTCAAGCAATCAATTGACTAAACACATACATATACCACATTTACACTTAGGAGAGTTGGAAATTTCCCTACCTCAAGTGAAGGAAGGCTTGCAATCCAAGTGAGAACAAAACCCTAACTTCAAATCTCTAGAAATCACCAAATTGAGCTCCTCCAAGGTCAAAATCCCAAGCTCCAATGGTTGAAAGTTGAAGAATATGTGCAAGGATTGAGTGGGTTTGTTGAGTTTTTGGGAGAATTTGGGAGAGAAAATGAAGAACAATGGGGGAGTAGAGAGAGAGGGGGTGGTCGGCCAATTTGGGGGAGGATGAGAAGTGATTTTCTCACTCCTCTCTCACACCACATATACACACACTTAAAAAATTGCACCCATAGTCCTTGTATTGACTTGTGTAATGCACCAAGGCCCCAACTAATCAAATACACTCTTTAATCTATCACTTAAACATTTCAATTTATTCCTCACATTCCTCCAACTTTATTTCCGAAAAATTATAAAAATTATGGGTCATTACACACTGTGCCAGCAAGACATGTTCCAGCATAACACTTATTTTCATAAACCAAACTTAAGTAAAGACTATAATCTTGAGTCTTTACTTTAATTTATTTATGAAAATAAGAAAGTACCCCCCATTTGGAAACAATGGCATTTCCAAAATTTTGAAATTCAGATCACATCAAAATCTCATCCCCCCACTTTTAGTACAAAACCGAAAAACAACACATTTTTCTCCGAAGAAAATGGGCGAAAGATGACTTTCCTTTCTCAAAAATGACTCAAAAATAACTTCCAATTATACCGTTGTTATTAGAAAAATCCAAGGAACAATTACCGGGACTTTTTATCGGCCAAAACGAAACTTCTCCAAAAAGTGATTTCACGGGTCCTTACAGTTAATGGATTGGAACAAATCTTTTTCTTTTTCTTTCTCTAATTGTTAATGCTTTTAACTTTATAGGAGTATAAAAAAATATTAAAAAGAATTGTTATTTTGGTAAGGGTAACAAATAATAATTTTTGACACTACATAATTTATTTGATTCGTAATTTAGGGGTTCCCTCAATGGAACACCACTATATATATATAGCTTAATTTTTGTTAAGTATAACAAATTAACAATTATTAAAAAATATATCAAATTAATTACTTTTAGTATTTATAATTATTTAAATGCATAATCTAATATATGCATTACCAAGGGTAAAAAAGTCTTTTGACATGATTTTACATCATCCACCCTCCTTATCCCTCCTTTTTTATCCCTCATCTAAACTATGCGCCCTTCTTAACTGTCACATCAATGTGGGCTCACCCTTCTTATTTAATCATCCCTACTATTTTATCCCCCTGACTATTTAATCCCTCTCAAACTAATATGTCATCCAAACGAGCTGTTAGCATGTTAGCAATTTGAATTGGATAGCTTTTGACAACCGGGATGGAGCCTTTCAATGTCGAAGGAACTCAGCAAAATGACCCCGTAACTTCTCCCTATTCCTTAATTACAGATTGTGTAGAACGTCAGACGATAATGAGCCTCTATTGGCTTCACGACGATCAATTGCAATTCACTCATGCAACAAACTTAAGAGCGAAAATGTGACAAGACCAAAAGTGTTACTATTTCCCACAAAATGCTACAAAACAAAGTTTCCTTGAGCTTTTTTTTGGTAAATCAGTTTGAAATAGAAAAAAGGTTGAAATGTTGTTTTGGTCCTTGAAAAATGGCACCTATTTCAAAATCGTCCTTTTAAGAGTTTAGGTTTCAATTTCGTCCTTTTATGAATTAAACGATTTCAATGTTACCCTTTCCGTCACCTAATGGACGGCAATTGATGACATGGACTAACGGAGCCTAGGCAGACTCCACATCCCCCAAATAAAACCCACACGAAACCCTAAATCGATCATCTCCTCCCAAATCCCTAAATCGATCAGCCCCTTCCCCCCAAATCACTACCTCTCTCCAACACAAACACTGAAGATCGAAGGATGAAAATGAAGGAACTTTGTGGAGATTAAAGGCAGCCCAACCCGTTCCATAAGACAATGAGATTCGAGGTTGAGCAACAGTGCGCTGATGATCGATCACTGAAGGATTCGAGATTCAAGGTACCCTTTCACTGTGGTCCCATTCTCTTTTTCCGTAAAGTTATGTATTTGTTTACTTGTAGAGAGTTTGTTTCACTGTGGTCCCATTCCCTTTTCGTTGTGCACTAACTTCGCCATTATTATAGTCATCTGTGGAGAAAGGTTTGCACTTTTTATTCTTGTGGTCCCAATCACTGTGACTATACTAATACATACATGCATTGTAAATGATTTCCAGATGGATAATTTATTCACTGTAGAGGTCCACCATGGTGGACACTTTGTCTGTAACCCCACTAGGTATGTGGATGGATTAGTAAACCACGTGGATGACTGTGACATAGATAGGTGGTCCAAACTTGAGGCTGAAGATATAGTGCAGAGGCTTGGGTATCGTAAGTGGAAGTTGTTGTGGTTTAGCATGCCTTTCTAGATACGTTTATCCCTTTCCTCGTATGCCTTCAACTTTACCTGCGTTATCTTGTATGCTTCCTCGTACTCTTGGACCTTCTTCTCCATTGACTCGTACTCTTTCATCTTCATCTCCATTTGCTCGAAATATGCAATCTTCTCCTGATACTGAAGGATTCTTGCATGCAACTCAAGGTTTTCATTCCTCAAGGGAATCGTAAGTGGAAGTTGTTGTGGTTTAGCATGCCTTTCTAGATACGTTTATCCCTTTCCTCGTATGCCTTCAACTTTACCTGCGTTATCTTGTATGCTTCCTCGTACTCTTGGACCTTCTTCTCCATTGACTCGTACTCTTTCATCTTCATCTCCATTTGCTCGAAATATGCAATCTTCTCCTGATACTGAAGGATTCTTGCATGCAACTCAAGGTTTTCATTCCTCAAGGGAAGAATAACCATTTTACCACGAGCACAAATTTTGTCATCCAACCATTCAAAGAAGTCACAAACCTTACCAACAAAGTAATTTTGGCATCCAAAGAACCTCCGAGATGGATTTTTTGGTGTCCAGGAGGTGACAGTGATGGCTGGCATATGACAGAAGCAAGTTGGTCTCTGTCCGAATCGAAGTTGGCTTGAACTAGACGAGCTTCCAGACATGGTGTCACAAGTCGAACGATCTGGGTTTGGGAAGTGGGAACTGGGTTTGGGGGGAAGGGGCTGACCGATTTAGGGATTTGGGAGAAGAGATGGTCGATTTAGGGCTTGTTGTGGGTTTTATTTTGGGGGATGTGGAGTCTGACTAGGCTCCGTTAGTCCATGTCATCAATTGCCGTCCATTTGGTGACGGAAAGGGTAACATTGAAATCGTTTAATTCATAAAAGGACGAAATTGAAACCTAAATTCTTAAAAGGACGATTTTGAAATAGGTGCCATTTTTCAAGGACCAAAACAACATTTCAACCTAGAAAAAATGGTTAACTGAATATACAACCTATAAGAGATATACCCCAGTGAGAGAGGAAAAATAAAGAAATGGTAACCTTCGTATAGCTGAAGATATAAGGGCCTGCTTGTGCTTTTGGAAGGCTGTGAAGCCCACTACCGACTCTGCTCATTTGTGTGATGTTTGAAAGTTACCTCCTAGTTTTTTTGCAAATTGTTTCCTCTTAGTTCTTTTGATTGGGCAAGTTTGCATTATCCACGTAAGGTTTTTTGTTTGTTGATCTTCTTGGCTCAGTGCTTCTTCTTTTATGGGATTGCAAGGCTATCCCCTTGACCACTTTTTTGGGTGGTCAATATACAACTTCTTCCAAAAAGAACAAACAAAGAAATGGAATTAGAAAGAACTAATCGATAAATGGCTACAACTCTACCAAAAAAACAAAAATAGATATGGAAATATTTCAATTCCATCTAAGAGAGGGAGGGAAAACACTTTACAATATGAACTTCGGCTATGACAATAAGGTAAACAAACAAAGCTATTGGGGTTAGACAAGCACATCCAACGAAAAGTTGGAAGAAAAGGTTACTTAAAATAGAGAATAAGATCAAGAAAAATACAATCTATAAAATGGTCCAAAATTCAAATAGTTTAGATATTTCTTTAAACCCCAAAACAAGCCTCTCCCCGTTATTGGGTTGAAGCTCGATTAATCCTTCCATCTTCATCAAATTAATTTAACTCTTATTCCCAATTCTTTCTTCATCCTCCCTGATCTTCGCACGATCCAACCATCGCAAATTGGTTCTACAAAAAAGTCTTCCATCGACACCAGATTACCACTTCAGTAATCAAGCTCGAAACTGAAATCGCCTCAACTGATTTTCTTTCGAAAGAGTAAGTTGCATATATTCCTGACTCAACCCAAACCTGGTATTTTACCCTTGACTCTATTATATTCTTTACTCTGGTAGAAATTTATACCCAGACACTGGAGATCTCATCCCCTTTTACCTTTAATTAGCTGCTAGAGATCCAATAGAGAAACAAGTACTTCAAGACTACACGCAAGCACCAACAGGACTACTGCTCCTGTTGGGATACCACATCTGGCTCCTCTATAACGTGCTCAACCACCCCTCCTGCACGGTAATTGGTTTTGATACATCAACCGCCGCATCTGGGTTTCTACTATGATGCAAGTACGTATATCTTTCATTTCTTTTTCATTCTGCCTTCTATTTTTCGAATTTTTATCTTTCATCAAATTTATATGTTGCACGGAAAATAGTTTTATTCAAAACCAAATAAAACTGAGGTGAAAAGTTAAAACATAAAATAAATTGATGTTAGAGTTGTTCCTGGAATTTTTATTAGATTTCTTCGCACATATGAATTCAAACATAGTAATAATTTGCATTTCTAGAGGCAAAAGATGTCAAGCTATATGATCAAAGAGATGAGGAGCAATCAACTTACATGTTAGAGTTGCTCCTGGAATTTGTAGGACAAAATCGATCGATTCACTCGAACACCATCGAATATGCACTCTATAAAGGATATACCCAGTGAGAGAGGAAAAATAGAGAAAAGAAATTAGAAAGAACTAAGTGCCAAACAGCTACAAACAAAACAAAAACCACTGATATCGAAATGTTTCAACTCCATCTAAGAGAGGGAGGGAAAACATTTTACGATATGAACTTCGGCTATAACAAACAAGGTGTAGAGGAGGTCAGCGCGCGACCCCCGTCAAATCTAGAAGAACAAGCTTTGATACCAATGATATATAATTTAAGAGAGAAAGATATACTGAAACTGAAGTAATTTTATTCATTATGTTTAGCCACTTAAATAGATGAATACATGAACTAACTTGGCACTAATTTGGGAACTAACTTACTTAACCAAAAAACTAGGAACAGGATTAAAACAAACGTATCCCACTAGGCCACTACTGATACTCCTATAAAGTTAGTAAAAGAAACAGACTCCTAAAGACTAGGACAAATAAAGACTTATTCAAATACCAAAATAAAACTACAACTAAACTCCTAACATTTATTGGGTTGAGTACGAAATTGCCACCTCTACTTGCATCACACGTCCTCCTCAACCACGCCCCATGCACATTCAGTTTGATAGTTTGGCGCTGCCAACAACAGGATTGGGTTATATGTAGACAAATTGGATTGGGTTCACGGTGTACACCCATTATGCATTTGCTCCTTACGGCACATCCAAATTTTCCATATGTTTACTACTTCGCTCATTCCCCTTCCATCTTTCAATCAATTTGTCAAACCATGCAAGGATCGATTCAGGCTCTTTCATGACTGGCGCACAACCAATTCGGAGAGACCCTTCACATTATCTGAGCAAACCAACACTCAAGAAACACATGTGGAAAAGTTTAAGTCACCACAACAATTTATACGTAGCAACTCTTGTGCTACTCTCCTACGATATACGTTGTGCCTAATTGGGAGTATTCCATGGATACACTTCCACACAAAAGTGCTTCATCTTATTGGGAAGTGGATGAGACCATGCCGTATTTCAAATCTTCTTGTCCACCTCCCTAGAGCTTGATTATCGTCCATTTGCTCCCAGATTCACGCCACGACGCTTGATCATAGAGCCGACTCATAGCCCGAGCTCACTAAACACACTCCATTGCCCGTGAAATGCCAACTCATTTTGTGTAGTCAATTTTATATCGTGAACTGTGAAATTAAGAGTTCAAAGTGCGTAAATTGTTTAATTTTAGGATGTGTGAAACGTGAAAACTCCCACTGTATACTATGAATTGTAGATTTTACACTGCGAATAGTTACTTTACAATGTGAACAATGAAGTTAATACTGTGAATAGTCAATTATAAATATTTTGAAGTTTGTAATGAGAAAAAGTGACACATCATATAATTCAGAGTGTAAAATTCAAATAATTAAAAATCCAAAATTAAAAATTAATTAAAAGTATAAATTTTAAACTTATAAGTTCAAATTCAAAATTCAAATAATTATTTTTACCTAATTTTACATTCAATATATGAATCTCATCTGGTAAATCTCTTCGACTAGATTTTAAAAGTATTAAATTTTATAATAAAAAAATGGTATGAAAATGAAAAAAAGTTATAAACATTTTGAACTTATTGGAGGCTATTTTGTACTTATTGGAGGCTATTGAAGGGTATTCTTGGAAGAAATGCATGCCCAAGACCTTGTCAGCTATGGGCTTTGTGTTGGAAAATGGGGTTTGTTCATCATATTTTTGGACATTTTTGGGACCCGATAACCTTCTGTGGTGGATCCGAGTGAGTTTACATTATTTGAAGTAAGGAAATTAAACCATTAAAAAAATGAACAAAATTCATTAGGGATTTAATGAGAAATTGTTTCGTGAAGTGGACATGTTCAAAGGTAAAAAACCACTTTTCCCGCAATTGGTTTGGGAAGACACTTTTAGAGGATTTATAATTAAGCTCCAAGATATGCCTAAGGGTTGGACCCTAGAGTACTTATTTTTTAGGGATAAAAAATGCGTTTAATTGGTGAAATTTTGCCTTTTGTATGATGATGTAACAACTAGGAGTCGAGTTAACATGAATTATCCGGTACTCCTAAATTAAAAGGCAAGTTATCAAATTGCCTGTTACAATAACAATTTTACTTACGGTTATCAAATAAAAAAAGTAATGTAAGCATTTTACTTCCAAGGATTGCGATACATGCTACTGCATGTTTAAACAAAAGTACTTCTATTTTTGAAGACCATGTCAGCCTCGACAGAATTTCTCCGTCTTTTTAATCGATTGGTCAATTTGAAATGTTTGAATAGAGAATGAGATGAAGTTATTAAGTGTTCAATTGCAAATTAATTGGATTGTTCGGTGTTTATAGTATAAGACTAAGTGGTCAAACAAAACCCGAGATAAAGTAATTACTACGTGTGATAAAAAAAAATAAAAGACTTAAAGGTATTCAATATATTGACCATCTATGGGAAAATATTTAGCCTCCTATGGACTTTAATTGGGATGTTTATATCGGATTGATTGTGCCATGACGTGATCTCTCACTTATCATTAAGGGTGGTTGTTTGCGGCAGTGGCATGGTGTGTTTCACTACCTAATGTTGGTGATGAGGCCAAGGCTGCCAGATGGCTACTATATATTTAGGCGTTTTTTATTTTCTGTGTTCTTTTCCCTTTCTGTTCAATCTTTAGTTGAAATCTCATCCCCTTCACCAAACTTGATATAAACATTGTTGAGTTTCTCTATATATTGAATAATTTTGACCTTAAAAAAAAAAAAAAAAAAAAACTGCCCCAGAGACCCCGAACATCATTTTCCTTCTTACATATACATATACACACATATATATGTACAAAAAAATTTCCAAAAAACATACAAATGCATACTACAGAAACCGAAAGATTTCGTTATTATTATTCATGTGGCACCAACAAAATGATGCCTGAGCCAAAGGCTGTTACGATAATAAAAATACTAGGAGTGTTCAGTGTTCACCCCAGTATTGTAATTTGTTACCTAGGCTTTGGGTATTATTATTGAGATAGAAACCATCAGGTTTGGCTACCCAATAACATTTGTACGAACGATAAAAACCTGGTTGATTACATAATTTTGCAACATCATTATCAAATACATTAAAACGACTATCAAGGGATCGCCAATAGAAGTGACAGAAGAACAGTGTACGTCCGAAGCGATTGAGATCAAATGACCAATGGAATTGATCATCTGTGTGATTGAGATATTTCATCCCAAAATCTGTATCTCCAGATTGACAACGAACTCGCAACGGACCCTGAACACCACTAATTATATGCACCTCTGCATCCTTTGCTTGTTCGGTACTCGAAACAAAGATAGATGTAATGATTAGTAAGAAGAAGAAAGGATAACTCATTGTTAAACTCGAATAGAACTGGATTCAATATTGTGGTGTTTCAAATTGGTGCTTCTCTTCCCCTCGCATACTTATTTATATAGCCGGATTTGGGATTTAGGCAATGGAAGTAATTGATTTTCGCAATCCATGAAGATTTTTTACATCTACCTAAGGTGCGTATTATCCTTACACAAAATAATCAATCTTCTTTTTGTCGGTGTAATTGTTTTATTTATTTTTTCAATCAGCAAAAAAGATTATAATAATCTTTGAAATATATTACAAAGATTAAAAGAAACAAGGACACACTGGCAAAAACGCCGCAAAGAACCAAACTCAAAGGAATGCAAGAAGCCCGTTAATAAGGTTACCTAGTATGTGGGTAAAACCTGATTATCCAAGTGGAGGGCATAGCACATGCCATTATCACTCACCACGAGAGAGTAAGTAGCTCGGCACCACATAGGGAAGCCCTAGCCCTGTGCCGAGCTGTACTGGCCATGAATAAGGTCAGAATGGTAAAATAAATTAAATGCACCAGGATGTACTAGCTCGGTATAAGTCACAAGGGGATACCCCTAAACCTGCCGAGCTAGGTAGGCTACGGATATAGTTATAACGGCATTCTGGAATACATAGATGTACGTGTCATGCCGAGCTATGTGGAAGCATGGCACCGCCACGAATAAGGCAGTGAGACATTCCAGAATAATCTAAGGTGGTTCCTTATGAGATAAAGAGCAATCCCGTGAAATAAGAGATTAATATGGGAAGTCCTAATGGGATTTGGAGTATACCCCATATAGGAAAGATTCCTATATGGAAAGAAAGACCTTTGTTAGACGAGATCTAGCAGAAATATGGCAGTTCGTCCCTAATAGGAAAGTCCTGTTAGGAAGAGGACTCCTAAAGCTAATGGGAAATTGGGACACGAGATGCCTAAATCAAACCGTTTTCATACGCACTGTGATTTGCAAGTACGAGATACTAACTTAGGCATCGGAGGGCCTTTGCCGACGAGAGGCAAAGATGCTCTAACCTTTTTTCTGTTTTGCAGAACTTGGGTTGAATCAAGGAAGCACGTGATCTAGGCCTACGTGGATTTATTCCCCGTACAATTGGCGTCGTCTGTGGGAAACGCTTACAAAAAGTTCTTTTCTTTTGAAAAAAGATCAACAATGGTGATTTCAGAGCCTGTCTTATGCACTCCACGAAGAGAGGACGTGGAGGACGATGGTGGAACCACTCTTGTATACACTACGAGAAAGAGTACAAAGGTGGACAAGACTCCTGCAGTTCTGAAAGCGCCACAGAAAAAGCCCGCTGCTAAAAGATTCAATATAGGGCACATCCCTGAGATTCCAAAGTTCAGGGATACACGCCTTGTAAACTATGATTCTCCAAGGATAGGCGAGAGGCGAAGGCGCTCAGAAACACCACTAAGAGGTGGGGAAGCCTCCAACCGATGAGAGCGGAGGAGGAGCCCCCCGAGGAGGGAGGGTCATAGGCGAACAAGGGATCAAGAGAGAGGACAACCTCGACAGAAAAGAACAGGAGACAGAAGAACTGGCCCGTGAAGTCACTCGACGAGAACGAGAGATTTAGGACCTAAAGAAGCAACTCCAAGACAAGGAGAAAGATTTACGTTCATGGACGAGATCCGTGCAGTACGAAAAAGACAGAAGGGTCCATCATCGTGACAATATCTCCACCGGAATAGTGGTCTCTCCACGGAAGAGGAGAGAGAGGAGTTCTTCCGTTGAAAAAAGGGAAAGGAGAAAGCATGCTAGGGACAGATATGAGAGATTTGGTTCCAATGAGCATGCCCCTGAACTGTGAGAAGAAGGGAGACCGGCCGTGCAGATGGAGGACCTAAAACTGCACGAGAGGCAGCTAAGGAAGCCCTAGGCCAAATCTCTAAGTCACCACTAACCCACTGAATCCGAGCAGAGAAGACACCGAGCAGGGTGAATCATTCCGCATTCATCCCTTATGAAACCAGCACGGACCCCGTGGCCCACATTCAACACTACCAACAGGCCATGTTCATGCATGATCAAGACGATGCCTTGCTGTGTAAGATGTTCCCGTCAAGCTTAGGGAAGGTGGCCCTGAGTTGGTACCACAAACTCCCGAAGGGGTCTATCCTGTGCTGGGCTCAGCTGGCCGAGGAATTCACTGCTTGGTTCCTAACAAGCCGAGCAGCTCCAAAGACGTTTGACGCATTGACCTCTATGAGACAGAGGGACGATGAGACTCTACGGCAGTACTCCAAATGTTATTGGGAGACTTTCAACGAGATTGAAAACTACAGTGAAAAATATGCTTTGGCAACGTTCAAGACAAGCTTGCCTATGCATAGTAAGCTACGAGAATCGCTTACCATGCATCCAGTGAAGACCGTGGCCAAACTTATGGAGAGAATCCAGGAGCACGCACTGGTGGAGGATGACATCTTGCAGGCTGGAGGGAAGATTGTGTTTAGACAACCACAGCTTCCAGAGAGGAAAGTAGCAGAGTCAAGCGTGTACAAGAAGAAGTACACAACAGGAAGAAAGGACTATACGCAGCAGAGGAAAGACAAAGCTGACCTAGACCCCAAGTCATACTTTAGCATGATGGCAACCTTCAACGTCCCAATCTACAAGATGTTGTACAGAATCAAGAATGAACCATGGTTCAAAAGGCCCCCAAAGATGACGGCGAATCCAGAAAAAAGAAGAGCCACTAACCAGCATTGTTGTTACCATAGGGATTGGGGTCACATGACCGAAGATTGCGTAGAGTACAAAAAGTTCCTGGATGAAAAGGTGGCGGAAGGCCATCTTAAGGAATTTTTGGCTGATAACAAGAATGATGCCGAGCTGATAGAAGAGATGGACTACGAGAAAGGTCCAAAGGGAACAATTCATATGATACATGGATTGGTGGCCCCGTATTCCAACAATGAAATCAGACACGTCCAAAGGGTCAACGGACAAGCAAAACAGGTCATGAAGCTCGGCACGAAAAGGCTGAGGGCTGAAGGAGTGATGGAGGTACCCATAACGTTCTCGGATGAAGATCTAGATGGGGTAATGATGCTCCATAACGACGCACTAGTTATTACCCTACGAATAGGGGAATATGATGTGGAAAAGATTCTGGTTGATTAAGGGGCAAGCACAGAATTCATGTACTACGACACCTTTAAGAAGATGGAGCTCCCGTCAAGCTCGTTACAAAAGTGTCTTGTCCTTCTGGTCGGCTTTAGCGCACAAACGGTTTGGCCTATGGGAAAGGTCACACTACCCGTCCGAGCTAGATCAGTAGTCCTGAAGACTGATTTCCTTGTGGTGGATATCCCTTCCTCCTATAACGTGATTATAGGAAGAACCTGGATGCACAAAATGAGGGCAGTTTCTTCAACTTACCACCAGATGATTAAATACCCTGGAGCGGATGGCATAGAGTGCATCAGGGGTAACCAAAAGTGGCCGACCAGTGCTTTAACATGGTCTTGAAAAAGTCCCCAAGGGCCGAGCTGGTCCAAACTGTTGAAGTTCCAGATCGGCCGACCTTGGAGGACGTTGGAGGTGACCCCACCAAGAAGATGGTAGAAGGGTTGAAGAAGATACAGATTCAAGAAGATGATGCAGAAAGATATTTCTTGGTCGGCGAAACCCTTGCCAAACAGGAGGAAAAAACTTGATTAGCTTTTTACAAGATCATATCGATGTTTTTGCATGGACACCCCAGGAGATGCCTGGAATAAACCCAGAAGTAATCAACCACCATTTAAACGTGGATCCTCAGCACAAACCAGTTGTGCAGAAGGCAAGGAGGTCGGCACCACTGCACGCAAACGCTATAATTGAAGAAGTAGATCGGCTGCTCGAAGCGGATGGCATACGAGAAGTGAGCTATCCAGAATGGCTGGCTAACACGGTTGTCGGTAAGAAGAAAAATGGGAAATGGAGAGTCTGTGTGGATTTCACCAGCCTCAACAAAGCATGCCCCAAGGACAGCTTTCCGCTTCCCAGGATTGACCAACTAGTAGATGCCACGACAGGCTATGAGAGGATGAGCTTCCTTGACGCATATCGAGGATATCATCAAATAGCATGTATGAGCCCGACCAGGAAAAAATATCCTTCATCTCGCCAAGAGGCCTCTACTGCTACAAAGTCATGCCGTTTGGATTAAGGAATGCTGGGGCAACTTATCAGAGGTTGGTCACCAAGATGTTCAAAGATCAACTCGGCAAAACCATGGAAGTCTATATAGATGATATGGTGGTGAAAAACAAGGTGAAGCCTGATCACCTTGCCGACCTGAAGGTGACTTTCAACATTCTGAGAAGATACAAGTTGAAGCTGAATGCCTCAAAGTGTGCCTTTGGGGTCAGCTCGGGCAAGTTCCTAGGACACTTGGTGACAGAAAGGGGGATTGAGGCCAACCCAGATCAAATTACTGCACTTCAGAATCTCCAAAGCCCTAAAACCACGAAGGAGGTTCAGAGGTTAACAGGAATGGCGGCAGCTCTTAACCATTTTATCAGTAAGTCCTCAGACCGTTGCAGGCCATTCTTTCAACTTCTGAAGAAGAGAGAAAGGTATGAGTGGGAAGCCGATCAGGAACAGGCTTTCCAGGAATTGAAAACTTACTTGTCCTCGCCACCCTTGCTCTCTACTCCAGAAGCTGGGGAGCGGTTGATACTGTACTTGGCGGTATCCGAAAACGCGGCTAGCTCGGTTCTCCTACGACTAAAGGGGATAGAGCAGGCCCCAATCTATTTTGTGATAAAAACCTTGTTAGGTGCAGAAACACGGTACTTACCCTTGGAGAAACTAGTGTATGCCTTTGTCATAACTTCAAGAAAGTTACCGCACTACTTTTTACAGCACCCCATCACAGTATTCACGGAATATCCATTGAGGGCCATGCTACGAAAAGCAGACTTCTCTGGGAGGATCTCAAAGTGGTCAATAGAGTTGAGCCAGTTTGAGATCGATTATCAGCCCAGGACGGCAATCAAAGGGCAAATTATGGCTGATTTTATAGCTGAATTCACTCCAACAGTAGCTCCACCACCACCAACTCTTCGCAAGAAAGAGCAAAGCTTTGTTCCTGAGCTGCCAACGAGAAAGGCCGAGCTAGATTCAGAAGAGTGGAAGTTATATGTTGACAGGTCAGCTTGCAACAAAGGGTCAGGAGATGGAATAGTGTTGTTCTCTCCAGAAGGGTTGGTACTGGAGCAAGCACTACGGTTGGGGTTTAGCGCCACTAACAATGTGGCAGAGTATGAAGCCTTGCTCCCTGGACTAAGGAGTGCCTTAGAACTCAAGGTCAGTAAGTTAAGAGTATTTTGCAACTCATAATTAGTTGTTAACCAGCTTTCAGGAGAATATGCTACGAAAAGCAAGAAGATGGCTACGTACTCAAAAGCGGCCAAGGACTTGCTTGACAAATTGACAAAGTCCACATCCAACAAATCAGCTCGGGCCAGAATGCACATGCAGACTCACTAGCTTGCTTGGGGTCAGCAATCAAAACAAAGTACCTCCGCACGGTGGCTGTGGATTATTTGAGCAAACCGAGCATTGGCCGAGCAGTGGAAATTGAGATGGAAACAGAGTTTTGGCCGAGCTGGATGGACCCAATAGTGGCATACCTACGGAATGGGACCTTGCCAGAAGACAAGAAGGAAGCTCACAAGATCAAAACCAAGTCAGTACGTTTTTGGTTCTCTCCAGAAGGTAAACTTTATAGAAAGTATTTTCTTGGCCCATATTTATTGTGTGTACACCCAGCTCTGGTCTAGAAATTCCTCCACGAAATCCATGCTGGAACATGTGGAGGACACATAGGTGGAAGATCAATAGCCCACCGAGCAATATCCCAGGGGTATTGGTGGCCTTATATGCAAGAGGATGCCAAGGTTTTTGTCAAGAAATGTGAAAAGTGCCAAAGATATTCCTCTCTTATCCGAGCTCCAGCAGAGGATCTTCTTCCTTTAACAAGTCCATGGCCGTTTGCACAATGTGGATTGGACATCGTGGGTCCTCTCCCCATGGCAACAGGGAAACGAAAATTCCTCCTTATTGGCACGAACTACTTCACCAAATGGATAGGGGGCGAAGCTTTGGCAAAAATCACAGAAGCCATGGTAGAGAAGTTTGTCTGGAACAAGATCATTACACAATTTGGAGTACCTTACTCCATCATTTCAGATAATGGGTCCCAGTTCGGCAAAAAGTTCAAAGCTTTCTGTGCTCAATATGACATCAAAAACTACTATTCAACCCGGCTTACCCACAGAGTAATGGGCAAGCAGAGGCTTCAAACAAGACCATCCTTAAGAGTCTTAAGAAAAGGTTGGAAAAAAAGAAGGGAAAGTGGTCAAATGAGCTACCCGCCGTGCTCTGGGCATACAGGACCACTCCTTGGCGATCTACAGGAGAGACACCATATTCCCTTGCTTATGGAACGGAAGCAGTGATCCCATTGGAAATTGGCTTGCCGACCAATCGAACTTCACTTGTGGAGTCTGGAGGCAACGATAAAGCCCTAGCTGAGCAGCTCGACCTTGCTGAGGAAAAAAGAGAATGTGCGCTTATCACATTGGCAGCCTATCAAGAGCAACTACAAAGAAGCTACAATAAGAAAGTGCAGCCAAGGGAATTCAAGGTGGGAAATCTGGTTCTAAGGAAAGTGTTGGCTAACACCAAAGTACCCTCAGATGGCAAACTTGGGCCGAACTGGGAAGGCCCATACATGGTAATTAGCGTAGCCGGTGTTGGAGCCTATCGTTTAGCTGACCTGGACGGAGACCCAGTACCACGGCCATGGAACGTCCAGAACCTGCGAACATTTTACCAGTAATTTGTTTATGTGATTACGAATACAATCACATCTTTTTTAGTAGATGCGGATAAATTCACATTTAGTACCTAGTTGGGATTACGAATAAAATCACCAACATTAGATTTTTTATTGATATTTCAAGCATTAATGAGATTTCATCTTTTCTTGTTGTGGTTTTGATTAATACGAACCCAAATCTGTCTCAAATTTGGATTCCTATTGGGGAGCAGAGAGTGTGTATATTCCAATCATATAAGTAAATCCAAGTATGAAGACACTTGGAAATTCTAAGTACCTAAGTATGAACACACTTAGACTTGCAACGAATATTGCAATAAATTACTAAGTACGAAGAAACTTAGACTTGCAATGAATATTGCAATAAATTACTAAGTACGAAGAAACTTAGATTTGCAGCGAATATTGCAATACATCTCTAAGTACGAAAAAATCGGATTTGCAGTGATGAATGCAAAAATCCAAGTACGAAGACACTTGGTAAAAAACTTAGCATATGCTGCAACGAGTAATGCGCGTATCCAAGTACGTAGACACTTGGTAATAACTTCAAGTGCGAAAAAACTTATGTCTGCAATGAATACTGCATGGATCAAATTCATAGGTACTTGATAATAAGTACCCAAGTATGAGAAACTTGGGAATTGGGCGTATTTTTATAAGGGCTGCAATGAGTAATGCTAGATACCACTGAAATGTTTTTAAGTCTAAAAATACTTAGAAGGCAAAGCATACAAAATGAATCAACATTAGCCAGGCAAAACAGCAAACACCATAAGTACGAAGCAAGTATCAACAGGCCACAGACGGCCGAGCAAGATCTCGTAGGATCAATCAAAAAAAAAAAGAGTAGAGTTCAAATAGTAGCAGACAAGAACACTACAGGCATCAAGCCTCTTCGCCGTGCTGACCAGCATCGGTGGCAGGGGTAGCATCAACAGCCTTACCATCAGACTCAAGGTTAGCACCTTCAATTGCTGCATCGGTAGCATCACCATCCTGGACGGTGAGATCGACAATTTCATTCTCTGATTGAGCTGGCTCTGAAGGCACTACGGGCTGAGCTGGGTCATCTGTTTGGGCCTTAGCATTAGACTGGGCAGGAGTTTGAGCTTGGGATTCAGGTTGAGCTTGGGATTCAGGCACGAGCAGCAGCCTCAACTTCGCTCGGTAGCTCCATGTCCGTCCAGTGAGGGGATGACTGGTCAACTCCGAGCTTGGTGAGACACCTCTGCCAGGCAGAACCCCAAATGGCGTCTTTCACAGCAGGCAGCTGAGATCGATAGTTCTCGGTTACAATGACCACGACCCTGTCATATTCGGCCTCAGCCCTAGTTTCACCAGAGGATTGGTCCAAACGCAGCTGCTGTTCAGTCTCGTCAGCTCTCCTTTTTTGGTCGGCCATTTCCCTCTTCAGTTTCTCGACCTCCTCCCGAGCTTCTTTCAGCAGCTGAGCGTGCTGGGCACTCTCTTTCTCCGCTTTTTTAGCCCTCTTCTGCTCCCTCTTGACGTCCTTCTCAGCCTCCTTCGCCTGTTCGACGCCAACTGAGGTTTTTTGCATAACTTGCAGAGGATGTACAGATGAGCAATTTATATGGCACTAAAAGAAGGGTAAACAAGAGTAAAAACCGTACTCGAGCGCAGGATTGAAAAATAGACTTCATCAGGGCATCATAAGAGCAGCCCTTCTCCCTTTCCAGATCCATGGGAAGCATTGCAACCCGAGCAACCCCGTAAGTCACATCAACTGATGTGACCTTATAAATCATTAAGAAAGGGGTTCCATCCAGGCGTGTCAAAGTAGGAGCCCACGGCTGCACGAGAGAAGGGGAACTGGGTTCTGGTCGGCTGGAGGAAGCATCTCCAGTCCTTCGCCTCTGGAGGGGCGACTGAGTATCTAAGAGACCCTCCAAGGGCCTTTTGTCCCTTTGTTCTTGAGAAGGAATAGACGTTGTCTTCGGTGGGGGATTTGCAAGAGCATGGGAAGCACCTCCACGAGAAGGTGGGAAGGGAAGGTTGAGCTCGTCCAGGAGTCTGATCGGCTGGCGAGGCATCTCTTCTCGATCTGGAGTAGGTGAGTAGCCAAACGAATCAGAATCAGCTAACAAAGCGGATTGCTTGGCGAGAGAACGAACAACCGCACGATGATCAGACCCTCTTTCCTCGTCTTCTTCTCCTTCTTCTTCTTCGATCAGCACCCTGTCGGACGTCCTCAGTTCTTCATCAGCTCGGACGAGGATCGGGATGGCGGTAGGAATTTCAGGGACATGAGCAAATGTCACTAGCTGCTGCAAATCCCTCGGGGAGCGAGAACGAGTTGGCCCCCTTCTAGATTGACCTCTCCTAGATCTTCTGTTTCTTTGCTCAGCCGAGGGACGTGGGGCGACCAGTGGAGCTGCAGGGGGCCACGGATGTCTCGAGCGTGGTTCGCCTACTCTCCGTATCCCACCCCAGTAGGAGGGTGTGTAGTCTAGGAGGAGGTGGGCAGCTCGGCCTAACCCCACAGGTGTGGGCTCAAATCCGTCAAAGTAAAGGGCCCGAACTATTTCCTCACGGTGGAGATTGTCGCGAATTAGACGACCGCCCTGGTTGAGATTGCTCACTGCAAAACAACAAGGAAGGGACGGTCAGTGAAAGTAAAACAGTATAGTTCCATAAAGACAAAAAACAAAGGTATGAGTTCTAACGCGGTTGGCCTGCGGCTGTGGGGCAGGAGAAGCCGATTGCGTTCCCCTCAGCGTCCCTAGGCTCCCAGTTGCCTGTGGCTACGAGGTAGTCATCTGCTTCACCCCTTAAGGAATTAGGTAGATCTGTGACGAGCTTCTACTCGAGATCTCTGGCCTTGAAGTAGTAATTATTCTCTGCAGTGGGGACTACACTGTACAGGTAGTGTAAGTCCCACCAGTCAAGGTGTAGACCAAGGAGCCTATTCAGGGCAATCGTGCCCATGACTACCCTAACGAAATTAGGGCACAGCTGCATTGGGTTCAGTCTGCAACGGTTGCAAACCTCCCTAAAGAAGGGGTGTAAGGGGAACCTAAGACCTCCTTCAACTATGAATATTAAGGGGATGTGAATTTTATCCTGATCTTGACCTTCTTCACCCATGTCGTTACGACTGTTCAGACGAAACTGAACATCGTTTGGGATCTCATATTTCCTACGAAATGCCCCTATTTTCTCAAAGGTGCTTAAGAGTGCCCTATGTTTACCCATTTTTAAGGGTTTCACCGTTGAAACACAAAGGAAGGAGACGATGAACAGGAAACTCGAGAAAACCGAAGAAGACAAACACGCGACGGAAGTCTGAGGATGGGAAAAAGTACTTACGTGAGAAAGTGAAAGCCTAGGGGAGGTTCACGACAGAAAACGGAGACGAAACGACGAACTCCAGAAATGGCGTTAATGGCAGACAAAGCTCTTTTCTCTCTCTCTCTCCTGCTCTTCTGCTTCCGATGAAGGGTATAAGGAAATAAAGGAGGGGAGGAGTTTTTTGAGTCTTAGAACGATTTCGGGGGGAAGGAATAATCATTATCCTGCCCGAAAACCCATAAAAGTGGGATGTGACACGTTTAACACGTCAGCAAAGCCGTCCTTTGGGCTTATCTGGTGACCAATGGGTCACTTCGCATTTAATGCGAAAACAGCCATGTTCCCCACGTGAAGGGGAGGCGTGCAAGAAATGCATTGGGAGCTGCTGAAGCGCTGCGCACTACTGATGAGCGACAGTAGTGGCAGAACTGGGGAGCAATTGGAGTGGGTAAAACCTAATTATCCAAGTGAAGGGCATAGCACATGTCATTATCACTCACCACGAGAGGGTAAGTAGCTCGGCACCACATAGGGAAGCCCTAGCCCTGTGCCGAGCTGTACTGGCCATGAATAAGGTCAGAATGGTAAAATAAATTAAACACAACAGGATGTACTACCTCAGTATAAGTCACAAGGGGATACCCCTAAACCTGCCGAGCTAGGTAGGCTACAGATATAGTTAGAACGGCATTCTGGAATACATAGATGTACGTGTCATGCCGAGCTATGTGGAAGCACGACACCGCCACGAATAAGGTGGTAAGACATTCCAGAATAATCTAAGGTGGTTCCTTATGAGATAAGGAGCAATCCCGTGAAATAAGGGATTAATATGGGAAGTCCTAATGGGATTAGGAGTATACCCCATATAGGAAAGATTCCTATATGAAAAGAAAGACCTTTGCTAGACGAGATCTAGCAGAAATATGGAAGCTCGTCCCAAATAGGAAAGTCCTGCTAGGAAGAGGATTCCTAAAGCTAATGGGAAAATGGGGCACAAGATGCCTAAATCAAGCCTTCTTCACCTATAAATACAAGACGGTATCCATGAAGAAAGGTACGTTGTGAAACCCTTTTCATACGCACTGTGATTTGCAAGTACGAGATACTAACTTAGGCATCGGAGGGCCTTTGCCGACGAGAGGCAAAGGTGCTCTAACCCTTTTTCTGTTTTGCAAAACTTGGGTTGAATCAAGGAAGCACGTGATCCAGGCCTACGTGGATTTATTCCCCGTACAACCTAACATGGTAAGATTTTTTCGGTACAAAAAGTTAAGTACGTATTTGAAATTTAGTAGTGTGGTGTCATAAGAAGAAAATAAGGAAAAATTAGTCATAAATGCATTATTATATTTTGTCTATTTGATGGGAAGGACAAAAAACTTTTGCAATCACACATAAAGACATTGTTTTCCGAATTGATTTAGCAAAAGGCCAAAACACACCCACTCTTTCTGTTTTCTTCCAAAATTATCCTGAATCTTTTTCAGCTGCTCTCTCGCCTCTTCTCCTTTTCTTCTTCTTCAATGAAGAGCTTCTCCAAACCAGTCACAGACCCATCGCTCTCTACCTCTCTCATCGTCCACACACTCTGGACCAACATCAGCGTCAAAGGCGGCCATTCATTCAAGCAACAGAAACAGAAAGAAGATATCTGCTCTCAAGATGAAGATCCGACAACAACGACAACACTAATTTTGCCGTGAGAAGAGAGATCCCTAGAGTGTGATCTAAATCCTCTCGATAAGAAAGAAGGCAACCTGAGACTATTATTTCGGTTGAATTCGAGCACTAATTTTGCCTTAATTCGAGCAATCCATCTAATTCCTCTTCTACTCAGATCAATCCATCTAATATTGAACTGTTTGATGCTTTTAGAGCTTTGAATTGGCCTCAAATTTGTCTTCTACTTTGTTTGTTCTTTTAATTGGAAGTTATCCTGACAAATTACTTGATAATATGTCGAACTATAAGGTCCAATATTTTTCTATGCTGAAGAGTTTGGTTGTTTGTGCTGGCAATTACTTGGTTTAAGGTGTATTCTCTCTGCCTTCCAACTGTTTGATGAAACGCCCCAACTAGGGTTAGTGTTTAATCTTGTGTAAAATGGTGGTTTTTCACGGACTTATGTAGTTGGCATAATTGACCTCTTGGGTGAGCTGCATGTCAGTGTGAACTGTCAAGATTATGAAATCTTCTATATTTAAAATTCTATGGTAGAGCCAAGGAAGCAATTTGTGGGCGGCGAGATACGCAACTTTAAGTGTGTGAACGTTGCCACTCGAACAAAAATGTGTTTGTTTGAAAAGAAGAGTCGCCACCCAGGTTTTAATTTTGGAAAAGGTTTTAACTTGAGAAGCAATTAAAAATGATTTTGAAAATAACGTGACTCTCGCGCGGTTAAAAAAAAGTTGATTCCAAAACCAGAGATATTTGGATTCGGGAGCCAGGTTACGAACGGGAAAGGTTTTTAAGGCACCCCACTCGCTCGATTAAAAATCGGTCTTTACTAAATATTTGTGAGATTTTTTGAAAACATTTTCTTGATAAACTTTATCCAAATAAACAATTAATCATGCAAGCTAAATAATTAAATATTGGAAAAGGAAAAGAAATAATGTAATTAACGAAATAACAGCAAATTGATTTAAGAAAAATCATTATTTCAAACTGTTTTTGTCACTCCCTCATTTTCACCAAAACAAAAATAAAAGAATTTCAACAACAAATAAGTCAAGGGATAAGATTTCCATAAAATAAAGTACATCATTAGCTCAATGGTCGTCAAATGTTCGGCCACCCTTGCCCCAAAGGTGAAGTCAACAAAATAATGTTTGGGCACCCTTGCCCTCAAGGTGAAATCGAAATAATATCCCATAAGTTATTACAAATCCAAAGTCAAAAGATGGTGAAAAATTAGAGTTATATTATCATCTCCCCAAAAGAAAGTTTAATGCATAGAAGATGAATAAAATAACTCCATGCCATGTATGCTCATCATCCAAGTCATGCACTCCAAACCATGCACGATCAAAGCTGGGTACCTGAAAATGATAGGGTGAGCACACATGCTCGTAGGAGAACTATATCTACTAACGCTAGGTGTATGAATATCATGCATGAACATGGAGGCAAGATATGTCCAAAGGATGTTCATGTGCGAGTCCAAGTATCCAAGTCATAGAGGAAGGATTTAGAAGGTTCCAAAGTATATACCCAAGTGATTTCTAGAGTGGGTAAAACCTAATTACCCTCAGGAAGGGCAGAGCACGTGCTCTAATTAGTCACCACGAGAGGGTGAATAGCTTGGCACCACATAAGGAGTCCTTAAGCCCTGTGCCGAGCTAGTTTGGCCATGAATAAGGCTAGATTAATAAGAGTAAACTAATAAGTCAGGATGCACTAGCTCGGCGTAAGACATAAAAGGATGTCCCTGATATAGCCAAGCTGGGTAGGCTACGTGTGTAGCTTAAGCAGCATTCTGGAATACATAATTCAGTTTGGCGTGATGAGTTGAGCTATGTACGGGTTATTCCGAGCTATGTGGAAGCACGACACCACCACGAGTAGGGCGGTGAGACATTCCAGAATTATCCAAGACGGTTCCTTATGAGATAATGAGCAATCCCGTGAAATAGGGGATTAATATGGGAAGTCCTAACATGATTAGGAGTATACCCCATATAGGAAAGAGTCCTATATGGAAAGAAAGACCACTGCAAGACGAGATCTTGCAGGACATGGAAGCTTGCTCCTAATAGGAAAATCCCATTAGGAAAAGGATTCCTAGAGTAAATAGGAAACATAAGGCACGAGATGCCTAAACTCGTAAGACATCCACGCCTATAAATACAAGACAATAACCATGACAAAAGGTACGCTTTGAAACCCTTTTCATACGCATTGAGTGATTTGAGAATTTGAGTACGAGATACTAACTTAGGCATCGGAGGACCTTTGCCAACGAGAGGCAAATGTGCTCTTACCCTTTTTCTGTCTTGCAGATTGAAGGTCAGATCAAGGAAGTACGTGATCCAAGCTTACATGAATTTTATCGCCGTACAATTTCCAAGTATCCACCAACAACCCAAATGTTCAAAGTCCTCTCTCAGTACCCAAACACCACCCAAGTACCCATTTTATTTCACCAAACCATCCAAGTTCATCCCACAAGATTAAAATCAAGTTTACATATCGAGTTTGACAAAACACAAAAATCTCATTTCTCACTTCTTTCATTGAAGAAAATCATCATTTCATTAATACTAGGGATTTAAATCCCTCTGCCGGATCCCATAGGCTTCGCGTGCCTCTGCCGGATTCTATAGGCTCCGCGTGCCTCTGCCATATTCCATGGGCTCCGCGTGCCCCTGCCGGATTGCATAGGTTCCGCGTGCCTTTATAAAAATTTCACCAAATGATGACATTGGTTTGAAACATCTCATATCCCAAACATTCCATTCAATTTCAATAACAAGTCCAATTTTTCCCAAGTTCATTTCACTTCTTCACATCTTTCGATAAAGGGTTATGCACACACCCCCAGACGCTTTCTAAAAACCTTCAAACTTTCATGTGACGTAAGATGACATATTTGTCTATCAAACCATAGCCCTCGAGTCAAAACATGGGTGAAAATAATACCAAAGGTCGATTATATGAAGTATTGAGCAATCGGGGACCAAACGGACATCAAAGGGTGGCCGAATGCCACCCAAAGGATAGGGATAGCTGCTGGAAATTATAGAGGCAACAACTATGAACAGTAAAAGTGTAGATTTTCACCCCTAAGGTGTGGAATTTCAACCCAATCACAAATGAGATAATTTAGGCACAAACTAGAGATGCTAGGCAACAATTAAACATGGAGGGAGGTCAATTTCAGTCCCAATTTCATCCAACAACAAGTAATATCATAGATCAAAGAATCTAAGTTGGGAAAACCCACACAATTTGGGGAAAACATGATTTTCAAAGAAATTGAAACCAAGAACAAGATATGTGCAATAAATCACAAGCATACAACTAGAGAGAGTAGAAATTGTCCCCCTACCTCAAGATTGGAGCTTCAAATGGGAAGAAAATGCAAAACCCTAGAACTTGAGGTTCCAACCTGAAATACCCCCTTCCAAGCTAAAACCAACACAACCCAAGCTTGAAATCACGTAGAGGAGAAGATTTTATGGTAGAACCTTGAAGAAATTTGATTTTGGTGGAGTTTTGAGGTGTAACAATGGAGGAATTTTGAGAGAGGGAGAGAGAGAGAGAGAGCGGTCGGGTGGGAGGAAGAGAGATGGAGGAGAAGCGGTGGGATGGGAAAGAAGTGAGAGGGAGGTAGTGTAGTTTGTATTGGGGTAAGGTAATGTGGGAGTGGGTTTAGATTAGGTGGCCTGATACGATACCGTTTCAACGGACGGAAAACAATACTCACTAAAAAAGTCGTTGGGAATTACCTATATCCCGCCAACATTGTCGGAAATTTTTGAGTTTAAGCGCAATAAATGCTCTTAACCGACTGAACTTTTAGTAGGCCACCAATTTTTTTTTTTTTTTTTTTAAATCTGCAACGGCCTCTAGTTTACCCGCGCGAGAATTCTGGCTTGGCACCACTTCATTCCCAACTAATTAAATGATCCGAGCCGTTCAGTAATCTTAAAATTAATATTTGACTGACATCCTAGAAAACCAACTCAATCGAATACTTATAAGTTATTAATCCAATCTTTTAGTTTTTTTATTCAGTATATAGGATCTTGGATACTAAATGATATTTCTGTCCGATCAAATGTCTAAGGATATTTGATTTACTTCATCATAGTGCAAAATAATTTAATTTATATTGTGCAAACGACATACGGTTCTAATAGCAACAAACAAATAAAAAAAACTTTGGTGGGACTCGAGGAATTGAATGTAAAGGAACCATACAACCGCGACACAATCATGACGAACGAGAACATTGATTTCGTTATACTAATTGATTATATCGTTTACGTAAATTATTGAATGTTATTATAATCGCCTATAATTATGTGATGTAATTGATGATATCTTTGAATTAGTCTTTAGCACAATATAGTACATTAGCCGATTAAATAATTAAATTATACAACTGCCGATTAAAGTTTGCTCGGGAAATAGCATAATCCCCCGCCAACATTCCCTTAGAATTTTTCAAATTGGCGCAAAAAAAATAGTATTCAAAAATTTAATAATTGCCGACTAAATACGTTAGTCGGGAACTATTTTCCCACCCAAAAATAAAATGCCGACTAAACTTTTACTCGGCAAAGAGTTTCCCAACAAAAAAATCCTTGGCGCCACATTTTTCCCTAGTAAAATGTATGTTTAGTCGGTAAAAGCATACTTTCAGCGAATAAGAAAGTTTAGTCGGCAATGGTAAACTAATTGCCGAGTAAATTTGTTTTATCGGCTTTTTTACTCGGCATTGGTGTAATCTCCTGTAGTGACAAGTTGTAAGTGTTTCTATTTTGGACAAGAATGAGGGCGAAAAGTCAGTCCGCAATTAATTCTGTTATCTATTGGATGCAATTAGTGCAAAATAAAAAATGAGATCTTTATTACCATATTAATCACATTTTATAAAGTTTAATCTCTATTGTCACACGTCAGTATATTGGATATAAATTGAAATAATATTAATTGCTGCAAAAAAAAATTTAAAAACAAATTGTGCCAATGAAATGATCTCGGTTCTTTAAAACAAGTGAGATTGTATAACTATGAATTTATCACTCATTTTAGTAAAAGTGTGATCTCTTTTAACTAATTATCACGGTTCTCGAAAATGACTCAGATTATACATCGATATAGACCACGGTTTTAACAAAAAAAATGAGATTTTTATACCATATTAATCACAGTTTATAAAGATTAATCTCGATTTTTTTTATTTTAATCATGGGTTAAAACCATGGTCAAAAGTGAGAAGTAACAATAACGGCTCCAAAGACCACAATTTTAAAACCGTGACTGTGGTGTCCGGTTTTCTAGAACCCTTTGATCAACTCCTTTTCCACCTTAGGTGACGGATGTAGATCTCTCAAGTACGTACTCTTGCAGACATATCACCCGCCGTTAGCACCCAACCTGGCCGGAAGTTGGCCAGGAAAGGCACTCCGACAGTCTAATAAGGAACTGGAGAACGGAAGTATCAAAGAGAAGTGGAAAGTGTTTAGAGGGAGTGAATTATGTACCTCTTAGGGTTCCTTCTCTTTCTCTATATAGGCTTCTCCTGACTTGTGCGCTCCAAGTACAGGGACATATCAGTCATTTGGCTCGGATGATGTCACCACACGTCGCGGGCCAAATCTGTTATCATTGCATGCAACTGTCTCAAATCATAGCTTGACACGTGTCATAACGGCTCGGCTGCCGTCACGATGACGTAAGGACAGCTACCCAACGCACATGGCTTGCCCTGAGTCTGCGACGTTAGTTAGAAACGGCTTCTCGGATTCCTCACGAGTCATATTCGAGTCTCACCTGACTCGGATGACTCGTCTTGATTAGTGTCTTCTCGGCCTAGATGCCGGCTCGTGCCGGTCCAATCCGCCTCCGTTTGATCATGTTGGGCTCGAATGCCGACCCAATTCGCATCAAGCTAGGTATTGGGCCTCATTCCATTTGGGCCTTGGGACTGGGCCAACCGCGGTTATTCAGAGAATCATATTTTGGCCCATTACAGTGATTAATAGAAAAAGATCACGGTAAAAACCGTAATCATGGGGTGGTGGGATTAAGGTTGTTGAATCAATATTGAAAGGGAAGACCGTTTCTTCAAGCAAGCATTGATGTTGATCTGATGATATTCTTGATTTAGATGGATGCTGAATGCATATTTTGGCTTATCCTACTTTTCTTTGGAGAGTACTGATTGTAACCTCATTGGGGTATGCCCCTTTGAGTAGCCGATTTCATTTTTCAATTGCTGTTGCGTTGGTGACTTGCCAGCTCTTTTGGTTGGGGTTTGGCTCATTTGCTGGTTAGGTTGGGTTCCAACATTGCTGGGATGCTCCCTAATCATAGTGATGCCATCTCCCCCACTCCTTTTAATCTTTGTAATATTTCAAACATAAATAAAATCTTCTTTTTGTTCTTAAAAAGAAAAACCGTAATCTTTTTGCCTTTTTTGCAGTAGTCAACCAGTTTCTTTAAACACTTCATGTACTGGTGTATCACTAATGTGGAGGTGAGCATTGAAGTTATTCATTTTCTAATGTTTGTATAAACAAAGGGAGTGTAAATGATAATGCCAAAATTGTTTTTGATTGTGTCAAAACTCCCGTGCATAAAATACTTGTACATATGTGCAAAATTTAATTTCTCTCAATGGCAGCAATAAAATATTCGTTCACTCAAGTAATGGAAAAAAAAGGGTATAGATTGTCCACAATCGAGAATATTAATTAAAGTTCCGATTGGACCACTTCACCACGCCATCAGCCAATAATGAGGGGTTACAAATCAGTTTTTTACGCTTTATGTGTGTACATCAGCATACAAATCAGATAGATTATCATAATCTCAACCACCAGAGATGATCTGTTGCGTAGTTTAATCTCAAGAGATACTCAGATTTTATTTGAAGTGGAATGCTTACCCAGTTATGGCTATGCGTTGTTTGATCTCAAAAGTCATACTTGTTTTGTCAAATTTATTTAAAATCGCATGCTTAATTACCCAGTTATTGGTATGCTTGCATAGTTTACTTTAGTCTCAAGTCTCTGGAACTGGAAGACGTAATTGTTTAGTCTCAAATCTCTCTCAAATCTCTGGAACTGGAAGTTGCGTTATTGTTTAGTCTCAAATCTCTCTCAAATCTCTCTCAAACCTCTGGAACTGGTAGTTTAATTACTTGTTTTGCCAGATAATCAGAAACTTTTATCTCGCTTTCAGCAGAAGACCTTCGCAATTGCAGCATGCGCAAATTCAAGAAGTAATGGCGGAACTGCTCTATATAAATAGAGGTTGAATTAAACTTTCTTTGTACCAAAACACTAATCCAAAAAGTCTATTTTATTACATCACTTACCCCTCCTTTCTCAACATCTTCTACCACTCTTGTCTTACTTCCTCCTCATTTGCTTATGGAGAAACAAATTCTGGACTACACATTAGTAGCAATAGGACTGCTAATAATGGTGGGATACCATATATGGCTCCTCTATCAGGTGCTCAACCACCCCGCAACCACCGCCATCGGTTCTTACGCCATCAACCGCCGCTTGTGGGTTTCTACTATAATGCAGGTACGTAGGTCTTCCATTTCCCTTTCATTTTCTGAATTTTAACTTTCATTGCAGTCGGCTTGTATTAAAATTACTAACATCATAGTTTATCAGCTGCAATTAGTAATCATTTTATGATCACAATGTTGTGGATATTAATATGCTGGCTACTTGCAGGACTCACCAAACAACGGGGTTCTGGTAGTGCAAACCCTGAGAAACAACATAATGGCATCAACCCTATTGGCAACAATGGCGATCATGCTATCATCACTCATCGCCCTCTTTATGAGCAACAACAGCGGTAACCGCAACCCCGGCGGATTCGTCTACGGGGACACCAGTGATGAAACACAATCATTGAAATTCTTCTCCATACTACTCTGTTTCTTGGTAGCATTCGTGTTCAATGTCCAATCCATTTGGTATTACAGCCACGCCAGCCAATTAATCAACCTTTGGTTGGAGAATCGGCAGCACGGGCAGAGTCATCACTATGTTGGGAGGATTGTGAACATGGGAGGTTATTTCTGGATACTAGATCTTAGGACATTTTACTTCTCCTTCCACTGTTTCTTTGGATTTTCAGACCGATCCCAGCTCTTATTAACTACGTTGTTCTGGTTCTGATATTCTATCTTCTTGATGTCACCTTCGAGTTCGGTAGGATTTCTAATGCTTCCTACAAGGAGAACCACCGCATGCAGGATGTGGAGAACAACGTCGTGGTGGCCGATTGATGTTATCGAACGCCCCTGTATTTTTATTTTTTTTACCAGTGGATATTTAGAACATATTTTGATTTAATAGAGAAAAATATATTGGACGCAATACTGAGAAAATCAGATGCGGTCTTGGCTTGGTCTTGTATGATGATTAATAAAGCATCGAATTATAAGGATTAATTCGATCAAGTGTGCGCTGGATTGGCAAGGGACGGAACGGGTAGAGCACTGGTGTGCTCATAATTATTGCTCGAGCGTTACCGTCAAATAGGTTTTGATTTAACCCGTCACAGTTATATGAGTAGTTTTTATCCCATGTGGCTAATCTGGCCCTTTATAACCAATACAATTTTGATCAATGGATGGCAACGAAACAGTCAGGGTTTGATACACACAGACAGCCCCTATTTGATTCCGTCCCTTTTTTAGTCCCTCACTGTCGGTTGCAACCTGGACAAAAGGAAACCGTGTCACCTTGTTTTAGAGCGTTCCAAATCTACCAAACAAATGTAATATGGAGGGTTTTCCACTCGAAGAGGGATCAATCTATGTAGCTTTGTGAAAATCCTACTTCGGTGCCAAAATAAACAACGCAAAACAGTAAGTAGGTAATGAAAACAAAGAATACGACGAACACCAAATATACGTGGAAAAACCCTATATGGGCAAAAACCACGGGAAGGAATCAAGTACTAAAAATATCATTGTGCGATTACAACCGTCCTATACTTACAATCGAAAATCCTTTCAATTGATCCAAGAAGTAGTTGCCGAATCCACGTTCATCGCACCAAGCACTTGACTGCCGCCGCCTCGAATCCTCGAGCCTTCCAATTTACTCTTCCGGAATTCCACCGGATAGAACTCAGTTGTAAGGATTTAAGGTGATAGACTTCTTGGAGATACCTTGGGAATGTATTAATTGATAGAACTCCAAGACCCACAAAATGTGTTCTTTCTCACTCAAAAGTGTATTCAGTCGTTGCTCTCCCAAAAGACGTAACTTTTTCTGTCAGCCACGCACGTTAATTTATAGATATTTTACCACCAGCAAAAACGGCTCGAGCCATTCCTCTAGCCGTGAAACAGAATCTGTAGAATCTCTCTATCACTGATTGCCTAATCTTCCCATAAAGAATCTCACCATAATTGATTTGCCTAATCATACCATAGAGAAGGCTGAGAATCACGTGCATTTATATTGCCAATTCCTTGCCAATATTCCTTGTTTGAGGAAGATTTTCTTGGTGGTAGAAAAGCTTTCCATTTCTCTCCAATCTTTCCAATAGACCGCATATCAATCTTGTGCAATTTGTCAATAAAATCCACTACTACCAAACACGTGCACCTTGACTAACTAACAACCCGTGGTCCTATGTTACAAAATAAATTTAATTCCTTCCACTTCCTATACAGACACTCTAAAAAGATAAGTAGAAGAAATTACAAAGTGATAAAAAGGGATACACGTGAATGTGTGTTTTGGCATGAAAAGTGCCAACCAAAAGGGAGCTCGGCCTTTGGAGCTTACACTTTGAACAGAACTGGTTCAACATGGATGGATTTCTTTCCGTTCGTCATATCCAAGCCCAGCAATTGTTGCCGGAGATAATCTTTGATGACCAATTTGTGAAAAAAGGAGTGTGTATTGAAATATAGGTTTCTTAGATTTAGGAAATCTTTAGGATTTATGACTTTTTCAGAGTACAGGTTGGAATTTTGGGGTTTCTGTGCCAAATTGTGCTTCTAATTGGCAAGTACATGTTTATGCAATTGTTTGAAGTATATGTTGCGATCATTGAATTGGTTTTGTAGTATTATTGAAAGTAATGCAATGTGAATCATTTTCTTGAACGTGGTGATGAATTTGTAGTATTATTGGTTTTGTAGTATTACTGATCCGTGGTGATGAATTTGTTTCTTTCACAAGAGGGGAAGGATGGTGGAGATTGGTAATAGAGACCATTGAAAAAGGGAAAAATCGTTGTTTTCCATCGGAAAAGGTTGAGTTTACCCAAAAAAGAAAATGAGGATTTTTCAGTTTTGCACCATTTATCATCAGACAATTACGCGTGAAAAAAAAAATAAAAAAAATAAATCATCAGACAATTACGAACAGAAATACTCCAAAAAGGAGGTGGGACCCACAAGAAATAAGTTGGGCGCCACGTTTCTGGAGGATTTATTGGAAACCGTTTTCCTGATAAACAAAAAGAATACTTGGGGCTCCAAAATGTTTGAGGTGTTTCACAAGATTAAAAGTTGTCGCCAAAACCTGCATTCTTGGAGTAAGCAAAAAGGGTTTAATGCTAGGAGGAAGATAAACGAACTTCAGGAACGGTTGGAGTTAATCAGAACAGGGCAGTGCATTGTTGAGCCTAGCCTAGTCCGTGAGCTCGAAAAGGAGTTGGGTGATGCTTGGATTCAGGAGGATGCTTTTTGCAGGCAAAAGTCTCGAGCGGATTGGATGGCTCTAGGGGATCGCCACACATCTTTTTTTCACGCCAAAGTTAATCAATGCCGGAAGAGGAATCGAATCACAGGGATACAAATGGCTAATGGTACATGGTGTGAGGAGCCGAATGGAATTGCTCAGGAATTTGTGGATTATTTTCAGAATCTTTTTCAGTCAGAGGGTACTTCTAATGTAGAGGAAGTTCTTTGTGCAATCCAAGGCCGAGTGACAGACCAGATGAATGTTATGCTGACGAAGGAGGTTAATAGATCGAGCTGAGATTCAGAAGGCCTTATGGGATATGAACCCCACGAAAGCCCCTGGAGCAGATGGTATGACAGCAGGTTTCTATCAAACTTATTGGGGGACCGTGGGTGAGGATGTGATAGGTGCAGTGCAAATTTTTTTCCAAACCAGCCATCTTTTGAGAAGCCTTAACCACAGTCACATTGTTCTAATTCCTAAGGTGAAAACTCCTACTTTGGTGACTCAGTATAGACCTATTTCGTTATGCAGTGTTATTTATAAAATCATTGCTAAGATCATGGCGAATAGATTACGGGCTGTTTTACCATTGGTGATTAGTATCAACCAAAGTGCTTTTGTGCGCAATAGACAAATCTCGGATAATATTTTAGTGGCCCATGAAGTGGTTCACCATCTAAAGAATAAACGTGGAGGGAAGAAGGGACATATGGCGCTAAAATTGGATGTAGCCAAGGCCTACGACCGTGTGGAATGGCATTATTTAGAAAGGGTTATGCGCCATATGGGTTTTGCACCAAAATGGGTGGATTGGATTATGAACAGTGTTTCGACGGTTTCGTATGCGGTTACTATTAATGGGCAGCAACATGGGTTTATCAAACCTCAACGAGGCCTCCGACAAGGTGACCCCCTTAGCCCATATCTTTTTCTCATTTGTGCAGAAGGTTTTTCCAGTTTACTTCACTCTAAGGAGGAACAAGGAGCTTTAACAGGGGTTCAGATATGTAGGAATGGACCGTCTATATCCCATCTGTTATTTGCTGACGATTCGTTAATTTTTTGTGGGGCCACAAAAAGGGACAGCGAGGTGGTGAAAAATATTCTTGATGTTTACAAAAGTGCTTCGGGGCAATTAATCAATGTGCAAAAATCATCCATTCTCTTTAGTACCAACACGACTGAGGGTAATCGGGAAGTTTGTCGAGGTATTCTGAGTTTCAACCATAGCGCGGAGGAGGGTAAATATTTGGGGCTACCATACATCATTGGGAGATCGAAGAGGGCAGCGGTGGAGTATATCAAGGAACGGGTGGTGAAGAAGATAAGGGGATGGGATGGGCATAATATTAATCCGGCCGGGAAGGAGGTGTTAATTAAATCGGTTCTTCTCTCGATGCCTATTTATGCGATGGCATGTGTACGAATACCAACTGGTTTATGCAAAATGTTAAATTCGGAGATTGCAAAGTTCTTTTGGAATGGGTCAGAGGGCATTAAGAAGATCCATTGGATGGGTTGGGAACGGCTGACGGAAGTTAAAGGCAAAGGTGGACTGGGTTTCAGAGATTTGGAAGCTTTTAATTTAGCGTTGCTGTCCAAACAAGGATGGCGTTTGCTGGTGGGTGATGAGTCTCTTTTCTACAAGGTTTTCAAAGCTAAATATTTTCCCAACTCGAGTTTTTTAGAAGCTCAACTTAAGGGTAACGCATCGTGGGCATGGCAGAGCATTTTGGCTAGCAAGGAGATTATTGAGAAAAGTTGGAGATGGCGAGTAGCTACAGGTACACAAATTAACATTTGGAGGGACCCGTGGTTGGACGACCCACTTTATCCTAAAGTTCTAACGGCCGAACCTAGCAATGGGCAATGTACAATGGTGCGGGATCTTGTGGAGGATGGATGTGCCACATGGAATGAGCCACTGGTGAGATCTATTTTTAATCATCGTGATTGCGAGCAGATTTTGCAATTACCTCTTAGCAAGACAAATCAAAGCGACGAGCGAGTGTGGAGGGGTACAACCAACGGTAAGTTTTTCCGTTAAAACTGCCTATGTTATTGCTAAAGAGGCGCTGCAGCTCAGGCATAGGCGGGTGAACAAATTGGGTCAATCAAGTGGGAGTGCAACGGATGAAGCGAAGTGGAAACGAGTGTGGCGGTGCAGCGCCCCAGCGAAGGTTAAGGCTTTCCTTTGGCGTGGACTTAATGATATTCTTGCTGTTAATAAAGCCTTAGTTAAAAGGAAAGTTCCAGTTGATGAACTTTGCCCGGTATGTGGGTTGTCAGATGAATCTGTTTCGCATATGCTCTTCCATTGTGAACGTGCGAGTAGAACTTGGCTTCTGTCCCCCTTGCGGCTCAGACCAGAATCAACAACCTCGACAAATTTGGGACAGATTTGGACTTTGCTAGCGAACTTGAATGATGGGGCTGATATGAGGGATCGGCTAGGCTTGTTGCTATTGTGGGATGGCACATTTGGAAAGCGCGGAACGCTTGGGTGTTTAAGAGAGAATGGGTTGAGGAAACACAAATAATCGGCAATGCTCTCGGTGAATTTTCAGAGTTTTGCGCATTAAAGACTCAGAGGCCTGGCAACACAGTGGTGCAATCGCATGAGGTCAATAGGTGGAATCCACCTTCGAGGGGTGCTTTTAAGATTAATGTGGATGGAGCTCTTGATAAGATTCACGGGAAGGGTGGTGTCGGCGTTGTTGTGCGAGATGAGATGGGACAGATTGTGAAGTTGGCAGCCATCCCTCTTTCTAATGTTTGGGTGGCAGAAATGGTAGAAGCTTTGGGTTTTCAGAGTGCCTTAGAAGTGGTGCATGATCATGTGGGGGACAATTTTGTGATGGAAGGTGATGCGCAAGGGATCATTCAGATGCTTCAAGGAGTGACGTGTCCTAGTTCCACTGTGGGCGTAGTCATTGCAGATGTTCTTAATTTAGCTCGTCTATTTCATTCTATTTCTTTTTCTTTTGTTCGTCGTAATTTTAATAGGGTGGCTCATGAAATAGCCAAGTAGGCCCTATCTGTTGAGCTTCCTACCACTTGGGAAAGGGATTTCCCGGACTGGGTGTGTAGAATAGCGCCTCTGGATGTTTCGTAATTTCTCGTATCAATAATACACCTATCGATTGAAAAAAAAATCGCCGTCTGATTAATTGAGATGAATAATTAATTAATCTTGATTATTTAAAGTCAAATGTTGGTCAAGAACTCCAAATAAATATTGGGTTCATTAAATTTATAGGCTTAGCCTATTTGGTATACGGTAATGTCAAATCGCTGTCCGATTATTTGTGTTTTGGTTCATCACCTTTTCGACCGAGCCATCCCAATTTTTTTTGATTTGGTGAAATCGAGATGGCAGACCGCGTGATTGATTTTCATTCTCGTCGTTTTAGACACAAAGACGGAACCATGTTGGTGCTATGGGGGGCCTTGGCCTCCCCCCTTTCAAATTCTCAAAAATTACCTAAGTAATTTTTATTTTTTTTAATATGTTAGTATAGGTGGGCCTCCCCAATAAAAAATACAATGGTACTAAAATATAGGTGGGCCTCATCGAGAAGGAAATTGCTGCAAAAATTAGTTCTGCCTCAATTGTAGATGACTTTCAGGATCTAAGGGAGCGTCGCATTCTATTCTGATACATTATACATGGTTGAAGTAACGCGTTGTAGTACTTTTATTATTTTAACCTTTAGTTATTTTTTATTGTTTTCAACTCTAATGTGCGGTTTGTTTATATTTTCTCTCGAAGTTTAGGTTTGTACATTCTATTTTTTCTATAATTTATCTTATATTTGCTGATAAAAAAGATACCTAGACTCTGTGTTTTGTTATGGGCATTATTTGGACATTTCAAAGTAGGAAAATTCTACAATACACACCCCTTAAAGGTGTGTACAATATGCACCCATTGTGTGGTCCATATTGTGCCCCCTCATTGGCAATCGTAACATTTTTTAGTGTTTCGTAACTTTTTCAAAAGTATGATTCGTAACATTTTCTATGATTCATAACATTTTGTGCGTCTCGTAACTTTTGTACAAAGAATTCGTAACATTTATTAAAATTCGTAACTTTTGTTAATTGATTCGTAACTTTTATAGGGGTGCATATGATACACACCCAAACAGGGGTGTGTATTGTAGCCATTTCCTTCAAAGTATAGATTATTGAACTTTGAAATTTTAAAATCTCGTTGTTCATGCGGCCCCCTCGTAGATGAAATCCTAGTTCCGTTCTGTTTAGACAGATATATAATTTTTGAAATTATACCTTATTGCTTCAGTTGGATAATATTGTATAATCCATCCGTCACCACATCAATTTATATGCGACTCTCCTGCAACATTTTTTTTTTTTGAACAGACTCTCCTGCAACATAAGTAGTTCTGCCTAATTGGGAGTATTCCATGGACACTTCCGCACAAAATGCTTAATCTTATTGGGAAGTGGTTGAGACCATAACTTATTCCAAATCTTCTCGTCCATCGCCGTAGAGTTTGATTCTCCACAATCCACTCCCCGATTCGCGCCACGACGCTTGATCATACAGCCTACTCATAGCCCGAGCTCACTAAACACACTCCATTGCCCGTGAAATGCCAACTCATTTTGAGTAGTCCATTTTATATCGTGAACTGTGAAATTAAGAGTTCAAAGTGCGTAAATTGTTTAATTTTAGAACGTGTGAAACGTAAAAACTCCCACTGTATACTGCGAAATAAGGCTATAGCTCAATGGGATTTCGAGTAGTTGTTGGGAGTTAACGATGATGGTGATGAGGGGGAAGTAATTAGCAAGATCGCCGAAATGGAGAAATATGATGAAGCGCGCTATAGAGCCATGTTGGACGAGGAGGGGCAGTCGGAAGGTTTTTGCTTTTTGTTCTTGAGGTGTTGGGTTTTGTCTCCTTTAGGATGTGTTCTTGGGGGTGTTTTTCTGTTGGCCTCTTGCCAACCTCGGGTCCTTTTGGGTCTTGGCGGCACATGATCGCCGGAGTGTGAGTTTTGCCTTTTGGTTTTCTCCTCCTCTGTTGTGATGTCTAGCTCCTTGGCTTCCTTTAATCTTTGTAATGTTATTTCAAAGATTAATAAAATCTTCTCTCTTTCAAAAAAAAAAATACTATGAATTGTACATTTTACACTGCGAATAGTACTTTTACAATGTGAACAATGAAGTTAATACTGTGAACAGTCAATTATAAATATTCTGAAGTTTGTAATGAGAAAAAGTGACTCATCATATAATTCAGAGTGTAAAATTCAAATAATTAAAAAATCCAAATTAGAAAATAATTAAAAGTACAAATTTTAAAAGTTATAAATTTTAAAAGTATAAATTCAAATTCAAAATTCAAAAAATTATTTTTACCTAATTTTACATTCAATATATGAATCTCATCTGGTAAATCTCTTCGACTAGATTTTAAAAGTATAAATTTTATAAAAAAAATGGTATGAAAGTGCAAAAAAGTTATAAACATTTTGTACTTATTGGAGGCTATTTTGTACTTATTGGAGGCTACTGAAGGGTATTCTTGGAATAAATGCATGCGCAATACCTTGTCAGCTATGGGCTTTGTGTTGGAAAATGGGGTTTGTTCATCATATTTTGGACATTTTTGGGACCCGATAACTTTCTGTGGTGGGTCCGAGTGAGTTTATATTATTTGAAGGAAATTAAACCATTAAAAAAATGAACAAAATTCATTAGGGATTGAATGAGAAATCGTTTCGTGAAGTGGACATGTTCAAAGGTAAAAAACCACATTGTCCGACATTGGTTTGGGAAGAAACTTTTAGAGGGTTTATAATTAAGCTCCAAGATATGCCTAAGGGTTGGACCCTTTGGGAATACCCTAATTTTTTTAAGGAGGAGCGTTCATGCTATCCGGGCTGTGAACTAATCGACCCTAGTCCTTATTTTTTTAGGGACCAAAAATGCGTTAAATTGGTGAAATTTTGCCTTTTGTATGATGATGTAACAAGAGTTGAGTTAACATGAATTATCCGGTACTCCTAAATTAAAAGGCAAGTTATCAAATTGCCTATTATAGTAACAATTTTACTTACGGTTATCAAATAAAAAAAGTAGAGTAAGCATTTTACTTCCAAACATTGCGATACTTGCTACTGCATGTTTAAACAAAAGTACTTCTATTTTTGAAGACCATGACAGCCTCGATAGAATTTCTCCGTCTTTCTAATCGAGATTGGTCAATTTGAAATGTTTGAATAGAGAATGAGATCAAGTTATTAAGTGTTCAATTGTGAATTAATTGGATTGTTCGGTGTTTATAGTGTAAGACTATGAGCTCAAACAAAACCCGAGATAAAATAATTACCACATGTGATAAAAAAATAAAAGACTTGAGGGTATTCAATATATTGACCATCTATGGGAAAATATTTAGCCCTTAAAAGAAAAAAAGCTGCACCAGAGACCCCGAACATCATTTTCCTTCTTACCTATACACACATATATATGTACACAAAAGTTTCAAAACATACAAATGCATACTAAAGAAACCGAAGGATTTCGTTATTATTATTTATGCGGCACCAACAAAATGATGCTTGAGCCAAAGGCTATTACGATAATAAAAATACTGAGAGTGTTCAGTGTTCACCCCAGTAATGTAATTTGTTACCTAGGCTTTGGGTATTATTATTGAGATAGAAACCATCAGATTTGGCTACCCAATAACATCTGTACGAACGATAAAAACCCGGTTGATTACATAATTTTTCAACATCATTATCAAATACATTAAAACGACTATCAAGGGATCCCCAATAGAAGTGACAGAAGAACAGCGTACGTCCAAAGCGATCGAGATCAAATGACCAATGGAATTCATCATCTGTGTGATTGAGATATTTCATCCCAATATCTGTATCTCCAGATTGACAACGAACTCGCAACGGACCTTGATTATCAGGAACACCACTAATTATATGCACCTGTGCATCCTTTGCTTGTTCGGTACTCGAAACAAAGATAGATGTTATGATTAGTAAGAGGAAGAAAGGATAACTCATTGTTAAACTCCAATAGAACTGGATTCAATATTGTGGTGTTTCAAATTGGTGCTTCTCATCCCTTCGCATACTTATTTATATAGCCAGATTTGGGATTTAGGCAATGAAAGTAATTGATTTTCGCAATCCATGGAGATTTTTTACATCTATCTAAGGTGCGTATGATCCTTATACAAAATAATCCATCTTCTTTTCATCCGTGTAGTTGTTTTATTTTTTTGTCAATCAGCAAAAAAGATTATAATAATCTTTGAAACATATTACAAAGATTAAAAGGATCAAGGACACACTGGCAAAAACGCCACGAAAGAATCAAACTCAAAAGAATGCAAGAAGCCAACCAAAACACTACAATGAACACTAAAGCCTCACAACCGTTAAGACACCCAACAACTCACAACCAAAACAACCTAAATCTAGAAGAACAAAAGAAAGCCAACAAGAACAAACCAAAAGATTAAAAACACATAAATACCCGTTAATAAGTTACCTAGTATGTGGGGATGAAGGGAACGTAATTCAATATTTGTATTAGAATGTCCTACTTCTCTTAATAAGTTTACCTAACATGGTAAAATTTTTTGGGTACAAAAAATTAAGTACAAATTTTAAATTTAGTAGTGTGGTGTAATGAGAAGAAAAAGTAATTGATAAAAGTCGAAGATCGAATTCCACCGTCCCGAAAATTGGGTTACGACTATGAGGTGAGAATTCATTTTTAAATTTGCAAGTTATAGGAGATCGAGGTTCTTTGTTAAGTCAATATTCAAAGGAGAATATGTGTGAGCTGGAGAAGTAAGAATAGCTAATAGTAAAAGAATTTGATGGGAATGAAGTGATCTAGAAGAAAAGTTAAGAAAAGAGCAGGTGAGCACAAAAAAAACTAAGGTAGAAGATTGCTCTTAGACTAATCCATGGTATACCCATGGCCGGCTCATAGCATAAGCTAATGAAGCCACTACTTCAGGCCCCAAAAAAATGTAAAAATAGGGCCCCCCAAACATGAACACCTCCTATATGTTGTGTTAGTAGCTGTTTATTTTTAGATGACTATATGTTTAAATATGTATATTGAAAATATTACGTAATGGTTTTTTTTATGGAAATATGTGTTGAAAAATTTTATTATGCAAAATATATAGAGCGCCTCATCCAATGAGTTTGTTTCAGGTCTCCAAAACTAATAAGCCGGCAGTATACCCAAGTGACCTAGAGAATGGGATGATCTCACTAGGAAGAATGTTCTCCTTCCAAATCAGTGATTACCCACTTTCTCTCTCTAGGATGACACACTCTGTTAAGAATCACCTTTTGGGAATTGTGAAGAGAGTGTCTCATATTTATCGGCATCTTGGACCAATGATAAGGTGTCAGGCTCTCCTCCTATAATATGAAGACACGTGTCCTTTCTGTAAAAAAAAGATCGCGCAGGTGACGTCACCCACCGCGCTGGTGACTCGCGCGGCTCAACTCGGGTGTGCTACTCCATCCCTCGTGCGGCGAACCTCTTATTCTTTTATAGCTACTAACCTTCTTTTCCGTTTGGGCAGGGTCGATCGTAACCTGTTCGATTGTGCCTGTACTGTAGCCAAGCCTCAAGGGGCCCCTTGGGTCTTGCCTTTAGACCGCACTAGTCATATGACACATATGACTCATGGGCTTTTCTCTATGTATCGATGGCCCATAGCTAGATAACTGTTTTCATATACTGGACTTTAGTGGCACATAGATAGAGATACCCGCGAGGGGTAGAGCCGCGACAATGGACCCTGCGAGGTGAGCATCGCACGACCTAGTCGCGTGTCGTGCGCCTACACGTGCACATGCGTGACACCTATCATTACTTCATTAGATAGTCAACCTTGACTTTGGTCAACTTAGGTCAAAACGCTGACCTTTCGTACACGAGTCTTATCTCCTATTGTATTCGTCTACTCTTATATTTCTATCCTTTTGAAATTTGAAACTGGGATTTAATTTTATTTAGTTGTCCTCATTTATTTCTACGATATTATTCGAGCTCTAACGAACGTCAATTGATATGTAAAAAGTTAAAGAGTAGTGAAGATGAGAAAGGAAAAATGTGCTTGCAACTTACAACTTATGTTAGGAAGGATAATAGGAAATGCATTTGGTTAAACTATAAGGGGTGTTTGGGAGCCTATTTTGGCTTTTCATTTTCTCTTTTTGAAGTTTTGTCTTCAAAACAGATTTTGCAAGAATGAGTTTTATATTGACATTTAAAGAGAAGAAGTCAAAAATAGATCTTGAGACCTTTTTGCATTCTCCAAAATATGAAAACTCATCATGGGATGTTATAATATGTTGGAGTTTTTTTGTCAAACGATATACTTTATATATATATATATAGAGTCCACTTCTAATCCGGACTTTTAATTTCCGCACCTTTTGATCCAAAATTTTTTTTGACGATCCGATCCGTCCAATGTGTTCAGAAGGTGTTTTCAAGGGTCCACGCGAAAAATCTTCAAAAAAAAATACCGGGAAGGGCTTGATCCAAGCAGTTTTCGCAAAAAATATATAAATACAGTTTTTGCGAAAACTGCATGGATCAAGCCCTTCCCGGTATTTTTTTTTTGAAGATTTTCCGCGTGGACCCTTGAAAACACCTTCTGAACACATTGGACGGATCGGATTTTCCAAAAAAAATTTGCAACACAAAAAAACCCCATTTTTTCCTTAAATCCGGGAGTGTGGACTAGAAATTTTACCTATATATATAGGAAGCCGGTCTCCTAAGGGATCCCTCATACAAAATTCCGTGCGGACTTGGCCCTTTTTCAACTTTCCGGATCAAATTTTGACGATCCGAACCGCTCAATGTTTTTAAAATGCATTTTCCAAGGTCCACACGGAAAATCTTCAAAAAAAAATACCCGGAAGGACTTGATCCACACAGTTTTCGGTAAAATTGTACATATGTACAGTTTTACCGAAAACTGTGTGGATCAAGCCCTTCCGGGTATTTTTTTTTGAAGATTTTCCGCGTGGACCCTTAAAAATGCTTTTTAAAAACATTGAGCGGTTCGGATCGTCAAAATTTGATCCGGAAATGCCAAGTCCGCACGGAATTTTGGTGAGGGATCCCTTAGGAGACCATTTTCCTATATGTATATATATATGTTCCACTTCCTATCCGGACCTCCGTGATCCGAGCATTTTTTTGACGATCCGAACCGTCCAATGTATTCAGAATGTGTTTTCAAGGGTCCATGGGGGAAATTTTAAAAAAAAAAAATACCGGGAAGGGCTTGATCCAAGCAGTTTTTCGCAAAATTGTAAATATACACTTTTTGCGAAAAATTGCCTAGATCAAGCCCTTCCCGGTATTTTGTTTTGAAGATTTTCCGCTTGGACCCTTGAAAACACCTTTTGAACACATTGGACGGTTTTGATTTCCCAAAAAAAAATTTTAACGTGAAAAAATTACATTTTTTCTTATTTACGGGAGGTCCTTACTAGAAAATTTGTCTATATATATATATATATACCTTGGATAGTCAGAGTTTTTTTTTTCATACAACTTTCCTTCATAGATACGCTATGTATTTTTGTCAGTGCTGGATGCAATTCCTGGAGTCGGCCCTGCTTGCAAAGACAACTGGGGATTATCTCCATTGGAATAGAAAAACCCGATGAAGACTACAAATATAAAGCAAGAAGTGGATGCACTAGATCAAAAAGTCATTCCTGGGGTGCAAATGAGCTGAGCCGAGTTTTGCAGAGCTCGAGCTCGTCTCATTCGTAATTAAATGACCTGAGCCCATAACGAGATAAGCTAGGGTAATTTACTTAACTAGCTTTCTTACAAGTCGAGCCTATATAAACGAGTCGAGCTTTTGTGACCCGTGCGAGTTTTACCAAGCTCGAGGTTGGCTTAGTTACTAAACAAGCCGATCCGAGCCGAGCTGAGCCACGAGCTGCTCGATTCGTTTGAAGCCCTAGTTATCTCGAAACAACAGTGATTCCATAGGGGATTTTCATTTTTCCTTCATGTTCGTAAACCAATATCATACTTCTACTTTCTACGTTTCTTTTCTCAAACGGAAATATGCTTTGGCACTAGAATTGTTGGACCGGCCTTTGCTCTATGGAAGAATCAAGGACATTTTTAATTTATTTTATTTTTATCGACAACAAATATATTAAACTGGATAAAGAGTACATCAAGGAGAGAAGCCACACCCTGACATCATAGCCAAGAAATGACTTGGCTAACACTTCCAACGAAACGCTGAAAGGAAACCCAAGAAGAAAAGAAAGCAGTGACAATATGTGGAGGGAAGAATCTAGGACTCGATCATCATTCATGTTACATATGAAAGTTATTGAACCATAAGTTAGTTTTACAATTTTTCTATTTTCCATATTTTAACTCAAAACATAGTACACATTCTTAGTGATAAAAATTTAAAAAGAGAGAGAAAAATATTTATCAATATCACGGTCTGACTTTTCTCTAAACAACAATAAACTTTAGATCTCAGATACAATAGAATATGTGTTTATTTAACTACAATTTGTTACAATTGTGATAAAAACTTTCTTGTTTACCACATTTTTTTTATAACTGTGATAAAAACTTGTTCCCATATTTTCAACCACACCTCAAGTAATTTATTGTTTATTATTTTTTTATCCGGTCCGACAGTGATGCTCCAAGATGGTGTTGGGGCATCCATGCCCCCATTTTTTCTGGCCATTGGATCTCCTCCTCTAATCCCAATCATTGATTGAGGGACCCCTCCTTTCTCCTCTCTCTCTCTCTCTCTCTCTTGCATGCTACCGGATGAAACAGGTTGCAAAATTTTGAAAACCCCAAAATTTTTTGGCAGTCCTGATTCTAAGGAAACCCCAAAATTTTGAAAACCGTATATTTATATTTTCACCTCATTTTGTAATGTTGCCCATTTCACTATAGCTTAGCTAAAGGACAAAATTTAGAGTGGATTGAGTAAAAAGTGTTGTGGTTCTATAAAACCACAAAACTAAGGTGTTTCCCACTCAAAGTTGGTGACCTGATTGACCGGTCGGCCTTATTTTGTGGTATGGATTCCCATATTTTGTGAAAAGTACTGCCTTATTCTGCAGTAAGTATTCACTTATATTTTTGTGGTAAGTATTTCCGGTATTCGTGGTAACTGCAGTTTTTTGGAGGGAAAACTATAAAACCACCTCGATTTTGACAATTTCACCCTACTTTGTGTGTGTGCTTTTAAATTGAACACCAATTGTTGTTTCAGAAGAAGGTTGGGGAAATGGCCTCCTATTTATAGAGTGATCATGAGTGGCAATGAAGCAATATTATACATCGTGCTCTGTTCTCATACCAAAACAGGCCATTCATATGGCTGAAGAGCTAGTTCACGATGAGCCCTCAATTTAATTTAGAAAAATTTATTGAAATGGTCCCTCTAGTTTCGCTCCCGTCTCGATTTGGTCCCTCTATTTTCAATTTCACTCAATCAAACTCTGTAGTTTCAATGTTGTATGAATTGAGTCCAATAGATAATGGACGTTAATAAAGTAAACAGAAAAATCCCAATTTGGGGATTTTTTGAGGGACAAACCTGACGGATGAAGCCCTTCCAGGTTTTTTTTTGTGGCAATTCCTCGCGTTGGCCTTGGAAAACATTTTTTTAACATACTGAGCGGTTCGAATCGATGAAATTTGGTTTGAAAAGTCAAAAACAGGGATGGTCCGCATGGAGCGATGCATGTGGGGGGTGGGTTTACGAAGTTGGTTAAGTAGGATTCGGACATTGCTGGGAAAGTAAAGCTATAGTAACTGAATATCATTTTTTTTTTTCAGGCCAAGAATGGTGAATATTTAGTTTGTGTTCTATTATACATTGAATAACAGAACAACTTCTTGTGATTGCTACCATGGCTCTTGAGTTGCCACGACATGTTTGAAAGAATATATTCATTGAATTATAATATAAACACAACATAAAACTAAAATAAATTATCTTTTTTTTTTTCTTTTTTCACTTCAGACAACAAAAGATAGGTAAAAGGATACCAAGTTGTTAGGGTTTCTATTTTGGGCAGGAATGAGGGCGAAAAGTCAAGTTTGTCCCCCCCCACCCAAAAAAAAAAACCCAAATTGGGATTTTCCGTAACTCTGTTAATTCCGTTATCTGTTGGACGCAATTAGCACTAAATAATAAATGTGATCTTTATTACCATATTAATCACATTTTATAAAGTTTAACTATTGTCAGACGTCAGTAAATTTGATATAAATTGCTGAGGTAAATTGAAATAATATTAATTGCTGCAACAATTTTTTTTTTTTTTTAAATTGTGCCAATGAAATGATCTCGGTTCTTTAAAACAAGTGAGATTGTATAACTATGAATTTATCACTCTTTTTAGTACAAGTGTGATCTTTTTTAACTAATTATCACTGTTCTAGAAAATGGCTCAGATTATGTATCGAAAAAGATCAAGGTTTTAACAAAAAACGAGATCTTTATTACCATATTAATCACAGTTTATAAAGTTTAATTTCGATTTTTTTTAATCATGGGTTAAAACCGTGATCAAAAGTGAGAAGAAACAATAACGGCTCCAAAGACCACAATTTTAAAACCATAATTGTGGTGTCCGGTTTTGTAGAGCCATTTGATCAGCTCCTTTTCCACCTTAGGTGACGGATGTAGATCTCTCAGGTACTCTTGCATCACCCGCCGTTAGCACCCAACCTGGCCGGAAGTTGGCTAGGAAAGGCACTCCGACAGTCTAGTAAGGAACTGGAGAACAGAAGTATCAAAGAGAAGTGGAAGTGTTTAGAGGGAGTGAATTCTGTACCTTTTAGGGTTCCTTCTCTTTCTTTATATAGGCTTCTCCTGACTTGTGCTCCAAGTACAAGGGCAAATCAGTCATTTGGCTCGGATGACATCACCACATGTCCCGGGCCAAATCTGTTATCATTGCATGCAATTGTCTCAAATCGTAGCTTGACACGTGTCATAACGGCTCGGCTGCCGTCACGATGACGTAAGGACAGCTACCCAACGCACAAGGCTTGCCATGAGTCTGTGATGTCAGTTACAAACGGCTTCTTGGATTCCTCGCGAGTGATCACTTCGGGTCTCACCTGACTCGGATGACTCATCTTGATTAGTGTCTTCTCGGCCAAGATGTCGGCTCGTGCCGGTCCAACCCGTCTCGGTTTGATCACGTTGCGCTCGAATGCCGACCCAATTCCAATCAAGCTAGGCATTGGGCCTCATTCCATCTGGGCCTTGGGACTGGGCCAACCGTGGTTATTCATAGAATCATATTTTGGCCCATTACAATGATTGATAGAAAAAGATCACAGTAAAAACCGTAATCATGGGGTGATGGGATTAACAGCCCGTTTGGATGCCGGATTTGATTTTGGGTGGATTTGTAATGAGGGTGGATTAGAAATGAGGGTGGATTTGTAATGAGGGTGGGCCCACCTCCTAAGAAGGGTGGATTTGCATATGAGGTGTTTGGATGATTTTTTGAGAAGGAAGATTTGGAGGGTGGATTTGATAGGATAATATGACAAATGACTGAATTACCCCCATTTATTAATTTAATAAACAAAATGAATTAATTTGTTTGTAATTAGAATAAATACGTAATACTAACAATAAATACACAAAAAATACATTATTATATCTAAACTATATTAGATGTTAAAAAATATTAAGAAAAAAATTATAAAATTAAAGAGAAAGTGAAAAAAAATTTAAAGTAAAACCCTTCAATTTAATTATTCTAAGTGGTCTAAGAGAAAAACAATTTTCTATCTTTTTTTTTCACAAAAACTAGATGTTAATTGGATACAATTTCTGAATAGTCTTGCATTTAATTATTCTAACTTTTTTTCAACAATTTAATATTTTGCACTCAAAATGGTTTGCTGGGCCAAAAAAAAAAAAAGGACCACAGATGTGGCCCAAAATGGTGGGCCGGAAGGATGAGCGGCAGTCCACCCAGTTGACCGTGTGGCAGTCCGGCAGGTTAAAGAATTGTTGGAAAACTCCATTGTTAGGCCGGAAAACTCCATTTTTTACGAATCCAAGCTCTGGATCACACAAATTACTTACTAAAAATCTAATATACAAACATATTTATACGTTTTTGTTTCAATCTGGTTCAGGAACAAAGTACTTGTAAGACATCTTACCAGTTTGCATTTCAATCACGAGGAATATGCATCGACATCTCTCTGAGTCCTAAAATCAGAAATAGAAAGGAGAAAAAATAAATCTACTCATACGCGTAGGAGAGGGTGGATTTAGAGGGGTAAAATCGCATCAAAAACGTCCAAATACACCCGGATTTGTCAACGACAGGGGTCACCCTGTCGTTCGCAAATCACCCCTGAGGTGGATTTACAATCCAAACAGTAAACAAATCCGGGGGAGAGAATTGCATTCCAAACGCCGGATTAAGGGGAGGGACCTGGATAACAAATCAGGGGCTTGGCATATCCGGGTGCAAATCCGGCATCCAAACAGGGCCTAAGGTTGTTGAATCAATATTGAAAGGGAAGACCATTTCTTCAAGCAAGCGCTGATGTTGATCTGATGATATTCTTGATTTAGATAGATGCTAAATGCATATTTTGGCTTATCCTACTTTACTTTGGAGAGTACTGATTGTAACCTCATTGGGGTATGCCCCTTTGAGTAGCTGATTTCATTTTTCAATTGCTGTTGGGTTGGTGACTTGCCAGCTCTTTTGGTTGGAGTTTGGGTCATTTGCTGGTTAGGTTGGGTGCCAACATTGTTGGGATGCTCATTTGCTGGTAGTGATGCCGTCTCCCCCACTCCTTTTAATCTTTGTAATATTTCAAACATAAATAAAATCTTTTTTTTGTTTGTTCAAAAAAAAAAAAAAACCGTAATTTTTTTGCCTTTTTGCAGTAGTCAACTAGTTTCTTTAAACACTTCGTGTACTGGTGTATCACTAATGTAGAGGCAAGCATTGAAGTTATTCATTTTCTAAAGTTTGTATAAACAAAGGGAGTGTAAATGATAATGCCAAAATAGTTTTTGATTGTGTCAAAACTTCAGTGCATTAAATACTTGTATATATGTGCAATATATAAGCCTTTTATTATACACTACTCAGTGTAAAAATAGTTTTGGTATTAGCACCACTTAGTGTAAAAACATAAAATTTAATTTCTCTCAATGGCAGCAATAAAATATTCGTTCATTCAAGTAATGGAAAAAAAAGGGTATAGATTGTCCACAATCGAGAATATTAATTAAAGTTCCAATTGGACCACTTCACTACGCCATCAGCCAATAAGTTTTTTACGCTTTATGTGTATACATCAGCATACAAATCAGATAGATTATCGTAATCTCAACCACCAGAGATGATTTGTTGCGTAGTTTAATCTCAAGTTTGTCAGATACTCAGATTTTATTTGAAGTGGAATGCTTACCCAGTTATGGCTATTGCGTTGTTTGCTCTCAAAAGTCATACTTGTTTTGTCAAATTTATTTAAAATCGCATGCTTAATTACCCAGTTATTGGTTGCTTGCGTAGTTTACTTTAGTCTCAAATCTCTGGAACTGGAAGTTACGTAATTGTTTAGTCTCAAATCTCTCTAAAATCTCTCTCAAATCTCTGGAATTGGAAGTTGCGTTATTGTTTAGTCTCAAATCTCTTGCGTACTTTAGTCTCAAAGCTCTGGAACTGGTAGTTTACTTGTTTTGTCAGATACGCAGAAACTTTTATCTCGCTTTTAGCAGAAGACCTTTCGCAATTGCAAATTCAAGAGGAAATGGTGGAGTTGGTCTATATAAATAGAGGTTGAATTAAAACTTTCTTTGTACCAAAACTCTAATCCAAAAAGTCTCTTTTATTACATCACTTGCCCCTCCTTATTTAACATCTTCTACCACTCTTGTCTTACTTCCTCCTCATTTGCTTATGGAGAAACGAATTCTAGACTACACATTAGTAGCGATAGGACTGCTAATAATGGTGGGATACCATATATGGCTCTTCTATCAGGTGCTCAACCACCCCGCAACCACCACCATCGGTTCCTACGCCATCAACCGCCGCTTATGGGTTTCTACTATGATGCAGGTACGTAGGTCTTCCATTTTCCTTTCATTTTCTGAATTTTAACTTTCATTGCAGTCGGCGTGTATTAAAATTACTAACATCATAGTTTATCAGCTGCAATTATTAATCATTTTATGATCACAATGTCGTAGATATTAATATGCTGCTTGCTACTTGCAGGACTCACCAAACAACGGGGTTCTGGCAGTGCAAACCCTGAGAAACAACATAATGGCATCAACCCTATTGGCAACGATGGCGATCATGCTATCGTCACTCATAGCCCTCTTTATGAGCAACAACAGCGGTAACCGCAACCCCGGCGGATTCGTCTACGGGGACACCAGTGATGAAACACTATCATTGAAATTCTTCTCCATGCTACTCTGTTTCTTGGTAGCATTCATGTTCCATGTCCAATCCATTTGGTACTACAGCCACGCCAGCCAGGTAATCAGCCTTCGGTTGGAGAATCGGCAGCGGGGGCAGAGTCATCACTATGTCGGGAGGATTGTGAATCTGGGAGGTTATTTCTGGATACTAGGTCTTAGGACTTTTTACTTCTCCTTTCCACTGTTTCTTTGGATTTTCGGACCGATCCCAGCCTTTATTAGTTGTGTTGTTCTAGTTCCGATATTCTATCTTCTTGATGTCACCTTCGAGTTCGGTGGGATTTCTAATGCTTCCTACAAGGAGAACCACCACATGGAGGATGTCGAGAACAATGACGTGGTGGCCGATTGATGTTGTCATTGTTACATTGTTATCAAGCTCATTATGGCTCATTGTGGCATGAACGCCATTGTGCTTTTTTTTTTTTACCTGTAAATATTTAGAACATATTTTGCTTTAATAAAGAAAAATATATAGGACGCAATACTGAGAAAATCAGATGCGGTCTTGGCTTGATCTTGTATGATGATTAATAAAGCATCGAATTATAAGGATTAATACGATCAAGTGTGCGCTGGAGTGGCAAGGGACCGACCGGGTAGAGCACTGGTGTGCTCATAATTCAATGACTTCATTATTCACAGTTATATAGTTCTTATCCCATGTGGCTTATATGGCCCTTTTATAACCAAAACCATTTTGATCAATGGATGGAAACGAAATAGTCAGGGTTTGATACATGAAAGCTTACCAAAAATATGAACAAAGATGGTAGTATGGTACATGAAAGCTTTAGCCATAAAACACAGGATTCTTGACTCCATCCCTCACAATATGAACAAAGAAGTTAATACTGTGAACAGTCAATCATAAATATTTTCAAGTAGTAATGGAAAATTACAAAAAAAAAAAAAAAAAACTGAAAAAATGTTCCCTATCATACAATTCAGAGAGTGTACAATTCAAATAGTCAAAAAATACGAAGACAGAAATTCACTCAAGACTTTATAAAATTCACATTGAAATGAATTTTTTTATTTTACATATTTTTGCATTTAATACGGATCTCATCTGGTAAATCTCTTCAACTAGATTTTAAAAATATAAATTTTATAAAAAAAAATGGTATGTACATGTGAAGTTATATAAACATTTTAGAATTTAAGAGAGAGAGAGAGAGACACACACACCGAATAGCTTTCCGAGAGAAATGGAGGCTGCTTTTTGAAGCTTCGTTTTGGCAAATGGATAGATTTTGTACTTATTGGAGGCTGCTGAAGGGTATTGTTGGAAGAAATGCATGCGCGGGACCTTGTCCGCTATGGACTTTGTGTCGGAAAATGAGGTATTTTGTTCGTATTATTTTGGACATTTTTGGGGCACGATAACCTTTTGGACATTAATGAATGAATGAGAAAATATCTCAAAACGTGGACATGTTAAAATGTGAAAAACCACTTTGTCCCACGTTGGTTTATCAACCCTAGCGTCCTAATTTTTCAAATACCAAAAATGAGTTATATTGGTGACATTTTGCACTTTGAACGATGATGTAACAGGAGTTGAGTCAACATGAATTCAAGACTGGCCTTGGCCTGTGCCTTGGGCATCTAAAAAAGTTCAAAAATTAGGGGAACTCTCATACATTTTAGTGTTATTGTTCGGTACGTAGGACTCTTTTTCATGCCCAGTCCACAAAAAATTTATAAGAGGCAGCCCAAGTACGAAAAAATAACTCCGTTTAAAGTTTTAGGCACAAGAAGGCAGAAGCCCAACTCTTTCATCTCTTTTAACTAACTAGTAAAAGTGCATGTGCTTTTCACGCGGAACAAGAAACTTCTTGCTTAAAGAAGATAAAAAAAAATATTTTTTTTAACAATTATGATTGAATTTGTTGTAACAGTAATCAATGGAGACCATGTAGTATAAATAGTTTGGAAAATGCTTGTGGACTTAATATTAGAATGACGTCATTTTGAATTGGATTGATCTTTAACAGTCTTTCCTTGTTCTTAGTCCAGAAGATCTTGATTAGTCTTCTAATATTTTTCTTCTTTTCTTCCTCCCTAAAGTACACAAGTTCTATTCAAATATTTTTTCCTTAACGTATTCAACTTGACAATAACTGTAGTCACCAAAAGGATAAAAGTATTAATCTCCTCACAAAGCACCTTCAAATATTTATACAAAGATCGACTCCTCCTTTTTTTCTTTGCAACAAATGGAATTCTATTAACTTGAGTACATGTGGTACAACCAGTAAATAAGGAGAATGGAATTTAGCTCAGAGAAATCACGAGTTAGCCAATCCCCAACAAAATTGTTAAGATACCAACCAACAAAAAAAAGAAATTCCAAACCAAATGCATAAAAAAACTTACACGGCATCACGCCAAATTCTCATTATTCTCCCTTATTTCAGCTGCGCTCCCTTTCATTATCCTGAGCTTCTCAATAACCTAATATCTCGATCACATTAGCTCTTCAAAAATCCTTGCTATAACCCAAATCAAGTTAGGTTTCCATAATCTGCTTGGATTGCGAGGATCTACATACATCTCCGGCAGACCAAACTACCAAAATGTTACTCCTATTTTCCTCTTTTCATACATCATCAAGATCGTAGCATTAAACATACCGTTCTTCATCCTTCGCATTATATTGTGCATCCATCTATGTAAAACGAACAATAAAAATATTTCGTAATCTCTGAACTAATTTCCATATTATGCTTAACAGAAGCCATCACAAAAACGAAATCTCACACGAATTGCGTGTCTTTAGCTTTAGTTCGTTTCGATTGTTAGATTATGTTACGATAGAAGTCCACGCATGACTACCCTTAATTGAGACAGGAATATTCTTTTTATGTATCGGTATATTCTTTGACGAAATGTACATGGATTCCCAAAGCCTCATATTTTAATTGGGCTTGTATAGGTACAGATTATAATCAGATTTAGCAAATCTCACTCAATAAGAACATTGCCCAATTGTATACAATGTAACAGCGATCCATGCAATCGTAATTGCATGCATCCATGTTGAATTATTTGTATCGTCTTTGTAATATATCAAAAAGGGGAAATTAAATGCTCTTTGTCAAATCGCCTATACAAATATGTGAGTTCATAGGCAAGTAAAACACAAAACAAAACATCGTAAACAAATACGCCACATTCCGAGAGATACAAAACATGAGATTGCTCCACCTCGCTTTAGTCTTTTTCGCACTTTACCTAATTTATCCAACGTTTGCAGGTAAGGATGGGATCCATATCTTTAGCGGTGTTCCAGAGCATCCACCGTTGGGTGTTCGTTGTCAATCTAAAGACGACGATATAGGATATCACACACTCCACATGGGTGAACAACTCACTTGGAGGTTCAGGCCCAACTTTTTTTGGTCCACTCTCTACTGGTGCCATTTTTACTGGGGAGCTAAAAGTGCGCGCTTTGATGTTTACAATGCAAGCATTGTTCGTAAGTGTGCTCCGGGATCTTACTCGGAGGATCAGTCCCAACTTTTTTTTAGGAATTGCGAGTATTATTGGGTGGCGAGACCTATCGGTTTCGAACTCAGTTTTGATAAAAGGAACTGGACGAAGATGAATAATTGGCAGTGATCATTTCATGTTTTGTGATGAAAATTAAGCGATCGAGCACATCTACTATCATATCAAGTGTAGTTGAGTGCAAAGTATAATATTTAAAGTCTTCTTAATTTAAAGTTTAATTTCCCAAATAATCATTTTCCAATGTCCATCCCCTCTCCCCTTTAATCCAGATGCATATCACTATGCTAAAAAAAAAAAAAATTAAAATTAAAATTGAATCTCTATTTGTATGTCCAAATCTTGACCCTAAAAATAAAGTCCTGCTGACCATTTGGAAGGTTGGACCACTGCTTGAATGTGAAATTAATGGGGTAGTGCTGGTCTTGGGTCACGGCCGCCATGTGATACCCCAACACCCTTATTCACCACCCATTGCATTTGGCCCACTCGAATGTACGATGGATAAGAGCATTGGGACACCAAGGACGGTGTCCCTATACAACAGAATGATTGGTCAAAATGATGAGTTTGATGAGAATTTTTGTTGGCAAACGACCGTGACCCACGTTCCACTTGAGGACTAATCTTTTACTCTATTTGTTTGCACCTCCATCCAATAAAAAATTAACATAATCATCCGAGTGCCCCTCCTTGTGTAGTTCGGCCCATTCATCGCTTCAAGCCTGAATGCCAATCAGCCCTGCTACGCGCACATACAAACGTGTACGTACGTGCATGATCACATATGGACCGTTCATTTTAGGAATTAACGGTCCAGATTTTAAAAAACTCTTCGGTGGAAGAGTTAAGCTCTTATATGGAAGAGTTTTTTTTTTTTTTAAATCCGGACCGTCGAAAACAAGCATGGACGTTCAAGATGCATCATATGTGCATTTTGCGTGTATGCAGGATGTGCATTTTTGAATGCCAATAGAAGAAGTTGAACACTTCAAATTGTCAATAGTAAGTGTGACTTAGTCAACATTTTTCCTTTCAAAATTTTATCTACTAGAAACTCCCCATACTCTAAAAAAAGAATTTTTTTTTTGGGTACAACGGAAGATCAAATACCATTAGAAACTAGAGTTTAACAGTCAATAACACCGACAGACGAGATTTGAAATGGCATTGCAAATCCATATTCTCCATTCTTGAAACAATGCGACTCATAGCAAGGTTTATCTTAGCCTGACTCAACTTATCCGAAATAATCCTCCCAACCTATGAAGAACCGACACCTCTAGGGGTAGTCGTATCGCAGTGTCCGGATGCGGGGACACGGCGGAACATGCGTCCAGATACACCATGTGGAGGGGGACACGGCTGGGACACGCGGGGGACAAGAACAGGCACACGGCGGGGGTCAAAATGAAAATTTTTAATTTTTTTGGGCTAAATTCATAGTTACTCAAAAGTTTGGGAATAAAACTGTAATTTTACACTATACAAATATCTCTCACTTATAGATAATGGATATCTTGTTTTGTTTGTCTTTTCTAAAAAAATATATATATGTATATATAAATAAATAAATATACACGTGGCGTGTCCCCCGTCGTATCCTTATCCCCATTTTTTTAGAATTTCTGTGTTCCTGTGTCCGTGTCCGTGTCCGTGCACCATAGCTCCCAACCATATCATCAGGTAGCCTTTAATTTGTTTGCGACTGCAAACTCATCTTCTATTAGTATTTGACAAAATAACAATCTTCTGTAGACGTGAGACCTAATTCACTGGTACTGTTGCAGCTAAAAAATAGATATATATAACCTATTGTACTTCACCTAGGTTTATGATAACTAGTAAATTTAGCAGGCATCCACATATAGCTGTCTCACTCCGCCAAATCTATCGTCACAGAATACAATGATAAATTTGTTGTTCCTCTAGAGCACTTTAATATCTTCACAATTTTCCAGCATTATTGATGGTTGGGCTAGCTCTTGGGGTCAGTACACACACAACATACACACGAAATATTAAGGAAAAACTGTGTCGAGTAAATATATTCACACACACACGCGCACGTACACAAAAATGAAAAAAACCCCGGGACGAGCACCACGACTCTCCCTCTCAGGACCTCTCTCATTCTCAAACTACATTGCACCACACCACTCTAAGCTCTCAGTAATCAGTACACATACATTTAGACAATCGGAAAAAAGGATTAGATCAACACTTGGATGGAACATTGTTGACCTACCAGTCAACATTTATCCGGACTGCGCGCTAGCATACAATTTGCTCACAACTGCATGTATTAGCTACATCTGACCTTGTCCATACTGACGCTTTAATGCCTTAGTGCAAATTTGTTCGCATTCACTTAAAGAGAGTAAACAAAACCCTCACTCTGATTAGTGGAAGAAGTGTGAGGTCAACTAGAAAGTGATGTCATGCTTAATTTACCAGAAAGTGATGGGGTACGCCACAAAATGATGTCATGTTTACCACAAAGTGATGTGATTCCGTGAACCCCACACCTTTTCTACCAATCAAAGTGAGGGTTTTGTTGACCCTCGTTAGGCGAGGATGAACAAATTTGCACTCACACCACTAACCCAGTAACTTGTTAGAGCCTAATTAACCACGTGGTCTAAAATGCTGAATCCCAAGCCAGTAGTAGCTGGTGGCTTATATGGTTTCTTAAATCTTATCAATCTAAGATAATTGACGTAGACTTTCAATGTGGGATGATGTGTTAAGACTGCACAATTTTATATGCGAGGTTGAGCACTGGAGTTGCCACATCTTTTCACGGACTTTTTATGGACGTGACTCGCTGGATTGGTAAGGCTACTAAACATGTTCTAGAATCCCCACAATCATGTACATTGGTTGCGTTGATGCCACTTCTAAGTTGTAACGGCTCAAGTATATCATTGGCCAAGTAAACTTGTCGAAACCTAACCAATTGGTCCAAAATGCTAAATCCCAAGTTACTAGAAGTGGCGTACATGGTTACTTATGTACCAAGGATCCCTCATGTAGAGTTTCAATGTGAGACACAGTGTGAAAACTCTCCAACTTCATACATAAGGACCTTGATTTTTCATGCTTGACTAATTCCGCAATTCTTTTCCGTAGCTACTTTTAATTCAATTTACTTCATACTTTGTTTAATTAAAATGAAGTTTTGATTAGACTAGAGATTTGTCACGTAGTGCAATCACCGGTTACCGTCTACACCAACGGGGAACGACGTGAACGAGACTAAATAATTCCATTTGAACTTCACTAACCGAATCAGATTTCCGTGCAATTCCATGGCCCAAATCAAGCCTAATCTGTCGCAAATTTACATATGCCGAGCTCATCTTCCCTACGGTCCATCATTTTTTAGAATGCATTTGGCATTTCTTCAAATTGTCAATGATATAACACAGTCAAGCAGTTTTTGTTTGGATCGAGGCAATCTTGACTTTGTCTAGCTTGACTGTGTGTAGGCAATCTTGACTTTGTATAAACGATTGGCCGGGCTCATCCACCCAGAAGTCCATCCTTTGTTTAGAAAGCATGAGCCATTTCTTTAATATTGGCAAAGATAACCAAAGTACAAATTGCAACAACCCGTTTGGATTGCAAAAGAAAAAAATCTACTTACATTTGTGGTTCATGCTCATACATAGACTAATGTGTATATAGCTTTCTTTGTATAAATAGTTCTTGGAATCAACAACTATAACTCTATAAGCAACATAAACCATATCGCTTTAGGATCCAAAGATTAGTTATCTAAAATGAGTCGGGTCTTCCTTCCCCTAATCATCGTGATCTTCCACCTCATTTCTGCAACTTCAGGTCAGATCACGATGCATGTCATTAGCAATGTGCCTGACAAACCCACTCATTTACAGGCTCGATGTCAATCTGGAGATACTGATCTTGGATTGCGAACACTCAACGATGGTCACGAATTCAATTGGAGATTCTACAAAAATATCAGAGGAAGCACTCTCTACTTTTGTCACTTCTATTGGGGTTCGAAAAGCCGAGTGTTTGACGTGTTCAATCATGGAATAGATGACAATTGTTCGGATGGTACTGATAATTACGATTGCTACTGGGTTGCAAGAGTTGACGGTTTCTACATCAGTAAAGATAAAAATACATGGAGGAAAATGAATGATTGGATGTAAGTGAAATACTAAAAAAGATTACTATTGTAATCGTTAAATAAAGCTGGCTCTTAACCCTTTTAAAGCTTTTTATTAATGGACTCAATTCGAGAATTTCCTCATTTATTTTGCCAAAAGAAGGAAGTGCAATATCGTCTTTCGACTTTTCGTGAGATGTTTTGGTGTTTTGACTTAACACTTTGCCTCATTGTTATGTCATGAAACTTGTGATTTTTTTCGGCTTATTTACCTTTTTAGTCCCCAAAGTATTCGCGAAATGTCAATTTGGTCCCCAATATTCAAATCGTGTCTATCGAGTCCCCAATGTTCACAATGTGTGTTTAAATGGCCCCTGCGTCTAACTCCGTCCGTCTTCTCCGTCAAATGCAGGGGTAATTTCGAAACTTCACCCCCACAAAGCTTATCTTCAACCCTCATTGATTGGGGACCTTGACATTTCGTGAATACATTGGGGACTAAAAAGGTAAATAAGTCTATCTCCAGATTTTACATACATTTTATTTTCCTTTTAACATGCTTTATGTTAAATCATGTTAAACAGTAAAAAAAAAAAAAGATTTGTTCTTCATCTACCGGAGTATTTGGCTATTTCATGAGTGAATTTCGTTTCAACAGTAGTGTTCTTTTGATAAAATTCTCGGTATAGATGTATTTCCTTCCCAAGCGGACTAGATCTGATTTCTTCTCGATCTGCTGGGTTTGCTTGAATTTGGAGACTGGAAATGATTTTTGATTGAATCTGGACTGGAAATGATCTGCTGGGTTTTCAGTAGTAGTGTTCTTACTTACAAGTTTGTTGTTGTCTCTCTTTTTCTTTTCTTTTTTTCAGCGGTCACATTTGTGTTTTGTTATGATTGTAGGGAGAGAGAGAGAGAGAGAGAGAAGAAATCAGATCTAGTCTGCTTGGTAAGGAAATACATCTATACCGAGAATTTTATCAAAAGAACACTACTGTTGAAACGAAATTCACTCGTGAAATAGCCAAATACTCCAGTAGATGAAGAACAAATCTTTTTTTTTTTTAATTTTCAACATGATTTAACATAAAGCATGTTAAAAGGAAAATAAAATGTATGTAAAATCTGGAGATAAGCTTATTTACCTTTTTAGTCCCCAATGTATTCGCAAAATGTCAATTTGGTCCCCAATCAATGAGGGTTGAAGATAAGCTTTGTGGGGGTGAAGTTTCGAAATTACCCCTGTATTTGACGGAGAAGACGGACGGAGTTAGACGCAGGGACCATTTAAACACACATTGTGAACATTGGGGACTCGATAGACACGATTTGAATATTGGGGACCAAATTGACATTTCGCGAATACTTTGGGGACTAAAAAGGTAAATAAGCCGATTTTTTTCATATTCTATCTTCGATGTAACCTTTATCAATTTAACTTTTAATTTTCTTGATCCATTCGATACATTGTGGAAATTTAATTGTGTGAGCGATAGGTATTGTCTTGTTTTGTCCCTACGTTTCGTTATTCGGTCATTGTTTTATTGATAGCTTGTCATCCAGACTTCCTTCTCGGGTATGAGTGGCATATGACTGTGCTTGGAGTAGTGTGTCAACCTCATTAGTGTTTTGCCGAAACACGAAGTTAGAAAATATAATAAACCAACAAAGAAAACAACACAAAAGATTTACGTGGTTCCCCCTCAAACATGAAACTTTAAAAGTACATCAACAGGAAAGAGTAAGAGGATTCACTATCATGGGGAGGAATACATAGAACTCTCAGTTGAAGCACCCAACAGATCATCTAAGAAAAAATCTTTGAGGACCGCTTGACCTACAGAGCATCAAACATCTCACAAAAATGATAGAGACACACACACAACTCCCTAATATCCAAGCCCTTGAAAAGACCATCAATGAAACAACCAAGAAACCCTAACACTTTATGGGGAACTAAATGGGGGCTCTCTCAAAGAATTCACTCAAGAAGTCAAAACCCTAACAGCCCTTAGGCCTACTATTTATAAGAAAACACAGAAAATTAGGTCAAAATCGACTCCAAAACACGTAGCCCATCAAAACCGCGTCAAACACGTGTAAAACCGTCCGGACAGGCGTGACTTCTATCCAAACGGGATTTCTAGAAAACAACCCTGCGATCCTGAACGAAAACTACTTGCCACAAAACTATACCTTTCTTCCAAACGTCAAAAGGCAAATTCCAACATTTAGGATGTTAACCCCTTGATGTGATGCAATTTGCTCTTGTCCCGTTAATCTCTTGTAATCTTTACATTAGACTAATAAATTCCTTTTTCGCCGTTCAGAAAAAAATATATACTCCTTCCCTTTAAAATGCGTTGCTTCGTAAATCAACTTATTAAAGAGACATTACATCCACTTTACACCTCTGTATCAACTTTTTTCCCTCTATTTTTCAAAATACCCATTAATTTTTTTTTTTTCTGTCTACACAAGTTCTTTTTCTTTGAACAACAAAAAAAGATATTTATTGAAGTTTGAAAATGGATTACAAAGATTAAAGGGATTCACTCTGCTAAAAGTATCACAACATCTACGAGAAGACATTCCAACTATGTTTGTACCCCTCCCCCGACAATCATGTGTTGCTACGAATGAATAAGGAAATAATAATTAACGAGTTAACAAGTAGTCAACCAATGAAAAGTACAATTTCCATACGTGCAAAATAAAGATTGCGCTATATGGATCCAATCACCAACTCCAACTGGCAAGGGCTCGTTTGGGTGGAGGATATGGAAGGGGTATGAGGTAATAAGGGGTATGAGGGTTTATTGGGATGTTTTTGGCATTATTTGGCAAGCAAAAACATAGTGGTATTAAATCATTCAAAGTCATTGATGGGACTAAATAGTGAGGCCTATGGGGTATTAATTAATAATTGCCCAGGGGCAATTATTAATTAGTACCCCCGGATGAGGCCTATATTATACCCCCAACCCACCTCGGATCCTTTTATTTATCATTATCCCACATTTAAACTGCAAAATAAACCAAGTACTCCTTGTGTCTGACACTTTTTTTTTCGTCAATTATTTATTTTTGTACTCCCTTTGTCGAGTTATAATAAAATTCTTCTCCCCGATCAAAAAAAAAATCTGTCAATTTATAATTTTTTTTTTATGATTTCGAGAACTTCATATTATAAAACAGATTGGGATCTATCAAATAAGATCTCATATTGCATATGTTTGGAGATCCACATTGAAAGATATAAGCAATAGACATAAAAGAGATAAAATGAATAATTGATAAACAAAATGGGACGGAGAGAATACTGTTTTATTCCCCCTTATTATCAAAATCTTTCAAACCAAATATTATTTAATTCACCCTTCATAAATTTCATATCAATCAGGCCCGTAGATAAAATCCCTTACTAAATTATTCCCCTTACTATTTTATACCCAAAAACTCATCCCGCATCAAGGAATGGCAATGGGGCGGGGTGGGTTTTTGCATACCCGACCCCGACCCGAAAACTATTACATAGACCCGACCCGAACCCGACCGGGTATTTTTGGGTACCCCCGTTCCCGCCCCGATCGGGGGACGGGTTTACCCACCCTGCCCCGCTTCATAATAAATTTTTAAAAATTGTTAATCTAAAAGAAAAATAAAAGTAAATACATGTAAATAAAGTTATACTTTAGTGTAATTGTTATAATATTAAGGTAAGAATGAAACTTTTTTAGGAGAATGATAATAAAATTATGAAAAAAATATAATATCTTTAGTATAATGATAATTAGATTAAAATAAAAGTATAATTTTATATATAAATATATTTCGGGGCGGGTAACGGGGCGGGGTAATATAAACCCGACCCGACCCGAACCCGGCCGGGTTTTTCTAATTTTCCCCCGTACCCGCCCCGGTACCCAAAAATTCAATAAAAAAATCCGCCCTAATCGGAGCGGGGTGGGGCGGGTTAGGGGTGGGGCGGGGCATTTTGCCATCCCTGCCCGCATCCAATCGGGCCATAAGAGAATTAAAAAGTGTTATTGATGTTGGCTATTTCCGGGATTTGTTAACCTTTTGATCATGTAATTTGTCCTAAGCGGTTTGGGGAGGTTTGTCTTTTGGTATGTGTCTAGATAATCCACCCTTTGATTGAAGCTTTTGATGATCCTCTCTTGCTCGTGTCTCAACTCAATTACGGATCATTGAAAGGTATAAAGCTTAATTTTGCATTGTCATCTCTTCATTTAGATTAGAAACTTAATCTATTTTTGTTGCATGATTTTTCATTTCAAAGTCTTTTTAATATGGCTGTGAGAGAATAAATTTTTTTCTAAGGCATGCGTTCTTTTTAAATGCTTTAAAGTTCTGTTGTGCCAGTTAGCGCTTTTAGTGAGTTTACTGGCGCAGTTACTAGCGCAACGCGTTTTTCTCCTGTGCGTGTTATTCTCTCATTGGTCCACCTTAGGGTTAGGTTCTTTGCACTATAAAAACATCGTTATCTTCCCTTTTGCAACTGGACCTTTCTTGCATCACCAGAATACAACGAGAGAAATTTTTTTTCTGCATCTGTGTGGTGTTCTTGATGCCAAACTGATGATCTAACTTTGGTTTGATTATTTTTACTGTCAGTCTAGTGATATACTTCGATTATCATGTGTATTCTCTAGATTGATTCTTTTACTACAAAAACCCTTTTGTATCATCAGATTTTTAGAGAGAGAAAAATGATTATTCATATCAGCTCTGTTCTTGATGCATAAACGATGATCTAAACCTTGTTTGATCATTTTTGCTAGTCAATCTGGAGCTATGCTTTTGTTCACCATGCATATGCCCTAGACTGATTCTTTTACCACAAAAACCTTCATCAAAATCATGTTCTTCATGTTGTGTTCGGTTGCCTTTGCTCCTACATGAGCCGGATGCTGCCGGTGCCGATTGGTTTCGGAGATCAAGACGAAATTGCTTGAGGAGGTCACAAAATCAAAGAGGAAGTATTGGGTACTACATCAAGGGTTGGATTTAGGTGTCACTTGAAGCTTGTGGGTAATTCCTAAATTGAGAAACTCTTGTAATCCTTTTGGTTTGTGATATAAAATCGTAGGATTAGGCCGTGGTTTTATGCTTAGGGTATTAGACCCTAAGTAGTTTCCACGTATCTCTCGTGTTCTGTCTCGTTTATCTATTTTCGGATTATATTGAGCTTGTTGAACTGTTGAAGATGAAATGGCTTATGGGTGATTGATATCTCTTGTCATGTTCAAATTTTAATTTGGAGTCCTATTCACCCCCCTCTAGGACTGTTAGTTGTTGTTAATTAGTTTCAAAAAGTACAGCAACCGGCATTAGAATCTCCAAGCAGCGTAAGTTAGCAACCAATTATGAAGACGCAGAGTAGCAATAGTATCATCGAGATAGTCTCCTAATGTCAAATTATATATATGCTCCAAACAACCATGCCATCATCCATCCAAATTAACGCAACAATGTCAATATGCTCCAAACGGCTATGCAATCATCCATCCAAATGTACACTAAGTTGTACTTATACCATCTATAATGCCCCATGTAGATCAGTGGCCCAAAAACTTATTGGAACCTCACCACGTAGCCCAAGACCGGAAATTATTAGTACCAGTTTACATGGTTTCGTATTTACCTAAGAACTTGTGAATTAGCATGTTGATTTTCCAAAAATTTAAGTTCCGATATGTTTGTGAAATATTTCTCAGCCCTTAGAAATTCACTAATTTTCTATGAACTTGCAGAGTTAAATTTGGTCAACAACTGTTGAGACCTAGGTGATCTATAGGCCACAAAATGTGCAGTACTCATTCCCATAACTCCCAGTTTATCCTGACTGGCCATGTGAGCAGCAAATGCCTATTGCATGTGTGTACAAATTTCTAATGTCATATTCGTTGCTGATTTTAGATGAGTAAATACAATAACGAAACTCATTGTTGTTGTTTAGCGCCGAGTCGAAATATTTATTTTGATCATTCCTTGTCGAAATTTTTTTTTGCACGGCAAATTCTTTTAATTAATCATTGAAGAAGATGCAATGACTAAAAGGAGCAAGGAGACAACATCAAATACAAAGATTCAATGCCAAATCCGAGACCCAATCCTCAATTCGCAAGGAACCAACCAAAGAACCCCAAGAGCCAAAGCCCAAACCTAATGGGTCAAAGCCCACACCCTATGGGCCAAACATCGCCCCAAATTTTACAATAGAAGCACAAAAGCAAACCCTACGTCGCCACAGCTGCACGGAACAAGTGAAAAGACAAACGCAACCAACCAACGCTGGAACCCGGAGAACATGCCCCTGTTGCTGCTCCATAGGTCGGCACAACCACCCCGCCACCACCGCAACTGCCAGCGCACCACAAGCCAACACGTCCAATGACCATCTCAAACACAAAAACAGCAAAACCCATAGACAACATAGGCCAAGACGGAGACCAACCCATAGACAACATAGGCCAGGCTAAGGCCTTGTTCTCCAATAGATTTTAGGTGCATTTTATGAAAATCTCATAAAATGAACATTTTATGGAGGGGTGATAAAATAGAGTTGTTTTCCCAACTGATAAAATGTAGTGGTTTTCCTATAGATTTTAGGAGGATTTTATGAAAATCTCATAAAATCACTTTTACATTTTATGTGTTGAGATTGGAGTGTCATAAAATGTGAGATTTTATGTCCCAAAAATCTATTGAAGAACACACCCTAAATAACAAAACAAAAAGGGCTAAGCCCAGTCCAACTCAAAACACCACTGCCTCCAAGTCGCCGGCCACGACCAAACAGGCACCACCACCACCAAAACTTGCCGAACAACAACAAACAACTATAGAAACCGCCACCGCCACCACTGGCTCCCACGATCTCACGATCTGCCAACATTCGGCGCTGTCGGCAAGCCACCACCATCCTCACACCTACTACACGGCCCTACCATGCCGTTAGGCCAAACCGAATACACCCATGAGTGGTAGACGTCGGGGACCACGCTGGCTACGCCCCCACAGGGCACCAAACCACGCCTCGCTGTTAAGCCAACCGGATACGCCCAAGAACAATACCCGGCGGGTGGATGGCGAACCAAAGGGGGCGAACCATGGAAGATGAAACGGTAGCAAGAGAAATATAGTGAAAAAAACCAGCAATAAAGGGGGAAAAAAGAAAAAGGAAAAAGAGAGGAGAGGAAGGATGGAGAGAGGTGGGAAGGGAAGGAGAAGGGAGGAGAAGGCCCAGGGGGGAGGAGGGCAGGGGGCGGCGCCTCCCCCCCCCCCCCTCCAGGCTCAAATTAGATATTGGGTGGGAAGTTCAGAGAGAGAGAGAGAGTTAGGGCCGGCTATGCATAGATAACCCTTTTATTCGTTGTCGAAAATTAGATGAACTACTCTTCCACTTCGCAACAGACAATTTATTTTATGAAAAATATTACGATATACATTTTGTATTTGGATGTCTATTATTTGGACAGAACTTCCTAAGGCCTAGTTTCTCAAAAGATTATATCAAAATTTGATAAAATCACCCCTTCATTTTATCAAATGAAGAGGAGGGTTGATAAAATCTCAGTTTTTTTACAAAATCAAGCGAGGAGGAGTGTTGATAAGAACTCAGCTTAAAAAAGCTGAGATTTTATCAACCCACCTCCTCATTTGATAAAATCAAGGGAATCAAACAGAAAACTCAGCCTAATTCCTATATAACTCGAATCATAAACACGTAGACTTCTGTTTAAACGAAATTTATAGTAATGTTGAACATATAAAAGCTGTGGTGGAGCCACCTCAGGGCCAGTGTGGGAACAGGCCCACAGTAGATCACTTTTGTATACAAAAAATTATTGAGTGCTCTTGGGGCACCATTGTATGGTGTTATAAGGCCATTCTCCCACATATTTATGCATGTAAGACTCAAGACTAATAGTATATGATAATGAAGGTGGATCAAAAAAAAATGATGGAGAAGGATGCATGTTAGGGCACCAAGTGGCGATGCCTCAGGATCACTAAATAATTAATTACTCACAAACCAGCTTCAATTCACTGACTTTTTGCCTCAAAACTATTACTTGTTTACGGTAGTATATTTATTATATTATCATAAAATACAAATCTTTTGAACAAAAGTCGAATGAAAATCAAGGCATGCATGTTAGATTCTTACAAAATATTAAATCTTTTTTACACAACAAAAATTGTGCCCACACTGATACGATTTTCTGGCTACGCCACTATATAAAAGTGTTTTATTTACCTTTATGGTATATATCCAATGTACTTGTTGATTACTCCCTCCGTCCCTTTTTAAGTATTTTACTTCGTAAATCGAACTTATTAAAGAAACATCATCATTGCACTTTTTACATCAACTTTTTCTTCCTCTGTACACTTTTCACATCAACTTTTCAAAATTATCCCCCACTTTTACCCATTAACTCTTTACCCACAAACTTTTCAAAATGGCAAAATGATAATTGTACAAACTTTTACTCATTAACTTTTCAAACCACAGACTTACTAAGGGACAGTCTAAAATAGAAATTTCTACACTAAAAAAGGGACGGAGGGAGTATCATTTTTTTCTCCAAACTATCAAAAGCCCGAAATTGGTCGTCAATATTTAGAATGTCATCATTGGCCTAGACACCGTTGATTTTGATACTGGGGCTAGCTTTGTGTTCATTTACAAAAGAGAAAACATTTTTTACACTGGCAGTGAACCAAAGTTTCCTCCAAATAAATTGCATTGTGCCATGTGTCCATGTTCTACCTTTTGGGACCACTGTTTGGACACATGGTGCAATGTAATAGATTTGGAGGAAACCTTAGTTTGCACCGCCGGTGTAAAGAATGTTCTCCCTTTACCAAATCCTTCACCTTTTCTTTTTTCTTCACGTATTCAAAATAGAAACTCAAAGTTGTGCGAAATGAGCTCGCGTTATCTTTGACCCAAACCAATTATAGGAGACTCTAATGTATGAATTAGGCCTTTTAGGCAGGCACCACATGACGATTCTCAAGAACACCTCGTAAACCTAATTATGATAACAAATTTGTTGCGTAAAATATTTGTTTTTTTTACACCTATCGATGTCCGAACAAGATTATTTTTTTACTGGATGCTCTTCTCAACTAGCCCTACGACCCTTATAGTTCAGATCAATAAATTTCTAAGCCCACAATTTTATAACTTTTCCTGAAGATTCTTTCAAACTGGTAGGGACCTGAATTTTGAATAAAAATCAAATAATAGATGAGTAACGTAAAAATATCCAATGGGCCTGATTTTCTCCGAGATCACATTAATAATTATTTTAAAATTATTTAACGGTTCGGATCGTTTGTGTGGGACCCGAAAGTGGGCCCCACAGAATTACATTTTGCAAAGGCTTATAAGTCCCACGCTTCCCACATCAAACGTTGCCGTTTGATGCCCACTACACACCCTGTGGTGACTAAGTCACCACAGGCCCCCCGAATCCCAACGCTATAACAACCACAATAAACTTCAATACTTTTGCAAATCAAGTGAAGCAATGAGCCCCTTCTTTCTTCCCTTGCTTATTCTGACATTTATCTTATTCTGTACACCATTATGTGCACAAGTAAGTCACCCCGAAAGCAACTCCATTATCGAACCGGTTGTGGTCCACATCATCAGCAAAGTTCCGGGGCCGTTGCGGTTCCATTGCAAGTCTAAAGACGATGATCTTGGCAGCCACATAAGCAGCAACGGCTAAGAATTCAAGTGGAAGTTTATCCCCAACATATTTCGATCCACTCTATTCTTTTGCCATTTTTACTGGAATTCTAAGCAGCAAATTTTTGATGTTTACAACAAGGATATAGATCTTTACAACAAGGATATAGATCCTGATTGTGATAATAGTAAAGTATCATTTGACTTCCAGTGCTACTGGGAAACAAGACCAGATGGTTTCTATCTTAGCAACGACAACCAAACTTGGAAGAAAAGAAATAACTGGGCTTGAGCTACTAGGTTCTTCCAAAAGAGTTCTAGGCTTCTAGCCCTATTTTGTGTTCTATCATCAACTTTAGTATTAAACTTATGTCAAGCTGTCATATCAAGCCTTTTCTATTCTTCTCTTCAACTTAATATTTTACTTTCCCATTTCGTACTTTACAAACGGTACTTTTTTGGCGTATCAGAAAGGCCTAACTACTTGTGGCATGATGCTTGATAGAATACAAACTTTGGTATTTATAAACCACATTGTCCCTAGGGGTATAACCGTTTCGGTTCAGTTCGGTTCGGTTCAGGGGTGATTTTGAGTAAACCGGACAAAACCGGTTCAGATAGAACATGGAACTGAAGAGATCGGTTCGGTTCAGTTGTTTAGAGATCGGTTCAGTTCCTCACACAGACAAATCGCGTTAGTCTGTGATACATTCACAGATCTACTAGTGATTCTACATCGATCAAAAACGAAAAGAACATTTACAGATCTACAAACATATATATGTATACATACAAACATTTAAAGATCTAGATTGATCGGAAAAAAAAATCATTTACAGATCTACAAATTAATACATTATATACAACTCAAGAGAGAAAAACATACAAAATCGAGAGAGAGAGAGAGAGAGAGAGAGAGAGAGAGAGAGTGAACAATGATGATGGCGTCAATTGGGTGGCGGACCGGCGTCGGCATAGATTTGGTGACAAAGGACAGTTGACGACGCCGGATGGATAGAGTTGACGACAACGAGTGAGATCTGAAAGTTGACGACGCCGGACGGACAGGGTTCAGATCTCCATGGCGGCGGCCTCATCCCCTGAGTCTCTCTCTCTCTCTCTCTCTCTCTCTCTCTCTCGCGCGCGTAACTAGGGTGGAAGTGTGTGGAACGTTAGATCAACAGATCTGCAGTGCAACGTTAAGTATATATATATATATATATATACGCCACCGATCCAGTCAAGGATCCCGGATTTCCCGGATTGAAGCGTTTTGATGCTTTTAACGATTGTTTTTGGGAAATCCGAGCCGTCCAATGTGTTCAAAAGGTGTTTTCCATGGTCCACGCGGGAAATCTTAAAACAAAAATACCGGGAAGGGCTTGATCCAAGCAGTTTTTTGCAAAAACTGTACATTTACAGTTTTGCAAAAAACCGCTTGGATCAAGCCCTTCTCGGTATTTTTTTTTTGAAGATTTCCCGCGTGGACCTTGGAAAACACCTTTTGAACACATTGGACGGCTCGGATCGTCAAAAAAATATTGGGAAGGTGGAGTCCCGGATCCGGGACTCCCGGACTAGATAGTTCCTATATATATATACAGTCCCGATCTCTTAAGGGATCCCGCAAATGGGATTCCGTGCGGACTTGGCCTTTTTTCAACTTTCCGGATCAAATTTTGACGATCCGAACCGCTCAATGTTTTTAAAATGCATTTTCCAAGGCCCACGCGGAAAATCTATATAGCGTTTTTAACAAAAACTGATCCGATCAAGGCCTTCCGGGTATTTTTTTTTGAAGATTTTCCGCGTGGACCCTTAAAAATGCATTTTAAAAACATTGAGCGGTTCGGATCGTCAAAATTTGGCTCGGAAAGGTGAGGTCCGCACGGGATCCCATTTAAGGGATCCCTCATTAGATCATTTGTGTATATATATATATATATATACAATCCCCTTCTAATGAGGGAGTCCTCATTTGGGGAGAAATGAGGACCAAGCACCACAGCCCTTGGATGAGATCCAAGGGCTCAGATTTAATAACCCAATTCGCGGGTCTAAATGACCCAGGTCGCGGGTCCGGGTCAGCCAAACCCCAATCCGGGTTAAAACAAGCGTACATCGTACACTTCCAAACCCCACCCCAAACCCTTATTCGATCGATTACAGAGAGCTAGAGAGAGAGAGAGAGAGAGAGAGAGACCAGACTGACATCGATCGAAGAAGGCGGTGGTTGTAAGCTCCAGCCCGCCCTTTCCCCAAATCAAACAACGCGACTTTGGAGGTCTGGAGACGAAGAAGAAGAAGGCGATCCCCGATCGAGCAAGAAGAAGGCGAATTCGAAAGTCCAAGGTCGGTCTCTCTCTCTCTTTCTCTCTCTCTCTCTCTCTCTCTCTCTCTCTCTCTCTGTGTGTGCGTCAATTTCCATGGCATTTTAAAAACTAGGGCTTGGATTTTCTAGGGTTTTGATTCTGTACGCTCTCTCTCTCTCTGTGTCGGTTTGGGGCTGGAATTTGAGTTGGTCTTATTCATTTCATAGTTTGAGTTGGTGTTCATTTTGTTTAAGAAAAGCTATGAACTGCATTTCATAGTTTTCAAAACGAAAAGCTACTATTCATTTCATAGATTGAGTTGCTATTTGTTTCATAGTTGCTGTTCATTTCATAGTTGCATAAATGCAGTTCATTTATATTTATAGTTTCGATGTGGTGTTTGTGCTCTATTTTGGATGAAATGCACTGCATTTTGTTGGCTTATGAAAGACATGTTTGAGAGAGTGTGTGGTTATCCTTTGTATGTCTTTTGTATAAGTTGATACTGCAATTGTACTGGCCATAGAACAATTTCCAAATTCCAAATTTGGTTTTCTGAAATGAGCGTGGTACGTACTGCAAGAATTGGACTACGGTGGAGTTAGTCCAATTTGAAATGGCCAGAACAATGAAAATGCCCCTTAGATGATTGGATCGATGCTTGTTCAAGTACATGTATTTTGTTACCTTGTTTTTAAGCTGTATAGGTCCAAGAATTTTAGTCATGAAAGGGCTCTAATTTTATAGCTTAGAGTAAACATAGAAGAATCAGTTTGCTGTTCAGTCCCTTATGCAAGTGTGCTGAATTATTGATCAAAGTTTGTTTTTTTCCTCTTCAGAATGCAGTCTTTACAAGATATACTTTACTCATCATTACCATTACAATGTGCATCCTCCGGAGCTTCTTCTGAAATTGTTTACACTCCTCAAGTGAAGAATAGCTTGATACCGAAGATTGATCAAGTGTTTGATAGTTTAGAAGACGTTCACAAGTTTTACAACGATTATGCTAAAGAAGCTAGATTTGGTATTCGAGCCCATTCCAGTAAGTTGGGTAAGGATGGTCAAACCATTAGAAAGGAATTTGTTTGTTACAAACAAGGGTTGAGAGAAAAAAAGTATAGTCAAAATGTTTCAGAGAACACTATACGGAAACGGGGGTTGACTAGAGAGAATTGTAGTGCAAAATTGACAGTTGTGAAACGGGGTGCAGGGTTTGTTGTCACCATATTTATTGACGGTCATAGCCACCCTCTTGCCACGCCAAGGAAGGTGCATCTCATCCGATCTCATCGTAAAGTGACACCTGCCCAAAGAGCTTTGACAGAACAATTAGGCAATGCAAATGTATCGACACACCAAGCTATGAGTATTTTGGAGATGCAATCCGGAGGTCTTGAAAACGTTGGATGTTCACAACAAGATATTTACAATGCTCAAAGGAATAAGAGGAAAATGGTAGAGGGACATGACGCGGAGTTGTTGCTTGAGTATTTTGAGGCCCAACAAGAAAAGAATCCCGCTTTTACGTTTTCAATGAAGCCAGATGATGATGGGAGTTTGCTTCATTGTTTTTGGGCCGATGCAACCTCTAGAAATTCTTACAAAAATTTTGGAGACGTGGTCGTGTTTGATACAACATACCAGACAAACAAATATGATTTGATCTTTGCACCTATATTAGGGGTAAATCACCACGGGCAAACAACACTTTTTGGATGTGCATTGTTGAGTGGTGAAAAAACCGATGCCTTTGAGTGGCTTTTCAAGCAGTGGTTGGAAACGATGCCGGCTGGGCGGCCGAAAATGATCATAACTGATCAGGATCCGGCAATGACAAAAACAATAGCTACTCTCCTTCCAAATACGGTCCACAGGTATTGCATTTGGCACATTCTGAGTAAGTTTTCTGAAAAAATAAGTGCATTATCATATAAACAACATTATGATGAGTTCCGTGATTGTATATGGAACTCCGAGAGCCCTGAAGAGTTTGAAGGTAGATGGGTACAGGTTGTAGCAAAAGCTAAATTGTCTACCAATGAATGGCTACATGCCATGTACGAAATTCGTCAAAGATGGGTCCTTGCATTCACGAGACACATTTTTTCTGCCCACATGACTAGTAGTCAAAGAGCGGAAGGCTCTCATGCATTCTTCAAGCGATACGTGTCTCCTAATAATACGTTGTTCGAATTTGTGATGAGGTTTGAGAGGGCACTTTCACATATTAGGCATAATGAATTAGATGCAGATCATAAAGATGTCAATGAGAAGCCACTCCTCGTAACGAAAACACTCATGGAGTCGACAATGCGTGATTTGTACACACATAGTGTTTTTTACAAGTTCCAACAAGAAGTCTTGGATAGTGGAATGTATGTGGTAAATAGTACATTTAAAGATGAACATTGGTCTAAGTACAAAGTTACGAGGGCAAATCAGACTGATTCTAAGGGTCGTGAGGTCTCATTAGACAAAGCATCGAACTTTGTTAGATGCAGCTGTAAGAAGTTTGAATGTGACGGAATTCCTTGTCGGCACATGTTGAGATACTTCTCTAAAAAGCAAATTGTGCAATTACCTGATCAATATATCTTGCGGAGGTGGACTAAATCAGCTAATGTGCCTAAGGATGACTTTGGTGGGACCGTGTCTAAAATATGTGACACTCCTATGTTACTGAAGCGAAATAGGCTCTTCCAACTAGCTGGCAAAGTTATTGATGTATGTCTACAAGTTGGTGAAAATGAGCCTGAAGACTTGGAAGAATATTTAATATCAACTGAGAAGAGGGCTGCAACAATTTTGAATGCAAGGGAGGACGGCGAAGGGAGTAGTATAAAAAAACCGGTGTCTGTTGGAAACAAACGGCGTCTAAAAGAACCACAACCAGTTAGGTATAAGGGTTGTGGTAAACGGATGAAGGGAGGAAAAGAAATGGCTATCAAGAGGGCAAGGCGTTGCAATGGTTGTGGGAAAATTGCGACACATGACAAAAGGAATTGTCCAGTACTCCTTGGAATGTAGGTTTATGCATCTAAATATGTTTATTTACAATATAAATGTTTAATTTGTTTAAATTTAATTGTTTATAACTCTTTTGTAGCACTTCGGAGGATGGTCGGTTGAATGATGAAGAGGATGACGACGGCGACGACATGGATTATGACTCAGCATGTAAGTGTTTGGAAATATAAATGACATGATTGTATTGTGACTGTACATTTGGAAGTACATTGTTTATAACTCTTGGGACTCGTACTTGCAGAATCTGAAGACTGTAGAAGGAGGAGGATGAGTATTTGGATGGAGACTTGAGGATTGGTGGATGTACTTGCTTTTTGAACTCTTGTGTTTAATTATGGAATGCCTTGGATTATTGGGTTGGATTATTGGCTATTATTGTTTAGCTATTTGTGGCTGAATTTTGTTTACCTTTGGATGCTTGAATCTGTGAAAAATGGTATTTCTCTGATGATTCAAATCCTGAACAACAAATGGTTCTGGCCCCCTTGCATTTCCAATCTGTGAAAAATGGTATTTCTGCCCCCCTTGCAATATCCTTACTGTGAAAAATGGTGGTTCTGGCCCCCTTGTACAATGTTTCTCCTTGTATACACGCTTGATGCTTATATATATTTGCTAGAAGAACCAACATATTTGAAGGTCTCGGTCTCTTGTAGCAGTTCTTTTGCGTTGGAATTGGGAAGGGATCACATGCAAGCTTTCTGATCTTCTTTCCTTCCATTCATAAGATTTTTGGTTTTGAGATGGTGTTGGCTAAAAGAGCCAAAACTGGAACTTTTGGTATTTGTCAATCTGGAACAATTCTCAAGAGCCAAAACTTTTGGTATATGTCAATCTGGAACTTTTCTCTGCCTTGGTAATTGGCATCCAAAGGGCCCCTCTACAAACTCTTTGAAGCCAGGACTTTGTCTACCCTTGGTCCATCTTTGCTTGTCAATTTATGTAGGCAAAGAGTTTGATACATATGGAAAAGTTGTTGGGAATGAGGCTGGGCCATTTTGTGATTCTTTGAGGAAAATGGCTAACAATGATGCAAAACCAATAATCTGGCCAAGCAGTGGTTGGGGAGAACGGTTGCTGGCACTACAGATTCAAACACCACCATTACAATGCTTCCAAAAATTTGAGTGTTGTACCTACCAAAATTCACTCAGTCCAAGAATTTGATCCTAATTTGTTTCATAAACTACGTACGGTGAAGACACCCTAAGTATAAAACAATAGTCTAATTAATCCTACGTACGGTTCAGTAGCAAACAACAACAACATTTCATAGATTGAGTCTCTCCTTAACCAAAGTTACGGTTCAGCAGTCAAAGTCCATCAACAACAGCAGCAGTACAAAAAAATCCAGTCTCTACACAAGCTTGTTACAACAGCAATCAGTCTCTACTTACCAAAACATTGGCTAACAAGGCCAGATTACACCATTATATTTTAACCATAGTCACTTACGAAGTACAAGTATCAAGGCTACTGAAATTATGAAGAAGAATAAAGTCACTCTATATTTTAACTTATCCACTGCGACGTGCATGACTTCAATACGTGCATGGATCTTCTTCAAATTCACCTCATTCAAGCCCTCATCGTCTGCTCCGACATTTGGGTTGGGTTGGTGATAAACAATCGGGTTGCACCACTCTCTCCAATAGCTACATCTTTGTTCGTCATTCTTGTCCTTTGGACACCCATAGTAGAGCCTTCCAGGATTACGATCTGACTCTGAAATTCTGACAGCAACTCTCTTGCCACACCCACACGTCTTGTTTTGAAATCTAAGGTAGTCATTTTCAATGCCACCCATGTTGGTTGAAGTAGACATCACTATTCGAATTAACAATAAACAAAGTGAAAATGACACACAAACCAAGAGCAATTGAAAATGAAATGGTCTTTCATAGCAAGAACAATAAAACATATTGATGTATATTTGCAGATACAAATAAAATGGTCTTTGATAGCAACACGTGAGACGCAAAAGAATGTGAAAACAAAGACCAACAACAAGGGTAAGGCTAACAATCGTTGTAAGCAACTGTTTGCATGACCTTGATAGTTCAACTGAAGGCCATAGTACACACCAACAACTCACAAGTATTGAGTGTGGCACTAGTATATATGAATGGGTTTCAGACATCCAGTGATTATGATGGTCTATTGCACCAACTTATAGCATATAGTTTTTCATACAAATGATGCTTGTTAGGTTACTATAGGCCATTGAAATTCATACTTCTTTTACTTGATTTGCTAGAGTTTAACACAAAACAACATATCCGCTGGAAATTGACGATAGCACCATTGATCTGGAAATTTTCACAACATAATATACTGTGGTTTACTACTTCCTTTGTTCTCATAAATTCAGGATGGCAAACCATTTTTTCAAGATAATTGCAACTCAGAAATATCACAAGCTAAACATGTACTGTAAAGACCCGGAAATTTGTGTAATTTTTTTAAAAAAAATTAGAGGTAGGGAAATTTCTAACTCTTCTAAGTGTAAATGTTGTGTTTGTGTGTGTTTAGACTCTTGAATGACCAATCTTCTTGTGCCTTGTGAATTCCTTTGAGAAAATCATGTTCTAATCAATGTTTGAGTTATAATGTGTCATGCCCATGTTCATATATGGTCCTCCACTTCAATTGGGTGTTACTTCGTCCTAATCTTGCAGTGGATCCTTGAGCTTGCTTGTATTTGGAAGAAAATCACTTGGGACCTTATTTTCTTAGCACATTGTTTGAGTGAATGTTTAATACTTGTTTGCACTTATTCGGTCCCGAAACGCGTTGTTCATTTGTATAAGGACATTTTCCACACTGGTAGTATTTTGGTATCAAATGATAACGGGGATTGATTGGTATTACTTATTTCTTGTTATTTAGTGGATGTGACGAGGGCACGGTCCATAAACTGATACGTTGTGTGCATACGGGTTGAGTGGAAAGTCCGGGACACTTGTGAAATGATATCGTGATCTGTGAGTTGCTTGGGGCACTGAGTTGAACTTATAAATTGATAAGTGGTGATGTGAATGAATGATATGACACTCGGGTTGAAATACCATTATTGGCACGTTCGGGTAATACAAAACACTACTTTGACATGAAACTAAGGTGATGGGACATGTGAATATAGAAATACTATTAATGAGCATTAAATGAAGTACGATTGTGGTATTGATGGCACGGGGCCCGAAAGGGTACGCCCGGAATGGCACGGGGCCCGAAAGGGTACGCCCGGAATGGCACGGGGCCCGAAAGGGTAAGCCCGGAGTGGCACGAGGCCTATATGGCATGCCCGGAAAATGATCAAATGTTTGAAAAAGGAATGTGATGGATATGGATATTGTGTAAAACTTATGAGGCGTGTTGTGTGCATCAAGCACTAGTTGGATACAAGAGACGAGGATAAATGAAATCTAGTTGATTATGTGTTACTTTCAAACCTTTTAACCATTCGAACACACTCTCTCTCTCTCTCTCTCTCTCTCTCTCTCTTAGCTTTTATTACGTGGTTTATGTCTATCTAGTCTATCACTCATATTCATTTCATTGCATTTAGAATTGTTAGATTTTTCTCTACTGGGCTAGTGTAGCTCAACCTATCCATTTCAGGTACCCAGTACGGAGGAGCATGACATAGATTTGTGTGAAGCGTGTGCATGCATCACTTTTGAAAGTTAAACGGAAGAGTTACTTCATCATCTTGGCATGTGTTAATTTGATAAGATGATTATGTAATCTAATTCGATTTCCCTTTGTTTATGGGTTTGTAATGACACTTAACAACTATAAACAGCATTTGGGTTACGGTTGTCCGTAGATTGTAGTAATTTCTCGACCTTGACCTTGTAAGTTGTATTGTGAGACTTTGACTTTGACCGTGGGTGGCGTTGACTTCCATGTGGATTATATATATTTATCTTTTGAAAATTGAGGGCGTGACATGTACTAATACCTCCATGGTAAACGACAAGAGCTCAAACCACAAAGCATAACTCGGGTCGGCTTATTAGCTCGCTATTCGAAATGACCGAAAAAGCCATTAAATAAATTGAGGTTAAAGATGAATAAAAACGATGAGTATTGGTTTTTCTTTGTCAGCTTACCACGGTGGAGGAGCTTGCGATGTGGAGCGGAGAGAGTGGCGTTTTAGAATGCAGACGACGCAACTGGATTCAAAATCTGTACTGGAAGTTCATTGGATCGTCAAAGACCTGAAAATGAAAGATAATCGTAGAATAAATGAATACCCTCTGTTTTAATGACAAGAACACAGAGGTAATCGAAACTCAAAACACTGTACCCACAAAATCAAAACCCTACAAATCAAAATACACAGGGAGATAAAATGAGAAAACGAGAGAGAGAGAGAGAGAGAGAGAGGGATACAGAGAGAGACCTTATGGAAAACCTTGCATCGATACCGTACCTCCTCTTCGAAATCGATCTTGAAGCCCTACTTTATTGAGAGCCAAGCAAACACACATACAGAAATCGAGCGCGATCGAAACCCTTGTAGTAGTCTTCTTCGTGTATGGCCGTCTTCTTCGATCGAGAGAGAGACCGTCTTCTTCGATCGATGTCGGTCTGGTCTCTCTCTCTCTCTCTCTAGCTCTCTGTAATCGATCGAATAAGGGTTTGGGGTGGGGTTTGGAAGTGTACGATGTACGCTTGTTTTAACCCGGATTGGGGTTTGGCTGACCCGGACCCGCGACCTGGGTCATTTAGACCCGCGAATTGGGTTATTAAATCTGAGCCCTTGGATCTCATCCAAGGGCTGTGGTGCTTGGTCCTCACTTCTCCCCAAATGAGGACTCCCTCATTAGAAGGGGATTGTATATATATATATATAGAGAGAGAGAGAGAGAGAGAGTCCCCTTCCTATCCAAACTCCCTTAACTTAGTTAAGTTACGGACCTAGGGGTATTTTCGACTTTCCGGACCAAATTTCGACGATCCGAACCGTTAGATGTGTTTATATTAGCGTTTTTGTGAAAAACAGCTCCGATCAAGCCCTTCCGGGTATTTTTTTTTGCCAAATCTTCGCGTTGGACCTTAAAATCACCTTTTAAACACATCTAACGGTTTGGATCGTCGAAATTTGGTCCGAAAAGTGGAGGTCCATAACTTAAGAGGGTCCGGGAGTTTGGACCGGAAGTTTATTCTATATATATATATATACCACACTTCCAGTCCAAACTCCCGGATCCCTGACCAGAAGTGGACTGTATATACCACACACTAAATATTAGCTACGTTATAAATAAATTTATTTGCTATTGAAAACCAAAGTGGCGTCCAGCCAAGCGGTAAGGAAGTTGGATTCCACATTCGTCGACACAGGGTTCGAATTGCACCGCTCACATTTTTTGAGTATATATAGTATATATTATGTATTATATATATAAAACCAGTTCGGTTCGGTTCGGTTCGAACTGGGGTTAAAATCTCAAGAACTGGGAACCGAACCGGTTCCTAAAATTTTGAAATTCTCAGAACCGAGAACCAGACCGGCCTATTGAAGAACCAAAAAAAAATAACCGGTTCACCGGTTCGGTTCACTTTTTTTTTTTTTTTTGTTCAGCCCTAATTGTCACTAACTTGTAACCACAAGCAATGGCGGAGCCAGAATTAAGAGTTTCGGGGGCCGAGTTGTAGCCAAAAAAAATTTATCAAATATCATTACACTCCTTACTTAATAAACAAGTAAAAAATAAAAAAACTATATATCAATATCTTTGCATTCCATAGCCAAAGAAAAAGACAAAATATGTTTTTTCAAGATTGATCATCCATCAAAATAGAGCAAAAGTGGTTTAACAATCTAGCTATCAAAGTGCAACCCAAGTGTTCTTAAATCTCGGAAATATCATCCATGATTGACTCTAAACTAAATTTCTTTGCAATTTCCCTTTCGATGTATAATCATCTTGCATTTTATTCTGAAGTCTGTGGTTTTGATAATTAATCTTCATTTTTTTTTTGATCGGCAAAAAAGATTTTATTGATAACTCGACAAAGGATACATCGAGAGATAAAGAAACAAGAACATGCAATGAAGAATTGGATGAGAAAAAGAAAGTAAACTAAAAGAGAACTGAAAAGGGGCCATCACAGCGAGGCTACGCGCAAAGAACCATCAAAAGAGACAATTGAGTTGTATGTATAGCGTTTACAATGAAAACACATACAGGTACTTGAATCAAATGTCCTGATGTACATGTACGGAAATAAAGTGCAGAGAGAGAGGCATTTGAATTGGGAGCTTGGGAGATCTTAGCTCAGTAGCGGCTCAAGAAATTTTGAACAAGGTGTTCAAAATTTACCTTAACACAATTAACTAGTCATATATACACATTTTTTATTTATTATTTTGAAGGGAAATGCTAACGGATGCAACATTGCACCCACTAAGGGTATAAAAAAGTACAATTGTGGGTCCCACTTGTACTTTTAAGTGTACTTAAACATACAAGTGTACTTTAAAGTACAAGTGGGACCCAACAAGTGTACTTTTTTGTACCCTTAACGGATGCAATAGTGCACCTGTTATCAAGACCTTATTTTGAATGATGAGACCAAATAATATGAAAACACGTAAGATATATGTCACAATTGCATGTTCACGGTGAATTCTAGTTTTTAGGCAAACCAAAATTAAACCGGCAGATAAACACATTAGTTTTTATTGTAGAAAATTGTCTGACGAATATATTTACACAAACTCTTTTTTTTTTAATGAATACTCATATATTTTGGAGATATAAAGTTGATTATTACTCAGAAAAAAGTCAGAGCATGCACGATATAGGAAACCCGAGATTAAAAAAATATTCATATAATTGCTTGATCGACCAGGTGACTAAAAATAAGACGCGTCCCAAGCGTAGGACTCTCGACCGATATAGCATAATATCCGGAAGTACCGGAGTCGAATCCACAGAGACGGACGAACGTGTGCAGGACTCAAAGATGACGGGTTCACAGTTTGTCTTGGCTCTTAGGTAGCCACCCCTTGTTTAATGATTAATTGACTAATTAAATTACCCAACTAACTTAACTAAATATGGATTTGAAAAGGAGAGTACAGCCGTGGGAACCCAACGTCCACAACTAGCCTAACCAATGTTTACTCGGGCCACAATTATTCATTTTATTGATTTTAGAATAAGAAAAAGGATCCCTAACAAATGCGCACCACCTGTCACCAGATTCCATGCGCATTCGAAATCCGGCGATGCTTGGGTTTTGTTTGTTAGAAGAGTTTTCGTCTTCTAAAATTGCTCAAAAATTGAATTAATTCGATCCCGAGGTAGAACATTAATCAAACTAGCCACGGAGCGCCTTCGCCCCGCGGCCGCACTCTATAAAACTACTCGCTCATGATTCTATTAAACGCAGCAATAATATTAACCCTAGATCTAAACATGCTTCAAACAATTGAAATAAATAAAACACGATACCAAATATTTGCAGCGAGAGAACGGATGTGAAGAACAAGAAATCAAAACTGGAAATCCTGAAGAACTTGAATTAAACTTGAATCTGAAATAATCCTGAAAAACCAGCAACAAAAGTTAAGAAAAATAAAACCTAAGTTATGAATGTGGAACCCTAATTCGAGCTCAAAGAGAAGTATTTATACTAATCCCTAATTTCTAATCAAAATCCGAGACAAAATAGGATTATCCTCTATGGGAGACCAAAACGCTGTCGTTCACTAGCCAAGATAAGCTCTCGGTAGCGCTACCATGAAAATAGTGTAGCGCTACCGCGCCCCTTAACTCCCCCTTTGACTGGTTGACCGTTGAACCGTTGACCCATCTAAACCCTTCGGTAGCGCTACACCACTTTTGGTGTAGCGCTCCAGAACCTTCTGTTCATTCTTGCGCCTTTTTGTGCCATTCTTGAGCGCTCCATCAAATTCCTGTAGCGCTCGCGATGGGTTACGATCGCGTCCACGCGATATCTACTTCAACACTTAGCCTCCTCAGCCTTCTCACTCTTGATTCTCGTGCATGTCCCTCCAACAACTCCAATTAGCGCAAAAACACCTCTTTTTCCTGCGAATTAAGCACAAACACTAAATCCAACCACGTGCACACATTAAATGGAAAATGAGGATTAAAAACACGAAAACCGCGCTAACTCTATCCTACTTAGGCGCTTAAATGCATGGATTTCACGCGCCTCTCTATAATATAAGATGTAAAAGAGTTTAAATTGTTCAACTGACCATCTGTGAGAAGTTATAGAGCCTCTTATGCCATTTAATTTACATTGGATTGGTTTGTGGGCTGATTTTTTGGGGCTAGTGGTTCAGATTTTTTAAGGCTTGCTATTCAAATATTTACATGTAGGGTGTTCAAGAAGTACAAATCTAAAATAAAACTACAAAAAAAATTACACGTATTCTAAACAAAAAGAATTTTTTAAGGTATTCAAGTAACAACTCATAAGTGAATGTAGAGCCGTCTATGTGTAAGGACCCGTGTGAAAAATCACTTTTTGGAAAAGTTTCGATTTGGCCGATCAAAAGTTCTGGTAATTGTTCCTTGAATTTTTCTAATAACAATGGTATAATTGGAAGTTATTTTTTAGTAAAGCAAAGTCACCTTTTGTCCATTTTCTTCGAAGAAAAATGTGCCGTTTTTCGGTTTTGTACTAAAAGTGGGGGGATGAGATTTTGATGTGAACTGAATTTCAAAATTTTAGAAATGTCGTTGTTTCCAAATAGGGGGTACTTCCTTATTTTCATAAATAAATTAAAGTAAAGAAAACTACTTAAGTTTGGTTTTTGATAATAAGTATTGTGCTGGAATATGCTTTGCTGGCACAGTGTATGAGGACCCTAAACTAAATGTGAGGAAATGTTTAAGTGTTGCGTGAATTTGTGTTTGAAATTAGTTGGGACGCATTTGCATTACACAAGCAAATCTTGGACTTGGAGTGCAATTAGTTGATATGTCTTTAAATGTGTGGTGTGTGAGAGGAGAGAGGATTTCACTCCCTCTCTCTCCCCTTCCCCAGCCCGACTCCCTCTCTCTCCCTCTCCTTCTCCATTTTCATCTCCTCACACCTCCAAATCTCACTAAATTCTCAAAGTTCCTTCATAACCCTTTCACAAAATCACCTCCTCTACGCGTTAGGAAGCTCGGGTGGTGCTCAATTCGTTCCAGGAGGTGGGTTTTTGGCTTGGAGCTTAGTGTGAAGACTAGGGTTTTGATTTTGAGTTGGGTTTCAAGCTTCCACACTTGAGGTAGGGAAATTTCTTACTCTTTTAAGTGTAAATGTTGTATATATGTGTGTATAGACAATTGATTGCATAGTTTTCTACTTGTCTTGTTGATTCTTGAGAAAAATCATTTTTCCTCTTATATCTTAGTTAATCACTTAGCAAGTGTGCTTTCTAGTCACTCTCTCTTGAAAGAGTGTTTGTTATTTAGTCTCTTATGTGATCCATTTGCCAATTTGTTAGCCATGGTGCTCAATCTCCCATTCATGTTTTGTTTGGTTGCTCCAATTTGGGGAAAAACTCTTAAATCTCATAGAGTGATGGTATGTTGTGTTGCTATGTGTTTGAACTTCATTTACATCATAATATGTTCATTTGGAACCAAGGAAATGCCCAAAGGAAGTCCAATTGATCATTTCATGGCTTGAAAAATTTTGGTTCTGCTGCTGTCCTATGGATAGGACTCCACGTCCTATCTATAGGAGCGTGTCTCCTTGCGTTTTGGCCAATCTGATGGCTCTCCTATCCATAGAACGTTTTCTCCTATCCATAGGAGCCTCAGACGCCCTATCCATAGGACTTTTCTCCTATCCATAGGAGCCTGTGTTGTTTCAAAAGGTGGCCAATCTGATCCCGGTCCTATCCATAGGACCTGACCTCCTATCCATAGGACCCCTTTTGTTCATGAAAAAGAGTTTGGACCTTATTTCACTTATCAAGTCTTGTTCATTCGAAGTTATTGGTTGTACAACGTTATTCGGAAGGGTCATGGAGACTACCTTTGACACTCGGGTTGAAATGTCCTTATTGGCACGTTCGGGTAATACGAGACACTACGTTGGCGTGAAACTAACACTTTAAACTAAGGTGATGGGACATGTGGATATTGAAATGATATTAATGAGCATTAAATGAAGTACGAATGTGGTATTAATGGCACGGGGCCCGAAAGGGTATGCCCGGAATGGCACGGGGCCCGAAAGGGTATGCCCGGAGTGGCACGGGGCCTTTATGGCATGCCCGGAGTGGCACGGGGCCTTTATGGCATGCCCGGAGTGACACGGGGCCTATATGGCATGCCCGGAAAATGATCTAATGTTTGGAAATGAATGAGATGGATATGGATATTGTGTGAAACATATGAGACGTGTTGTGTGTGAGTCAGGCACTAATTGGGCACGAATGACGGGGGTAAATGAAATCTAATCGATTATGTGCTTTCTTTCAAGTTCTTTGACTATTCGAACTCCCCTTAAACACTTGTTACATGACTTATGATATCTTATCTATCACCCACGTATATTTCATTTCATTTAGAATTGTTAGAAATTTCTCTACTGGGCTAGTGAGCTCAACCTTACAAATTTCAGGTATTTCTCACCAAGGAGCATGACATGGAGTGCTTGGAGTGCATGCATGCATTGTTTTGAAAGCCACTAGAGGAGTTATATTATCATCTCAGAATTTGTACTTTGTTAAGAGGATTTTGTCACTTAAGTAAATTTCTTGTTTTTGACAATGGGGGTTGTAATAACTATACATTTTTCTTTTCTCATTTTGGGGTACGGGTACCCATTGACCTTTGTATATTTTGATGTAAACTTTGACTATCCAATTTGGCTTTTGACGTGGCACGTGGACTTGTTGACCGTCCACGTAGATTATCTTAATGAATTATCCTTTTAAATTTTGAGGGCGTGACACTATGTCTCAGGCTCTCTAGCTCAACTCACAAAGAAATTTATTTTTTTTAGAAAGTGCCGGGTGCCGGGGCCCAACTCAGCCCTACTCTCCTTTTGCCCCTGACCACATGGCCTAGCCAACTGTATATAGTATGCCCATCTAACAAGTAACAACCATACTAGCTAACTCTGTGAGGCGTGAGCTCAAGCATTCTCGCATGCATGCAATGTCTAACCACTCGCGCAAAATTAACATAATCATCTTAACTCCTCCAGTAACCTCTGCTCCCAGTTCTTGGCAGACTCGTGGGTATTTTCAACAACCACGACTTTGGATTTAACAAAAAGAAAACGAGCAGCTAAAAATGCTTTAGTGGTGAAGATCGATGCTCGTTATCCGTGCCAAAGAACCAGTATATATGGTGAACTGAAATTTGTTCGCTCATGGCTATTTCTCTGATGAAATGATAAAAAAACAAAAACCTAAACCCCAACATCTAAAACAACAAAAGAGCACCAAAACCCACCCACAAGCAAAACCGAAACCAAAAACGCTAACAAGCCAAAAGCCACCCTTGATCTGATGAAATGATAATCCACCCTTGATATGTTTTGTTCTATCATAGTGTTGAGAGTCCAACCCGTGTGGGCCATTGGGCTTAGGCCCGGATGGGAGGGGGTTAAGGTTTTTTATGTAACTCTATATATTTGCTGTTAGTCTCTTTATTTTGTGTGACCAAAAGAGAGAGAGGCCTGTGAGTTTGAGAGAGATACACGAGAGATCATTGGTGAGGTTTCAACTATTGTGAGAGTGAGTGTGAGTGTGTAACACAACATCACGATTATCTCCGGATTATAGTGAAACCCCCCCTCCCCGTGGAAGTAGATCCGATTTGGCCGAACCATGTAAATTTGTGTGTTGCTTTCTCTTGATTTATACTGCTTTTGTGTGTGTTTGGGCACTACACATAGCATATAGGATTGGAAGAGCGAGCAATTTGTTGACTGATTGTCACAATAGGAGCATAAGGTAGTGAAGACATGATATGAAAATCCAATAACAATTGAAAAACCCTGGTGATATCGGCTGCAGTCTTATCTAATGCCATGTATTTTTTCTTCTGTGGATGATCCAGCTACAATGTGTGGCTTCTTGGCCCACTGGGAGCCTGGGAGGTGAGGTTTGATCCCAAGAACAGAGCATGCTGTGAGTGTCAATGGATCAGGAAAACAGGAGTAATATTTTCGGACGAAGGAGTAGTTTTTTTGAAAGTTGATTAATACTTGGGTAAATTTCACTTACCTCCCCTGAGGTTTCTGAAAAATACAGATACCTACCCTATACTTTCTGAAATTCCACTCCCCTCCCTTACTTTTCAAACTAATTGTCACTTACCTCCCTGCTGTTACTTTAAGTCTAATGGTGTTAACTTTTTGTGTGAAATGACCATAGTACCTCTTAGTATATATTCTCTCCCCCGTATAAAAAAAAACGTTCTTTTAAAATAGAGTTAAAAAAGTTCTCCAAAAAAATTAAACCTTTTTTTTTGTTGAAAAAAAAAAAAAAAAAGGTTCCACCTTTGAAGTCTGCTTTTGTGCTAATTAGGACGTGTCATGGTTCTTATTTTATTTTTTCCTTCATTAAACTCGACATGCATCCCCAAGGTTCCCATAATCCATTAGTTATGAAAGTGCGACAATGTTACAATCACATTTACTAAATCTCTCAAAATAAGTGCTTTCGAGAGAATTTCTATTAGTATTTCTTGTAACATATGTCCATACCTTTGACCTTACATCCCATAAATCGAATTGCGTTAAATTATTCATACCATTTAAGGAAAAAAAAATCCTTTGGCTTTTTTTATTTTGAAGAAAAAACATTAATTACCTTAAGCCTCTATGTACAGTTGTGTATGTAAATGCACATAGACAAGGAAGACAACCTAAAACATCACCAAAGAAAGTTATAACCCAGGAGATACAATGAGTAAGCTCCACTTTTCCTTGGTCATTCTCACAGTTTGCCTCATTTCTCAAAGTTCGGGGAAGGTTGGGGTTCATATCATTAGCGGCGTTCCAGACCATCCCTCACCGTTGCAGGCTCGCTGTCAATCTAAAGGTGATGATATCGGAATGCATATGCTCCACAATGGAGAAGGGTTCAGTTGGAGGTTCAGGCCCAATATCATCCCTACGACTCTCTACTTTTGCCATTTTTACTGGGGCGCGAAAGATAGAAGTTTTGCTGTTTAATTACGATGCAAGAATAAGTCGTCTGTGCAAGCAGGACGATTATTGGAATTGTGATTACTACTGGGTTGCAACTCCAAACGGTTTCAATGGCAGCGCAGACAATAAGGTCACCTGGAAAACATTAAATTATTGGAACTGAGCTAATAAATCAATTAGCCATCATGTTGTTTGAAATTTATAAACCATATAATAAATGAAAGGTTGTCCTAGTTGCATAGGTTGCTCAATTAATTTCTTGTTACCCTTTCGGAAGTAGATTGCTTATAAAGTTCTTAAGATAGAAAACAAGGCAATGCCTCTGTCTAGAAAAGATTGATCCGTCAGCAAAGCGATAACTAAAAATAATACATTTTGGTCGAAAAGAAATCAAAATATTTGTTCGTATACTGAATATCAGAGAGTTTATAATGTATTTTAGATTAATAATGATCTTATATATTTGATAGATCTCAATTAGTTCACTAAATATTATAGATTGAAAGATATGAACTGTTCAAAAATTTGCAATTACATGATGCTTTAAAAGTTCAGGCTATTGCATATATGGTATATATATACGCCCTCTGTTTAAATTCATGACATATTTTTGCTCGACTAATAATTTTGGCATTGTAAATTCATGCCATCAACTGTACGTAAATCTCATAACAAGATAATCCTTATTAGATTTTGGATGTGAGCTTCACATTTATGTTACGAGATTTTGTGGTGATACATGAAATATATTCACATGATCTGTAGACTAATTCCAAGTGAAATTTATGAATACTAATTAAACAAATGTGCATGGGTGTTTTACAAGTCTTTCAAACTTGTAAAATAATGTGTGTGAGCTCCATAAGTCGAGCTCTCTATTTGGGTTGGAATGCTCATGACCAAAACTCAATAACTCACTCTCGTTGTGTTCCCCTTTATCGTATGCTTATTTGTTCATTTATTTTTATTTTTTAGAAGGTCTGTACTAGGGTGTAAAAATGAATCTCAAACATTGTATTTTTAGCTTTTGAGTGAGTGCGATAGTCATTAGTCAAGTCTTTTAACAATGGGAAATTGCGCTCTGGCAAAATGGGAATTCATTATTTGGCACATATGGAGACAGATGATTTTTCTCGAGCAAAACGGGCAAATTTTTGGCAGCATTGATAGTATGTTGTGTCCCAATTTTTATCTAACTATTAGGTCAAAAAAAATTACTTTTGTCGTTCCTTGAAGCCTTAGTACACATTTTTCTCACCTCTCAACACTTGTGGCGGCTAAGGTTTCATGTATCTCGAAGATTACAAAGTTTGAATGATTCTTTGACCATAACAATCAACTTTGAGGGGTTTTTCTTATCAAGACAATCTTTCTCAGAGTAAAGCCTTGTCGTGGAGTTGATCAGAAGGAAATCGTCAATTTGGAAGGCTTGGGGATTCAAGATTCGGCAATCATGTAGAGGTGTGATTAATGTGGATTCGGCATGTAAGTCTTAGGCTTCGTGGTGAGGATACACGAATCTTGAGTAAGATTAATTGTATTCGCACAATGATTTTAGTGTATAATTCATTCTTGTGACTTTTTTCTCATTTAGGTTTTTTCCACACGTAAATCTTTGTATTGTGTGCGATTGCTTGATTTTCAGTAAGGGATTAATCAAAAGTTTGTTTATCTTTTATTATTACATTTTTCCCTCTCACTTGGTTCAAACGGGATACACACTCCAGTTATCGTTATGTACGGAATGCACATCCCTAGGATTGATGATTACCTCTCAATAGGGTTGTAACCGAGCCAAGCAACGCTTCACTCTGCTTGTGAAGATGGGAGGCCTTGCCGTGGCAGAGGGCAAGAAGATGGCTGGGTTCTTTATTTATAGCCATACATTGGCTGTGAGGTCTCTCAATAGGCGATGTGGGACAGGAAGGAAGTAGGAATGCATTCACTTGATCCTCCTCTAGGCGTGAAATTGTCCCACATCGACCAAATTGGTTCAAGAAGGAGGATTTCCTCTCTATAAATTAAGCCAAGCGGTGGACATGGCACTTTTAAGCATCTACGTTTTGTGATTCCGTCCTCACTAACCAGATACACACGACACTCCTTTGAAAGTGTACAAGTATATGTAAAACATATCTAATATATATATAGTGGCTTGCGAGCCAGTTCGAGCTGAGCATCTTGAAGCTCGGGCTCGGCTCGCCAACCATCGCCAACCAAATGAGCCTAATTTTAAGTCTCGAGCTCATTCACTACTATGGCGATCCGAGCTTAAATGAGCTCAAGCCTAGCCATGAGTAGTTCGCGAACGGCTCGGCTCATTATTTAAGCTCGGATCGCCATGAGTCGTTCGCAAACGGCTCGGCTCATTTACAGCTCTACCCCTCAACATCACCCAAAATATCTTCTTAACACCTGAACTTAAACTTTATTTCACCTGAACTTAAACTTTATTTCAATTACTCTGATGAAATTGCTAAATTTGTTTGAATCGAACCCCGATGGTCAACGACTGTCAGATTGAAAATGGAAACAAATATATTCTGTTGTCTTTTTTTTTTTTTTTTTTTGCGGGTAGTTTGTAACTACATTTTCCTTTAAATGAAATTCTCACTTTATCAAAAAAGATTGAAAATGGGAACACATCAAGGTAATTTAAGATTGACATAATTCTCATGGATTGCAAAAATCAAGAATGTACTACACACAAAAATAGTGGGAAAAAACCTTTGGCCTTCTATAAATCTCGAGCGAGGAAACACCACAATATCACATGTATTTACATCCGCGATAAAATGAGTAGCCATATTTTTCTTCAACTTTGCATCCTTATAGCAATTCTCAATGTCTCCAAAACGTTGTCTGCCCAACAACTTTCTCGGTATTCCAGTAAAGGCGAAGTTCATATATACAACGGCATCCAAAATAGTACCGCGCCTAGCAACCCACTATGGTTTCGCTGCCAAGACAAACACACTGATTTCGGAATTCGTTCACTCAATAGTTACGAGGAGTTCTCGTGGAACTTTACGATTAATTTCTTTCAAACTACTCTCTACTTTTGTCATTTCTATTGGCAATCGAAGCAGGCAATATTCGATGTCTTCAGTTCGAGTGTTTCCAGGGATTGCGGCTATCATTTGAGAGATCAAGATCACTTGTGCTTCTGGATGGTGACACCGAATGGCTTCTTCATCAGTAGTAATAGGAAAGGAACTTGGAAAAAAATGCATGATTGGACCAGAAAGTTCTAATTGTATAGTATGTGGCTCATGGAATATCAACAATATGGAAGAGAAATTAATATCAAGAAATATAATAACGTAACATTTATTCACTGTTCTTATTTTTCTGTGCCATACTTCATGCTTTTTTGGCTCACTCACTCATGTCATTTTGATGTGAAATATTGAAGAAGCAGGGTGATAATACATTAATACCGCAACGAAATTTTTTACTGCCAAAGAATAGGTTAGCCCATTACCTACCATATTGGCTGATATGTAACGGCTTTTGTGCTCTCTGACTTATAACACCCCATATCGGTGAAGTGGAAAATCTCATGCGTATCGGTAATTTTCCTTTTCGTACAAAATTTGAGTTTACTCAAAATTTTCACCAAATTTGGTTCGAATCAAATCTTTACTCAACTTTTTATAGCCATTTTCTCCTTCTCAAATTTACAATTGTGCCATTAATAAAGCCTTTACTCAAATTTATGTCTACATTTGTTTTTGCCCATTAGAGTGTTTCATATCAAATCAAGTTTTTACTCAAATTTGAGTAAAAAATTTAAGGGTGGAGATGCTCTTAGTTAATCCAAGTAACCAGAGCTCCTTATGTCCCATTAGTTACAAAACTACCCTCACACGCACCCAAACAGTATGTTCTCCGCTTCACGGCCCCAAACCAAGATCGAGCCTACCCAAATTCTCTCTCTCTCTCTCTCTCTCTCTCTCTGTCTCTCTCTCTCTCTGGAAAACCAATACTCCGCGGCTCGTCGTCAGATTTCTCTGTCGAAGCCTCAATTCCATGAATGGAGGTTTTGGGGTTGTTTTGTTGGATGGAGAGGATTTGTTTGTCTTGGGTGTCTTTGGGTCAATCTGCTTATGTTATTGCTTGCGAGATATTGGTTCATTTGGTCGGTGCTAGTTTTGTGGATGTGGGTTCCGTAGTTGTGTTTAGGTTTTGAGTTGTGTTTAGGTTTTGTTTAATTGTTTGTTTGTCTTCTTGTCAGTCTTCTCATCATTTGGGTCTTGAGATGCATATGATTTTCATCGACTAGGGTGACATTGGGATATTATTCCTCATTCTGATGCTTTCTCTTGTATCGTTTAATCTTGCATCTTCGATATTTGATTAATAAACTATTTTTTGTCGATCAAATAAAAAAAATTTAAAAAAGAAATCACTTTAAAAAACTATTAAAAATATTACTCCCTCCATCCCATTTTGATAGTTCAGCTCGGTCTGCAATGCAATTTTCAAATTGATAATATCTTGCAACCTATAATGAATTTTATGTGCAATATAAATCTCATATGATAGATCTCAATTAGTTCTATTATACCAAATTTTTAAAATCTTTAAAAATATTTTAGATTGAAAGATATAACAATTTAAAAATTGCATTGGAGACCTAACTGGACTATCAAAATGGGACGAAGGAAGCAGTTTATTTCATATGGCGTGTGGTTTTGTTAGATTAGATTAGTTTAAATTTTTTTTTTTTGGTACACAAAAAAATAAATAAATTAGTCTTTGTAGATTATCCAAATTTGGATGAACGTAGATTTCAGGTATCTAAACTTCCAACATTTAAATACATGGGGCACTTAAATAACCATCATTTTAGTCACTTGAAATTAGAAAATCATCATGAGACTATTTAGGAGTTATGTTTCCATCCTGAGATTCAAAAAAACCCTAAAATGCCCTTTATATATATATATAATTATATAATTGTAACATATTAAGGGATTGAGGACTAAATTAAAAGTGGCATATATGGGGCGATAGGTAGTGGACCATTTTCAAAATTATGAGGTCCTCTGCTGCAATTACGGGATTCGGGATAAAAACCAATCCCTAATATCTCGTTCATCCACATTCCACCATCGTCAATCTACCACTACCACAACCGCCTCTGTGTGTGTGTGTGTGTGTGACAGGCAACCGCCCGCTGCCTCCTCTGGCCACCACCACCACCACCACCACAACCGCCCGCTAGTGCCGCAAACCATTGTTATACTACGCCTTCGTCTCTGCAACTCAATCTCTCTCTCTCTCTCTCTCTTCTCTCTCTCTCTCTCTCCCTCCGCCCCCAGCCGTTGAAATATATGGAGGCTCAAGATTACCAATCGTTTGCAATGAGTGAGAATGAAGTATCTAAATCATTTTTTCTATGGATGAAATTATGGGTTCAAAGTATAGGAATCTGGTTGCAACTACATCAGGGGAAGGTTCATTCAGTTTCAATCGAGATTCAAATGCGGTTGATGAAACTCGTGCAAGCGATTATACTCTAGAATTTTTTCCCATTTTCACCTTTGGCTGTAGCCCTATTTGGATTGGTGTTTTTTATTCTTTTTTCATGGTCAATAATTTTATCATGTTAGCTTTTGTTACAATGAATAATTTACCATGTTTTAATGTTTTAATGTAACTAGTTTACCATGTTTCAATGTGTAATACCATGTTTACCATGATTCTGTAGTAATTTATTAGCTAATTTACCATGTTTCCTTATTAGTGTATTAAATTTACCATGTTTGGATGTAACATGGTAATACGAGTTGGATGTAACACTTCACATTTACCATGATTCCTGCTGCTCATTCGCCTTTTTACCATGACTAGAGAAATTTTACCATGATGCTTGTATATTTTTTCAATACAATAATTATGGCAAAAATTATACGTTTCTCTCCATTAATCATTATTTATGGAAACCAAATCATTTCATTTTGAAATCCCTGATTATCCGAAATAAAATCATCCCATTTTTTAATCCGTGATTATCCAAAATCATTAAATCAGTTATACAAGGGAACAAAATCATCCCTACATATTTATCTCTTCATTATATATCTAATTCCACCAAATTAGGAAAACAATATATATCCAATCCCACAAAATTAGGAAAACAATAAATATCTAGTAAAAGGGTAAGGACGGTAATTCACAAAGTAAAAGGATGAAAACATAACTCCGAAAAATGGGCAGGATGAAAGCTTACATTGTGTCCAAAAAACGGATGATTATTTAATTAACTCTAAATACATTTAGATACCTGCTCGAGTAAAAAAAAAATATATATATATATATATATATATATATATATATATATATACATTTAGATACCTGAAATCACTCCACTTGCCACACCGAAATGCATGATGTTACCGAATCAAGGACGCGTAGGTTGATACACCAAACAATGTTTAATACTGTTCATTCGAATTCCAACTTGGAAAACTCTTATATCAGCATTAATGTGGCTAAAATGGGGAGCATCGAGAAGCAATTAGGAGTAGGTAAAGAGAGTGTTAAGACGCTTCATCAAATTTGAGTGAAGCACGGAAGATACCCTTTTTTTTTATTTATTTATTTTTTTTAACGATAAATTTTTTTATTAATCTTTGAAGGATTACAAAGATTAAAGGGGTAAGAAGAAAAGACTTCAGACCCAAGGGGAGAGCCAAACAGTTGGCAAGATGCCAACTAAAGAGTACAGGATACAAGGCGAAGCCAAAACAAGAAACAACAAAAACTGGCAGAGAGCATCACAAGGATGCCAAGACATTCTTGAGAGTTTGCTTCTCTTTCTCAGCAATGCTACATACGGAGTACATGATACTAGATAGGATACTAAGAGTTTTAATTTATGGAAATATTATTTTAATAATAAATTGATTTAAGAAATTTAATTTTCTGTCACATGTTTTTTCTTGTTTTTATTAGGTATTAGTCTTAATTTCCATAAGTAGGTTATGAAAAAAAATGATTTTTATTAGTCTTTTCAGTTTTCTTTGTATTGTTTTTCTTAGTTAGCAAGATTTTATTATTTCCTAATTGAGTTAGAGTTTCGCTTATAAAAAAGGTTGTAAGCCTATGGCATTATTTAGCTTTTATTCAATAACAATTCTGAGTTAATCTCGTTCTTCTTGTGGATTCAAGAACCCTCATGCATTGGAGACATATCTTCGTTTGAAATAGTATGCTAACTATTCTTTCGTGAATTCTGTTGCGTCAAGTGGTATCAGAGCGGGTTTTTCCTGATTCGATGACACTAAACAAAATAGATGGCACACCTAGTGACGTTGCTCATGGAGATGTTGATTTGAGGACGATGGTGGAAGAACAACAAGCGCTGCAGTTGCTCACTATTTGCCTAGACCAAGGACCAGAAAGGGTTGAAAAGAATCGCGTGAGGGATTTGCCCAATGTTGTCTTCTTAATCATAATCGGGAAAGCACGGTGGAGCTTGCCCAACGCCAACCCGATAATCAAATTGTAGTTGGGAGACACCCAGCCAATCGTGTTGATTCAAGTATATTATGAGTACATGCGCATGAAAATACTTATCCTTTCAGGTATTATGATGACTTACCTAAACTCAGTGGTAATGAATATTTTCAAGATATTTTAGATTGGATTCTAAATGTTGATTATTTCTTTGAGTTGGTGAAAATTCCAGCGAAAGAAAGGTGGATATATTTGCGGTTAAAATTTACAGATTATTCTGCACTTAGTTGGTGGTTAGATTTCCAATCTTTAAGAGCTAAATTGGATACATGCATGGCCAAGAATTAAAAGAGTTATGATGGAAAGATTTTTGCCATGGAATTAGCAGAAACTTTTGGAAGAAAAATATAGGCCAAAATGGAAAAAAAGAAAAAAACAATCAACACCGTTGCCAAAGATGTTGTTTAAGCTATTAAACAAGAGGTAATCAAGTTGATGGTAACGAAAGATGTTGTTGAAGAAGCTATTAAACAAGAGGTAATCAAGTTAATGGTAAAGAGAAAGTTGATGTGATGAGTAGCGACAAAGGAACACTGTGATTGAAGTTAATGATAAGCAAATCGATATGTAGGTGGGTGTGAAGCAGAAAATTGATATAGATATTGGTGATCAAATTGTTGAGGACCCAATTGATTTTTCAATGGAAGAAATTGATACTGCTATCTTATCTGATTACTCTATGATTAAGCCAGTCCATCTCAATGAGCCAATCATGGATGTGTCAACCAATGCTAAGATAAGACAAGATAAAAAGGACCCAAAATGTCAAGTTTCCCTTATTAATTTTCTTGGAGTGCAACAGTATGATTGGATTCCAAATATTCATTTGGTAGATATCTTATCAATCACTTGAAGCATGCAGAGAAGAGATCATTGCAAATATTATTTTCTATGATGTTTTGGAAGGAAATAAAGCGGTTGAAATATTCCAAGTATATATTTATTTGTTATGGAAGATGGCAGATTTCTAACGAGAACTCGAGTTTGAGTTCTTTTGAAGAAAAGGAGATTGATATAGAACAAGATACTAAGAGTTTTAATTTTTGGAAATGTTATCATAATAAGAGATTGATTTAGGATATTTTAATTTTCTGCCACTTGTTTTGGCATGTTTTTATTAGGTATTAGTCTTAATTTCTATAAGTAGGTTAAGAAATTTTTTATTTATTTTTATTAGTCTTTTTTAGTTTTCTTTTTATTGTTTTTCTTGGTTAGCAAGATTCTATTATTTCCTTGTTAAGTTAGGGTTTAACTTATAAATAAGGGTATAAGCTTATCACATTATTTAGCTTCTATTCAATAACAATTCTGGGTTAAATCTCGTTCTTCTTGTGGATTCAAGAACCCTCGTGGATTCGAGACCTATCCTCATTTGGAATAGTACGCTAACTATTCTCTTGTGAATTCCGCTGTGTCAATACCCATAAAATGCACCTAGAATTGAATCAGAATTTGAAATTAGTGGCTCAGATTCACTCGAATCTGATTTCAAATTCTAGGCAATTTTTTGGGTACTTAGACTTTCGATTATTTCCTTTTATTTTCAGGTGTATCTATTGTTAATTTGCCAATTTTGGAACCAACTTCTTAGGTTAGTGTAAATGCTTATGTCCTGTATGATCTCTCTTAGAAGAAGAAACTCTGAGAGTCACACGACACCTCTTCTTATGAAGTCTATTATAAAGCCATATATTTATTGCCTCCATTTTCATATAATCTTGTACCGTGGTAAAGTAAGGGACTCTTACTCTGTAAAGTCGCTAGATATGCACTTTCTCCTCTTTCCTCTATCGTAATGGTTTGTTATGGACGAAATATTATTTTCTGGAGAATGGCGTACTACATGTCTTATTACGTATATATTTTGTACTTGTTTTAGTACTTATTACATATAGTTTTTGTAGTGTTACAAACCGCTATGGATTTTTAAAAATTCACTATTCAATCACTGTTCACAGTAATCTTGTTTCGTGTGATTTTGGGACTTGTTACAACCCGTTATGCATTGTACAAAAGCAAGCTCACTATTCATGGTAATTTACCAAAAATATGGTATCTAGCAAGGGCAAGTATCAAAACACATCTGGATCGTCCAAAACATGATCGAACGGCGTTAGGCACCCCTCTTTGCCTAGCCACAAAGACTAGCCTGTAAACACTTGACATAACGTTGTTTAGGTGTTTTAAAAGACTTCACAAGTAATCTGATTAATTAAGCCTTTAACAAATATGGGTGATAAAAACATTATCATAAATCGCACAAGGACATGGGATACGGCACCATGCAATGATACAAAATATACCATAGAGAAGAAAGCTATGCCAGTATTTTGATTTGTTGGTCGGCCAATGGATTTAGCAGCCAGCAGATCACACTGATTAATATCCCGACTGGCACATCGGTGCGTTGACGGTATTCTTCCCAACGCTGAAAACAGAGGAAAACTATGTACGCATAATTAAATGCTAAATTGAAGAAAAAAAATGACACTAAACTTATTAGAAGGCTTGCTAGGATTCGAAACTTACTCCCTCAGAGGTTGATTTTGCTTTGATTTGCTTTGCTTTGTGGTTGAACTCACGAAACCTAAACCCTAAGTTTTGATTTTTGGGGTTTTACTCTCAGGAGTTTTTACTCGCTGGAAGGTTAGGACTTTTGAAGCTCGGATATTTGAGAGTATTCTTGCAGAATATTGGAGTATGGGGGTGATGAATTGTGTGTCGATTTTAGAAGTAAAGGCTCTTATTTATAGGCTAGCAAATGGGGTGTCCCGATCCGATTGAAACTCGAATTGGGAGAGTTTTTCGACGTGCCAATCTCTATCAACAAGAGCCTGAACTTGTTTGCAAAGCAAATTGGTGTAATCTGATCAACGGAAAGGAGATTGAGTCCTGATCAGGCTCTAGTTGTAAACCTTCTAGAAGCAACGGATGCCGGCTAGTTGATGAATGTACCGGCCAATTGATGCATTTGGCCAGGGAGTTTTTGGTTTGTGATAAGACACTGGTTTTCACGAGTAAAAAAAAGGATTTACCGACCGATTCATTAATGTACCAGCCGATATTTTGGCTGGGTTATGAATGGTTTGGTTTGGTTTGGTTTGGCTACAAATCTTCACAAAGGTTCTAGGTTTTCACGTGAGTCTACCCAAAGCATTCAGGTGTCATTTTCATCATCAGAAGCCTCTTGCAGCGGTATTTAAAATATCTACCAAGTCAATTTAGGATGTCTACAGGGATGAGCTAGGCTCCTAATAATGGTGCAGCCAATATTGTTAAAGGACATTTTGTTGCTGTTTTTCAGTGTTGGCAAATGATTGACCAAGTCAAATGTGTCAATTATATGGTTGAGATGCAGTGGTACTTATGATCCTATTAATCTTTGTATTTCCTTTAAAGATTAATAAATTCCTCCCTATAAAGAATGTATAAAACTGGCCAATTATGGTTTTCACCCAGATTTTGTGAATAACAAGAACTAGTCACCACTGCCGAAATTTGGTAGGCAAAAGTCTTTCTTTCATATTATTGTGCAATGCCGGAAATACGCGAGAAAGAAAAGAATATTTCTATGGAATACCTGAAATGAATAGAATATTCCTTTCCGGACTACCCCTTTTTTCTGGCATGAAGACATAATTTGGTCTTGATTTCAAGAATCCATGAGGGTTTTTTTTATTTTTTTTTCTCCTTATAGTTTTTGCACCTTTGTTAGATATAAAAAATCCTCAAGAATTCTCGAAATCAATACCAAATTATGTCTTCATGCCAAAAGCCCTTAGCCATGTATATAAATGTGGAGGAAATGGAAACAACAATTTAAAACATTAGAGCTTACCATCTATTTCTTGAGTAATACAATGAAGTTCCTATTCCTCCAATGTTTTATCTTGACAATATTGTTCTTCGCTTCTACAACCTTGTCTTCTGGTCCAAAAAATAGAACCTTGTCTTTTCCACCATCAGCTATCCATTTTACTGATAAGGCTGAAGTTCATATCCGCAGTGACCTTCCTAATAACTCGAACCCATTATATTTTCGCTGCCAATCTAAAGATACAGATTTTGGAATGCGTAAGCTGAACGTCGGTGAGGAATTCTACTGGAAATTCAGGCTTCACTTCTGGGGACGTACTCTCTATTTCTGCCACTTTTATTGGGGAAACAGACAGAGCATTTTTAATGTTTATGACAAATATTCTGTGCGATACTTATGTGCTATTCCCGGCTCTGATGACCTAATGTGCATTTGGAAAGTGAGGGAAGAAGCTTTTTATGTAAGCCATGACAACAAGAGGTTCAAGAAAATGCATCTTTGGTACATTCCCTAGACCATCAATTAAAGTGTACCCCAGACAGTTCTATGGGAAGTTTACTATACTAATTTCAACTTATTTTTGTTGTCTTTACACCACTTTTATTTTACTTGAAAAATCAGGGTTCCTTAACAATCCGTAAAAAAACCTACAATATGAATGCGAATCACTAATCAATACTACCAGTAGAAAATAACGCAAGCAATCAAATCTCACTACACAGAGAGATACGTGGAAAACCCTAAATGGGTAAAAAAACCACGGGAAGGAATCAAAATCACTATAACCATTGTGCAGTTACAGATATACCTATCCAAACGAAGTAAATCCTCACAACGTTATAAGTATCACCTGCCGAGTCACACGTACACCGCACCCAGTGATCTTGATCGCCAACGGCCTTGAGTCCACAAGCCCTCCAATATATCAAACGGAAATCGCCCTTGGAAACCACTCTCAAAAATTGCCGTCACACGTTTGCATCTGCCGCAGCTATTATTCTCTCTAACAGTGGCCGGATGTATGTGATGGCTCTTTTTTCACACTTTCCTTTGCTGCCTTTATTCCTTTTATAAGACCACGGTCAACAGTAAACCCTATGTGCCAAATGACAAGGCTTTAATTTAAGGCCTTTTGGCTGGGCCTTTTATTTCCTTTTTTTTTACTTTTCCGTTAATAAAAAACTGAAGATGTCGATTGAGCAACGATCGGTCCGTCTTCGCCAAAAACCATCTCATTGTAGTCGAGTCGTCAACCTCCTTTGTTTTATCCAACACACTCATGAACCGGCCCAATAACAACTTGACTAACATCTACCGTACTCAAATACAAAAAATAAGATTCCTTTCCACATCCTAGAACAGACTCTCTAAGAATAAATAAAATTACAACTCGATGTATATGTGTGTTTTGTCAAACGGAATTGCCAAAACAAAGAACTCCGGAACTTGGTCCTTACATTACTAATTAAAGTCTTCTTTCCAGAACAACATCAGAAATGAAATTACTTTTGTCATTTATGGGCACTTATCGCGCCTACATTGAAAATCAAATGATTTTACCGGTTAGAGCCGTTGGTAGTATATATCATTCAAAGCAAAACTCATGTTGATCCTATATATCAATCAACACATGATCGATTGTTGACGGAAATCGAATTTGATTTAATATGATACAATTTTTTTTTGAATATTAATTGGTTTTTGAGAAAGAAAAAAAAGGTTTAATTGGTTAATTGATCGACATCCAATCAACGTCGTCAAATACATGGTTCTTTTTTTTATTTTAGTTAATCATCAAGACCAGATTAAACTATGAACAGTTTCAATTGTCAAAGTGCGCAAGTACAAATAGACTAGCTAAACGTCCATTCTAGCTATTTTGGCAAGGAAAGCGTATTCCGGCAGCCTCAGTAGAAGCTTAAAGGGCTTCATTCTTCCAGACTTTTTTGGCCTTTTTGGTTTCGTATTTTGTTTATCTTTTCTGAAATTTTTTTTTATTCGCGTCGTATATTTTGGTTTAATTATCCATTATGACCTCAATGAGAGGATTTCCAAAAATAAAAATTTATTCCCAAAACGAAAAAAAAAGTTCACAAGAGATATGAAAAATATCGAACAGCTATCTTTCTTTCTAAAGTGTTGTCTTGTATGAACTTTTTTCAATTTCAATGCACATTTTTATAATTTTCAAATTCCTCCCGTCGATACGAATTGAATGATTAATCCCGTAAAAAGGAAAAAAAAAACTAAACAAAAAATTGTGAAAAGTAAAAAACCGAAAAAAGTCATTAGATAAAAAAATTAGGAGAATGGAGACATTAGAGCATCTACGATGGGTATGATTAGGGGTGTAACCGGTTCGGTTCGGTCCGGTTCAGGAGAAGTTTTGAGTGAACCGTGCAAAATCGGTTCCGAGAAACCATGGAACCAAAACCGAGCTTTAGAGATCGGTTCGGTTTGTCAGTCGCCATTTTTAAAAGGAAGGACAAAGAACTTTTGCAATCGAACATAAAGACAAAAAAAATTAGTGAAGTGTCACTAATTTTAAAAAATTCAAAATTTCGAACACTAAAATTCAAAAAACCACTCCACCTCTGGCTGACCACCACCCCACCTCCGGCCGACAACCACCCCAACTCTGGTAGAGCATTTCCGGCGACCAAAAAAATTAGAGAAGTGTCACTAATTTTAAAAAAAAAATCAAATTTCGAACATCAAATTCAAAAAACTCACCAGCCCACCTCCGGTCGACCACCATCCAACATCTGGCCGACCACTTCCGAGAAAAAAAAATTAGTGAAGTGTCACTAATTTTTAAAAATTCTAATTTCAAACATAAAATTCAAAAAAATATCACCACCCCACCTCCGGCCGACCACCACCCCATCTCTGGCCGAGCACTTGCAGCGACCGAAAAAATTAGTGAAGTGTCACTAATTTTTAAAAATTCAAATTTCGAACATAAAATTCAAAAAAATCACCACCCCACCTCCGGCCGACCACCACCCCACCTCTGGCAGAGCACTTCCGGCGACCGAAAAAATTAGTTAAGTGTCACTAATTTTTAAAAATTCAAATTTCTGAAAATAAAATTCAAAAAAATCAACACCCCACCTCCGGCTAATCACCACCCCACCTCTGGCCGAGAACTTCTGACGACAAAAAATATTAGTGAAGTGTCACTAATTTTTTTTAAATTCAAATTTCGAATATAAAATTCAAAAAAATCAACACCCCACCTCCGGCCGACCACCACCCCACCTTTGGCTGAGCACTTCCGACGACCAAAACAATTAGTGAAGTGACTAATTTTTAAAAATTCAAATTTCGAACATAAAATTCAAAAAAATTACCACCCCGCCTCCGGCCAACCACCACCCCACCTCTGGCCTAGCACTTTCGGTGACCAAAAAAATTAGTGAAATGTCAGTAATTTTGAAAAATTCTAATTTCGAACATAAAATTCAAAAAAATCACCACCCCACCTCTAGCCGACCACCACCCCATCTCTAGCCGTTCACTTCCGGCGAGCAAAAAAATTAGTGAGATTTCACTAATATTTAAAACTTATAATTTCGTATAAGAAATTCAAAAAATCAACCATTAATCCTTACCGATTGCAAAAAAAAAAAAAAAAAAAAAAAAACCTCACTAATCATAATAAAATGCACAAAAGAACCAACTCTTCATCACAGACCGAAAAATTACATCCCCAATCCAAGCATTCATAGCATTTGAACTCGCCCGAGGCCCCGAACCACTTCCGGCGACCAAAAAAATAGTGAAATATCAAATCTCTGCAAGCTGAGCCCGGGATTGGATCCGGGACGTCGAACAAAGTTAGGAATCGGTCGTGAACCGGTCAAAATGCCCTGAACCGGTCAAAAAACACAATCTGGTCTACCTCCGGACCGTTATCCGGTCTGAACCCGGTCTGACTTCCTATGAACTGCCAGTCTGAACCGGTTTGAACCCTTTGACTTTCCTGTCTGACCCCTTTGACCTGGACCTTGATCCATTTGAGCTCGTTGACCACGAACCTTGACCCTTTTGGACTCTTGCTCGAATCTTCTGAACCTCCGCTTATGTCAGCCCTAGACCTGCTGACGTCAGCACTACCTCTCTTCTGGCTCGTCGCCGCGCGTGAACCACAAACCGCGAGTAGATCTGACTCGCGTCCACGCGCCGCCGTTTGACCAGCGCGTGCGGCTTTTCCTAGCGGTTTCCAGCGACGTTATTAATACCATTGTGATCGTCTCGAAAAACCCTACACGATCGTGTGCTCAAAACTTCGATCCGGTCACTTTTTATTTGGTCTCAACGCACGCCACCACTCGACTCCGTCCGAAAGTGTTCAAACCGTTCGTGCTCCGTCTTCCGGTGACCAAATCCGACCGCCCTTACACCATTGCGATCGTTTCTAAGAGCCGCACGTAACCCACTGATCAAAAAATAATTTTCGTCAATTATTTTATCCGACCAGTCTTCAAACGATGCTCCAAAGGCCGCCGAGTGATTATCCAACTGCTTCGCGCTCTCCGGTGCTTCAACCAAAGCTTTGATACCAGTTTGTTGCGCCCAAACACGCATCACATGCACAAAAGCAGTATAAATCAATGAAAAGCAAGACACACAATATACGTGCATGGTTCGGCCAAATCGGACCTACTTCCACGGGGAGTTTTCACTATTATCCGGAGAAAATTTGTGGTTTACACACTCAATCTCACAATAATGAAACCTCACAATGATCTCTCGTGTATCTCTCTCTCCTACTCACTACCTCTCTCTCTTTTTTTTGTCACACAAAATTAAGAGACTAACAACGAATATATAGAGTTACATAAAAAAACCCTAGAACCACTCCCACAGGGCCTAAGCCCATCCGGCCCACACGGGGTGGACTCTCAACATCAATCAACACATGATCGATTGTGACGGAAATTAAATTTGATTTAATATGATAAAAAGTTTTTTTTGAATATTAATTGGATTTTGAGATAGAAAAAAAAGGTTTAATTGGTTAATTCATCGACATCCAATCAACGTCGTCAAATACATGGTTCTTTTTTTATTTTAGTTAATCATCAAGACCAGATTAAACTATGAACAGTTTCAATTGTCAAAGTGCGCAAGTACAAATAGACTAGCTAAACGTCCATTCTAGCTATTTTGGCAAGGAAAGCGTATTCCGGCAGCCTCAGTAGAAGCTTAAAGGGCTTCATTCTTCCAGACTTTTTTTGGCTTTTTTGGTTTCGTATTTTGTTCATCTTTTCCAAAAAAATTTAGATTCGCGTTGTATATTTTGGATGAATTATCCATCACGACCTTAATGAGAAGATTTCTAAAAATAAAAATTTATTCCCAAAAGAAAAAAAAAAAAGTTCACAAGAGATGAAAATAACCAAATAGCTATCTTTCTTTCTAAAGTGTTGTCTTGTATGAACTTTTTTCAATTTCAATGCACATTTTTATAATTTTCAGATTCCTCCCATCGATACGAATTGAATGATTAATCCCGTAAAAAGGAAAAAAAAAACTAAACAAAAAATTGCGAAAAGTAAAAGACCGAAAAAAGTCATTAGATAAAAAATTTAGGAGAATGGAGACATTAGAGCATCTACGATGGGTATGATTAGGGGTGTAACCGGTTCGGTTCGGTCCGGTTCAGGAGAAGTTTTGAGTGAACCGTGCAAAACCGGTTCCGAGAAACCATGGAACCAAAACCGAGTTTTAGAGATCGGTTCGGTTCCGGTTCGGTTCGTCAGTCGGTTCGGTTCGGAGGAGAGAGAGACGAATCTAGACACTTCAAGCGCACACAAACCCAGATATACACATCAATCAATGGAAAAATACTCCAGATATACACAACAATGATTTTTTGTACACATGATATACTCAATGTCCCAATAAATATGAACGGTTAAGATAGCAAATGCAGATTTTAGAGGACCTACAATTGAGGAAACCACGAGGGTGTAGTTGAGACACTTAAAAAAAACAACTCTTAAACCTAAAGCAAATATTAATGCCAAAAGTGTTTTTGATTGTGTCAAAACTCTAATGGATAAAATGTTTGTACTTCTGTGCAACGTACATGCCTTTTATGCATTGGAGTTCTGGCACAATAAAAAACGGTTTCGGTATTATCATTTAATTACACGATTAATTAATTATAAGGATCCTCTATTTTACACCATTAATTAATTTATTACCAATTCCGTAAGGATTCCCTAATTTAGGTAATGGTTTTACACCCAGTACTTGGCAATTGGATTATTACATTATCCTGTATTGCCATATTAGGTCTAATCCAGATGGATTCTCAACATCAACGAAATCTCCAATTTATCAGCAAATCTGCCACCAAAAAGGAATGGACTTTATTCAGGAAAGAGAGAAAAATTTATTGCTGGTGTATATATATATTCCTGAGGTAGCATAAGCAAAATAAACATCACTCCCAAACCTTCTTCAATATATATGATGAGTACGCCAGCTTACTTTCTGTTAACCTTGTTGACAATTTCTCACCTCGCTGATGCATATACTAAAAGAGAAGATTTCGTGGTTCATATTATCAGCCGCGTTCCAAACCAGCCGACGACATTGAAAATTCATTGTCAATCCAAAGACACCGATCTTGGAACGCACTTTATCGACACCGGCCACGAATACAATTGGACATTCGGTCTGAACCTTGACTTCAGCACTCTCTACAACTGTCACTTTAACTGGGGTTTTGAATTCAAAACTTTAACAATTTTCGATGGGAAAGGCTTTTATTGTTCTGTCGACGTAGACGAATATTATGATTGCTACTGTGAAGTAAGAACTCACGGTTTCTATCGCAGCACGGATAACGGCCTTACTTGGCAGAGGTTTGCTACTTGGGATCCTTTTGTCTAGGGGGCAAGAGCTGATGCATGAGTCATCAGCTTATGTTTGATTTACCAATGAGTCAAATAAAGAATGATACTAATAAACTAGTATTTCTGATAGTTTGAGGTTGTTTATTGCTTTCAAGTACCTTCGTCTCGTTTTAATTGTTGAGTATGGTTTTCCTATATTCAGCTCACAGGGGCTGACAATAAAACAACAAGAAAACAAACAAAACACGTAAGTCAATATACTTTTTTTTATACAATTTCACACACTCATATACACTCTTCACACTTTGTAAACCTTAACGACAGCCCACTGAGCTTATTTTAGAATTTTTCTTTTAGGATTTTCTATGGAAAAGGCTATTCTTGAGAACTCTTCCCCAGAAATTGTTCGGCAATCAAACTTTCATTATTTTAAGACGAAAAACACAAATAAAAAACATAAGTTGGGTTAGTTTTCAAAAACTATGCCCGAAACAATTTCAAAAATATTTTTCCAAACGAGCGCGAATTTTAGAACGAAACACATATCAAAACGACCACATACGCGACACACTGGACGGCCCAAATTTTGGCATCTCTGTCCTCTTCATTATCTTTTTCACTCTTTTTTTTTTTTCGAATAGCCTGCATACTCTTTATTCCACAAATCCATGCTCATTACTTGACAACTTTTACTCACTTTCCATGGTCGTAGAGAGATGGCAGAGCTCTGGGCTCCCCCTTGCCCTCTCCTCTCTCTCCCTGCATCTTTGTCCAGACAGTTTTTATTTATTTATTTATTTTCGAAACGGCCAAAGGAAGGGAAAAGGAGTTGCACACAGTTGATAACCCAAAACCAAACCCAAACCGAAACCGAAACCGAAAAGCCAACCTGCCAAAACGGAAATGAAATACAAATAAAAATAAAAAAAGATCGGCAAGGTGCTAACCAGAAGCAGAATTTGCTAACAATATTTTAACCTTTTACTACTAGAACGTTTTGTTATTGCAGATAAAAAAAAATAAAAAATTTACTTCACGTTTCATGTTTTCCAAAAACTGCACACTGTTTTTGAAAGACGTTTTCTCATAAAAAAAAACTGTTTACAAAACTTTTTTTTTTCAAAAAAAAAAAACACTTCTTCAAAAAATGTCTATTAAAAACTGTTTTCAAAATTGTTGTTTTTTCAAAAAAATAAATAAATTGTTTTCAAAACTATTTTTAATAAAAGTTTTTCTTCTGTATCCCACAAGTTATACCACGCGAATCAGACATGGGATTAGGTGAAATTATGGACGAAATTAATATAGGACAAATAGTCCAGGAAATATAAATCACAGCCGTCCATGCTCGACAACTGACGGCTCGGATCACATCTTGTCAAAACAAATCTGAACCATCCGCTGCCGATCAAATCCGAGCTGTCAATCGTCGAGCACAGACGGCCGTGCTTGGCCGAACATGGATGTTGTCCCTAAGGCCTCGTTTGATTCGCGGACTAAAATTGGTAGGATTGATAGTCCTAGACTATTTGTCCTGGGACTAATTTAGTCCTGAATCTCATACAATCCCATGTTTGATTATTGCAGGATTAACTTCGGAATATCCCATCTTTTGGTCAATCCCATGTTTGGTTCTCAAAATCTAAATTTTGGAATTAACATCAGGATTATCAAACCAGAGAACGAGATCTTGTTCATAAACCCAGTTTGTTCATAAACGAAATAGAAATTAGCTAACCCAGCTTCTGTTACAAATTACAGGAGCAACTAAAGGACGAGATCTTGTTCTGTTACAAAATCATAAATGAAATCGAAATTAGCAAACCCAGCTTCTGTTAGCAAACCCAATCAAGCATCTCGTTCTGTTACATTTTGTTCAATAAGGACGAGATCTTGTTCGTAAACCCAGGTTTGTTCATAAACGAAATTGATCTGGGTTTGTTCATAAACGAAATCGATCTAGGTTTGTTCAACAAAACGAAAACGAGAGAGAGAGAGAGCGCGAGAACGAGAGAAAACAAGAGAGATAGAGAGAAGATGAAGTACCAACTCTGGCCGACGAGGACTCGAGAAGAGGAAAAAATCGATCTGGCAGTGGAGAATAACCAGGAAGAAGGAAGAAGACGATCTGTTTTTGGGGCAAAATCACTTCGATGGCAATTTTGTAATATGTGGCTGACAAAGACACGAGAAAATTAGTCCTGGACAAAACAATCCCACACCCCCCAGGTATTAATGTATTATATACTACCATACATATAGGTATTATTTGTATACCGGATTAGTAATCCCAAACCATTTTTCGGGAACCAAACAAGGGACAATGCGGGATTAGACGAAAATAGTCTCATCCCAGTTCCCACCCTCCTAATCCCCGAATCAAACGTGGCCTAAAGGGACAACACCATCCTCCATTCCCATGCAGATCAAACAAGGCCTAACATCTAGCCTACCACCTGCATGACGCTGGAACTTTCACTCGCGAACCAACGGGTAACGGGTACATAGTCCGTCCCCTCAGCTTATGAATCCTTCTGGAGTAATAATCTATCTCCTGGCCTCGAGAAACGGATCTGATTGAAACCACAAATACTTGACACTAGGGATGATTTGGAAAAGTCGCATGTTAGATACGATCAGTGGAGGGAATTTTCAGTAAGTAACAAGTTTCCCAAATGAAATTGAATGAAGAGCTTGACTAACGTCCGGAATGCAATGAGCACAGAGGTTATGGTTAGAATGAACTACGGACGATGAAGGCAAGGAAATTCAGGCAGAAGAATCAAGGTTGCATAGCCTGACAGTGTGCTAGCATGTTACAGTAGTTTCAAAAACTGTCACAGTTTTCGAGGAACAAAAGTAACGGAACCACGCTTTCGTTTTCTAACAGCAGACGGAGACCTAAACCTGATAAACCCATGTCCGAACACCGTCTCTAAATCTATAATGCAGGAATACTAATTACTTTTCGGAGGAGGCTTCAATGCTAAACCTCTATTCATGGCATTCTCTACCAAAGGTGGTGCCTAGTGAATAACGCTTGCTCAAGTGGGCATCGTGGACTTGTTTTGAATGTCACGAAAGGTCAAGCAGGTGATGAGACTGTTGTTGCCCTTTAATCATGTGACAAAGTTTGTGTCACAATCATTTTTGCATCATACCAACTCTCCAACTGGTAGAGGCTATTATGGACTATCAATGTAGTGATGCCACCCCAGTTTTTGTATTTTTCCCAGGAAATGCAATAAATTCATACAACATACGCTATAAGGGTCAAGAGTTGAACACTCGACCAACATGTTCGTTGCCACCCATAAAGAACCACCCTGTTCTACCAGCGAAATAAAAATGCACTCAGGGATAATCAGGATGGTTGCATGAGAAATGGAAGGATGTGGGAAAAGTAGAGACTGGAGAGAGAGCATTGAGCGGAAGGTATTACACTCTCAAGACATAAAGCAAAATGCACTCATTGGTAGCGTGAAAGTGTATTAAAAAGCCTATTTAAGTGTGTTATTTTTGTCATTTTATGCGCTCATTGATTGCCTACTAGGCTGTCAATAAAATGACTCTTTTCAAAATTTAGAGAAAACCAAATTCATAACCTTAGTTCCAAACCCAGACATAAAACTTAGTTACATAAACATAGTTCGATATCTGATCTGCATCTATTTATATTGTTACATTTCGCCTTCCCACACCATGCGACATTCTCTATTTCAAGCAAAATGCACATCTCCTCGCAACCACAAGGATTTATAGGAAAAGCATCAAAACTCACAGTTCCAATAGGAGCAAAAAATGGAACTCTGTTATTAACAATTATAATAAGAAATTCATGCACATGAATTGGACATCCCATATTCGAGGCAATCATGTACAAACTAATCCCACAAAACTATAGCTAAACAAAAATCCTTAAAAGGCATTAGTCACAAGAATTCATTCAAAAAGAAACTGTAATTCCATAAACATATTTTCATGATATAACACATGGTTTTGAATGTCTTCAATACATTTGAACCAAGTACCGTAAGTATCGCACTTATTCGGACTGAATCCAAGTGTGTTGTAAGGATAGAAAGCCACTGGGGCATTTCCTCAAACACATAGCGCACATGAATTGTAATCACTTTGATTTTGCCTAGTCATTTTGTCGTAGGCTACGACTAGAATATTGGATTCCATAATGTTCACACCTACCCTCCCCACAGGATCACACACGCTGCTAATCTACCGCATAACTGGTCCACTAAATCTGAAACACAACATGCTAACACTTATTCCCAACGCCACCGATAACGGCGACTCAAACGGAATGTGCTAGTTGTGAGTTGTAACTGGGCTTTGACAAGGATGAAAAAGAGAGAGACGGGTATCGAATAGACAACAGATGGCGACCTGATAGTTGTCAGTTGCCGACGATGGCGACTTGAGGGAGCACAATTGTCGATTAGCTCTTGAGTTGCGTCGGTGGGTATTAAATCCCGCTAGTGTGTGTGTGTGTGTGTGTGTGTGTGAGAGAGAGAGAGAGAGGCAAACACCGGCGAGGAGAGAGAAATGCAAACTCCGGCAAGGCTCCCGCAGAAGGGGGCACAAGATAGGAGCGGTGTTGTGAAATTAAAACGAGGAATATAACAGGTGAGGACATTTTTTACTCAATTAAAAAGGTTCGTGGACCTGACGCTTTACAAAATGTTTAGGAGTGGATACGAGACTTTATAAAAAAGATGAGGTGGACTGGTCATGGTACAAACATGTATAATGGACCTTGCACCAATTATTTACTTTTTAAACCTTAACGATAGCCTACTCGGCTTATTTTAGAAATTTCCTTAATTTTAAGATTTTCTAACAGTCCAAACTATTCTCGAGAACTCTTCCCTGGAAATTGTTCGGCAATCAAACTTTCATTATTTTTGGATGAAAAACACAAATAAAAAACATAAGTTGGGTTAGTTTTCAAAAAAATTGCCCGAATTTTAGAACGAAACACATATCAAAATGACCACATACGCAGCACAATGGACAGTCCAAACTTTTACATATTTGTCCCATAGAGAATTGGTTTGACGAGCTTAAGCCTTGGGATGAAGACCCTGCTCAAATTGAGAGATACGTGTGGTTAGAGTGTTATGGGATGCCATTAAATGCCTGGAATGTTCAGACTTTTAAAGCCATTGCAAACAAATGGGGGCAAGTTTTGGAAGTAGAGGATGATACTCTAAAAGGAAATTCATTTGAAAAAGGCAAAGTTCTCATTGTCACAGAAAATGCCAAGAAGATTGAAGATCAGATCCAACTGGTGGTAAATGGAAAGGAATACTTGGTTAGGGTTGAAGAGGTGGATTCTTTCAGAGTTATTGAACCAGATAGGAAAAATTCCATGGAAAGATCCAAGGAAAAAGATGATGAGATGGACAAAACTGGTGATGACAAGGAAGACAAGGAGGGCAGATTAAACCAATCTAAATCTAAAGATGACAGGGCAGTAATAGAAAATGGAAATGATGAAGTGGCAGACAAAGTTGATGAGATGAAAAATAATTGTGAAAGAGAAAACCATTTGGAAACACTAAATTGTGATAACATGGAAATTCATAAGCCTTCTGATAGGGTACCAAATTTGGACATACAACTAGAGACAATCATGGAGGATGAGGAAGAGTCTTTTGTGGGTGAGTCTCCTGATTTGAGGACCAATGATTGCGTGGAGGATACAATGTATAGCTCAGCAGCCCCTAAAGCAGCTGGCCCCAACAATCTGGATGTGTCTGAGGATAAGGATAGCTCAGCAGCCCCTCTTGACTTGGATTTTTTAGTGGACGAATCTGGAAGTCAAGTGATGGAGACTCAAAACACATTTCATGAACCAATTGAAGATAAGGATAGTGTAGCCCAGTCAGAGGAGGGACAGGATTCATTTGATACAGGTTTAGAAGAACTACAAAGGGAGGCTGAAAGACTTTTGGAACCCACCGCTAGCCCAATTGAAATAGGATCATCTAATGGGATTAGAGCATCTCAACTGGAAGGAATAAATTTACAGGTGGACCTTAATGGACAGTTGGAGACAATTATGGAGAAAGAGGATGAGCCATTTGTCGGGGAAACACAATCTGTTGAGGTAAATTCAAATCACAAGAAGTATCCAGAAGATTACTGGAAGTTAGCAAGTACTGTACTAAAACAAAATGGATTAAACAAACATATGGCAGATCCAAAGGTGTTAACTGCTAGACAAAAAAGAGCAAAATTGAGGAAGGAAATCAGGGATATCTGCAAATCTTTGGATGATGGTACACTAGTAGGTGAAGCTTGGGAGGAAGTCAGGGAGCTCTCTGACTCTATTGACTCAGAGGATATTATCAGAAGGAATAAAATCATCATCAAAGGTTTTGAGGATCCTGTGAATGAGCTGCAATCTCAAACAGCAATAGGCTTGAGGTTAGGGATTGAATTTTCAAAGGAAGATACTATGGTGATGTCTAGGATGATTGAAGAGGATGCAAATAGGTATGCTATATTGAGGAGGAGCAAATCCTAATGCTATTTTGCTAGCACTGATATCCTTGTATGATTCTCTAGCGGCACTATAATGGTGGTAGTTCAGCCCACTGTCTTGGCCCTAATGTGTGGTTGGTGCTACTCTCAAATCGCTGCAATTTATTGCTGGATTTTTGTCTTGTTTGATGGTGGTTGTTGGCTTGCTGCTGCTATCAATTCTTTACACTTCCCAGCTATGGTTTGTCTCTGCTGTTTTTGTTGATCCTGTTAGCTCCTGGCTGTTTTTTATACTGCCTTTGATGCTGAGGAGTCATAGCTTTATGTGGTGCTGCTATAGTTGTTTTGCTTCGTGCTGAATTTATCTGCTGTTATGGCTGCTGCTGTTATGTTTGCTCATTCATCTGCTGTGATGCTCTCTAAAAGAAATTTGGCCCACTTTTTGGAGTTTGCTGAGTAGTGCTCTTAATGTTAGTAGGGTGTTTAGTAATGCCAATGCCGCTACTGTTTCGATGCGGGAGCTGATTGGAGGATGGTTGTTGGAATCTTTTAGTGGATTGCTGCCTTTGTTGCTGAGGTCCTGTAGCTGCATCTCTTGGATGATTGAATGTGATGCAAATTGAGTTCACTTTTGCCTCTTTAATGCTGCCTCAAGGTGCTGATGCCAATGGCTCATTTGGAACTGATACTCGTCGTGGGTCTGCCCTTGGAGTTGAAGGATTATATTATCAGGGGCACTTTGTTTCTTGTCATTGGCTTTTTGGATGTTGCTGTGGGGATCAATCTGATGTTTTTCCTCTCTTTTTTCACTCTTTTTTCACTTCCAGCACTTCGCTGCAAACTTTGCCTACACCTTACACATGTGTCTGGTTGTGGCCTCTAACCTCGATGTACGCTTTGTCAAGTATTAATAAAATTTTATTGCCGATCAAAAAAAAAAAACTATGAAAAATTTCGATTGTCAAAGTGTGCAAGTACAAATAGACTAGCTAAAGGTCCATTCTAGCTATTTCGGAAAGGAAAGCGAATTCCAGCAGCCTCAGTAGAAGCTTAAAGGGCTTTATTCTTCCAGACTTTTTTGACCTTTTTGGTTTCGTATTTTGTTCATCTTTTCTGAATTTTTTTTATTCGCGTCGTATATTTTGGTTTAATTATCCATCACGACCTCAATGAGAGGATTTCCAAAAATAAAAATTTATTCCCAAAAGAAAAAAAAATTCACAAGAGATGAAAAATACCAAACAGCTATCTTTCTTTCTAAATTGTTGTCTTATATGAACTTTTTTCAATTTCAATGCACATTTTTATAATTTTCGGATTCCTCCCGTCGATACGAATTGAATGATTAATCCCGTAAAAAGGAAAAAAAACTAAACAAAAAATTGCGAAAAGTAAAAAACCGAAAAAAAAAAGTCATTAGATAAAAAGTTTAGGAGAATGGAGACATTAGAGCATCTCCAATGGGTATGATATATAGTATATTAACTGATTTCGGAATGCTACAATGATAGTAGCACTTAGTGGTGTGTGTTAAGAATGCTACTGAGTATATATGCCTAGTATAATGAGGTAGTAGAAGCAAAATAAACATCACTACTAACCTTCTTCAATATACGATGAGTACTCCAGTTTATATACTTTGTTTTAGAGACTGAATTGAATTGTAAGATAAATTTGATTTAGAGACTGAACTGTAAGACAAATGTGTTTCAATCATGTATCTACATATGTCCGATCAATATGATTTTTTGTACACATGATAGACTCAACGTCCCAGTAAATATGACCAGATAGCAAATGCAGATTTTAGAGGACCTACAATTGAGGAAACCACGAGGGTGTAGTTGAGACACTTAAAAAAAAAAAACAACTCTTATACCTAAAGCAAATGTTAATGCCAAAAGTGTTTTTATTGTGTCAAAACTCTAATGCATAAAATGTTTTTACTTCTGTGCGACGTACATGTCTTTTATGCATTGGAGTTGTGGCACAATAAAAAATAGTTTCGGCATTATCATTTAATTACACGATTAATTGATTATAAGGATCCTCTATTTTACACCATTAATTTATTTCCAATTCCGTAAGGATTCCCTAATTTAATGATGTAAGCCCAGTACTTAGCAATTGGATTATTACATTATCCTGTATTGCCATATTAGGCCTAATCCAGATGGATTCTCAACATCAACGGAATCTCCAATTTATCAGCAAAATCTGCCACCAAAAAGGAATGGACTTTATTCAGGAAAGAGAGAAAATTTTAATCCTGGTGTATATATACTCCTGAGGTAGCATAAGCAAAATAAACATCACTCCTAAACCTTCTTCAATATATATGATGAGTACGCCAGCTTACTTTCTGTTAACCTTGTTGACAATTTCTCACCTCGCTTATGCAAGGAAAGATGCGGTACGTGCTCCTATCGTCAGCGACGTTGTGGTTCATATTATCAGCCGCGTTCCAAACCAGCCGACGACATTGAAAATTCATTGTCAATCCAACGACACCGATCTTGGAACGCACTTTCTCAACACCGGCAAGGAAATCCATTGGAAATTCCTACCGCACCCTCCCGAAACCACTATCATCTTCTGTCACTTTAACTGGGGTTTTGAATTCAAAACTTTCAACGTTTACGATTCGACAATATACAATTATTGTTCTGACGGTGGACCTCTTTATAAACCTAATGATTGCTTCTGGGAAGCAAGAGACAACGGTTTCTATCTCAGCAAGGATAACAGTACTTGGCTGAAGTTTAATACTTGGGATCCTTTTGTCTAGGGGGCAAGGGTTGATGCATGAGTCATCAGCTTAAGTCAAATAAAGAATGACAATGATAATAAATTAGTATTTCTGATAGTCTGAGGTTGTTTATTGCTTTCAAGAACCTTCGTCTCATTTTAATTGTCCTAGTTTTCCAAAAAAAATTTAGCAACCTAGTTGCTAAAATCATGTTGATTTTAGCAAATGAGTTCACCAATTTGCTAAAATCATGATATTTCAAATCAAAAAATGAAATAGTTCCGTGTATCGTTTTTCGATTTTTTTTGCACCGAATTAAAGTACTCCTCATGTAATTCGGTGTGAAAAATTTCGAAAAACGATACACGGAAACACTTAATTTTTTTTATTTCAAAATCATGATTTTAGCACCTGCGGAACTCATTTGCTATGATTTTAGCAACTGGATTGCTAAAATCAAATGGAAAACTAGGCAGTATAGTTTTTCTATATTCAGCTCACTGGGCAGACAATAAAACAAGAAGAAAACAAAAAAAAAAGAAAACATAATTCAGCATTTCTTTTTTTACTTTTTATACAATTTCACACATTTATACACTTTTCACATTTTTTAAACCTTAACTACAGCCCATTAAGTTGATTTTAGAATTTTTCTTTTAGGAATTTCTATGGAAATGGCTATTCTTGAGAACTATTCCCAGAAATTGTTCGGCAATCAAAACTTTCATTATTTTAGGACGAAAAAATGTGCCGACAATAACGTAAGAAGAAAACCAAAAAAAAAAAAACACACACACAGAGTATACTCTTTTTTTTTTTTTCCTTTTCCATACAATTTCACACATTTCAATACACTTTTTAAACCTTAACAATAGCCCCCTCGGCTCATTTTAGAATTTTCCTTTTAGGATTTTCTATGGAAACGGCTATCCCGAGAACTCTTCCCCCGAAATTGTCCGGCAATCAAACTTTCATTATTTTAGGACGAAAAACACAAATAAAAAACATAAATAAAAACATAAGTTGGGTTAGTTTTCAAAAACTATGCCCGAAACAATTTCAAAAATATTTTTCCAAACTAGCGCAAATTTTAGAACGAAACACATATCAAAACTACCGCATACGCGGCACACTGGACGGTCCAAAATTTGGCATCTCGGTCCTCTTCATATTCTTTTTTTTTTTGGGTCACTTAGCCAAAAATTCTAAACATTTGGCATTTTTAAAGGGAGGAACAAGGAATTTTTGCAATTGAATATAAAAACAAAAAACATTTGCCATTTTTAAAATGAAGGATAAGAAACTTTTGCAATCGAACATAAAGACAAAAAAAATTAGTGAAATGTCACTAATTTTAAAAAATTCAAAATTTCAAAACTAAAATTCAAAAAACCACTCCACCTCTGGCTGACCACCACCCCACCTCCGGCCGACCACCACCCCAACTCTGGCAGAGCACTTCCGGCGACCAAAAAAATTAGAGAAGTGTCACTAATTTTTAAAAATTCAAATTTCAAACATAAAATTTAAAAAACTCACCACCCCACCTCCGGCCGACCACCACCCAACTTCTGACGACCAAAAAAAATAGTGAAGTGTCACTAATTTTTTAAAAATTCAAATTTCGAACATAAAATTCAAAAAAATCAACACCCCACCTCCGGCCGACCACCTCCCCACCTCTGGCTAAGCACTTCTGGCGACCAAAAAAATTAGTGAAGTGTGACTAATTTTTAAAAATTCAAATTTCGAACATAAATTCAAAAAAATCAACACCCCACCTCCGGCCGACCACCACTCCACCTCTGCCTTAGCACACTTCCAACGACCAAAAAAAATAGTGAAGTGTTACTAATTTTTAAAAATTCAAATTTCGAAAATAAAATTCAAAAAAACCACCACCCCACCTTTGGCCTAACACTTCCGGTGACCAAAACAATAAGTGAAATGTCACTAATTTTGAAAAATTCTAATTTCGAACATAAAATTCAAAAAAATCACCACCCTACCTCTAGCCGACCACCACCCCATCTCTAGCCGTTCACTTCCGGCGAGCAAAAAAAATAGTGAAATTTCACTAATATTTAAAACTTATAATTTCGTATAAGAAATTCAAAAAATCGACCAATTAGTCAACTATCAACTCCTGAAACTAGTGAAAGCTCATTAATCATCCAAAAAATGTAGGATAATGATCAAATTTCATAGTTAATTAAAACTCATTAATCCTTACCGATTGAAAAAAAACAAAACAAAACAAAAAAAACCCTCACTAATCATAATAAAACGCATAAAAAAACCAACTCTTCATCACAGACCGAAAAATTACATCCCCAATCCAAGCATTCATAGCATTTGAACTTGCCCGAAGGCCCCAAACCACTTCCGGCGACCAAAAAAAGTAGTGAAATATCACTAATTTTTTAAAATTCTAATTTCATACAAACAAATTGAAGAAAATCACAAACACACTGAGTCACCGTAAGAACCTATTGAGGAGAATACTTTTGGCTTAGCCCAACACAGCCGGTATTGTGAGCATCGTAATAGTCGAACAAACGTCGATGATTCTACGGTTTCCATATGCAACGACGAGATTATAAACAACAGAACCAAAGATAAAACCACAATCTTCATCATCATCAGCGTCTCTCTTTTTCCTTTGTGTTTCCCTCTTTGAATTAGCTTCTAGATTATGGGTTTATATAGACTTATATCGGATTGGAGGCTGTGGCTTTATTTTGGACATTTCTACGAACAGGTCATGTGCATATGGGCCAACGCTTATTAACTCAAATGTACTAATTCACAATTTGTTCCAAGTAAAAGCAAAATTGAACGGATAAATGGGGCGAAACTGAGATTCAAAAGCAGTAAGAAATATATAAAAATATGTAGGGATAAATAGATAATAAGAGAAAGAGGTAGTGAGGCCCCGAAGAACGAAATTGATTCACTAAGATCTATTAGCAGATGATGATTTGTGCCTATGCAACCTAAACATTTTCTCCCTAATCAAGTGCATATAAGCATTCATTCAATTCTAACTGGACGCCCATCAAGTTTGATTTTGCGATAGTGGGGTCGATGGACATCGAACTGGTGGGTATGGAAGTGGTGGTGGCAGTTAAGGAGGCAGCGGCGGCGAGTATGGAGGAAGATTTTCATAGCCAATGTCGATCGATGGCAGCGGTGGTGGAACTGAGAGAGGTGGAGGGGGTTACGTTGGAGGTGTCGCTGGAGGGGGTTACGATGGAGGTGGTGGTGGAGGGTACAAAAGTGGTGGTGGCAGGGCCGGCCCAGGCCCAAGGCCCACAAGGCCTGGGCCTATGACACTCCAAAAATGGCTACTTTTTGGGACACTCCAACAATTTATACAATTGGGCTTGACTATAACTCTTGCGAGATTTGTGGGCCGGTCCTGTGCGCTGGGCTCACACCCCAGCAAGTCCTGGTAAAATTACTCACGGAAACCCGATTTCTCGTTAGGTCCTCCCAATCCAGAAAATATCCACCGGCCAACCACAACCCTTGATTCCTCAAGGGCTACTGAATAGGAAAGTTGAACGCATAAACGAATCCGATCTCATCCCGAATTACCGAAATACCTACACCCAGCACACAAGCAGGTTGCACGTTGAACGCATTTCAGAGAGAGAGAGAGATAGAGTGGAGAGATTGAAATCGAAGCCTTTCGCATTCGGTTAAACGTTCGAACTGCAAGCCCCTATCGATTTCGGCAACTTTGTACGACGGCGCAGCGGAGGTAGTTTTGTGATTTGAAGTTGATCTAATGGCAGTTCCACCTCTTCGCTGGCCGCCAAAGCCATCAGAGCATCTTCCGCTTATAGAGACCCTTCTCTCTCCTCTGCGTATAGGCAGTCTGCCCTTCCCCCCTCTCAAAACCCCAACTTTGTGAGATCTTATCCTCCCTCTGTACTCAAGGTCAACTTTCTCTCTCCACACATGTCTAGTGGGTGAGTTGGCAATTAAAGTATTTGAATATTAAATTGAATTGCCATTAACGGTTTGAATAATCAAACCACTTTTGAATAATCAATTCATGTTCCCCACTGGCACTGTCCACGTAGCTGCTTAACCGGATCTGCTATGCTCTCGACTGATGTTCAAAATAAAGTCCGATTCGAGTGCCGGAACAGTCAAATTTCTTAACATTCATACACGTGTAAATAAATCTAAACCACTAAAAACCCTATATAAGGAAAGTGTACCCTAAACTTAAACCCTAGGTATCCTATGAAAATGCCTAAATTCTAAATGTACGGTCTAAATTCTAAAATGTACATTCTAAATGTACGGTCTGAATTCTAAATATACGGTCTAAATTCTAAAATGTACGGTCTAAATTCTAAAATGTACATTCTAAATTTAGGGTACCCTAAACTGTAGGGTACCCTAAATTCTAAATATACAGTCTAAATTCTTAAATGTACGGTCTAAATTCTAAATATACGGTCTAAAATCTAAAATGTACGGTCTAAATTTAGGGTACCATAAACTGTAGGGTACCCTAAATTCTAAATATACAGTCTAAATTCTTAAATGTACGATCTAGATTCTAAATATACGGTCTAAATTCTAAAATTTACGGTCTAAATTCTAAAATGTACATTCTAAATTTAGGGTACCCTAAACTGTAGGGTACCCTAAATTCTAAATATACAGTCTAAATTCTTAAATGTACGGTCTAAATTCTAAATATATGGTCTAAATTCTAAAATGTACGGTCTAAATTCTAAAATGTATATTCTAAATTTAGGGTACCCTAAACTGTAGGATACCCTAAATTGTAGGGTGCCCTATAAAAGTGCTTAAAATCCTAGGGTACCCTATGAAAGTGTCTAAATGGTTAGTAAAAACAAAGAGTAACGATGACGAGGATGGGCATAAAAGTAAAATAGAAATCTTACGGTCTAAATTCTAAAATGTACATTCTAAATTTAGGGTACCCTAAACTGTAGGGGGCCCTAAATTCTAAATATACAGTCAAAATTCTTAAATGTACGGTCTAAATTCTAAATATACGGTCTAAATTCTAAAATGTACGGTCTAAATTCTAAAATGTACGGTCTAAATTCTAAAATGTACATTCTAAATTTAGGGTACCCTAAACTGTAGGGTACCCTAAATTGTAGGGTGCCCTATAAAAGTGCTTAACATCCTAGGGTACCCTATGAAAGTGCCTAAATGGTTAGTAAAAACAAAGAGTAACGATGACAAGGATGGGCATAAAAGTAAAATCCCCAACCATATTTTTGCCCAAGGACCTCTCCAGCAATAAATTTTAGCCCAGGACCCGGTGGGCCAAAATTCCAAATAATAGGACCTGCCAATAGATTTCTAATAACTAACTCTTTTTTTACCCAAATGAAGAAAAAAATCCATTATAAGTTAAAAAAGAGTCCAACCATTGTGGCCCAATATTAAAAAAAGGTCCAAAAACCATTCTAGCCCAGTATTAAAAAAAATGGCCCAAAAACTGTTTAACCATTTTGTAAATTAAGATGGGTTGTTTATTTATAGGCATCCATTGTCTTTGAGATTTCAAAGTTGGGCAATGTGGGATTGAAACAAAGATGCATTTACTTTATTCCTTCACTTCAAGTTCGAGTCTTTACTTCATTCCTTCACTTCAAGTTAATTCCTTAACTTCAAATTTAGATCCTTTAAAGTGCAAAGGCTATACAATAGAAACTCCAAATGCCCTTCTCACCTAGAGAGTACCAAAATACAAAGATAATCATTGTTCACACCTTCACTTCGAAAAAAGCAGGTAAGGAGCCATTCATTTCTTCCTATAAAATGCATTGGACCAGATCTTGTTTGATGTCATTAGGCGCTTGGAGCCTTGCACGTGATGCTTGCAATGTGTGCAAGCTACACGAGTATGCAATAGTATAGATGAAAAATATATACATACACGTATATGTATTCATATCTGTTAGATCGCGAGCCCACTTGAGTCAGTTAAAAAAAACTTCAAGCTCGGGCTCGGCTCGTTAAACAAACAAGTTGAATTGCAGCTCGAGCTCATTCGTTTACTCAACGAACTGAGTTCGAACGAGCTCTTGGTGCATCATTAATAATAATGTTATAATGTGTCTTTTTTTAGTTCTTACTTAGGTGCATCTTCGTAATAATATTTACTCTAAATGAAGAACTTTATATTGTTTTGATTTCCTCGTATTGTGATTGTTCCTGAAAAAAAATTTAGGGCACAATTTTTAACATTAGGCCTAGGGCACTCAAACTCGTTGGGCCGGCCCTGGTGGTGGTGGTTATTGAGGGCAGCCATAGGTTCTAGCTGGCTGAATCGTGTTGTTCTTTTTTTTAGCCTCCCCATGAATGTCAAATGTTTTAATGTCCTCTCCATGAATGCCAAAACATGCATGACCTTTCGTCAAAAAAGAAAAAAAATAATGTAGTTACGCCTAATTTTTCCTTTTTTTTTTTCCGAATAGCCCTGCATACTCCTGATTCCACAAATCCATGCCCATTACTTGACAACTTTTACTCACTTTCCATGGTCGTAGAGTGATGGCAGAGCTCTGGGCTCCCCCTTGCCCTCTCCTCTCTCTCCCTGCATCTTTGTCCAGACAGTTTTTATTTATTTATTTATTTATTTATTTATTTATTTATTTATTTATTTATTTATTTATTTATTTATTTATTTTTGAAATGGCCAAAGGAAGGGAAAGGGAGTTGCACACAGTTGATAACCCAAACCCAAACCCAAATCGAAAAGCCAACCTGCCAAAACGGAAACGAAATACAAATAAGATAAATAAATAAAAAAAGGGTCGGCAAGGTGCTATCCAGAAGCAGAATTTGCTGACAATATTTTAACCTTTTACTACTAGAACGTTTTGTTATTCCAGAAAAAAAAAAAAAAAAAAAATTACTTCACGTTTCGTGTTTTCCAAAACCTGTTTTGTTAATCCAAAAAAAATACTGTTTTTGAAAGAGGTTTTCTCATAAAAAAAAATGTTTCCAAAACTCTTCAAAAAATGTTTATTAAAAACTGTTTTCAAAATTATTGTTTTTGCAAAAAAATAATAAAAATTGTTTTCAAAACTATTTTTAATAAAAGTGTTTCTTCTGTATACCACAAGTTATCCCACGCGAATCAAACATGGGATTAGGTGAAATTATGGACGAAATTAATATAGGACAAATAGTCCAGGAAATATAAATCACAGCCGTCCATGATCGGCAATAGACAGGTCGGATTACATCTTGTCCAAACAAATATGAACCGTCCGCTGCCGATCAAATCTGAGTTGTCCATCACCGAGCGCGGACTGCAGTGCTTGACCCAACATGGGTGCAGGGACAGCACCATCCTCCATTCCTATGTGGATCAAACAAGGCCTAAGATCTAGCCTACCACCTGCATGACGCTGGAGCTTTCACTCGCGAACCAACGGGTAACGGGTACATAGTCCGTCACCTCAGCTTATGAATCCTTCTGGAGTAATAATCCATCTCCTGGCCTCGAGAAACGGATCTGATTGAAACCACAAATACTTGACACTAGGGATGATTTGGAAAAGTCGCATGTTAGATACGATCAGTGGAGGGAATTTTCAGTAAGTAACAAGTTTCCCAAATGAAATTGAATGAAGAGCTTGACTAACGTCCGGAATGCAATGAGCACAGAGGTTATGGTTAGAATGAAGTACGGACGATGAAGGCAAGGAAATTCAGGCAGAAGAATCAAGGTTGCATAGCCTGACAGTGTGCTAGCATGTTACAGTAGTTTCAAAAACTGTCACAGTTTTCGAGGAACAAAAGTAACGGAACCACGCTTTCGTTTTCTAACAGCAGACGGAGACCTAAACCTGATAAACCCATGTCCGAACACCGTCTCTAAATCTATAATGCAGGAATACTAATTACTTTTCGGAGGAGGCTTCAATGCTAAACCTCTATTCATGGCATTCTCTACCAAAGGTGGTGCCTAGTGAATAACGCTTGCTCAAGTGGGCATCGTGGACTTGTTTTGAATGTCACGAAAGGTCAAGCAGGTGATGACTGTTGTTGCCCTTTAATCATGTGACCATTGACTTCACTAGGGCTCGGGTCAAGCTATAACTAATCTAAACTTGAAAGAGCCCATGTTGATCACCTGCCTTTGTGACCCCTTCTTAACCCCTCATCATACCAACTCTCAAACTGGTAGAGGCTATTATGGACTATCAATGTAGTGATGCCGCCCCAGTTTATGTATTTTTCCCAGGAAATGCAATAATTTCATACAACATACGCTATAAGGGTCAAGAGTTGAACACTCGACCAACAAGTTTGTTGCCACCCGCAAAGAACAACCCTGTTCTACCAGCGAAATAAAATGCACTCAGGGATAATCAGGAGGGTTGCAAATTATGACTCTTATTTTCAAATGATCAATCCCTCCTAGCCACATCGCTGTTGTGTTTATACAACCACCAACCACAGCCATTGACCTTCCAACATCACTATGTCCCATCTCCCTAACTCAGTAATAATAATAACAGGAATAATTTTTTAGTTGAATCGGGCACTGTATGAAATTCCTCCTGTTGATGGCGTAGTCCAAGCACGTTCGTAACTCAAGGATATACACCTACAAACTAGTTTTCCAATCACGACAGTAACCCACTGGATATACAACCACAAACTAGTTTTCCAATCACGACAGTGAGCCACCATGAGACACGGCCAGATAGTGATAAATTGGAATTCAACTAAAGCATGAAGTTAAGCCAACCTTATAAATTAAATCCCCTATTGGGAGTAGTCGCCCTACATGCAGCAACCTAAGTACTCTTCCATAGTATTTTCAAAGTATTATGTCCTCTACCATTTTGCTTTAGACAAAGACGATGTATTATGTCCTCTACCATTTTGCTTTAAACAAAGACAATGTACTATGTCCTCACCATTTTGCTTTAAACAAAGAGAATGCACCATTATATCCATTCTAGAGGCATTGCACACACCAAAAAAATCATGAACCGTGCCTTAGACAAATTATTGTCCGGTAAAATTTTATCACAAAGAAAGCATGGGAGCAGCATCATGACTCATTTTTATCAAGAGGAGAAATAGAAAGGTTCAAAAGAAAAATAAAGCCCACCAGAAAACCTCCTGGCAGCTTTAAAATAGAAAGTAGAGTACAAAAGAAGATTTATCGTGGCCTAGAGCAGGGGTAGATCGATCATCGTCCCATTAGTCCGCGCAAAATATGCCACAAACAAGGACCATAGTCCTAAACTTAAGGTAAATATAGAAAAGAAGCCAATGGTATCACTAACAGATATTTCATCATACCTCTACATGTGAACAATGTTTTCACATACATTTTTATTCATCATGAAGGACAACGTCGCAGAGGACAAGAAAAATGCAAGAACAGGAAACAGACAATGTTTCGGCTAATGAAGCTCCATTGTGGGCAAAATAGCCATCTTACCAAACATCAGGACGGAGCTCACCAGTCGCAGGAGGCATCCATTTTCCTGAGTGATAGACATTCTCGCCTACTTTCCAACCTGGCACATCCTTCATTATTCTGGCCTCTTCTTCAAGATACTTATTCCACTCTTTAACAAATCTAAAGAGAGAACATTTAAATGCTTAAGCTAATAGAGTAAAATGAAAAGTTGGAGAACGGAGGAGAGGTTACTGGAAAGAAAAGAAACTTACCTTTCATCCTCTTCAGCTTGAAGCATGGGCAGTATAGCTCTGCGTGCAGAGTATTTTTCTTCCTTGATTGCCCTAAATTTATAAGAGAAAAACATAAGAAAAGGATACCTGAATGACACTAGAAAGTATTTCAACCAAATAAGATGGCTACAGACCTCAGAAAATAAATTAATCATAATTTCACCTTAACAGGAACATTAGAGCGTACACCATCTTGATCAATTCCTTCACATGTTAGATGTTTTTGGCGTTTACAGACTATTTACTGTTCTATCTCATTTGTTATTGTCGGCTTTTTGGCCATTTGTTCTTCGGCTTCTTTTGTACATGAGTGTCATCCCCTTAAGCCATTTTCAATAACTGTATTACAAATAAAAAATAATAGGAAATTGTGCATCATTAATCCAATTATTTCCCCTTATCACTGGTTTTCCCGAATCACTGTATTTTTCCGTATCACCGTAAACTGTGAAAGAAAATCTACAGCAGCCGAAAGACACAAACCATATTATCATTTCCCTATCACTACAACATAACAAAACAGCAGATGAAACAAAGTGACGATAGCTGTTATCTGCTACCACTTTGCATCACTCAGGTTAAGAATATTACTATGATAGCAACAAAAGGTTGCGCAGTTTTATGAATGAACGAAAACAACAGCAGCAGCAGCAGGAGGCCTAACCGAGGAAAGTGACAGAATCATAAATTTGCAGCAATCACATGCAGAAATTATCACCATAATGGGTTATCCATGTAGCATTATCAGTTAGACTTGTGACTGGTTCAGAGTTCAATCAAGTTCTGAAGAAATAAAGTCAAAGTGGTATAATAACAAATAACTATCTTACCACAAAAAAAAAAAATTTAAAAATTAAAAATAACTACCTTGTTTATCAAAAGTGAGGTCGTATGATTGTCTCAGAATGGGACTCTGGAAGGGATTCATTTACTAGTGTTAGAGCTAGACTCAAATGTGCTCATTAGTAAGATGCTCTGGATCATGAATGAAGCATGGTAATGAGCACAAAAAGTGATTTAGGTCTCTAGGCCTGCCTTCCCTGATGCCATTTGGCTTTGATTTGGGGGCATGGTTCTGCAGCAAAACGTCCCTTTATATTTTATCTTATTTCTGATCGGGAAGTGGCCTTTATATCCCTAGGGGTTAAATACAATTTTCTTATGTGTAGAGAATACAAGGCCCCACCATTGATGGATGCATGATTTTTTTTTTTTTCCTTTTATCAGCAAAAGTAACATTTTATTAGGGAAGGGGAAGGAGGGTTCCCAACTTCCAACCAAGGGGTACACATGCTGCAGCATGATTAGATGAAGGGGACACATGATAGAGGGGGTACACATACTGCAGAGTGATTAGATTGAACCACCACATAATCAGTTCCGCCGCCCAGTGATCGAGAAAACACACAAGAAAATGTGTTTAACCAAAAACTATCTGGTTCAGTTGGATAAGCACACATCTGGATATATTGTCAATATTTGCGTATTTATCATGATTTTAATCATTTACAACATATGTTGTTCCATTTACCTTTTACAATCTAAACGCCTAAAAAATGGCTCTAGGTTCACCCTAACAATCATCTGAAATACGCCGAGAAAAAAAAAAAACCAATCATCTGAAATACTCCAAAACAACACATTCTTAAACACTTGAGAGCTAGTGTGAGAAAAATAATGGAAGCAATAATTAAGACCTAAAAGGTTACATGAGACATATAGTTCATCCAAGCAAAAGTCCAGGATGCCACAAAGATCAAAAGGAAGTTGGAGCACTGAATCTTCTCAGGAAACAAAGGTGGGATGATAAACAAGCCATTGGACTGACAGTAAAGTTTGATTCTCGTATCTTTATTGGTTTTTTATTTGGAAAGCTTTTGGTGAATTGCATTCTCGCGGTTGTGCCCAAAAACGCGACCGCAGCCACTGCACTTATAATTTGAACGATCATGCAGGCAAAATGATTAGATGCTATAGCCGCATAATGAGTGCTTCGTGCTAGTCTTAATTTTAATTCGTATTTGAAATTAATCGTCGTTCTTCCACTTTCCCAGTATGTGTTTAGTGCTTGTATCACCTGAGATGGCTAATTAAAGGTGAAGATTAACTAAATAAGAGGCTACTTCATAAAGTGGGCCACACAGTCACCCAGCAAGATAGGCCGCAAGGGATATCTACCATTAGTATAATGCAACGGGTATCACATGGATCAAAATGATTAATTTGTGAGTACGCCACAATGGGTGCCTACACATGGATGCCTCTTTTGTTTTTGTGGACTTCAGAAATCATAATTTTGCAAATGCTACAAACATGCCAACTGCACCTCTCTTAGGCAACTTAAAATGAAATGACTTATTTAGCTTATATAGTACAATTGAATTCATCTTTCCTTGTCCTAAATGTGTAATAATTTTCCGAACAAGTAAATCGAAATAGCTTTCCAGATGCCATACAAATTACTGACTCTACTGTGGAGAAAATTAGACTTAGTCTCCTAAATCGTCCACAAAAGACACCAGTAGTCTCAAGTCATCATAAGGTTCACATAATCAAATTGGGTATGCCAGCTTTGACACCTCATAGTGCAAAGGAGGCGTCAACTCTCCATATTCTAGTGCCATCTATAGACACAAAACCTCAACAACAAATCAAATTGGGTATGCTAGCTTTGACACCTTGTAGTACTAAGGCGGTGTCACCTCTCCATATCCTAGTGCCATCTATCAATACCAAATGTCAGCAACTAACATGAATCCATTAATCCATATCCATATATATATAAAATTACCAACTTCCAAATGATTTTGCCTAGATTTAAATCAAATAAATGCAATCTTTTTGTTCTCCAAAGTCGTAGTCTACCCATAAAAACACAGTATATGCTTCTCCTTACAATATACATGCTATGAAAAGATGATGTGGGGAGGAGATGGGGAGGAGATGGGGATGAAATACAGATCGTCAGATCTTGTTGCCCTGAGTCCCACGCCTTGACCACTAGGCATCCCAAGGTGTTAACCCACAAACAAATTCCATATATAGGAACCAAAAAGCCAAAAATCCAGTTAAATCTGCAATATTTTCCACTTTTTTTGGGCTCATTCTATACAATTAACAAACACCAATAAATATTCACAATCCTCAATCATATGCAAATAAAAGACCCTAATTTCAAGCATTACAACACTCCAATAAGATACACAACAAAACCTCACTGTACGCTTATACTACTGCATTTGCTATGAATAGAACTAGCTAACATCCAAATCTACATTCACAAGCCTCGATCCTGATATGCAAATAAAAGACCCTAATTTCAAGTAAAAACTGCACTCCAATCAGACACACACAAAAAACACACTTTACAAGCAACCCTAAGCATATCCTTTGAATAGATGATTTGGGACCGAATGAAATATAGACCTTCGGATCTTCCATAGATGATAGAACTAACAAACACCCAAATCTACAACCAAGATCCTATATCCTGATATGCAAATAAATTATCCTAATTTCAAGAAAATAATGTACTCCAACGAGTCCAACCAACCACACAATAAAAACACAGAATATGCTCATACCTAAAATTTTCATACGCTATGAATTGATGATGCCATTGATGTGGAGAAAGAGATGGGATGAAATGCAGACCCTGATATGCAAATAAAAGACCCTAAATTCAAGGAAATACTGCACTCCGATCAGATACACATAAACACACTATATGCTCATAGAAGAAGGCGAGATGGGGATGACAAATTAACCCACATGCCACAAAATAGAAAACGGTATTTTGCCAATTCAGTTGAAATCAGCAGTACTTTCGCCATTTCTTGAGTTCATTCTGTAGAACTAACAAACACCCAAATCTATATGCAAACAAATTAACCTAATTTCCCAAATTTCAAGGAAATACTGCAATAGATACACAATAAAAACACACACTATAAGCTTAACCCTATTCCATATCCTATGAATAGATGACGTCGAGACGAAGATGGGGATGAAATACGGACCGTCGGATCTTATTGCCCTTGCCGACCTGGTACATGCCCCAAGAGAAGACGCCGAAAGTGGTCAGGAAAATGGCGACGGCGCTCGGGCCCTTGTTCGGGATCCGCCGGGCAAACCGGACCGGAGCGAACCCGCCCGGCGGCGGGCCGTCTTGAAGAACCGGCATGTCCTTCACGCTCGCCATGCCCGGTTTGTTCCTTATCGAAGCCTCCGTCATGCTTTGTCACTTGATCTTGGAAGATCTCTCTTTGCTGTTTGGCTCGTCTGTACAGTCGCGACTGGTATGAGAGAGAGGATTTGGTTCGGAAATGGGCCGGAGGAGGAATGCGGGTGCAGGGGAGGTTACGGTGTGGAAGGTTTCGATGGGATTGAGGCTGCCAACTGGGAGGGGACACGTGTTATTTACTGGCCACTGCTGCTTCTTTTGTTTATTTGAGACTTGGGTAAATTTCACTAATCTCCCCTGAGGTTTCTAACAAATACAAAGATACCCCCTACAGTTTTTAAAATTCTACTTTACTCCCTTAATTTTTAAACTAATTGTCACTTACCTCCCTTACCGTTACTTTAAGGCTAACGGTGTTAACTTTTAGGGCGAAATGACCATAATACCTTTGGTATATGTTCTCCATCCTAAAAAAATCATTTTTAAAAAAAATAGAGTTAAAAAAAGTTTTTTCAAAAAAAATAAACCATTATTCATTTTTGAAAAACAACTTATAAACTAAAAGTATCGAAGAGAATTTTTTCAAAAAACTACTTTTAGAAATTGTTTTGATGAAAATAGTTTTTCAAAGGGAATAAAAACTAATTTTGAAAAAGTTTTTTTTAAACAGTTTTTTGAAATACGAAAGTTTTAAAAATATTTTTTTGGATAAAAAACTAATTTTTGGTAAACCGTTATTTCAAAAAAAATTAAAGTTATTTCAAAAAAAAATTAAAGTTTTGAAAATACTTTTTTTTTTTCGAAAATCTAAAAATAAAATTTGATAGTAAAAAACTATTTAAAATTTTATTTTGAAAACTAGTTTTTTTTCCCTACAACAAACTATTTTCAACAAAAAAAAAATCTTAAATGAAAAATGGTTTAATTTTTTTGAAATTGCTTTTAACTCTAGTTTAAAGAAAAAAAGATTTTTTATGGTGAAACATATATACTAAGGGTACTACGGTCATTTCACTCAAAAAGTTAACACCGTTAATCTTAAAGTAACGGTAAGGGAGGCAAATGAAAATTAGTTTGAAAAGTAAGGGACGGTAGTGAAATTTCAAAAATTATAATGGAGGTTTCTGTATTTCTTAGAAACCTCAAGGGAGGTAAGTGAAATTTACCCTTTAAGACTTCCATTAACGTTTACAAAATTGATCAATTTAAAAATTTTAAGAGCAATACAAGAGCATCTTGAATGGAGTGTCGAGCACAATGCGTCCTATCCCCTCTGTATGCAAAATTTTCAAGAGGAATTCGCGTATGGAGAGGGTAGGGACATGTGATGCCCGACACATATCCGAGCCGTCCAAACATGTTTTGGACGGCCCAGATTTGAGGGTGGCAGTATGCAAAATTTTCTCTCATTTTCATTTAAATTTTGAAAGACATTTAACATAAAATTTATGGAGAAATATATGTTATTAATCTCACATTGAATACATGCGTCCACATATTTTACTTCAAAAAGCTATCCACATATACATTCTTTCTGTAAAAACATGTACTACAAGAGAGCATTATATTTCAAAAACATGACCGTCCTCAGAAAAATAACCTCAAATTTCGTTTAGCTCAGAAAAATAATTTATTTAACCTTATACCCGGACATGTATAACTAATATTCTTATTTACCTAACAATTGTCCACTAACCTAACATTTTCTAGAGAGAGAATTAATCTTCTCCCACCTCTCACTCTGGTATAGATAAGTTGGGTGCGATGTTCATATAGGATTTTATTTAAAAAAGAGATTAAAAAAGAGGCCACTACTAGAAAATTGATAAAGATTACGCTAAGAAAAATTGAAAAATTACGGTTTTGATGAAACCGTGATAAAGAAATGCAAGGTGAGATTTTAATGTCACTTTGCTAATAAAGCCATAGTGATTAATCATAATTAACACAAGTGTGATAAAAATGTGTTTATTTTTACTACACTTTGTTTAACAACCGTGATAAAATGTGTTTATTTTTACCACGCTTTGTTACAACCGTTATAAAATGTATTTATTTTAATGACGCAGTGGAATTCACGAGAAATTAGTTAGCGTACTAGTCCAAACGGGATAGATTCTCGAATCCACGAGATGTTCTTGAATCCACAAGAAAAAGAGAGACAATTCTAAAAGTTTGTTTATTAATTGAATAAAAGTTAAATTTGCTCATAGGCTACATCCTTATTTATACTAGTAGAAGTCCTAATTAAAAGGAAATTACTTAGAGTGGCTACCAAGCAAAGCATTACTTGGAAACCTAGACTATTTGCTAAAAGGAAATAACATAAAAGCTAACCAAAACTAAACTAAAAACGTGCAAAACAGGCAGCACAAATAAAATCTCCTAATACTAATCGTAAATAAAAATTATTACTAAAATAATGTTTTCATAAATAATAGGGGTTTATATCTTATCCTACATCATTCTCCTTTTTTTCAAAAGAACTCGTCCACGAGTTTGTCGTTGAAAATCTGTCATCTTCCATTTCAAAAGAAAAGATACTTGGAATACTTTAACTTCTTGATTCCCTTCCAAAAATGTTCCACACCAAAAATTATTTGCAATGATATCTTCTCAACATGCTTCAATTGATTGATAAGATCCACTATATGAATATTAAGAATCCAATCATACTGTTGCACTCTAAGAAAATCAACAAAGCCATCTGGACTTTGTGGATACTCTTGATCTTGTTTCATCTTGGTATTGGTTGACACATCAACAATTGGCTCATTGAGACAGGCTGGCTTGACCATAGAGTCATCAGATGAATTAGCAACATTAATTTCTTCCATTGAAAAATCAATTGGGTCCTCAACAACTTGATCACCAACATTCATATCAATTTTCTGTTTCTCACCCACCTCCATATCGATTTGCTTATCATTAACTTCAATCACAATGTTCCTTTTGCCGTTACTGGTCACATCAACTTTCTATTAACCATTAACTTGAATTACCTCTTGCTTAACAGCTTCTTCAACAACATCTTGGGCAACGGTGTTAATTGTTTTTTCTTGCTTTCACCTATATTTTTCTTCCAAAAGTTTCTCATAATTCCATGGCAAAAATCTTTCCACCATAAGTCTTTTAATTCTTGGCCACGCACGGATACAACATTTACCTAGTTTATCTCTTGAAGATTTCAAATCTAACCACCAACTAAGTGTGGAATCTGTAAATTTTAACCACAAATATATCCACCTTTCCTCAGACGGAACTTCCGCATTCTCAAAGAAATCTTCAATATCTAGAATCCAATCTAAAATATCTTCAAAATACTCATTACCATCGAGTTTAGGTAAGTTGTCATAATACCTGAAAGGATGAGTATATTTCATGCGCATGTGCTCATCATACTTATAATCAGCACGGTTAGCTGGATATCTACCAACTACAATTTGATTATCGGGCTGGCGTTGGGCAAATCCCACCGCGCTTTCCCAATTCTGGTTAAAAGGATGGCGTTGGGAAAATCCCCCCCCCCCCCCCCCCCCCGGCGCGATTCTCTTCAACCCTTTCTAGTCCTTGCTTCAGGCGAAGAGCAGCTGCATCGCTTGTTGTTCTTCCACCATCTTCCTCGGATCAGCATACCTTTGAGCAACGTCAAAGGGTGTGTCATCTACTTTGTTTTGTTCTATCGAGCCAGGAAAAACCCGCTCTGATACCACTTGACACAGCGGAATTCACGAGAAATTAGTTAGCGTACTAGTCCAAACGAGATAGATTCTCGAATCCACGAGATGTTCTTGAATCCACAAGAAAAAGAGAGACAATTCTCAAAGTTTGTTATTAATTGAATAAAAGTTAAATTTGCTCATAGGCTACATTCTTATTTATACTAGTATAAGTCCTAATTAAAAGGAAATTACTTAGACTAGTGACCAAGCAAAGCATTACTTGGAAACCTAGACTATTTGCTAAGAGAAAATAAAATAAAATCTAACCAAAACTAAACTAAAAACGTGCAAAACAGACAACACAAATAAAATCTCCTAATACTAATCGTAAATAAAAATTATTACTAAAATAATGTTTCTATAAGTAATAGGGGTCTATATCTTGTCCTACATCATTAACCACATTGTGTTACAACCGTGATAGAAAACTTTTTTATCACATTTTTTCCAACCGTGATAAAATCTGTTTCCCATATTTTAACCACACTTCGATTACAAGTGTGATCAAATGTGTTTATTTTCACCACGCTTTGTTACAAACTGTGATAAAATGTGTTTATTTTAATCACGCTTGTTACAACCGTGATAAAAAAAAAAATTATCACAGTTTTCCCGACCTTGATAAAATGTGTTTGCATATTTTAATCATATTTCAATTACAAGTTTGATGGACTAGTAACTACTTTATTGTTTATTTTAGGTTTTTTAATTTTGTTGCCTTATGCATCACTTTTGGTGACGAAACAAATGTTTGTCACCTCATGCAATGCCTTTGTCAACCAAAATATGAGCTTAGTCGCCAAAGTAGAATCTGGCAGAGACATAATGGCGACAAAAAATGTTAGTCTCCAAAGAGAAAACATGTCACTAACTAATTTTTTGTCAGTGTCTACTAGTAAATTACTAGGTGTCGCCAAAGGTTAGTCTACGGCGACCAAATTTACGTCGTCGATTGTATAATTTCTATTAATTAAAATATTATAATGTAATGTAACATAATATATATTATAATATAATGCAATCTATATTTTATGTAAAATATATTACATAGTTGTTGTAATATAAAAGAGAATAAATGAAAAGAAAATACATATACATACTTTTTGGAAAAATGTGACATAAAGACTTGGGTAGCCTACTAGTTGAGTGTTAGGATAAGAATTGGGAAGTTGGAGGTTCAATTCTTAGCAAATGCATATTGGGATAAGAATTGAGAGGTTGTGAAGATGATTCCACGAGACACGTCACATTAAATACACACATTTTTTTATGTCTAAATCGTGATGGTATTGTTAATCCAATCACTATTTTTTGTCCAACCGTGATGATATAATTAATTTAATCACGGTTTTTTGAGCAAACCGTGAGAGTTAATTAGGCATCATGTACCAAAAATATCATTATGATTTCATCCCATAGAGTTTGAATATTTATGATTCCATCCTGAAATTCAAATAAACCCGAAAATACCCTTTCTCTCTCCTAATTTTCTAATATTTCTCTCCTAATTTTTCTAATATTTCTCTCTCCTAATTTCCTAATATTTCTCTCCTAAACTTTCCTATTTTATCTCAATCTCTCTCTAATCTATCTTTTTCCTAATCTTATAATTCTCTCCTAATTTTCCTCATATTTCTCTCCTAATTTTTTTAATATTTCTCTCTCCTAATCTTTCCTAATTTATCTCAATCTCTATCTCCTATCTTTCAAATCTTCTTTTTCCCTATTTTTTTGAATTCTCTCAGTCCTAACTTCTCTCCCAAAACAGAAAAATTACGCAAATAAATACCAAAAATAAAAAATAAAAAAATTCTTATGTCAATGAACACGCAAAACATGATGAATTACTGAACCATATTAGACTACGTAAATAACATGATAAACTAATGGACCACGTTTACTGATTAACTATATTTACTGATATTTATTGATTATTTATTGATTAACCATGTTTACTGCTCTAATGTTCACCATAAACATGGATTATTCATTAACCATATATGTACCCATTTTCACATGTAAGTATAAGATACTAATTAGAACATGGTTAATTGAAAACTCCTATCATGGTGAAACAATTTACCATGAAATTGACTGTGTTTTTCATGGAACTGATACCATGAAACCATACATCTGAATGTTATAACAAACATACCATGGAAAAACCAAAAAGAAAAAAATTTCAACCCAACATGGTAAATCAATAAACTATAATCACCGTATGAAGTAATCATCTTTTAAAGGATGAACATGGATTATTGAAAACTCTTATCATGGTGAAACTATTTACCATGAAATCGACCATGTTTTTCATGGAATTGATACCATGAAACCTTAAAACAGAAGGTTACACAAATATACCATGAAAAAAAACTCACTGAATTCGTACCAAAAACACACAACTCATTGAAAATTTACAAATCTTTGTTGAGACTAAATCTCAGAATCAGATCTCGAATTGAGACCTAAATAACTCCATATTCAATCTAAGAGGAAAACTACAACAATACCTTGCTAGTGAACAAGGACGAATGGGTTTTTGTTGCCGATCAGAGTGGTTGATTTTAGAATTCTATCACCGGCCAGTGAACGGGGACGAATGGGTTTTTGTTGCCATTCAGAGTGGGTGACCGAGATGATGCCATCAGTTAGAGGGGATGCCGTCGATGCATCGGGCATTGACGAGAGTGGGACTTCATGGTGGCGTTAATGATGGACTTTGATTTGAGGGCGGCGACCATTTGAAATTTTCTGGGTTTGTGGGAGAGATTGGAGAAAGAGAGGGAGGTTATTTGGTAGGGTTTGAAAGAGACGGGGGCTAAAAGGAGATACTCTTGGCTAAACGAACTACAACATACGGTAGAAATGGAAATTACGGAAGTGGAAGAATACCATCTAATCTATTTCACTTGATGGGATTGCTACAGGGGAGGGATGATTTCTATTACGAAAAGAGAATTCCTTTTTGACAGAATAGGCAATATAAGTTTGAGCCCGTGATGCTTTTACATTTTTCTAGAGAATCAGGGTTTATGGGTTTGTGATTAGTAATGTGTTTGAATTAGAGAGAAAATCGAACCTATTTCCCGGATAGAGTTTGGAAATCCCATGTTTATAGGGATTTTATAACTGTTTCAATCTCAAGCAATCAATGTGATCTTCCCAAAATATAGTAGTAAAAGTTACCGTGAAAATGTTAAATCATTAATGAAAATATATACTACTAAAATATTTAGTAAGGGCACAGTGGTCCAATTTACATTTACAGGATTGAATCATAAAGATTCAAAACTCATAGGGTGACATCCTAAGGATAATATTGTAATAGGATGGCAAATTAAAATTCTCTATTTTTAATCACATTATTTGTCCAAACCGTGATCTTAAAACTAATTTCATTACTGTTTTATCTTCAAACTGTGATAATATTGTTGATTTAACTACGGTTTGCCATGTAAACCATAATTGTATAATGTTTTTAAACACTCTTTTTTGTTCAAATCGTGATCTTTTACGATCTTAAAACACGGTTTGTTGTCCAAACCGTAGTCTTATCTTGTTTATCATCACGCCTTATGTGTTTCCATATCAGTTTGGACTTACATTTAATCACAGACATAAACCGTGGTTGAATCTTGAAGACTTTTAATAACGGCTCCATCAACCATGGTTTTAAAACCGTGATTAAATTATAAAGATCACGTTTTTTACCCGTGATCTTTTAAGTTTATTGTAGAAGTGGGCAAACATCAAGACAAATGGAGCCTTGAGTCCCAATCAATAAGGGTTAATTTGCTATTGCTAAAATTATGAAACCAACTAGAGTTTATGTTTTTTGGCATCTAACACCTACCTAGTGAAGAGTTGAGTATTCGTATAAAGAGTAGAAGTTTCACAATACCTTTTTCAAACTTAAATTCTATTATGTGACACCATTCTTGGTTTTGTTCTTCAGTAAACAATGGTTCACTAAAATGACATTTTGGTTTGAAAAAATTCTAGAGATTTGCATGAGGCAAGAAAAGGGTTTAGATAATCAATTAAACCCAAAAAAAAAAAAAAAATGGTAAATGCCAGTTTCTTCATCTCTCTTTTTATGACTTAATTAATTAATGTCCAATTTGAGGGAGTGAAAACACATTAATTGTATTCATATATACTTCACATTATAATTTCTCAAAAGATGCTCTTGCACGTTTGAACAAAACAAACACGTAGCCACATGACTCAAACAATAGAAAACATCAAAAGTTTGATAAAAGGCAATACAATAAACTGCAAAAGCATTGTGAAATTATTGAATTAACCCTCCTCACTATCCCTCCATTCAATACACCAACATCCATAAAAGGGACATTTTAATTTCGTCCAGAATATTTTTTTGAAAAAAGTGGCAAGCCACCATTTTTTATTTTATTTTTTGGATCTGCCACCATGCATGTTTTTTGTATGAGTAATTTATTTGAGTAATATTTCGAGTAAAAGCTTATTTGATATGAAACAATCTACTGGGTGAACCTAATCCAAGCATAAGTTTGAGTAAAATCTTCATTGATGAAATTGTTGTAAATTGGAGGGGGAACAAATAGACTTGTAAGATTTGAGTAAAAAAAGAGTACTCTTACTTAATTAGTTAATTTGCTAAAAAAAGAGTAAAGAGTGGAGAGGCTCTAAGGAACAAAGATGAAGCTAAGAAGGAGTGCGTAGTGGCACATGTTACCGAATCCGGGGGAGGCGCTGTTCGGTAGGTGTTGTGCGTCATGTTGTGTGGCAAAACTACGTCGTTTTGCTCATTTTTTTAGTATATCCAAGGGCCCTGTTTGGAGAGTTAAGTGTGGGGTTTAATTTTGGGGTTCAATTTTAAGGGATTTAGGCTCTTTGGGGTAGGGTATAGTGGGTTTACGCATTTGGGTTTAGGCACTTCAGATTTAGGGTTTAGACACTTTGTAATGGTTTTTCCTTCCTCCAAACAAGGCCCTTGGAAGCTTTGGAAGTGTGCACAAAAGTCAAGCAAAATGACGTAGTTTTGCCGCACAACACATCGCACAACACCTACCGCATAGCACCCATCCTGGATCCTTACCATGTTACCCCCGGGTCCAAAAATAAAAAAATTATTTTGGTATTAAAAAAACATGCGTAGTTTACTTCTGGTATTAAACATGTTGATGAGCGACTAATTGATGAAAATAAGTTATTTTTTTGTACTAAGTATGTCGATGAATGATACCTACCGGATATTGAAAATAATTAACCTTCGAACACATGTAGTTTTTTCTATACTACTTACTCTTTATGCCTGTAAATATAGTCCACTAACAAAAAAGTCCAATTTTTGAATAAAGAAATAAAGCACCTTCGTGCATAGTTTCTTATATTTCTTGATACCAATTAAAGAACTAACTGCGATTTTTACCAAAAAATTACACGTCATTTTATTTTAAACTATCTCTGTGGGTGGGAAAAATGTATTATTATGTGTTAAGTTGTATTGATATCTATAAAAATATGTGTTGCAATCTATTCTTTCTTTCTTTTTTACAATACTTGCATACTATTTATCACCTGCGGGCAGTTCTTAGCAATACCCAAATATAAAAGAAGTCAGGTGTTGCTATAGTCGGGATTAATTGGGCCCTACTATGTACCCTTCGGCCATCCATTGCGAAAATACACGGCTCGAATCAAATCCGACTCCATGTGAAAGCCATTGCTTGGATTTAATCCGAGCCGTGCATTTTCACAACGGACGGCCAGATAGAGTGCATGGCATGGTGTCATACACCTAATACACAACAGGTACCCCTTTCCTTGCTAGTCCATGGCGGGCGAGGAGATTGACACATCAATTGCTATCCCTCATGATTTGCTTGATTGGATAAAGCCAAGCTGATGGGTTTATGTTAAGGGAATTGAGTTCGATTTATTATGTCAATCTTTATTTTGCAATAAATATCATTGCACATTCATTATCAATATGATGCAACAGTGATATATTGATATATTTTGATATATTGCCGAGCCAAATATATCAATATTGGATCAAATGTATCAATATGATGCAACAATGATATAGAGATATATACACAAACCAATTTTTGTGCCTAGTTTTGTGAAGAAGAGAGTGCAGCAGAGGTACATGGACAGAAGCCTAACCACATCCTCTCCATCTTCTTTACCATTTCCCTTGAGGGAGATGAGCAGTGGCGGAACATAAAGGGAAGGTAACACGTGCCACTCCAATTCCTGGTTTCTTAAAAAAAAAAGATAAATTTTTTTTGTGATTTTACTTTTGTATATATACTCAATGGTAAGGTGTTAGGGGTGGTGTGTTCGAGTCTTGAATGAGCACCGTTCAGGGATGGATCCAAAATTTTACCTTTGTGGTGGCGAAAATATGTACTTAAAAAATTAAAAGACAAATTGCATTATGAATACTCATCTACTCTATGAAAAACTATAATAACATAAAAATCTAGTGGTGGCGAGTCTATATAATTCGAGGATAAAAATCTATTTTCTATGTAATAATTGCATTTTCGGAAAACCTTGTGGTGGCGGCCGCCACCCCTTGTCCTCCCCTGGCTCCATCATTGGCACTGTCCAATTTTGTGCTTATTCATGTCCTTTTTCCTTCTTTTTCTTCTTTTTACTCCGAGGTTTGATACAATACATGAAAACTTTCCCATAAAACTCCCCTGAAAATGAAATGTGTGGTTGTGATTCATCAATGTACTATTGTGATAGTATACACTGGATGAATCACACCCACACATTTCACACATTTCACTTTCGGGGGAGTTTTATGGGAAAGTGTCTTCAGGTTCCATACTCTTTTTCTTTTACTCCACATGCGCACACCACACCAGTGCTTCACTTTCACGTGCACACACCCTACAAAAACAAACACCTATTTCTTCCATGCAAAACAGTATACTTATTTTTTTAGAGTATTTTCTAACTTTTTAAACGTTTTTCTCCTCTTCAATATAAACATCCCCAATCATTATACTTAGTAATTGTCCCAATATACTTAATTCAAGCATAAACTTTGCTAAGGTCTATGTGAAATATTACGGAGGTAATAATCGTTTCCCCTAAAAACAAATATTTCTTTTTTTCAAAAATTGTCAAAATTGCAATTTAGAGAATGGTCAGTTCGGACCAAAAAATTCATATCTTAATGTCTTTCATTTAAATACCATACGATAATTGGAGCAAACCTTTAGTTCTTTTCACAAACAAAACCCATGATAAAACATAATGATTATATGACTTTAATCCTAATTTTCTTCTTAATATTTTTCTACACAACATGCAACGAACTTTCCATTAAACGGTGCCATCCTAGTGTCCGAATCCTGATTCCGCCACTGGAGATGAGTTGATCTATTAAGCCTATTCCGGTACACATTGCATGGTTTAAAATCGAAATGTATAGTCATTGCAGTCTGCATGAGCTCCAAAAACTAAACAGTTATTTTAGGGCCGCAAATGAACCGTCTTGGCTTTTTAAGGCTGAGCTCATTTAGTAATTGAGTCGAACTTGAGGCGGAGTTTTAGGCTCGTTAAAGTTTGGCTCGATCGGCTTGCAAAAGCTCAGCTCGATTATATAGGATCGGCTCATTTAAAGTGGCTCATTAAGGGCTTGGCTTGTTTACGAACAAACTAAGCTCAAACACTAAAAAGATCTGCTCAGCTCGGCTTGTTTGAACCCCTAGTACTATGATCTTTGAGTCAGCCCACAACAAGACCAAATAAAACCATCCAATACGTATCTTAGAGTTATATTTGTTTTCTCACATGGAAAAAGTGTAGAACGAGAACAACGAAAAAGGATCAAAATACAGTGGCATCGCTTCGAACATAAGGTGGCACCGCTTCGAAGAAGATATGTTTTAGAAACTTTGTGATTTGTTTGCTAAATCTGTAAGAATATATACAACTTTTCAATTGAACCAGCGGCACCGTTACAGAACCAACACTTTGCCGCCCTTTGATCAACTGGTGCATTGCCAACAGGTACACATGTACATGAACAAGTTTCAAACCTGTGTATCCGCACTCTTTCGGACCAGTTTCGTACCCTTTCCGGACAGGCATTTGTTTGCCTATATATGGTCTGATTTCTTCCATTTCATTGACTCAATTTCAGAAGACACACACCACAATTTAAACACACCACACTTTTGCATACATAAAGGAGATTATATCAAACACAAGTCTCGGACGATCTCTTTCTAACATTTTCTGTTTCAATTTTCAGAACGTTCTTCCGGTTTAAGAAACTTTTACTTGCGTGAATTTTGTAACCTGTGTAAGTCTTGGTTTAATTTTCAGTTTGATTTTTGTGTGCGTAATTCTATAGAGATTTTCAGTTTGATTGGCTCCTGGTTGTTTTTTGCTAGTGAGGGTTTTTGCTATCGGGTTTGGTTTGGGTGGAGTGGCTTTTCTTTTTCGGGGTGTTTTGGTGCTCTTTGGCTAGGCGTTGGGGTTTAGGTTTTCCTTTTGATTGTTTGGTTGTCTTCTTGTCAGCCTTCCAATCTTTTGGGTCTCAAGAGGCTTTTTGCTTTTCTCTTGCCCCGTTTAATCTTGTATCTTTGATATTTGATTAATAAAATTCTTTTTTGCCGTGAAAAAAAAAAAGAGAGATTGTCTAACAAAATCTTGGACACATGGCCCCAAAAAATTCCCTGTTCTAATACTTCTTGAATATTTATTCCTATAACATAACAGGGTTAACCAATGGACGAGATTCAAATAGCCAAAGCAAAGGCAGAAATCCTCGACAAACTTGTAAACTCCAGTAACTACCCTGACAACCCCACCGGAAGGGTCACGGCGATACTCGGCGGCGAGAAGGTAGACTCGGTGGGGATAAGTAGAGTCATGGCGGAGCTCGCCATGTCAAGGGCACTGGCCACCAACCGGGACTTTAAGACGGTGTTGGAAGAGACGGAATGGATGGTGTTGGTGGAGTTTGGCAAGATTTTGGAGCCGACGGTGGACCCGTTGCTTAAAGGGCTGAAGGGGGTGGTGGTGGCGGCAGAGGCGGAAGGTGGCTGTGTTTGTGGAGTTTGTCAGGAGCAGATGAAGGCTGGTGAGGATGTTAGGGCTATGGGGTGTATGCATAAGTTTCATGTGCATTGTATTTACAGGTGGCTTAAGCAAAAGAATGAGTGTCCTCTGTGTAGATATTCTGGTGTCACCGGCCAAAAAATAAATGAGTAAAAACAGGGGTGATTCGTATTGAATTATTTAAGTAGTTGGTGGTGACCACTTGATCGGTTTTTAATTTGAATTTTTTCGTAAAAAAAGGTTCTTGGTAAGTTGGCGATATTGCAACGGTTGTATTGAATATCATGTTCGTGTCATGCTCATGCCATGCACGCATGCACCTACAAAGTTGATAATGAAGAACACACAGTTTTGACCATTGTACTTGACTAACATTCTTGATGAAATTCTTTAAAGATTTGCTATGCATGGTTCTTTGACTGGATCAATGTATGGGTATGCTTTGCTCTGCTCCAGCAACCCTAGCTATAATTTATCTACTCTTTTCATCAACTTTTTTTATTTTTTGGTGAGACTCAGTTGTCGGGTAAAGTTGTTCAGAAACTTTCAACGAATTTTTCACCCATTTCACATTTTAATGCATTTTCATTTGATTCTCTCTTCTCAATTCTCATAAACTCAGTTGCCAACATTCAACTTTTAGACGGTCCAATACTTAAAGACAGTGATGGTTTTAACCACTTGGATTTCTTGAGAATAATCATCAAACTTAAAAAATGAATCATATTAGTGTTGGAACTTGTGACTCATATGGAGAGATACAAAGGAGTTCTGATAAAAGGCCAGATGCCGGAATGGAATAGAGTAGGGCTATATATACTCTCTATTGTAAAAACCTTGGCCGATTTTGATCATAATAAACAGACTCGCTCTCGCTCTCGCTCTCGTGGAGGTACCCGATTTTGGAGTACCACGTAAATTCATGTGTTCGATTCTTTACTGTTTTCGTATTCATTATTGTGTACGTGTGGTGATTACCTGATTATTCTAACAATTAGGGTCTCGTGCTCGGCCCACTGATAAAAGTGGTGATAGAAGCAGAGAAAAATGGAAGAAATTTGGTGAAAGGCCAATTTTATTACTGGAAGCATTCATCCCAGCCTTTTCAGTTGTCACATTACAATTCAATGGACACCATCCACATAACTCACCCCTCCAACTTATACAATCAAGCAAACAAATTAATTTCCCCTCCTAAATTAACCAACTACGCCATTGATTCTTAACTGTCAAAGAATCCTCAAAAAACTTCTCCTACTTGTAGTTATTGTCATCTATAGTCACTGTATTATTACCCACAGTCGTCAACCGGATCAAAAAATATCTCACGTGAGAAAGGCGCTAAAAATGACCATTGTATTGAAAATTTTCTACCCATTGAGAAAGAATGAAATTCTCATTGACGTCACTTATGTTTTACGTTAGTTTGCATAATTATTACTCCAATCCAAACACCTTTTTATTATCGGTTGTATTTTATGACATTTTATTATTTTCATTGTTATTGCACGTTTTTATTTAAGTTATAAGCTGCTTGTTTCGGTAAAGAAAAATGGTATGGAGCGTATAAATGTAATTTTGGTAGAACACGTGAATAATATCTATCTATCTACTATATCCAAGGACGGAGCCAGGAATTTTACAACGCAGGGGCGAATTCTTTTCATAAAATACTTTGCAGGGGCGAGCCTACATAATTCATAGGAAAATTTTGTTTTTTTCTATATAATACTAGGGTTTTTTTTTTCTTGCAGGGGCGACAGCCCCTACTGGCTCCCCTCTGGCTCCATCACTGACTATATCAACGTTCAAAAAAAAAAGATTTCGTACCTTCTCTTTCGTATGTGGCTAGCTCTAAAGGCTTCTCCTTTCCTCTCTCTCTCTCTCACTCCTTAATCTGAAATTTTATTTTTGACAATAAAAACATCTCGGCTGTGTTCGGTTAGGAGTTTTGAGGGAGTTTAGTTTAGTTTTGATGATGCAAGCAGGTGTAATAAGTGGAGAGAGATAGAGAGAAAAGTGAAAAAAATGATGATATCATCAAAACCAAAACTCCCCAAAACCGGAGCTAAACTATTAACCGAACAAGGCCCTCATGTTTTGATAGTGATATTCTGTGGGAGGAATTGATGTGTGAAAAAAGTTATTGAGGCACCTAATTTTAGATAGTGATATTCTGTGGGAGGAATTGATATGTGAAAAAATATATTTCGAATTTGAACCCAATTTCATTTGATGAAAATAAAATTGAAAGGAAACATCAATATTTTGTAAATGATATACCTTTGTTTAAAATGTCAATGACGGCCGCTGCATGGGAATCTTTACTTGAAGATGTTCACTTTTTGTGAGAAAAAGGAAATTGGAATTCCAAATGAGAATGATATTGATATGTTGATTTTTCAGAGTGTCCCATGAATTTGGTTACACAATGTCACTTCCTGCGATCGCTCTAAAAACAGACTTGAGCATGCAATCGAATGCCATAAAAACCTTAATTACATAAAATACTTGGAATTAACATCCAAAACAAATCCCTAAAGAATAATCAAGAATGTTAATCAAGTACGTACAATAGTTAAAACTCTCTGTGTTGTTCATATCAACTTTGTAGGTGCATGTGTGCCTGGCACGAGCAAGATACTTGATACAACAGCTGCAATATCACCAACTTACCAAGAACTTTTTTTGATAAAAGATTCAAATGAAACACCGATCAAGGGGTCACCACCAATTACTGAAACAATTCAACACGAATCACCCTGTTTTTACTCCATTTCTTTTATTGGTCGGTGACACTAGAATATTTACACAGAGGACACTCTTTCTTTTGCTTAAGCCAACTGTAAATACATTACACATGAAACTTATGCACACACCCCATAGGACTAACTGTTAGGATTTTCGCAACCCCACAACACCCCTACGGATCTTGGAAACAATGAATCACAGAACAAAAAAACAAGTAATCATGCATAATGAAGAACGAAAAAAGAAATCGAGACACAGATATACGTGGAAAACCTCAACGTGAGGAAAAATCACGGGAGCCACACCACTCCACTATGAAATCGAAATCAAGAGTACAAGTCTTCTCGCAATCTCTCTGAGATCTGCGTTTTTTCTCGCCTCTCTCACTCTATTTTTCTCTGAAAACGTGTTACCCTAATTAAACACTAACAGCGAAATAATTAGGTTGGGTCTATAGCCGAAATTACACACCGAGGTCCCTCAAATATCGTTTTCGCTGGTGGAGGGGAATGACAAAAATACTTGAAAAGAATGGAACCATAGGCACAAATGGTAAGTATGCATTCAATATGCCAATTTAGGGGTTGGGACATGCATACCTTCAAAGCTTTAATGGCAAAATCAAGATCAAAATTCTCATTTGGTCAACTTCCATGGTTGTCATCCTCCTCCTCCTCCTCATCAATAATTAGCACTTCAATTACACCAACACATCTCTGGCTAGAAGGTTCAAAAACTGGCAAATCGAAAGATTGCTTAACACAACAATACACAGCACGTCGACAGTCTCGGCTGCTGCAGCTGCTACTGTAATAGTTATTCGAAGTAAATTTACTCAGGAATGCGCTGTGAAAAACCCCAAGGGTGCCTTTTTCTTTGTTATTACTTTGCTGATCCACAAAATATTTGACATACTCCTCATACATCATTCTACACCTGCACAGTTCTTGATCATCACCCTCATTCAGAGCAAAAGGTTGGTTTCTAGAAGTAAGCAAACTACAGCCCTCAATTGTTACAGGTGCCCAAAACTGAACCAGAACTGAAACATACAGGGGATTCCACATCATCTTTTGAAGTGAACTGGTTCAAACTTAGACCGAGAGCTGGCGGAGCCAAATGTATCGTCGGACAATTTGCAAAATTGGTACTCAATTTTGTTTGATGGCGGCGGTATGGCTACCACATCCGATCGAGTTGCCCATTTCCACTGTAAAAGAAAGATCAATATTTTGTAAATGGCTTATTTGTACGGATAGTCCCCAAAGTATTAGCGAAATGTCACTTTGATCCCCAAAATATAAATCGTGCTATTGAGTCCCCAATGTAAACAATTCGCGTTTAAATAGTCCCTAGAGCTAACTCCATCCAAATTGACTGTTAAATATAGGGGTATTTATGAAACTTTGTTACAAATATGTCATCTTCAACCTCCCAACTTCTAACCCTAACAAATTGACACCTCTCTCTCTCTCTCTCCTGCCGACAGGGGAAACCCCCCCCCCCCCCCCCCCCCCCTCCAGTCGCCCCCCTCTCTCTCTCTTTTGTCGGCCAAATCTTCCTCTTTCTTGCCTCTCTCTTTCACACACCAAATTCCTCTCTTTTCTTCTCTGCACGAATTTGGGTTCCAAATTGAAGGATTTTCGAAGTCTCTCTCCCCTTTGTGATTTCTGTCGGGGTGTGCTGGCGGAGATTGGGTGTGGCAGCGACGGTGGGTTCTCAATCTCCAGTCGAGATTAAAGGTAAGAGCTTCAATCCCATTGATTTGTGTACCAAATCAAGGGCTGACCATTCCTAGAACTCTACAAACTCATAGCGCAATCAGAAATCTGATCGAAATGCAAACTCATAGCACAACTAGAAATCTGATCGAAAAAAATATTTGAGCATAGAATCGGGTTCCTCATGGGGAGACGACCTCAACTCCGTTTTTCCGATCACAAATGGAACGCTGCAATGAACACACGCGTCGTCGATTTTTAGCGCATGTGTGAAACTGAGATCTACGCGCGGTCCTATGGTTGATGAAGACTGAAATTTTTCCATCACTCATTCTCAATTCTGCTAAAAATTCTAGAGTACTAAATCTGACCCAAAAATTGAGTTGACTGTTAAGTCTTGTGCCCCTTTGTGAAAGGAATCAAACCCTACAAGACCCATCGAGAACGGAGGAGCGTAGAGGTTGCACTCGTTGTTCCACAGCTGAGCGTGACTAGGAACTTTCTGTTGAGGAACGAAAACACCATTTGTCATTGTTTAAATGGAGTCCAACTTTTATTACTCGGGGCCGGAGTTTTTCGCGGAGGATTAAGCAGTGACTGGTTTTGGGTGGAATGGAGTTTGGAGTTTTTTGAAGAAATGTAGAGTGGGTTTGGAGAGAGAGAGAGAGAAAGAAGGATAAGGCAGGAGAACATGGGGTTTGACGATAATGCTCTTGTCTTTAACAGTCAATTTGGATGGAGTTAGCTCTAGGGACTATTTAAACGCGAATTGTTTACATTGGGGACTCAATAGACACGATTTATATTTTGGAGACCAAAGTGACATTTCGCTAATACTTTGGGGACTATCCGTACAAATAAGCCTTTTGTAAATGCTATAGCTTTGATTATTTTATAAATGCTATTGCTTTGATTATTTTGTAAATGCTATAGCTTTGATTAAAATGTCCATGAGAAGGCTTCAAATGACGACGGACGCTGCATGGGAATCTTTATTTGAAGATTATCTCTCTTTGTGAGAAAAGGGAATTGATAGTCCAAATGAGAATGACATTGATAAGTTAATTTCTGTTGAGCCGGAGTGTCCCCATGAATATGGTTACACAATATTACTTGTTGCGATCGCTCTAAAAACAGACTTGTGGGTTTAACGTCGAATGCCATAAAAGACTTATAATTATTTAATTACATAAAATACTTAAAATTGACATCCAAAAAGCCCTAAAGAATCATCAAGAATGTTAATCATGTACAATGGTTAAAACTCTCTATGTTCTAATCAACTTTGTAGGTGCATGCGTGAATGGCACGACCATAACACGAACAAGATATTTAATACAACCGGTGCAATATCACCAACTTACCAAGAACCTTTTTTCACAAAAAATTCAAATTAAAAACTGATCAAGTGGTCACCATCAACTACTGAAACAATTCAATACGAATCACCACTGTTTTTACTCCATTTTTTTTATTGGTCGGAGACACCAGAATATCTACACAAAGGACACTCATTCTTTTGCTTAAGCCACCTGTAAATACAAAACACATGAAACTTATGCATACACCCCATAGCCCTAACATCCTCACCAGCCACCATCTCCGCTTGACAAACCGCACAAACACAACCGCCTTCCTCCTCCAACACCACCACCTCTTTTATCCCTTCAAGCACCGGGTCCACCGTCGGCTCCAAAATCCTGCCCAGCTCCACCAACACCATCAGTTCCGTCTCCAGCAACACTGTCTTCAAGTCCCGGTTGGTGGCCCGTGCCCGCAACAGGGCCAGCTCCGCCATGACTCTGCTTATCCCCGCGGAATCTACCTCCTCGCCGCCGAGTTTCGCCGTGACCCTTCCAATGGGGTTGTCAGGATAGTTACTGGAGTTCACGAGTTTGACGAGGATTTCTGCCTTTGCTTTGGCTATTTGAATCTCGTCCATTGGTTAACCCTGTTATTTTTTTTTTTCAGAGCAGGGAATAGGAATTAATATTCAAGAAGTTGAAATAGAGGGGGTTTTAGAACAGGGGATTTTTTAAACCAAGAATTGCACAGGTTGCAGAATTCACGTTAATAAAGTTTCTCAAACAGGAAGAACGTTCTGAAACTCGAAACAGAAAACGTTAGGAAGAGATTGATCAAGACTTGTGTTTGATATAATCTCCTTTAAGACGAAAGTCACCTCGCTACGATGCTACGAGTTTACCAATGCTAACTCGTCCCCCGATTTCGCCTTGTAGAAGCAGCGCTCCAATACACAAGTCTGTCAAATCAAAATTGTGTATTGAACTCACTCTCCAAAGGGAAAATAATGTAGAGCAATATGAGGAATAATGAGTAGGAGAGGGGCAGATTTTCGAAGTGTCGTAGAATATATTGGAAAACTAGATGTGGAAATAATTCTTTTGTGTAAAAAAATACGTAACAGATACTGAAAAAGAAACAAAAAATAAATGAGAACAAATTAAGCACTACAGATATGTATTGCTACAGCCTACAGAACCAGTTAATGGGAATTGGGAAACAACTCTTATTCGACTATAACAGAAATTATAAGTGATAAAAAAACAAACCCACAGAATGCGGATACCAAACTGCAAGTAGATCAATGCCAGCGATGTATCACTGTTTCCTTAAAGCAGATTTTGCTCTCACTATGGTGTTCACGATTCTGGACGTCCGCCTCCTTGGATACAACAAACGCAGCACTTCGTATGCGTACCCAACGAACTAAAATTATGTAGAACTCTCTCGGACTCTATATGAAAACGTGTGGTGTGTGTCTTTTGAAATTGAGTCAATGAAGTGGCAGAAATCAGGCCATATGTATAGACAAACAAATGCCTCCCCGGAAAGGGTACGAAACTGGTCCGAAAGGGTGCGGATACACAGGTTAGAAATTGGTTCATGTACATGTGTACCTGTTGGGAATGCACCAGTTGATCAAAGGCCAGCAAAGTGTTGGTTCTATATGAACCCGAATAAGCGCGAACCTGTTCGGTTTTGAGAGAGTAGCGGGTACAGCCACGCACCTGTTCGGCCCAACTCTTTATGCCTGTTGCATGGGGTCCATGGGTGCGTCCACAGGGGATAATAATTAGCACGAGTCCTAAGTGGATTCAAGCACTTGAGGTGAGAAGTCCTAAGTGGATTCTACCACTTAAAGTGACAAGTCCTATGTGGACACAATCACTTTAGTGATAGAGATAAGTAAATGCTATCACTATCACCTACTTATCTCATCTATAAATACTCATTGCTTTGTATAGAAAAAAAGATATCAGTCATATTTTTCTACACATCAAGTACTACATATAATCTCTCCCTCTCCTAGTTCTCTCCAGGGCACCATTAAAGAATTCTAGGGATTTGAAACGTGTGAAGTTAAGTGGAGGACTCTAGTAGTCGCTCCATCAGCGTGAAAGGTTTAACATAGTGCAGGACGTGCGTGTTGGTAGGAGCTCGTAAAGCAAGCTATTCGATCCTCTATATTTGGTGTAATCCGCAACAGATATTTTGTATTACCGATATTATTTTCCTACAGTGGTATCAGAGCCGTTGTTGCTTGTTTTCGCCCTTTATACGCGCATTAAGAAGTTTAAGCCCTGATTTGCTTATAATTGCTATCGTAGTTTTTTTTACCGGAAAAAATATTTTTTTTGTAAATATTGTTTTTTCCGTGAATTAAATATTACTTTCGTAGTATATTTCAGAGGCTATTAGATGTTTCTGGATTCTCGAAAGGACAATAGACATGCGGTGCAATAAACTTATGTGTTTTCTTTATTAACCAATCGACTGATAAACTTTGTGTTAGCAGTCCATAGATAACACATCAACAGTAAGCTCATGCAAGCCCAAGGGATTGCTTTATGCAAAGCCCGTGGCGTAGCTTTAGCCGCACGCCGAAGTCCATTATGTGGCTTTGTGCAAACATACTACGTAAAAAAAAAAGGGGAGAATCCCACGTAAAGGCAGTCCATCATGTGGCTCATACACATGATGACTTGTCACATATATGCTTGTAGGTCTCCACACTAGATTATTCCTCTTGTGTTTTGTACTTGCACGTTTCTGGCTAAGTGTCAATCTGATGCTTCTTGGTTCAAGAAAACACAAAAAGGCCAGTGAAAGCAAAGTGTATCTATAAGCGCACACGGTGGATCATTCGTAATATGTTTACGTGATCGGTCCTAGTGTTTAAAACACTTAATTAATATATATTAAGTGATTAGTTAGTTGTTTTGCATGATCTGTTTATTTCGGAATGTGCATATATATTATTATTAAAATAAAAAATTAAAAAAAAAACTTAGTGTTTGGATATACATCAATGACCAGTACATTAGATAATAACAATAACTATGCATTCTGTTTTGTTTTCCGAAGCAGCATCAGATATTATTGTTATTCTTTTTTTTATTATTATTGATTGGTTCGATATTATATGACAATCCTTCTAATAATTGATCAGTTCATTTCATTTATGCAATATTTGAGTATGTGAATTATTACTGTATTGTGGATGGTGGGATTTGTTCTCCATATTTTATTTTAAATTATATGGACATTTAATTCTATCTCACATTATGGGAGATGATTATTAGCACCTAAAAAACGCGAAATTTTCGATTTTGTAATGTGGGAAAGAATTTTATGATCTATAAAATTTAAGAATAAAATATTAAGATATGTGCCTAATTAATTTCTTGTGCAATGAATGTAGTTTAATGGCATCCAAGAATATCATTGCTGATCTGAATAAGGGAGAAAAACTCAATGGAACCAACTATGATATCTGGCATAGGAAGGTTCAGTACCTTCTCAACGAGCAAGAGTTGCTTGACCACTTGACCAATATCATGGCCCCACCTAAGACGGGGACCACTGCGCAGCATCGCCGTGACCAACAAGCCTATGACGATTGGCGTAAGAAGGACAAAAGTACGTGCTTTACCTTGCTCAATTGCATGCACGACGACCTTCTTGGTGAATTTGAGAATTTCACAACTGCCAAAGAAATGTGGGATCAATTGCGCCTAAAGTATGGAGGCACATCAGCAACAAGGCTTCGTGCCCTTACGTTAAAGTTCAATCAATATGTGATGGACCCAAAGCATACTATGGCTGAGCACCTTAGGGTGATGTCAGCTATGATAAGAGAAATGAAAGCTGCTGGCAATAATCTCACTGATGAGCAATAGATTTTGGCTGTCATCAGATCCCTTCCTGAACCTTTGTGGAAAGATGTGAAATTAGTGCTTACGCACAATGAAGGGATCAAGAATTTTGATGACATCTCTCGGCACCTTGAGCTAGAGCGGAGCGCTTGGATGCGAACCGCAGTGCTGCACTTGTCGCTAAAGCTGGACAGCGCAAGGGGCACAGGCCCCAGCGCAAAGGACAACAAAAAGGAGCTAGACAAGGAAGGGCTAAAAATCTGGCGCCAAAAGAAGGCAAAATAACCAAGCGTCACAGAGGCAAACGTGGTGGAAAGGATAAGTCCAAACTTAAATGCTATAACTGTGGACAGAAGGGTCACTTCGCTCAGGAATGTTCTGAGCCCAAGAAGGTAAACCCTAACTCTAGTTCTCTAAATGTTTTTGTTTGCTCACATGTGTTTGTGACTCATTCTCTCCTTGGTTGGATTGTAGATACGGGAGCAACAAAACATGTTGCTAGAGATCGAGCTGGATTTGTAGATTATCATCGGATACCAGTAGGTAGACACTACGTAATAATGGGAAATGGATCACAAGAAGCAGTTTTGGGAGTCGGGACCTTCCAGCTTAAGATGCGTTCTGGGCGTAATTTACTTCTTCATGACGTGCTTCATGCACCCACTATCCGATGTAATCTAGTTTCAGTTTTAGCATTATTAAAGTTAGGATTTTCTTTTTAGTTTAAGGATAATAGTTTGTCTATTTATCTTGGAAAAACTTTTTATGGTCATGGTAGTTTGCAGAATGATTTCTTTATGTTGGATCTTGATTCGAATTTTAATAATTCTGCTATTTGTGTTGCATCTTCTTCTACTTCTGATATTGTGTCTAATTCAATAAACTGGCATGCAAGGCTTGGCCACATAGGCCAAGAAAGAATGGCTAGACTAGCTAGAGAAGGGCTATTGGGCTCTCTCACTAAAGTTAGTCTACCTACATGTGAGCCTTGTTTGGCTGGTAAAGCATGCATAAAGCCTTTTGGTAAGGCTTCTAGGGCTTCTCATCCGTTGGAGCTAGTCCATTCTGACATATGCGGACCAATGAATGTCAAGGCACGACATGGTGCATCCTACTTTATAACATTTATAGATGATTTCTCACGCTTTGGCTCAGTATTTCTGTTGTCTCACCGCTCTGAAGCTTTGAATTGTTTCAAGCGCTTTGTAGCAGAGGTTGAGAATCAGAAAGAGAGAAACCTGAAAGTTTTTCGAACTGATAGGGGCCGAGAATACTTGTCTGATCAGTTCAAAGTATTATGTGAAGAAAAAGGGATACGCAGACAATTGACGATTCCTGGTACTCCGCAACAAAATGGTGTTGCAGAAAGAAGGAATCGAACTCTTCTTGATATGGTTAGGTCGATGATGGCACAAGCAAATCTGTCGATAAGTTTTTGGGGAGATGCTCTTTTGACTGCTGCCTATGTCCTTAACCATGTGCCTTCAAAGTCAGTTCCTTCCACTCCATATGAGTTATGCAATGGCGAAAAGCCTAATTTAGAAGGCTTACGTCCATGGGGAACTGCTGGGTATGTTCACAATACTTCTCATAAACATGGAAAGTTGGTCCCTAGAGCTAATAAATGTGTTTTTATTAGATATTCTGAGCACTCTAAGGGATATGTTATGTATGGTGAACACCCTGATGGTGGAATGACTGAAATTGAGTCACGCGATGTGGATTTCCTAGAGAAGGATTTTCTGAGCATTGGTGAGGTTAAGAAGGATCTTGAGCTCTATGAGTTAGAGGAACCGCTAGGAGATTTATCTCCATCTCATATGCAAGATGAGGATATGCATTCTCATCCAATAGTTGCTGGAGATAGTGGGAGAGACCCTTCACCTAGTGGGAGTGTACCGCTGAGTGGGAGTGTACCACTAGACGACTCTTAAGATCCACAGATTCGAAGGAGCCAGCGTGGAACAGTTCCTCGTCGTCGCTTTGAGATTGAAGGTGAGTCCCTCATGACTGTTTCAGTGGATGTTGATGAGCCAGCTTCTTTCGAAGAAGCTATCAAGTCACCTGCTTTAGATAAATGGATAGTTGCTATGCAGGAAGAGATGAGTTCAATGGCTAAGAATAAAGTTTGGGAGTTAGTTGATCTTCCGCCTGGGCGCAAGACCATTGGCAATAAATGGGTCCTAAAGATTAAGCGCAAGGCTGATGGGTCAATTGACAAGTATAAGGCCAGACTCGTGGCGAAAGGCTATACTCAACGTGAGCGTGTAGATTATGAGGAAACATTCTCCCCTGTTGTGAGATTTGTTTCCATTCGCCTCATTCTCGCAATCGTTGCACATTTAGATTTGGAATTGTTTCAAATGGATGTTAAGACTGCATTTCTCAATGGAGAACTAGATGAATAGATCTATATGGATCAACCAATGGGTTTTCAGGTCAAGGGACAAGAGCGCAAGGTTTGCCGCCTAAAACGTTCCATTTATGGCCTGAAACAATCGTCTAGACAATGGTATATACGGTTTCATCAAGCTATTATTACCATGGGCTTTACGATGATGGAAGAGGACCATTGTGTGTATGTGAAGAAAATTGAGAATAAGTTTCTCATTCTCTCATTATATGTGGACGATATTTTGTTGGCGGGAAATAATTTGGAGTTAATCAAAACCACTCAAGAGTGGTTGTCCTCCACATTTGAGATGAAGGATTTGGGTCAAGCAGATTATGTGCTTGGGGTTAAGATCTCAAGAGATCGTTCTAAGAGACTTCTCAGTTTGTCTCAAGAGACTTATATAAAGAGGATTTTAGAATGGTTTCGTATGCACTATTCCAAACCCATAGATACTCCAATCGAGAAGGGTCAAATTCTTAGCACTGAGCAAAGTCCCAAAACAGAAGAAGAAAAGAGGCAAATGGAAAATGTTCCATATGCAAGTGCAGTTGGTAGTCTGATGTATGCTATGATGTGTACTCGACCCGACATATGTTTCGCAGTTGGGATGGTCAACCGATATCAAAGTAATCCTGGTACTGCCCATTGGGGTGCAGTTAAGAGAATTTTTCGATACTTGCGAGGAACTGCAGACTTCGCCTTATGCTACCATGGTGGCCCCTTAGATTGGTTGGCTATAGTGACGCAGATGGGTCTGCTAATAGAGATGAGCGTAAGTCTGTGTCTGGCTATGCTTTTATACTTGGAGGAGGAGCCATTTCATGGTGCAGCAAAAAGCAGCAGTGTATTTCTTTATCGGCAATGGAATCAGAATATGTGGCATGCACTACTGCTATTCAAGAAGCGATATGGTTAAGGCGTTTTTTGCAGAGCTTGAGTGTAACGAGTCATCTGGGTGAGGCTGTTGTGCTTCATTGTGATAGCACGGCAGCAATAGCTTATGCAAGAGATCCTAAGTACCATGGTCGAACCAAGCATATTGACACCCGTCATCACTTCATTCGTGATATCATTGCGCAAGGACATGTGGTCCTAAAGCATATATCTACCAGCGACATGGTTGCCAATCCTTTGACCAAACCTATTGCTAGAGACATATTTCGTAGACATGTTAGGGGTTTGGGTATACGTAGGATCTGATATGCTTGAATTTGTTGGACACCTTTCAGTATTATATGCGTTAATGAGATTTGTTTTCAATTATTAATATGCAAATTCGTAATATTGTTGATTAGTGCACATATCATATTTAAATTGTCACCAGGTTTTTGATCGACCCTCTCACACGGGTGATCGCCTCGGCGCTGAGTTGCGAGCGGGATGAGACACAAATTGATCTTGTGTGGTCACCTTGGCTCTTATAAAGTGAGCAAGGATTTAAATTTAATAATCATTTGTCGCCTTAGCAAGGGCTAAGATGAGACTGAAAAAGTCGAACATGGAGCTTATCCACACCTCCATGAAGCCTGTATGAAGCCAGATGTGAGATTTTTGAAAAAGAACTTAAGTAGAACTTGTCTCAGAAACTCAGGTTATGCGCTTGAGTAGCGTTTGAACCTAGATCTGTATGGTGTTAGAGTGTGACATAACCTAAGTGGGAGCTCCACCATAGCATACAAATCATACTGTATGTGTTTTGAGACGACCGTAAAAGGGTGTGACAGAATAGATCCCTACTTCGTCACTGTGTGAGCCCTTGGACTATGTAAGTCCGCATATAATATACCCTTTGGGACTTAGAACTATGCCATGAAATTAAAGCTTGGTGTTGCTACTTTAGCATGTTATCCAAGGGCCACAAGATATACGATCTAGCGGAGCATGTCTAGGAAAGCAGTCAAGGTGAGATGGATTGACATGAGTATCTAAGGAAAGATCATTTGATATCACACTAATGATTTGTGGCTCATAGCCCGGGCGATTGTGTCAATGATAGTTTGTTGATACAATCTTTGAGCACAAATGCATTGAAAGGTCTTGCACGGCTCTGTTGTACTACATGAGGGATTAGAGGTGCAAGATTTGGTGTGGTTAGATGATTTGGGGTATAGACGAGATAATGGGTGTTATGTTAGTTAGATGGTGGCTTAATATAACACTACCTTTGGTACTTTTCTTGCTTGGTCGCACGTTTCATTTTCCCGTATGAAGTTGAGAATAGGATTGAGGAATTCGTTGAATGGGAGATTCAATATATACCCACTGTGTACGAGTGGGAGATGTTGCATGGGGTCCATGGGTGCGTCCACATGGGATAATAATTAGCACGAGTCCTAAGTGGATTCAAGCACTTGAGGTGAGAAGTCCTAAGTGGATTCTACCACTTAAAGTGATAAGTCCCATGTGGACACAATCACTTTAGTGATAGAGATAAGTAAATGCTATCACTATCACCTACTTATCTCATCTATAAATACCCATTGCTTTGTATAGAAAAAAAGATATCAGTCATATTTTTCTACACATCAAGTACTACATATAATCTCTCCCTCTCCTAGTTCTCTCCAGGGCACCATTAAAGAATCCTAGGGATTTGAAACGTGTGAAGTTAAGTGGAGGACTCTAGTAGCCACCCCATCAGCGCGAAAGGTTTAACATAGTGCAAGACGTGCGTGTTGGTAGGAGCTCGTAAAGCAAGCTATTCGATCCTCTATATTTGGTGTAATCCGCAACAGGTATTTTGTATTACCGATATTATTTTCCTACAATGCCCAACTCGTACCCTGTGAATCTCCTCCTTTTTCCCAATGTGGGACACTTCATTTTCTATAACAAATGACCAACTTTACGAACCAATTTCTTTCACATCTTAAATGGTATTTTTCCAAGTAAATATTCTATTTATATATAAAACCATTTCTAACAATCCTCCACATGAAAGTGTGGCTGTGGCAGATTGATGTATTTTTTCTTCTATTTCATTTTTTGGCCATGTTGGCATCTGATGTTTTCTTGTTGGGGCAGGATGATGTCTTATCAATTCATCCCTTCCCCCTGTTTCTCTGTTTATGTTAGTCATCTCTCTTTATATATAAAATTTTATTTTGCTGATAAAAAAAAAAAAAAAATCCTCCACCACATGAAAGAAATTCTCCGGACAAATCATGCAAATGCAATGCAAACTAAAGAGAGTTCACTACTTCCTTCCACTGAGTAGATTGGTGCCCTTGTCAATTTTTATTCCACACATGCTTCATACTTATGATTTTTATCAATATTAAAATTTTGCCAATAATCCATGCTTGCTAATCAACCCAAAGAGTCAAAATTCACAAATCCTAATCTGCCATGCCACAAAAAAGAGGACTCAAACAAGTAAGCAAAAGATGTGTTCTTATTATTAGCTATAGCAGTTGGTACAACAGACATTACATTCATCTTGAACAATCCGTCATTCAGATAACCCTTACCCATAAACATTCCATCCTTAGTCAAAACAAATTTATCAGACCAAAAAACAAGTTTGAAGCCATTCCTGCTTAATAGTGACCCTGACACAAGATTTTTGCGAATCTCGGGCACATGCAGCACATTGTTAAGCGTGAGTTCTTTCCCTGAAGTCATTTTAAGCAGAATTTCCCATGAAAAGTTGCTCTCCATTAGCCACTGGTTGACAGGTGGTAAATTAACAAAATCCTATCGAAACAAACATGACGGGTTGCCCCCGTATTCACCCACCACTCCTTGGTGTTTGAACCAACCAGATTCACTTCGGAAACCACTGCCGACATAGTCATCTCAGACACTTCATTGGATAAGTACTCTACTTCTGTCACATTTGCCTGAGCATGCTTCGGCCTTGTTGGCATTCTCTGTCTTTGCGAGTTCGTGCTTGAGATAGTTCTTAAAATCTGAAAAATCAGGGTTTCCTAATAATCCGTTAAATAAAAAAACCCTAATAGTATGAACGCGAATCAAAAAGTTACCTAGCACAAATCACACAAGCAATTAAACAGATGAGCACACGATATACGTGGAAAACCCCTGAATGAGTAAAAACCACAAGAAGGAATCAAATCACTATTATCATTGTGTTGTTACAGATGTACCTATCCAAACGAAATAAATCCTTAGTTTCTTGACGAGGTATATTATATGCAAAAGGAAAAAAATTGTTTAATAGATTTCACTTTTACACAAAAACAAACTCTATTTCAACCCCTAGTGTCTTCCAATGTCCCATGAGGAGCATTCGTATTTTGAAATTGTTGAATTTGGATTCATTATCAACACCACTAAACATATTCCAAGAAATCGAGGCCTAAATTTATTATAATCAAGACGTGTAAGTAAAAATAATTGAATACCTTGTTTTGAGTATTAAATTGTTGATCAAATAACTAGCTTTGTAACATGTCATGTTGACACGTTATGGAGTACTCAACGATTCATCCAATTCCTTATTGTGCTTGTGTCTTAGCCAACAATGCGAGAGCAAGAGAGGAGAGAGAAGGCTGAGTTCCTTTTATTTATTTAATTGATAATTTTAGATTCCCAAAATTTATTGGGTTGTACTAATTAGTTTGTATTGTTAGGCTATATTATTAAGTTATCCAAATTTAGCATGAGTTTTATTTGTTTTAACTACACTCATTGATCCAGTGTTGACAATACTAAAAAAAATCACTTCATACGTAAAAAAAAATATGTTTTGGGTTCAAGGTAGAGCCGCCCGTGATCCCAAGAGTCATAGTTATTCTGTGTTTTCTGGGATGTCAATAAGCAGAGTAGACCACTTAACCAAGCCAAGCAGGCTATCCAACCGAGCAGAGCAGATCTAGTTGGTGGTCGGTTTTACAGATATGTTTGTAGCTCGAGGGCGAGGAAGAAGCAATGCCGCAGAAAAGTGAAATTTACTTTATTATCACATCAAGTTATTCTACATTGGTTTTGTTATCGACGTGCAATTTCAAGAATTGAATGCTCATTCGACTGAGGCAAACAACGAGTTTGCTACTTTAAATAGCATCTTTGAATCCATATGCAACCCATTCCCTAATTTTGACAAGAAAAAATTTCGCCCCACCGAATTTAAATCCAAAAGAAATCTCTCCGCTTGAGCTTTTGGTATTGCATGATCAACCTGATACGTATATTTTTGACATGCACTGCAACGATGAGATCTCAAGGTTGAATGAAGTTACCGACTTTTGTCAAAATTAGGGACACAAACAAGTCGAGCTTTGTAGAACTCGAGCTCGGTTCATTTAGTAAACGATTTAAAAATCGAGCTTGAGTTCGGTTCATTCGTAAACAAGCTGAGCCCTTAACGAGCTGAGCCAGTATAATTTACTAAACAAGTAAACGAGCCAAGCCTATATAAACGAGCCGAACTTTTGCAAGCCGTGCTTTATCAAGCTCGTTTCTTAAACGAGCCTAAAACTTGAGTTCGAACTCGGCTCAAATCTCAATTATTAAACGAGTCAAACCAAGCCACGAGCTACTCACAAACAGCTCGATTCATCTGGCTTTGACATCAATTTTTTTAGTTGCAGAAATTTGGAATCTTGTGAAAGGAGGTCATGAGAGCGGTTCCTAGCTACTGCGGCTCCCTTGTACACTTCCCTTCATTGATCATGCCAACTTAATTCCCACCAAATCCATTTCCCCTTACCTTCCAACCTCGTGAGTATCCCCCACAAGTTCACTCCAAGACACACCTAAACCCAATCATACAAAACACCCTAACAACGCACGCTTAAATAATAATATCCATTGAAACCGGTTCATCTTTGTACAAAAGAATAAATAATAGCTAGTGAGGAAACAAAAGCAGCTAGAAAAGAGAAGGTTTAGCAACAAGATACTTCAAATAAACTGTAACGAATCACCGATAAATAAACGGCCATGAATCAAGACTAGTGTGATCATCCAGTTATTGGAAAAATATGGTTTGTGTAAACCATATTTATAAGTAAATTGGAAATTGTACCAATCAATTGTTTGTAATTTTGAGTGGTTGGGATTGTGAGATTTACCGCACGCGACACTGTACCGAACCTTACCAGGCGTGACAGTGGGTCCATGAAATTCAGAGACTATTATTTATGAGGCAGCAGTAGCGTCGGTTAGTGAGGTGTTTAGTGGTACGCGAACAACTTAGTATTTTGTGCAAAGAATGTAAAAAGTAATCGCAATTTAGGACATGACTGTTCGGATCAAAAAAATAATATCTTAATGACTTCCATTTGAATAACACGAGATAGTTAGCACGTACATACAAGAAAAAACCTAATTATATGATCGATTGGATGTTGAAAACGGACACTCCCGCCTTTACATATGTAGATCTCGGTTGATCGGTGCAACTCTTACCTCCAAATCCTAGCTCCGCTTTCGGGATGATCCACATTTTTGGTGGACTTCCCAGTCCACATTCGATCGGCTTTATACTATTTGAGTTTGAGGTTGCGTGAACCTGATTAGTACTTTACTAACAAAGCTTATGAAAAGTAAAAACGTCTACTTGAAGGCTTTGGATCCAAATATGTTGCACTTAATTGTGAACACGTTTTGGGGCTTGTGGGTGATGCGACAACAACACATAATTCAAACCCGTTTTCTCCTTTTTCCCCTTTTTTGTTTTGTTAATCCCAAGTAAAATAATACTATTTTAGGAAACAAATCAATTTGATCTGAACACGTTAACAAGCTAGGTCAGGCTGTGTAATTATTCAAGTTTTGCTTGAAAAACAATAGGAGGGTGGAAGTTGGGTTCAAGCTTAACTTCTGAATCAGTTTATGAGGTAATTATCCACGCTCCCGGCCGGTCTGGCCGGAGTACCATGTGGCATTGCCTACGTTGTACTCCCAACCATTTACGTAGCGACAATTTGATCTTTTATTTGTAGGAAGTAACACATGGTACTCCGGAAGTACCCAATAATTAACCGCTGGGTATGGATGATAGGAGTACGAAGGGAGCTCAACAGTCACACGCCCACCCGAGCGACCAATTTCTATAAGCTTCCAGCGACTAAAACAAGGGCTTTACTCAGCGAATTATAATCAGATTTTTTATTTTTTACCCCTACTTAATTAAGGTTTTTTTTTTCCGAGTAATGCAGGCTATCTCGGGCCAACTTGTCAGCCCCTCGTACAACCATATCACATACATAGGGTGGGGATGAGATGTCCCAAAAAATTACTGAGAAGGAGCATCGAACATTAGACCTTAGAAGAAAGTCTGAGGTGACCCTAAGTGATTTCACACGCTTTGTAGATATCTTACATACTTGTGGAGATGCATTTAAATTGTTTATGATTTGTTTTAAAGGGTTTTTCTATTAACAATTTTGTGGACTGTCAATAAATTCAGAAAAAATAGAAAAAAGTTATACATTTCGATACACTTTTTAAAATACTTTCACATACATTTCGATACACTTTTTAAAATACTTTCACATACTTCTATACACTTCTCATATTTTTCAGTATACTTTTTAAGCTTTAACTTCTTTTAATGGATAAATTTTAGAAATGGTCCCTCTAGCTTCAATCAAGTCTCAGTTTCGTCCCTCTAGTATCAATGCAATGTTTTTAATCCCAAAGTTTGGTTAACGCATCTATTAGGTCCAATTGATAACATTTACCACCCAAACTAACGGAAAAGTGCCTAATGAAGAGCAATTTCAACATTTTAGGGCCTTTTCCCTTTAGAATTCACTATTGGGCCCCATTCTTCCTAAAAAAAATTTATTTTTTTGTTCGTCTCTTCTAAATTTTTGTTACATTCACGTTATATTTTTGGGATTAATTAATCATCTCTCTCAACGAGGAGTCTAAGAAGCAAAAAAAAATTATGACCAAAAACAAAAACGGTTCAATAAAGACAAAAATAAATACCTTTTTTTTTTTGTCTAAAATGTCATCTTATATGAAAAAAATTCAACTTTGGTGTACATTGGTTTTGTTTATTCAGTATTTTTTTTGCTTTGGTCATAATTATTTAATTTTTAGAATCTTCTCCTCGAGAGAAAGGATTAATCCCAAAAATATGACTTGAATCTAACAAAAATTAAAAAGAGACGAACAAAAATATAAAAAAAATAAGAAGAACGGAGCCCAATGGTGTATTACGGAGGGAAAATGTCCTAAAATGTCGAAACTCTCATTCATTAGGCACATTTCCGTTAGAAGCAAACGTTTTCTCTTTGACCTAAGAGCATCACTAGTAGTATACTCAAATATGGATACTCAAATATTGCCACATCACATTTTGAGTATTCATTTAATGGGTTTATAAATTTGAGTATCTACCCTTCTACAATAGTTCATTTGTGTTCATAATAAAAAAAGTATTACTCACTCTATTTTTATTCATAAAATGGGCACAACTTTAAATTTGTACATATATATTTTTAAAATATTAGTACCATTTAAAAGATATTCACAATACGTTTAAAATGAGATTAATCTTGAACATATTTTGGTAAAGATTAAAAATTGATAATTTCAATTTTTGAGAGAAAGCAAAAAAATTGAGTTTCAAATTAAGTAGTGCAAAAAAATTGAATTTTGAATTAAGTATTTGAAAAATGGAGAGAGAATATTGTTACTTTTGATAGGGTGTGGTCCCCAAAATTTGGTTATTGAGGTTTGGTTATTGAGAAAGATTGGTAGTTTTGAGTATCCAAATGCCAAAAGTTGAGTATTTGTAACAAATGTTGTTAACTTTGAGTATTTATCCAAATACCATTGTAAGCCTCTTTTGTGTATCAAAATACTCATCTTTGAGTATTTTTGTGTTTGAGTATACCACTAGTGATGCTCTAAGCACGGTAACCAAATTTCGGAGCTAAAAATGTCTGAATTGATACTAGGAAAACAAAAATGAGAATCGTTTGAAATTAGAGGGATCATTTTTTAAATTTCCCCTTTCTTAATTGAGAAATACTTATTTATGGAGTCTCCGTAAATAAGGAGTTTGCACCGAGCAAATCGAGGTCATGCATTCCCGGATTCAACGTCTCGGATTAATACGCGAATTTTGTTTTTGTTTTTAAATCGAATAATGATACATACACAAACTTTGTGCCACAATCAACCACAACCCCACTCACATGGGGTGTAAGGCCCGCATGTGGAGCTCATGTGGGACCCACACCCCATGTGAGTGGGGTTGTGATTGGTTGTGACACAAAATTTGTGTCAAAATCATTTTTGTTTTAGATCTGACATTCTTTTAAGGAGGAGAGAGTGTGTATAGATCCGAGCTGTTGATTCACAGAAAACACGACACGGATTTACTCGGTGCAAACTTCTTATTTACGAAGCCTCGTGGTGTTACAGTATATAGGAGTATTCCAATACTTTCTTTCGGAAAACGATGAAGAGGAAAAGAAAGTAAACCCTCGAGCACCGCCCCCTCCGCTTCCAACGGTCACTAAAATTCCTACGGAAAGCGTAATAAGGGCCCCACCTGATTCCAGAAGACGCCAGCAGTAGAGTATGAAAAATGGTCAGCGCCACAGTGGGCTCCACTTACTTCGTCTTCCTCTGTTTGTCTTGGCTAAGCTTGCCTAACATTAAATCAAATCACAACCATCTCTTTTGTTCGGACCCGGATATGGGTACCGACACAATAGAGTACCAAAGGCACAAATAATTCAAACGTTTAATATTTTTTAAATATTTTTTAAATGGCCCATAAAAAATTCAGCTCAATGGGATATGCGCAAGTGAGCGATTCAAACAACAAGTTTTCATTCAGAATTAAGATCCTATATTCTGAATGAAAAATTGGTACATTGGATCATTCACTTACGCAATTGAGCTGAATTTTTACAAAAACACTCGAAAATTTATTTTACAATTAATGAATGGTTTGGATTATTCGTGTGGGATCCAAAGATGGGCCCCATAAGCCGCTTTTACATTTTCGGTACCGTTTGATTCGGTATCCTTATCTATATCGCTTTTGTTCTCTCCCACACCCCATTACAATTGAAAATTATTAATTGCTCCTAGAACACCACCATTACATGTCCTCCTAAGGACATGAGTTACATAACGATCACGTATAATTTATATACTGCCAATGGTCTCGTCAAAACCAAAAAAAACATCACCATTACATGGCCTTCTCCGCCACACATTGGTGCGAGTTCCGTCATGAAGAATGTGGTGAAAAAAGTATGTGGAGCAAGTGATGGTTCTCCAAGAGTACTGAATAATTACTCATTCGAAAAAGTTTTTATGGTCTTTCTTTGTGCTTTACTCTTAACTTGTGAATGAATAAATTGTGTAGGAGCTTCTTTCATCGCCCAAGACTATCCTTTGTTTGAGTCTTTGAGAATCTAAACTTTACATACATTTTAAACTTTACATACATTTTGCAGAGATCCAATGTGAAAGAATAATCTCTTTGTGGTAGTGTTTTGTTTTTTAATAAGTCATTCGTTTTGTCTAATTTTTTAACACCTCAACTTATTTAAGTATAAAGAATCAATTTCGTCAGGGAATCAATTTCGGCAAGGTAAGAAGAAAAAAATGTCAATTTTGTGGTCCACTAACAAAGGTCCTATATATGAATTGATAACACAAGAGTTGATTGTACTTACCATGTACCGAACTTCAAATTTTAAAAGGAGCAAACTTTTAAATCGTTGGGTTGATTACTAGACGAACCCTTCTATTCGTACAGACCAAGGTGCACCGATGGTGCACCGACCAGCGTCGGGGACCCACTTTTGGTTCCCACAAGGAAAATCCGAACCGTTAGATCATCTTAAAATCGTTTTCCGAGGGGCCTTACGCAAGAAATGGGGTGATTTTGGATCAAGCACTTAGGGCCAGCCGGTTGTCTCGATTCTCGCGTAGGGCCCCTCGGAAAACGATTTTAAGATGATCTAACGGTTCGGATTTTTCTTGTCGGATCCAAAAGTGGGTCTCCGACGCCGGTCGGTGCACCATCGGTGCACCTTGGTCGGTCCCTGTAGGAATTTCGTTACTAGACCATCCCATTGGGCTTGTCTCTTTTTGGTAATCATCGAAGGAAAAATCGATTTTCTCATGTGTAAATGCTTATATGAAGGCATAACAAGAACGCAAGTTCTGTCACTCAGTTTGAAAAGTTAAGCTTGTGGTTTACTTTATCGAAACCATATCGGTGAAGAACCATATCTGTCGTGTTTGTTAAAGCTTACCTAAAGCTGTAAACTTTGTCACCTTTTGGAGATTTTGGAGTATATTTTTACGACAATCGTTAATCTTTAAAAACTTTTGACTTTTAAAAATTACTATGGCCCTGTTCATTTTCCAATTTAGTTTTAGTTTTAGTTTTAGTTTTGATGACATCATCATTTCCCTCATTTCTCTCTCTATCTCTCTCCACTCATTACACATGATGACATCATCAAAACTAAACTAAACTATCTAACCAAACACAGCATGTATCATCTTTTGGAAACATATTTGGCCTTATAACAAGTCACTTTGACTTATTTTTTTCACTTTTTTTTCACGTTAGTTAGTTTTGCATCAAATTTTTGTATATTATTAGTTCGTTAGGACGAGAAGAATCGAAAATGTAAAAAATTATGATTAGAACTCCCAACTTTTTGAATAAAACCGAATATAGGTTTAAAAATCTGTCTTTTTTACTTACTTTTTTCTCTATTCAAGAAAAATGGAGATTGGATTATAAATTTTTATTTTTTTGATCCCTCTTGTCGAGACAAACCAATAATATACAAAAAGTTGATAAAAAAAACTAACAAACGCTAAAACAAATTAAAGACGAAAAAATAAGTCATGTGACTTATTACATTACTTTTTGGATTTCTACGTGCTTTTCCCTCTACTTTTGTTGTTCAATTTGAATATGGGAATGAAAGGCTGAACAAAATGTTTCAATTCTCCTTGATTAATCAAAATAGGTATGGATCTCAAAAAATAAAGGGTCAAAAATTTTGGGTTCGGACAACTTGACAATTTTACTCTCAATGAAAATTCTACGAGCATACAAAACTTACACACACAAATAACTTTGAAATCGCCATACAAAATACACAAACACGTACATGTGCATATAAGTGCATGTTCGTGAATTGGTGAGAATGACAAAGCATACAAAACTTACACACAAACAAATTTGCAATCACCATACAAAATACACAAATACGTACACGTGCATATAAGTGTTCGTGATTTGATTTTAAGTTGGATATAAAATTTTAACATGATATCAAAGTTGGCGCATTCCATCCCAAATTTTATATAACAACAATTGAGTCAAGCCCACACTCCAAAAAACGTTACACGATGATAGGAACAATCATATGTGACAGATCTAAAGCTGCACATGAGGGGGTGTCAGAGTAGTTGTCTTAAATTGTTTGGGTGTGAAATGAAAAACCACTTAATAACATTCGGAACCAACATAAAGTTTCAACGCAAATTCACGGTTACTATATGTGGACCCCAAAAAAAACTTGTATTCTTGTTGGGGTACTTTCGAGGCATTTTTGTAATTTTGAGGAGTAAACTTACTCCAACAGATTTGGAGTGTCCAAATCACAAATGGACGACACGAATGAGCCAATAGGCACCATCTGGCAGTGCCAGCTGGTGTTCACTCGACACTGAAAACTTTTGCCTAGGTCAGCCGGGCACCACCTGCCAGTGTGAGCTAGTGTTCACTCAACACTGAAAAATTTCTCGTATGCTAGGGTGCTTGCTTGCAAAGCTCTTTGCCGCAGTAAAGGCAAACATCAGTTTAAATTTCTGAAGTACCAAAAAAAAAAGAAATTATCCGTTCAAGCTAGCATGCCAAGGTACTGGTATCCCACACTATTGAAAATCAGGGAAATCAACCAACACCCACATTCTGTTCAGGAAAAAAAAACACCACCACCCACATGGGAAATCAACAAAAGAATGTTGCGTCCAACTCCTATGATCCCACCACCACCACCTGAAACAAAATTGTCGCTTCAATATATAGCTTTCTGTTTATACTTTTGCCCAAAGAGCTTCTTCACTCACTGATCTCTTCCTGCTCACTGCTCAGGACTTTGAAATCTCAAAGTCACCAAAAACCAGACCCAGCAAAACAAATGTAAGTTTCCCCCTTACATCTCTCGTCTTTTTCTTTTCTTTTCTTTTTTTTTCCACTATTTTGAGTTCTCATTCTCTTAAATGATGCGATTTTGCCCCCTCTCTTCAAACTTGGGATGCAAAGAAAGGACTTCTCTGATAATGCTGAAAAAACCCATTTCGCATTCATATTCAAAATTGTAGAGAAATAAAAGGTTGTTTACCTAAAAATGAACAATTTCTATGTATCAAGTTTCTACCCGTGATGAACAAGGTGTGAATGTAGCTCATTGCTGACTGATTCTTGCTTCTACCAAGATATAACTTCCAAATCGTAGTTTTTATTTTTATTTTCTTTTTGGTGAAGAAAGTTCTATTTTGGTTGGTGGGTAGGTGTAGAAAATTTAAAAGCATCAGTTGAAGGCTCTCCATTTTGGATTTATCTCTTTTTAATCACATGGATGAACAATTTTCTTTGCCCATTAGCTGTTGGAATTCTTACGTATTGGTCACTTTTTGCTGGTTCAAGCATGTTTTTATTTGAGGAAACCTCAGATTGTACCGTTTTGAGAACTTTGTTGTCTACTGAGAAAGAGTATTTTAATTTTCTTTTTCAGCACACTTCTTATAAAATATACTGTAGATGACAATGTTTAGCCCATGAAATTGCAGAATGGGTGAGCCTGCCGATGCTGTTGTGGTGATGGTAGTAGAACCAAAAAGAAGAAATTCTGAGGTTAGTCCGTGGGATGGATTCCCCGGAACTTTAGAGCAGAAGAGCGTCGAGTGCTCGGAAAAAAGGAAGAAATCTTTACGAGCCCGTTATTTGTATGGCATTATCTTTTTGTTGGCAAATATTGTTGCTTGGTGCGTTCGAGATTATGGGCAAAAACTTTCCCCTCAGCTCCATTGTAAGTCAAAAATTCCTCCTCCCTATTGCAAGAGTCTGTTTTTAGTTGGATATAATTTCTTCAAATCGTATGTAAGCCCAATTACGAGGCATTCGGTTTTATTTGGAAGCCTTATAAGTATTCCTTACGGTCCAAATGTGGTTCAATTAGTTTCTTGTCCATTAAATGAAGCCTGCATAAGCTTCCTTCATGTTCGATAAAATGCTTCTCGCCCAGAGCTCTGTTTTCATCATTGATCTTGTCGCTACTGTAATGAGATCAGGCAGTATTCTGGCGGTTTTAAAGCTTCCACTTGAGGCTGGAGAGGAAATGCCCACAGCTGTCGTTAAGACACATTTGTGTATCCGTGCAATATAGGGCTTGTAAATGTGGCTCATATCAGGCGTTGAGGCTTTCCCACTTATGCTTAAAAAATATTAGAGTTATCATATTACTACTGTTTGGTATCCAATTATCCTGATTGACTAGTTTGTTATGAAATAGACCCAAAAATGCAAACCATTTATCTGAAACTTGCAAACATAACAAGAGCAGAAATTCTTTTGGGGATTTCAATGGGTTTCTCTGTTGCTAGACATAGAACTAGTTGAAGGATCTGTTTGGCCCATCATAAGTAATTAAGATAAAATTCTGTGAGCTATGGTCATGATTTGGACGCACAACTTTGGTAGGACTACCAAGAAACTCTAGCTATAGACAGGGAAGTATGAAAGATGGTATGATGACACGAGCATTGTGGAAACATTTGAAACCACGGACAATGAAGTATGAATCAGGGTATGATGGCAAGAGCATTGGGGAGGTATGTGAAGAGTCTGAAGACACTGGCAGAATTCTGTAAAGAAATTGTATAGCTTACACTTGTTCTATTCAGTCTGGACATCTAGAGAAGTGAGGTTGGAAGGCAATTGAGGCATACCTTCCGATTTTCAAGAAATTTTGTGATAGAAACCATTAGGATATAGACAAAAGTTTGAGATAGGTGATAACTGATAAGACAGCTGAGACGGGAGGGCTAAATATATCGACAAAAGCCTGACTTGGTAGATTCTTTATTTTTTATTTTTTATTTCTTCACTGTGGTAATGTCCTGACACTACTCTATTCTTTTGCAGATCTAAAAGCTTGTGGAATCGGGGGACATGATTGTTTTCAGACAATGGGAGTCCTTCGTGTGAGTTTAGGATGCTTTGTATCTTTTTTTTCCTACAGAATTTCAAGTTTCATTTTTCACATATACAATGGCTAAATATTCCTTTTGACAAAAGGGTGAAAAGATGACCCGAAATGTTGTTTTCTATAATGTAACGTAATGTGTTCCAGTTTGAGGCATTTTCTTCTGGTGTTAGATCTTGGAGTTTTACATTCTTGTTAGGTGGAAAAGGCAAATAAGATGTTTGACAGAAAAAAAAACGGATGATTCCTGGAACTGTTCTTCTTTAGTTCTTTAGCTTCTCGTGCTTCATACCGAATTTACTTCAGCGTTTCTCTATTGTACGGCATCCTTGACCCCACTTTCAGATATTTTTCTTTCTAATGCTTCTAACGACGTGTAATACAAGCAAGCTGTATGAAACTCGCAATACATGGCATTCGAGATGGTGGCCATTGAAGTTCATTATGTTGGTTGTTTCACTAACCATTCCATTCTTTGTTCCCTCAGATTTTATTCAACTATATGGTAAGCTAAATATTTTCCTTCTTTTATCACTTATAAACCTGTTGTACACTTTGCCTGTTTTGTTTGATGGATAAATATGAAACTTTTATTGTTCTTTTTCCACAGGTGAGCTTGCTCGTGTGGGTGCAGGGTAAACTTCAACTTTTTTACTCAAATGCTTCCACCTTAAATAGTATCCATAAATTGGTCAATATAAATTGATTTTTGACATACGTCGGGGACTGTACCAGTTTTGAATTGCATCACGCACAACATATTTCATGATTTATGTCATTGCACTAACTTGAAAATTTGAATTGGGTTTTAAGCAAAGCATCAACCATAACTTTTTTGGTAATCACATCAACCATAACTTCGCCCTGGCTATTAACATCAATCTTGTCTATCATAGCGTCTGATCAGCTGTTCAATGTGACAATATGAAAGAAACAATAGAATGAGTTTGGCTGCCTATTAGGTTGAAGTTCCATTTTTGGAATTAAAAGTTGAACAGCTTTCGTTCAGTTGATTGCATTCTATAAGTTGAACAGATTATGTTTTTACAAATGGTGCAGGATTTTTCTTATTCTCCAACTCATAAGTGTTATTGAGTTCATCACATGGTGGAACAGTTACTGGATGCCAGATGAGAGAAAGAATCATAGGTACGAGCTTCTCATTTGCTGCATTCTTTACCATGTTAGATTAATCAATTGCCTGGTATCTATTTGACTTAAAAAACACTATGCTCTCTTTAGTTTATTTTTCCTGATTTATCTTTTATTTTTCTGTTCCCCATCTTACTTCGTGGACCGTACTTGTAACTTCATCATTCTTGAGGTCCATGGTCACACTTGTTTATGCATATATTAGAAAACCTATGTATCAAATTAAAAAAAAATTTAAAAAAAAAAAAAAAAGCCGGATGAAAATTCGTGCAATAAGCCTCATAAGATCATAATTGCATCAACTTACTTTTCTCAAACTGTTTAACTATCTGATAGATCATTTTTGTTTCTTTCTACAGTTGCTTCCTGGGGTTATTTACGTCGACAGTATTTTACATTGCTTCTGTATGTGGAATTGGTGTTATGTACTCGCACTATGTCCCCAGGCCTTCTTGCACTCTTAACATATTTTTCATCACGTGGACTGCAGTTTTGCTTTTGGTAATGATGGTCATATCCCTACATTCAAAGGTGAGTATGTCAAGAAGTTTAATCGACCACAGGTTCATATGTTAGACGAAGTTTTTACTTTTTACTTGAATTCCTCGAATAATATTTTTGAATTGGTGAGATACTGAACTAACTTAATAACCTACTATCCTTTTTTCATGATTTCTTCACCACTCTAATTTCATGATGCTCAGCACATTTTATACAACTCACAAGTCACATAAAGTCCAGTTGGTCCAATGATTGTACACATTCTATGGTGCTTAAAATTGGGTACTGATTTTCGGTGAACCTAATTTCTCCTGTATCTGCTTAGAGCAGGTGAACAGAGGCCTTTTATCTTCCGGGATTATGGCTTCCTACATTGTTTTTCTCTGTTGGTCTGCTATCCAAAGGTTAGAAATCTAAGGCTTACATCCTATTGTGTATTGTCGTTGTTTTAATAGATGTATGGAAATTTCACCTGTGCATTTTTCTAACATTTGTTATGCTACCTATGAATGAATTTATGTTTTGGAAGTCTTACGAAGTATATGAAGCCCATTCTCCTTCAGACCCTATAACTCCCGACGGGAATTTCGAATATTATTACTTTTAACTTCTTACTTTTAAGCACCGGAAATGAGATCAGTCAATAAAACAAGTTCAATATGTGGAATAAGGAACCTACTACCATATTTTTCAAGTTATCGTAGCTTCCTAGAATTCAATAGGGTGGGACTTCATGAAGTCCAAAACTTACAAATTCTAAGAAGAGTGAATAACGAGGACAAATTAGCTTGAAAATTTCTGACTAGTGTCAATTCAAAAGCGGATAAGGAATAAAATGATTAAACCTCATTGTCATACAATATGTTACACTAGTTGCTTTTCATTTTCAAGAATAACCTTATCAGGACAAAAATAATATATACTAGTATGAGAAGACGATTTTTGTGAATGTTTCTAAGTTTCAACGTTTTATAGTTGTGATACCAATCATCACTTGCAACGAAGAAATTATTCAACTCAATGAAGTGGCTTTAATTCACTCTCTTTCCTCCATTGCTTTGGTCCAGCGAGCCGTCCATTGAGGAATGCAGTCCACGGAACCATGAGAAGGGACACAGTGATTGGACCACTATACTGGTAAGAGGTAGCAGACTTTGTATTGTCATCTGAATGACATTTCTCCAATTTGGTTCATCTCGTTTTTTACAAAATACCAGGAGTCCAATATGCAGTCTAGATAAATTTCATATCTTAGCACTACGTCATATGTTTTCACATTTTATCTTGCACTGGTTGCAACATGCAGGATGTATCATAACTTCTGTTTGATTCTTTGCTTGAAGTTATCTTGATTTTTTTAATCGGTTTTTATGTTTCCCTCACGTCTGCTTCCAGGGCTTCATCATTGGTATAGGTGCTATTGTTATGGCAACCTTTTCAACAGGGATTGACTCACAAACATTTCAGGTAAACATAGGTCCTCCTCAACCACAATCGACACATCCCCCCCCCCCCCCCCCCAAAAAAAAATGCATTAAAGACAAGGCATTTATACTGGAATAGAGCTTTGCATATGCTGATGCTAATTAAGTTCCATGCTGTTTTGAAAACCACACTTGGCTGGTTTACATTGTTTCTATTTTTTCGAGTATTGCATATCATTTGGTTTTATGTCTATCCTTGTGATGTCATGTACTACGGTGACAATGGTAATAACTAATAACAGGTCCTACTCAGTTTTAACTAGTTAGGCTGTTGATTCAGAAAGATGCAACACCACAGAAATATGCAATTCTCTAACTGTTCTCCATGTTCCATGGGATCTTGTAGATCTGGGAATTACCTTTGTCCAACATTTTAAACTTGGCCAAGGATTGAATTATGCGTTCCCTAAGCCTAGTTGGATGTGCACACGAGAAGGATGCATATAACTTAATGTAATCAAGCTGCAAGATAAATAAGCATAAATTCCTTTATAAACATCATTTTAACAAGCACTGAAGAAATATGCAATCTAGCAGTGTCCTGTCCTTGACATGAGAGTCAGATGAATCAAACATTTAAGCATGGATACAATAACACAACTCGAATTCCCAAGTCCATGTACCATATCTGGTCCAAGTAGGGACGGAAGTTCTGCTTTTGTTATATAAAAGATGAAATTTTCTATCTTTCCAGTTCCGCAAAGATAAAGTCCAACAAGAAGATGATATCCCATACAAATATGGCTTCTTCCACCTGATCTTCTCTCTGGGAGCCATGTACTTCGCCATGTTATTCATCAATTGGAACTTGGATAGTTCAACCAGAAAGTAAGTTCCAGAGAATCATCCCATTCCTTCGAAACTCATTCATCTCAGCGCGTCACGTAGAGTAATATTTACTTTGCAATCTAAAATAACAGATGGAGCATTGACGTCGGATGGGCTAGTACATGGGTGAAAATCGTCAATGAGTGGTTTGCAGCCACCATTTATCGTAAGTGATTCTTACTGATATTCTTTGACTCGTTAACATCCAAAAACATTCTAGTGATAAAAAAATTCTCGCTCAAATGTTGCTTAAAGATTGACTAGTGCCTTGTTTGTAACTTGAGGAAAGGAAGAGAAAGGGAGAGAACAAAAATAATTCCCTCTCCCTTGTTGCATTTGTAATTTGGAAAGAGGAAGGGAAGAGACAAAGAGAGAACATAAATAACTTTCTTAGAGCTTGTCCCACATTACTTAGTTATAACTTTCAAAACTAGTATATGAGCCTAGGCGGCCTCTCCACTCATTGTCAATTGGTTTTGAGTTAGATGCTTTAGCACTTTGGGAGTCTTTTAGACCAAGCTATCTTGATTGTTGCCCCGTTGTTTTTTCCTTAAGCGCACCTTGTTTCATTGTTCATTTGATTTCCATGTTATGGATCTGTTATTTATCTCTCCATGTGCGAGGTAGGGTCGCATTGCCAGTTAGTTTTTGAGTTGGATGCAATAACAAACTCCGTCTTCCTTTTTTCCTTTAGAAACCAATTTTCTTTCTTTCTTTTCTTTTTCTCTTACCATTTTCTGTAACTTTGCTTTCCTTTTTATAGAAATATAATACTAATTTGACCTTAAATGAAATTGTTCTAATCATTGTGGGCGAATCCACACGGTTTATTGCCGATGCAACTCAGATGCTAGTTGAGGCGGTGACTCAGTGTTCTTTTGAGGCAATGACTCAATGTATCAGATTGTGGCAGTGACTCACTGATTCTTTTTACTGGGTTTTAGGGTTTAGGGATTTCCGGGGTGGTTTGGGTTGTTTCTCATTGTAGACCGTCATAGTAACTGATAGATTTCAACCAGTTTCATTTTCTTTTGTTTGTGCCTAGCCGAATAATTGATTAATCCTTCCTTCCTTCTTTTGACTAGCCCTCTACATGAACCAATTTCCGATCTCTTTTGAAACATTGAATTCACACATAGTACGTGTTAATAGATAATGAGACTCGTGTCTCGTCGCAAGGTGTTGATTGTCCATTCTTGTCTTTGCATGGACCCTATCTTGTGATTTAGATTGGATGCTTAGACTTTTTCATTGTGTTTACTGTTTTGGCCTTTTCTCTTGTATTGTGTGTTGGAACCGTCGTAAATGCGATTGCACTTTGAAATACAACTTCTATGTTCAGGTGAAAAAAAGGTGCAATAATATGATAGGTGCCGCAATTGTTAGGAATAAAAAGATATTAGCTTTGTGGAATTACTTTCACTAACTTTTCTTCTTCTTGTTCTGCTAATGCAGTTTGGAAACTGATATCCCCAGTTGTAACACAAACCAAAGTCATGAATCATGAACAGCCTGTGCAGGAAGCAGACACCACCATTTGATTTCTCCATGTACATTTTGTAATAGTAGTGTAGGTCCCTCTTCCTTTTGTATCATTGTAATGCTCCCTCCATTAGTTATTTGAAGATTTGGAGTCCTTATTAAGCCTCTAGCCATTGTAAGAGATAGAAATAAGGGTTTCAAATTTCATTGTTTGTCTTCTTTATAAAAAATCATCACTTTTCGGTTCAAAAATCAAGTACTTTCGAGAAGTTAATCGAGATATTAGTTGGTGTAAAAAAGTCAAGAAGTTATGCACAAAGGTACTTTGTTTTTATTGTCGAAAAGTGGCACAATTTTGAGAAGAACAAAAAAAGGGGGATGTGCATGTTTGGATCTTAGTTCTGTGAAGGAATTTACGAAATGAAGACGGGAAAATAAAGGGCAAAGGGCATCCCCAACAAAACTCCCTAAATGGGGTTTCTCCCTATTTTAGCTAGATTTCTCCTCAAAATCCAGTGCAACATACTCAACAAAAGCCTCCCTAAAATACATGGATGAACAGTAACTTAACAAATGCACCCCCTTCTTGTGGAGCTACTTTTCACTCCCAATTGAATTTTTTATTTGTTTTTCTCTGGCTCTCTCCCTCGATCGAATCCATAGCTCTGATCGACGACATCCGGTGAGTTTCAATCGACGATGACATCAACTAGCAACTTCTAATTGACGACATCAAGCACAAGTAATCGACGACGTCAAGCCCTTGTTTTGATTGAAGATGTCAAGCCCAAGTTTTGATTGACGACAATTGGTTGACTTCTGATCTTTGATATGAGTTTTGTATGTATTTTTTTGTATATATTTATATATATTACAGTATATGTATGTCTTGTAAATGGGTAATATTTGGTAATAATTAAAAAGAGAAAAATATAGTTTAATAGTTGATAGATAAAATAGATAGTATTATTGGAGTGTTGAAAGAGATGTGAGTAGGTAAAGCACTATTCACCAATATTTTTTGCTCAAGATTTGCTGAGGCTTGTTAGCGATGCTCTAAGGAAGGGCCAAAAAAGGTCAATAGTCTCTTTTACATTCCCCAAACTGACAAACTCTAGATTGCTTCCATAAATCGAAGATCCAAGCGCATCCAATAGAAGTAACTGTCATACCCAAATTCTTATATACTCCCTCCGTCCCTTTTTATTAAGTGTGTTACTTTGTAAATCCAACTTATTAAAGAAATATCATCATTACGCTTTTCAGCAAAAATTGAGCCAGGATGGCTAGTAGAGGTTGTCATCCTTGCTATAATTTTTTTTTTTTTGTTTTTAAAAATAACCTACTATTACATTGCAAGTATGTATATCTCATCAAATTATTTAACCCCGCCACACCTCCTCATATATAGGCCGCTCTTACTACGCAAAAATCCTAACTTCGTCCTTACCTTTTACATCAACTTTTACTTCCACTTTACACTTTTCATATTAGTAACTTTTACCTCCGCTTTTCAAAATTATCCTCCACTTCTACTCACTAACTTTTTAAAAGGGAAAAATGATAATTGTACAGACTTTTTATCTATTAACTTTTCTAAACACACACTTATTAAGGGACAACACAACATAAAAATGTCTACACTAAAAACGGAACGGAGGGAGTACCATATTTGACCTGAAACACATGAAAATTTATAAAGTGAAAAAAATAGTGGAGTACTTGATTCAACAGCTGAAAATACACCGTAATAGAGGTACATAGAAATTTGAGTACAGAGAATTCGAAGTCAAATCTGAACAGTTTGTGTATAGGTAATTTGCTTTGGCCAATCCTAATATGAAAACTCAAAAACAATATTATTTTCCAATGTTCTTTAAGCAAAAATGCAAACTTGGGGTTTGTGATTAAAAAGGAAAATAGCTGTCAATTTTGGCAAGAACTCAATTTTGGCAAAAACCGTATTTTTTTTTTTTTTTGTAAACACCACAACTGATTGTGCGATTGATTGTAAAATAATTTGTCTTCGAAAATACAAATAGTACTATTATATTTACATGTACATTAGTGGTTTTGTTACACCTGAAACTCAACAATCTGCACCTATTTTATCCATACAATGACAATTTCAAGTTCTGTGATGATACCATAACCTCAACACGAAGTACTCAACAACTTCACCACTGTTTTTGCCTCACAACAACTCCATTTAAGCCAGCAATTCCAATCTATATAAACAGCAACTCTAAATCCCATTTTCATACACTCAAGAACCATTCACGTCATATCATATCATTTCAAAATGCTCAAGCAATCAACACCATCCGTTTTCATTGCAATTCTAATTGCATCCCTCCTCCACATGGTTGCTGCCGTCGACCCGGCAACGGCGGGTGGCGGAGAACCGATCCTCGAGCTCTACATGCACGATATTCTAGGAGGCAGCAACCCCACCGCCCGACCGGTAACTGGCCTGCTAGGGAACATTTATAGCGGCCAGGTGCCATTCGCCAGGCCGGTAGGGTTCCTCCCTCCGAAAGGCGGGGTAGCGATTCCCAATGCAAATGGTGCTCTGCCAACTGTCAGTGTCAATGGCGTTCCCTTAGGAACTGGATTAGCTGGCACGACTTTTGCTGGAACCTCTAATAATAATGGCAGGACGGTTGCGACCCAGTTAGGGCCGGACGGGTTGGGACTAGGGTTTGGAACAATTACCGTTATTGACGACATAATGACCTCTTCTCCTGAGCTGGGATCTCAGTCTCTAGGGAAAGCTCAGGGGGTCTATGTTGCGAGCTCTGCCGATGGATCCACTCAGATGATGGCATTTACGGTTATGATGGAAGGTGGTGAGTATGGTGATAGCCTCAACTTCTTTGGGGTGTACAGGATCGGGAGCACTATGTCGAAACTGTCGATAACCGGTGGAACCGGCAAATATAAGAACGCTTGTGGGTTTGCTGAGCTTCGGTCACTCATTCCAGCAGGTCAGCATGTCACGGACGGCGTTGAGACCTTGTTGAGGATCACTGTCCATTTGAAATACTGAGATCGACGTCGTGACATGAGAGGAACCAGTGTGTGTTTGCCTATGTGAAAATGAATGTGTTCTTGGTGTGTATTTTTCTATGTCAATTTGCCGATAAGTGCAGGAATATTTGCTATTGTATTTGCTTATGTTTACCGTTTCTTTCCTGAAAACAGTTTCAATGCTCTGATACAATTTCGAGATGATTCAATGAAACATACACACCAAACACAAAAACGAGAAACAAACTGAAACATGCGCATGCAATACAACTAAGCAAAGAGAAAGAAGAAGATAATATCATTTGCTCAATTTACTGCCAGCTTTAATTCATTTCCTCCATGTCCAGCTAACAATACAATAATATTTACAATTCAGAAACAGTATTCTTGAAAACAAGTAAATTGGACAAACATTAAACCAGGAAATCAATAGACAATCTAAATACAGAAGGGACTAGGAAGCTAGTAAGATATCCAGAATCTGCAAATCACATGTTACTAATACAAGCAACTTGTCTGTGGTCTAGCTTGTTCTATGCTTGAAATTAATTCCTGGTAGCCTCCTGATAATTGATATAGCTTTGTAAGTTTTGTTGTCCTACATAGGTATATTGCCCAGAAAGATAACAGATATTTACACGACTTACGTTTCTCTACAAAAAAGCCAAATCTTAAGGATATGGTTGTCTCGGGACTAGTTATGTATCTGCTCTAAAAACCCAATTTGCACATCAGACCGTCGTGCATGGGTTTCAAAGATGTCCTTTCTATTTGAGATTCCAGGTCAGGAATGTAACACTGACCACACTAGAGGTTTTACCTCACACGAGATTTTTCCACAATTTCCAAGATGCCCCAGGTAGCTTCCACAGTTATGTCAAAAGTTGCTGACCTCCCTCACAGTTTCAGATGATATACAATACCCTGCTAACTCAAAGTTCAGAGAACTGAAGATAGCAACATATAGAGAACTAAAGATAGTTGTACCATATAACGATTTGGGGGTCGGTACTCTCTCTCTCACTCACACACAAACACAAATGTATCTAGAAGAAACCATCCTTGATCACTAATTTTCTGGGAAAGGGAACATTACCACCGTTGGCAACATCATAGTTCAAACAAAACAAACACGCACACAATCCGTGCTAATTTCAATTTCTTACAAACGTTAATTGAAATTGTAGACTGAGTTGGATATTTGACGGTTTTGCCCACTATGATTTCTCGAGAGAGGTCAGTGTAATGCAAACAGTGCACCATAAGTCACTATTGCATTGTGAGACAACCATAATGATTCTAACAGAGGCATAATAGATGTATGAATTTGCATTCCTAAAATTATACCCTTACCATTAAGCTTCACCATTGAAGCGATGGCAAAGGTAATTACTGTTCATTAGTCATCACCAAGAACTGTCGCATGGCAACTCACGAGCACTACCAAGTTTGACTGAGATATAGGATCCATAATGCATGGGCAATCAATCATAGCAATCGAATAAGGATACACCAATACTGATAAGGCAAGCTCTCCAGTAATGCTCACAAAATTCAAGAAAAGGCAAGATCTCCAGTAATGCTCACAAAATTCAAGAAAAGGCAAGATCTCCAATAATGCTCACAAAATTCAAGAAAAGGCAAGATCTCCAGTAATGCTCACAAAATTCAAGAAAAATAAAGTCAAAACAATAAAAGATTTCAAAGACTCCTGCTTTTAGTAAATAGCTTTTGCAAAAATTACTTATGAGGACGAAAAGTGATTACCCTCAAAAAACCAAAAGCAAGAGTGGGAGAGGGGGAAAAAATTTAACAGCCAGCAGTCGTTAACATAGCATCATCCATCATCCAACACAAAAAACAAGATAAAATTCAAATAGTTGTTTATTGTACTGAACTGTTTAGTTCTACATAAGCGAGCAGTAATTTCATCATTATTATCACCAGAATCAGATATCACCTATAATAGAAGACCTACAGGGCTTTAGGCTTAGCATTCCAAGTTGTTGATTCAGTCATCTTCTCGAAACCTAAAAAACTCAAACAGGAAAACTTGTTTATTTACATACCATTCATAAAGGATCATGAAAAGCTGATGATGTTAACCCGGCGAATTACAGTATCTTGATCAAGCCCATAAAGTGAATCAATCAAATGCACCCTTAGCGAAGCAGGACCCTTGGCCATGTCCATTCCAATCTCACCAGCAATACCAAATATGGATAATGCAGTAGCTGTAGCTTCAAAAGCATGTAATGGGTCAATTGCAACAAAGGCAGCAATGAGCGCAGTGACAGAGCAACCTGTGGCTGTAATCTTCTGCATCATGGCCACGCCATTTTGTGCACCAACAACTCGCTGCCCATCTGTAACAATGTCAACAGCTCCGGATACAGCTACTATACAGCCACTCGACTTAGCCAAGGATTTTGCTGCTTCCACAGCATCAGTTGATTCATGAGAGCTATCTACACCCTTGAAGCCAAAAAATTTTAACTCAGGGAGTTGAAATAAATGTTCAAAGGATACAACAGAAGTTCATGACTTTGAGTTGGTGTATAATCGATAAGCATGATTCATGAAATCAAAAAGAATCCACAACAGACTTGAATAGTAGGTAAGAAAGAAAGCCGATAAAAGAACTTTAAGAGCTAAATGCTAACAGTTTCTTCTCTCTCATTTTTTATCGGTGAAAGTAAGTATTGTAAGAATAGTTCTAGATGAAAAGACAAGCACATTCAAACAAGTGGGAGAATGTGCTGAACAAAGAGCATGCTCAACAACTAGTATTCAACTTCTGAATTTCAATCAGTTCACATAAAACATATAAAAGACTTTAGAGAAGTCCATGCATATAACACAGGTAAACTTACTTTTCCTATCAAGTTTCAGGTTCTTATCTCAGGCTATTTCATGTTTTAATTCCTTCTCCTCCCATTTGCAACTCCAGTGCTTCCTCACACACACCCCCCAACACTACCACCACCCCAAAACAAAAGAAAACAATAATCATAAATGTAGCCAGCTTATTTTCATGCCACATGTTTACAGGGATTTATTTTGATCAAGCCCTAGTGCTTCTCTAATCTTGTTTGACCTGATTCATTTCATGCCTACGAAATAGAAAAACAGTCAAAAGCTCACCGACAACCGGGGTTTGGCCGAAGTGCTCTCTGATGTTTAAGTCGGCAACGAGACAAGAGGTCTGCGATGATCGAACTCAACCAAACTAGAAACCAAAGGCAAAAAGAATGAGGAGTGTGAATAAGAGTTTAGAGTTCGGGTATCAAGCGTTCAATTTCTTTTGAATTCTCTTCTAGTTTCAATTTTCATACCCAAGATGGATTACTCGTTCAGCGATAAAAAAAAAATATGGGTTAAAGTCATTATGTGTCCCTCAAGAAACTTGTGAGCGTGGCTTTGGACAAACTCAAGTGGTATCCCTGCAAATGCTCCTTCTGATTGGCAAAAATCCACAACAGACTTGAATAGTAGGAAGGATAGAAAGCAAGTCAATACATGATTCCTACTTGAATAGTAGGAAGTTTGTGTTGGTGCAGTTCTAGAACATTTTCAACTTCAACTCATTGACAAACAAATTACTTAAAAGTCTCGGTATTCAGTTAATCAGCATATCTGGCTCTGTTTCAGACTTTCAGTATCATTTTCTACTTTTCAGCTCCATTTTTAATTTACCAGGATCTTGATAAACAAATTCTACTGCTAACTGTTTGTCTCAGCAACTTGTTTATCAGCAAATTTGTCTCAGTTTCTGGAGAACATCTTTGAAGTGTAAATGACGTATTTATGGAACTCAAATTGAATACACAACCACAGAAACCTGTAATTGATGATAAATGATACTTAATCTATAGCCAAAACCTATCATTTCTATCCAGCTTAGTATGCTTTCCATGGCACAAATCTTCAAATCTAAAATAGCACAAACATCTACAGATGCAATTCATAATTTCATATACTAATACCTAAGTGAGTTCCACAGAAGCCTAGGAAACAACAAGAATGACAACAGACCTATAACTCAATTGAAACATTTTAACCTAGAAACAACGTGTCCCAATAAACCCTGCACCAAGACCACAGAAAAACATTTCAGTTTCAAACCAAGTCACCTAAAGTAGCAAAAAGAAATAAATATGACTATTCTGAAACTTTAGAAGAAAGCAGCCCCCCATAAACAGGAAAATCCTACTGAACGAATCAGTACCTTTGGTAGGTTAATGTGTTAGATTACTGAACTGGTTAGACCAAGTCCACCCATAGCTATTTTCTTGCTATTACTATAATTTGGCATATTTTTTGGCAAAATCCAAGTCCACCCATGGCCATTTGGCACCAAAGATGGCATTGACATTTCCCATACTTCATCCAACCCTTTTGATGTCAATGGGATGAGCTTAATTCAATGGCCTGAATTTGAGATTGTGACAAAATGGCACTGCTTCATGCAACAACATTGCTATTTTTTGACTTTTTAAAATTGTAGCAACTAGCAAGCCAAAGAAAAACTTCAGCAAAGCTATTTTAGCACCAACAACTTACTCTTAGTGTTTTATATTACAGTACGAAAGGGAGTTTCGAAGCTGTTAATACTCCGAATCTCCCAGCACCGAATTGGGTCAAAGACTCAAAATAAAATGTTTATAACAAATTCAGGTAGAAATCTTTCCATTTGCCCATTAATCGTGTCATTTCAGAGTCGTTAATTAGAATTAGAATTTGGGCTCAATTCGAGACGCCTCTAATAAGCATCTCCATTCGGTATGTATCGCTTCAATGGATTCAGCAAAAATTTGAGTAAAAGCCTCATTGATAGTATTATTGTAAATTGTGGAAAACAAAACAAGCCTCCAAAGTATTGAGATAAAATTTGAGTCTCCCTTGTTAAAAATTTGAGTAAAACTCAATCTAGTACGAGTTTGAGTCAAGGACTGGAGTGATTTCAAAGGGCTTTTACTCAAAATTTGGATCTGAGTCGAGTAAAAGGGCAAGGGTGGCGGTAACGGTGGAGATGCTCTAACATTCCTTCCAATGTCGTCACACTTTCAACAAAACAAAATCATCATATCCACCATCTCTAATTCAATTTTATTCACATTCAAGAATTACCTTACTAGCTCCAACTGAAGCATTGCAAAGAGCAATAATCTCAGACCCATTTCCTCTAACAACAGTAGGCCTCAACCCAACAAGCTCAAGGCAAGCCTTCAACCGGAACCCGGACGCCCCTGCCGCAACCGGGTCGAGCACCCACGGCTTACCCGCCCTCCCCGCCGCCTCGGCCGCCGCCCTCATCGCCGGAAGCCACTCGGCGGTGAGCGTGCCGACGTTGATGCACACGGCGGCGGCGCGTGGGGTGAAGTCCGGAATCTCCTGGAGGGAGTGAATCATGGCCGGTGACGCGCCAGCGGAGAGGAGGGTGTTGGCCATCAGGTCCATGGAGACGAAGTTTGTGATGCATTGGATGAGGGGTGATTGGGTTCTGACCGTGGAGAGGTGGGTCCAGGCTGTTGGGCCCCACTCAGGAGGGGAGGTTTTGGGGGGTTTTACTGGTTGGGAGTTGTCTGCCATGGCCTCTCTCTCTCCCACCCCGATGAAGAAGATTATGCAAAATTACCAAAAAAAAAGAAAAAAGATCTATGTTGGATTTGTGGAATAGATTTTGTATTATTGTGACGTGCCCCGTTGTTTATATTGGATTGGGTCATGCTAACGGGTGTCATAGTGCACCCATTAAAGGTACAAAAAGTATATTTTTATGGGTCCTACTTGTACGAAAAAATACACTTTAAAAGTATAATTGTATGTTAAAGTACACTTAAAGATGTACTTTAAAATACAAGTGTATTTTTAAATTGTACTTTGTGTACTCTTAACGGGTGAACTATGACACCCGTTAGCATTTCCCTATTGAATTTTTTTATTTGATTTGGTCCCTCTAAGATTTTCTGTTTGAAGAAAATTTAAAATAAATTATAAAATCTTCCCCGATATATGGAGATTTGATTTCGAAAATGGAGGTATATATTACTCCTGTCCCAAAATAAATATCCAAAATTCACACCTCTCAAAATAATCATCTACTATATTTATTTTTTAAGCTATAATAAATTATATATGAAATATGAATTTTGTTTGATATATCTTGTTTAGTTTTATTAAATAATATTTTTAAAATCATAAAAAGTATTACAGTACAAAATAAGAAATATAAATAATTTTTTAAGAGATGTGAATAGTAGTTTTAAACATTCATTTTGAAAAGGAAGGACAGATGGCTTAGAGATGCTCTAAAATACAAGAGATAATTTCTCCATTGACTTTGAGAGAGAAGTGAAATCTTAAAATGTAAGAATAAAATTTTATTAAAAACTACAAAAAAAAAAAAAAACTATGCCCATATTCCATTCGTTTTCCAAAAAAAATATCCGATTCCCCTACTTCTTTAGGACGGGGGAACAGGTAGAATCAGATGAAATGACCATCCTAATAGTGAGAGAACCGGAATCTAATTCCCAAACACTAAGAGGCTATTTGGGAGACTGTTTTTTGCATTTTTGACTTATACGTTTTCTATTTTTGGGTGTTTGGCGCACCAAACCAAAACTCATTATTTGAAAACGTGTTTTCAAAATTGCACAAAGAGAGCAAAATGGAAAAAGAGGAAAAAGGAGCTTTTCTCTTTATCTTTTTCTCGTTTTAGGTGTGGAAAGACCTAAAAGCCCTCCCCTTTTTTGTGTAATGCCCAAAAAAAAAAACCCACAAAAGTGTACATTACCTTATCTTCATCCGAGATCTAGTTTTTAAAAAATAAAATTGAACAATTACTTGAAGCTGAAAAGGGAAGAACGTTATGGGATTAACAGAAACCCAAGCATTATTTCCAAATAATCTCACTTATTTTATTTAGCTTATAATGGTTAATTTGTGTAAAGTAATATTACTGGTTTTTTAATAAGCAATTTTACAATAAAACTTTAAAAAAACTTATTAAAATATTATTGATACGCATTATACACAATTATAAATAACCATGGGCAACGTGATAAAAAACAATACACATTTTCGTCACATATCTCCCAAACACTACTCCTTTTGCAAAATGAATTCTACACATATCATCCAAACACTCTACCAGATTCAAAAAATATTCTGACCAGAATCTAAAAAGCCAAAAAGTTGAAAATAAAAAACCCAAAAAGTAGGCACCGCATCTCCAACCCATGGCTAGCTTGTTTACCTTTCTGCATGGTGCTTCCTTGTTTGCAAGGTCCCACGTTCCAGGGACTCAGTACGCTCGAACGAATACTACTAGATTCGACTCTTTCCTTTAAAATAAAAGGCGGAAGTGACATATCAAAGGGATATTTTGTAATTTATACCTCATTTTGCTTAAAAAGTTATACTTTTTAGTGAGACCCATCATCTTTTTTGAAGAATTGATTCTTCAAATTTACTTTGATCAAAACCAAAATAAATTTGAAGAATGAATGTGACAACAAGGTAAATGGGTCCCTCCAAAAAGTATAACTTTTTAAGGAAAAGAGGGCATAAGTCACAATATCTCCCTTTGATATGTCACTTCCGTTCTTAATTTTGAAGGAGAGAATGGTTTGGGAATGCTCTAACTCACTTGACAACTTAACACATCGATGAGATGTTTCCGCCACCTATTCTGGGTCCCACGATGTGTTCATTACAATAATCGAAGATGTTTTTTTGAGTAAATAATGAATATACTACTTCACTAACAGATACTCCTTCCGTTCCTATTTGCTTGTCACACACACTCTCTCTCTCTCTTTCTTTTTTTTCAAATAAAAAAATTAAGTGTTTCCGTGTATCATTTTTTTAAAAAACAATTGCACCGAATTAAAGTAAACGATGAATACTTTAATTCAGTGTAAAAAATTTTGAAAAATAATACACAAAAACACTTTATTTTTTTATTTGAAAAGTGATGATTTTTCGTAGTGGATAAGCAAATGGGAAGAATGGAGTAAATGGTTTAGATTACCGCAATGTAACAGACGTGGGATCACGTGCTGGTGGCGGAGCCGAGTTTCATGATACGAAAATTTTCCTCGCGGACACACAAGTCCGAAAATGCCAAATAAAACCATACTCCAGTCCCAAGTAAGTTAACAACAATGACGACCGAGAGAAAGACACCAACAAAGCACCACCACCACCCCCTAGAAACAATGCAAGACCCACCCCAACCACTCCCCTCCTCCACCACCTCTACCACCTCCACCACAATCTCCATCCTTCTAACCGTCTGCCTCTTCTCTCTCCTCCTCCTCCTCTCTCTCTCCTCCTCCTCCTCTTCCTCCTCCTCCTCCTCCAACTCTTCCTCCTCCCTTCCCCATCTCGACCCCCGCCTCTTCCCGCCCCACCACCTCCTCATCCAACCCGACCCCTCCTCTCCTCCTCCTCCTCCCCCCTCCATCGCCTACTTCATATCAGGATCCGCCAACGACTCAGGTCGGATCCTCCGCCTCCTGCTATCCATATACCACCCCAAAAACCAGTACCTCCTCCACTTAGACCTCTCCGCTGCCCAAACTGACCGTGACTTTCTCGCCCGCATAGTTCACTCCCTGCCTGTTTTCAGAGCTGCCATGAATGTTAACGTGATTGGGAAATCCGATTTTGCTTACAAGAAAGGATCGTCTCCTCTCTCCTCCGTGCTCCACGGCGCGTCGATTCTGCTTCGGGTTGACCCGAATTGGGATTGGTTTATTAATCTCAATGCTGCTGATTACCCACTAGTTACACAAGATGGTATTATAATGCTTTGTCTATGCGTATATTTTGTATCTTCTAGTCGATATTGATTTGCATAGTTTAATCTAGATTTGGGTTTTTTTTTGGCTGATTTGGTATGGGATTTATTGTTGGTGTTAAGATCTTCACATTCTGTATATACTCGTGCATACTGTTTTGGTGAAATTGTTTAGCAAATTTCATCAAGATTCGTTTTTTTTGGCTAATTTGATGTGGAAAATCCTATTTTGGTTACGTGAAGGGGTCGTCTCCTCTCTCGTCCGAACTCCACGGCGCATTGATTCTGCTCCGGGTTGACCCGAAATGGGATCGGCTTATAAATCTATCTGCTGATGAATAATTATGCAATGATTTTGCCTACATATATATATATATGGTTTTCTTGCTGATTTGATATGGTATAACAACGCTATGACTGGTTAGATTGGATTTTTTTGCTGATTTGATATGGGATTTTTGTTGAGTTCTCAGATCCTCTTCACATTTTGTATATGCACATGTATAGGATTTTGATGAAATTATTTTGCGTGATTTCAACTAGATTGGGTTTTCTTCGCTGATTTGATTTGGGGTTTTTGCTGGGTTTTCAGATCTTCTTCACATTTTGTCGTACCTGCCTAGAGATCTTAATTTTGTGAACCACTCAAGTTACATTGGCTGGAGAGAGTATGAACTGAACACCCATATGCTATGAACACTACTTTAAAACACAACTGGGAACACAACTGTGTCAGAGCGGTTAGGTTGCAGATGGTCACATTCATCGAACGGCTCCCGACACGGTTGTATCCTGGATTGTGTTCTAAAGTTGTGTTTCTCGACTATAGTACATTTGTGGTTACATTTTGGTCAATGTGGTGTGTAAACCTCAGTAAGGTGCATCTGTTTTCTGTTGTAGATCTCGGAAGTTGAGACCCATAATTGTGGATCCAGGGCTATATCTTGTGGAGAAAAATGCGATGTTTTATGCTACTCAAAAGCGCGAATTGCCAGATGCTTTCCAGTTGTTCATGGGTGAGTCTTTGGGTCCTTAAATTGTTTACTGTTTCTCTTCTGTGAATGCTTATTTGGTTCGAATATTTTGAGATTATAAACAGAAATGCACACTGACAATAAACTCTTGGGGTCATTGATCAACAATGCTGCTATGAATTGTCCTGTTAGATATATGATCTAAAAAAACAAAAAAAAAGCATCTGTGTTTGACTGTACCCCACCGTGTCGCTGTCAATTGACCAGGCGCAGTTAGCTGCATGCAAGCTTTGTGCAGCCTCTATGCTGAGCGTTTTTTACCACTGCGAAACATTTTGTGTACCTATAAAAGCACCCTTGATGTAGGGATTAAGGGTTTGGCTTTCTGGTTAGACTCTTGGCTAGTCTTTGAGAGCTACAATCAATTCTTTACACTTAAAGAATACAAGAGTTGTTGGCACTGAATGAATAAATTCTTTTGTTCATTTTTACAGACCGAATACTTTTGATATTTGAAAAGGGGTACGTAACATGTGGCTAAGGCTTTCCTTAATTTGACTTGAGGGAAGCTTCTTGGGCCAGGACTAGAACTTATACTGTAACCTAGGCCTTGGACGGCTTTGATTTCAGAACCAGAAGATAGAGGCAAGCCTCCTGTGAGAACATAGACTTGCTGTACACTTGCTTCTGTCTAGCGTACGCCTTGTCTAACATGGTGTATGATCATCATTCGGCGTACACCATGGTAGGTTACGATACAGTTTGTTTCTTTGGTCTCTATGATGTTCTGTTTTTTGTTTATATGCTATGTTCATATCTCTAGAGCTCTCTGTTTGCTGTTTTATAGCCTGTTACTTTCTTTCCACATTTTGTTTGCCGATCATCGCAAAGATGTTCCTATTTTAGTCAAAGTGACTAACAAACAGAAGTAACTTGATGTACTCCTGGCTTTATCCTGGTGTAAGCAATGTAGGACCTAGCGAATGCATCATCAGCCTTGGTGTACGCCAGGTCGGTTCTGGAACAGTATTGTTTTGGGTCTGTTTCCCATTATGTTCGTATTTGCTTACTGTTTTCATCTACTTTTCAGTTAATACCGTTTGTTGTAACTATTTCAAGTCTGCTTGGGTGTCTATCGCTTTAATCCCTTTGCATACCCTTCCCTAGTCGTCGAGTTAATGCCAAATAAATATGAAATTTCATAATTGATTAGCAGCAAAATGTCCCTAGGAAGCTTTGTAATAAGCACAAAAATTGATTTGGGTCTCTAGGCCTGTCCTCCCTGATGCCTTTCGACTTTGATTTGGGGGCATGGCTCTGCAGCAAAATGTTATGTAGCTCCTCGGTTCCTGGAGGTTTAGGGGGGCCACTGTTTCAGTGGTATTCTGATAGCAGTCACTTTGTGCATATTGTTGAAGGTTAGGCTCGTCTCCAATCATCCCCTGTCCGACCCCCAATGATTGGGGACTAGATGGATTCTGTTATTGTTGTTGTTATAATTGATTAGCAGGGACTACCCGCAAGGTTAGGCAAGATGTGTTAACAACTTTCTATCTCATAACTTAGCTCCCAAGCCGAGTAATCTGTGGTAATGACAGACTAGTAGTCTTTGTGTGTTTGTTTAAGTTTGGTTGCTCGGGATGGCCTTGAACCCAGGAGCCATCGCCAAAAATGAGCGCCAGTTTTCCAATGGTCAACGGATTTCAAAAGGGGAGCCTACAGTAATTTGACCAAATAGAAAGAGATGAGGAAAGGAGAAAGAAACCAGAAGGTAGGAGTGGAAGGATGTAAAATGAATTTCTAGGCCTTCCTAAAGAGGAGAATTATTTAAAAGAGAAGCAGCTTCGAGGCCTTCAAATATTCATTTTCTTTGTGTCTGCTGGGGTGCGGGTGGGATAAATGACAAAAGTTGCACTGAAACTTGTTCCATAAAACCTTAAAAGTTAAAGAAATGAGAGAACATGGTTAAAACTTATACAAGTAATCAATTTTGTTGTCATCCACTTGACCTCCAAAATTTTGGTATTTGTAACTCTATAATGATTGAAGTGCCATAACTTAGGATACAATGTTCTAGACCTGTCTCTTAAAATTTGGTTTTTTTGTCGGACAAAAACCTGTCAGCTTTGAGTTCGGAGATCTTAAATTTCTTAGTTTCGTTTAGAATGTGATTAACTTTGAGGACTCTACTGGGTTGATTTGTACGAGTGTTTTATGTTTCATTTTTAGGAAAACAGATCTAGTATAACATTTTAATATTACTCAATGAATTAACATTAGCTTGTATTTGATTTAAAAGACACTACGGAGTATCAATACCTTCACATGCATCGTAATTGGCCTAAATGCAAACTAGTCTCGTATTGTAGTTACAGTCTGTTTATGTAAACAATGTTTGAACTCCACTGTAAATTATGTTTGTTAGTTTCCTGGCTTTAGCTTAGTCGTTGAATTGCATTGACAACAAGTACTTTGACAATTGTTTATGAGATCACCATTAGTAGCTTTTGTCTGGAGCAAGTGGTTTTGGTATTTGCCGGTATAGGTTCAGTGAGTTCAAGACTTCTCGAAACTTCACTATAGCTAGGACAAAAGAAAAAGATTTAAAAGTATCCCGTCTGGCTGTTAGCTGTCATATTTGAAACAGGTCGAATGACATGTCCTACCTAACTTGGGATCTGCTGAACTTATATATAAACAACTGAGTAGTCCTTTGAGATGCAGTTTTAATTTTGTAGAATTGTAGTGTATGCCAATGATGTGTACAAAACACCAAATACTCGTAAATCGCATTAAGGATAAGCTCGGATCTCCATGTCAATTGTGCACACTTGTCTGTCTAGAAATTTTGGCTATTCACATGATGTTGTTCTCACATTCAGCAAGTTTAAAACTAGAACAATAATCGCGGAACTTAATTAGTTGGAGAGAGAGAGGGAGGGAGAGAGAGACACTGTGTTTATGATTTTGCGGCCCTTTTGATGTGAAATATGATAAATTCTGTGAGGGGTCCTTTTTATTCCTCTTAGCTTTCGGACAACGTTGTTGCTCTAAAGTGTTTCCAATGCATCTAACATGGTACTAGAGCTGTGTTCTAAGGAAACTTTTGCCCTTGCAAATCACGTTTTGAACTGACAACAGGGGCAAGGCAGTCCTCTTAACTGTTGGCTTTCTGCTTCTTATACATGTGAAGGTTTGTAAATCTAATGCAAGATGGGGTTGCACATGTGGAAGGATGATGTATATACGTTGTTGGGAACAACTCAAGCTTCTGAGGCAATTAAGCTCAAGCTTAAGCTTGATCTAATAGTTAGACTTAGACCTCCAAAAAAACACTAAGCTTATTACTGATACTTGATTCTGATGTTATTACGGCTTTTTCTCACATTAGTGAAGCATGCGCCATCCTTAACAGAATAACATATCCTCGTACCCAAAAAAATGGTGGCGTGGAACTGAAAATAATATCCTTCTGTGTGCAGGTTCACCATCTGTTGTTTTGAGTCGCAAGGTTCTGGAGTCCTCCATTGTGGGTACAGAGAATCTACCCAGGACATTACTAATGTACTTATCAAATACACCTTCATCTGCTTCCGTTTACTTCCCAACACTTCTATGTAATTCTCAGCAGTTCAAAAGAAAAGTCATAAACCACAGTTTGAAGTATTCTTCTTTAGACGACAAAAAGCAGCCCCGCCATCTCAAATCCGAGGATTTTGACAATCTGATCGCAAGTGGAGCCGCCTTTGGCTCGCCATTTCTCCCGGATGATCCAGTTCTTGACCGCATTGACAAGGAAATTTTGAGCCGGAGTTCTGGAAAACCGGTGCCGGGTGGCTGGTGTTTAGGCGAGTTCGAGTTGAATAACACTTGTGATGTTTGGGGAGATGCCAATGTTTTGAGGCCTGGTCCAGGAGCAAGAAGACTTGAAAAACTTGCCGTTGAATTGCTCTCAAATGGGACATTCCGGTCGCATCAGTGCATGGTGGATGATCTGCCCATCTGATGCAAGAGATATGGGACCTTAGAAGGAAGCGCCAGCTTGAGCAGTGGAGGAGAGAAGTACAGAAAGAATGGTCTACTTGACGCTGCTCTTTTAACCATTTAGAAAATTTTCACTAATTCTTTTACTTAATTTGTATGCTAGCTCGTTTAGTTCTTTTTTTTAACACAAGAATCCGTCCGGGCAACTTCAGACCCACCATAACACTGTGAACCAGTGGTGTTTGCACCGAGAGAGACGGGGCTTTGCCAGTGGGAGTTGAGTAGAAGACCACTGAGTTCATTGACGACCTCAAACTGTTTGACTGCCGGGAAGTTTTTTGCTCATTCGGTTGAGAAATTGTTGTACAATTTTATTTGTAGTGGTGATAGCGCTTGACTAATAGAAGGTCAAAATCAATGTTGTACAAGAAAGGGAGTTCTAATTGTTTTTCTCCTATTTACTCTCCTTTTTTTTTTCCCCTGGTTGCGCAGTGGGGGTTAAGACAAATCTCTTAACGTCGCTGGGTTGGATAGGTCGCTGGGTTGGATAGGTCGCTGGGTTGGATTGGTTCGGTTCTCAATCCGATCCGCTTGTGGTGGATTGTCGTTTTGTGCATTTGCAATCCGTCCGTGAGTGATAGTGCGGATTGAGCGGATCGGGTAGATTTGACGAATCAAAGAAGGATTAAAGGCGGATTGAGCAGATTGAAACCGAACTGCATCCGCCAAAATAGAAATATTAGAATTTGCATCCATCCGCAACACATCTCGGGTGGGTTCGCGGATGGTTCAGTTTGGACGGATTGGGCGATCGTTGTTCATTGATGAAGCCAACATCTGAGTATTTTCCAATTTGAGGTGTTCAAAGAAGTTGGTCTATTTGTAGTTGGGTTGCGGTGTTTTATTTTATTGGGAACTCTGGAGTGTTTAATAGTGCTTCGAGGTTTCAAATCACTCGGGAACCATTTTTGACGAGAGCAGAGGCGGAAGCTATAAGGGGGGGAGGTGGCACGTGCCACATCCCTTCCACTTGTTCCAAATTTTTTTTTTTAGTTTTCGACATACCAAATAGAGCCTTAATTACCTGTTTTTGTGACACCCCCAAATTTGGAAAAATTAAAATTAGATCTTTCATGAACAAAGCTCTCGTGCAAACACGCTTAGTTAATATCAAACGATGACCGGAGGACGACAATTTTGGCATGGGGGCGATTTTTGATATGCTTCAGCCTTCGATTCATTAATTATATATGACGATAGAAATCATAAAAAAATTTAAAACGTGAATAAGGCGGTCATCCAGGCTCATCCACCCCTCAATTTGTCCTTGGTGCTAAGCTGAGCCGCATAAAGGGGGTGGGATAGGTGGCACCCGCACTTTCGAACACATAAGTTTTTTTGTATAGAGTAATGTGATTCAACTAGGTATTTACGGTATGCAAAAAACCTAGTACTTTGTACAAATACAATAAAAATTACAATTAATTAGAGAATTTATGGTCGGTTCAGATTAAAAAAAATTATCTTGATGTCTTTCACTTGAATTCCATAAAAGAGTTGGAGGAAGCGTTATTGCCTTTTCACGAAAAAAAAAAATCCACGAAAAACCTAATAATTGTATGACTTTACGCTCAACTTTTTTCATATTTTTCCACGCATAACATATAACTAGATTTCTATTGAACGGGGCACCCCGCACGTTTGAATCTTGGTTCCGCCACTGTACAAGAGATTAACGATCATCTTCTTGCCATAACACGTACCAAAACAATAACCATTGCATACTAGCAAAGTCTAGGCAAATCCCAGCAACACAATTTCCTCTGCTGCAAGCCTGCAATGTAATCATTCATCAAAACTAAAACTAAATAGAGAAACGAACAAGGCCGATATATTTTGCTGAATTATTCGGGATCGAGTAGTGGATGGTGTAATTGATCTCCAAATTAATTGATGTATTGCGCCGGAAACTAACTTATAGAAAAAGAACTTTTTCGGTCATCTTTTTCCAAAAATCGGGGTCTTTGTAGTGTCTTTATACGGGCTGCACGATGTAGCGCCCCCATCCACCCGTATATGACCCGTCCAAAAGTGTTTTCAGTGGTTTGAATTTTAAAATTAATCTAGACTATTGATTGCTTTAACGAGTGCTACACGGTGTAGTGTGAAGGAGACGTTACAGGAACCCCGGGTCATTCTTCCATAACGACCATCATGTGGAGAAATTAAAAACAATCATCCTGTTTGTAAAGTAATTGTGAAGTAAAAGAAAAAGCTACAAACTTGGAAGACAATATGAATAAGAACAGAGTTCGATACCTATCGGGTGCAGAATAGATAGGCATTGGGTAATAAGCATATCCTCCATTTCTAAATAAGTTTTTATATCAATATACATCTCCATTCGGATGTTAATACACTCTTGTCGGATATTGATATATCTTTAACATATTATCCACCACCCAATGAACTTGCTTGGCATTTTCCTACTTAAAATCTGTTAGGATTCTAACAACGCACCACACGCAACAGAAGCAATAAAACAAGAGATAAACACGACACACAATATACGTGGTTCGGCCAAATCGGACCTACATCCACGGGGAGGGGGGTTTCACTATAATCCGGAGAAAATCCGTGTTCTTGTGTTACACACTCACACTCACACTCAACCTCACAATAATAAAATCCTCACTAGTTCTCTCGTGTATCTCTCTCTCCGAGAGAGCCACAACCGGCTCCCCCTCTCACACTCTCTGTCTCTCTCTTTTACATTGTGCTACAACACTAAATAATTACAAGACATGAGAAGTATTTATAGAGTACACATTAAAACCCTAGCCCCATCCCTTCTGGGCCTAAGCCCAATGGCCCACACGGGGTGGAATCCCAACAATCACCCCCTCCAACCCGAGTGGGCAATGTCGTCTGCAACACCCCCATGTCGCCTCTTCCAATCAGCTAACTCTGGCAAGCGCATGTGTCACTAACCAGTCGAGCATCCATGCACCACCAAACAGAGTACACAAATCCCGAAAGAGTGTATCCTTGCAAAACCAAACTCCGCAGCCAATCAGAAAATTCGAGTACCGCTCCCCCTCAAAAGAATGCCTCCACTCGCACACCTCAAATCCGAGGTGTATGCGCTCACCAACAGAAGCGCCCGCGCTCTCCAAAAGAAGCGCCTGCAGCTTCATCGCAGCGCTCCGCCACTTTAGCATCCTGTCCTGTTAAGAGAATGCAACAACCCTCTGCCCACACCAGAGGCTCATTCCTCCAAATGATCTCACACACCATCTGTGATGAGGCTGACTCCTTCTCTGACACCGCATCCCCCACCGAGTACCTCTGCACCCCCAAAACTGGGATACTCCTCTCGTGAATCCGGGATGTGAATAAATCCTGCTATATCTCCGTGGCTCAAACTAAGCCTCATCATCGGGCCGGGCCGGGCCGGCCCGATGATGAGGCTTATGTAGTACTATAGACCAACAGTGTGAAATAGATAAATCATTGGAAAATGTCCAGTGCACACTCCACCTTAACCTTGTCCCAGGTGGGTAGTAGAAGTTTTTGTGGGCATTGGTTGACTACTTGCACGTGGGTTAGGTATGTGAAGTTTTTGTGAGATACTGTTAGTCAAAGATTTCATATATTATTCGCAAATTATTTGCATCTATTTAATAGCGTTGATTTCTAAGAGCATCACTAGTGGTATACTCAAAGATATGTATTTTGATACACAAAAGAGGCTCACAATGGTATTTGGATAAATACTAAAGTTAACAACATTTGTTACAAATACTCAACTTTTGGCATTTGGATACTCAAAACTACAAATCTTTTTCAATAACCAAATTTTGGGGACCACATCCTATCAAAAGTAACAACATTCTCTCTCCATTTTTTAATTCAAAACTCAATTTTTTTGCACTTGCTCCCAAAAATTGAAATTATCAATTTTTAATCTTTACCAAAATATGTTCAAGATTGATCTCATTTTAAACGTAATGTGAATATCTTTTAAATGGTAATAATATTATAAAAATATATATGTACAAATTTAAAGTTGTGCCCATTTTATGAATAAAAATAGAGTGAATAATACTTTTTTGATTATGGACACAAATGAACTATTGTAGAAGGGTAGATACTCAAAATTATAAACCCATTAAATGAATACTCAAAATGTGATGTGACAATATTTGAGTATACCACTAGTGATACTCTATGACGCCACAAACGGAACAATCCTTCCCGTCAATATTCATTTTGACTATTTGGATCTAAAAGCACCCTTCAGCCCTGCGGAGTCGGTCTTGAGCTTCTCGAGATTTAAGATGAACTTGGCTCCATATTTTCCTATAAAAAAATAAAAATAAAAACTAACCTCAAAATAATAGTTACTTGGTTCCATAGTTTTTTTTTTCCCTCTATGATTCGTTTCGTTGTTCTGAATAAAACTAGTTTTTTGTCATTTTATTTTTTGCACCAATAAAAAAATATTCCTTCTGAACTATGAGTTTGTGAGAGGGGAAAAAAATATTGTTACGAAGAACGAAAAGAGAGGCTCAAGAATTGAGCCATGTACCTATTGGATAGAATATTTTGAGAGTTTTGAGAAGAATATTTTAAGAAATATTTTTGAGATAGTGTTCGGATGGGATTTTGGAAAAAGTAATATTTAGAGAGAAGTATAATAACTTGGGAGAGAGGGAGAGAGAGAGAGAGAGAGAGAAATGAGAATAATTATTGGAGAGAGGAGTATGAGTAGAGAGATAAATGTGATTAATGAGTAGAGATGAGAGACGGGGAAAAAATCTTTTTAATTTTTTTTTTTTTGAAATGTGAAGTGAACACAGTGAAAGCTTTTCCGCTATGTTAGCTAGCTCGTTGATTGTACAAGCAATAGATTAAATCATTGATTCTGAATAGGTACCTGGGTGTACATATTCGGGGCCCTAATTTTGGGCCCCTGATAAACAATAGATTGAATCATTGATTCCGAATAGGTACCTAGGTGTACCTATTAGGTACCTAGGTGTACCTATTCAGGGCCCTAATTTTGGGCCACAATTCAGGGGCTTAAGTCAGCCGCCTTACTCGCCTTAGTTCAGGACCGGCCCTGCAGCGCTGAACCAAACTCAAAACCAAATTTGAAATTTGAGTAAAATCACCCAATACACACCTCCAGTCCTAGAATCAAACTCATACCAAATTAATTTTTACTCATATCCTTAACAAAATCTAGGGAGAACCAAGCCTTGAACGAAATTTCAAACAGCTAATTTTTGGTGGTTGGTGGTTGGTGGTTGTGCTCGTTGGTGGTCGACGGAGGTGCTGGTTTTTGGGCGACGATGGTGGTGGTAGTCAACGCTGGTAGTGGTGGTGGTGGTGGTTGACGCTGGTGGCGGTCGAGATTGGTGCTTTAATCTAGATCTGGGTTTATCCCACACACACACACAAAGAGAGAGAGAGAGAGAGAGAGAGAGAGAGAGAGAGAGAGAGAGAGAGAGAGAGAGAGAGAGAGAGAGAGAGAGAGAGAGAAGGAAGAACCTAGTTAAAGTTTCGAAAAGGATGAAGGAAGAACTTAGTTAAAGTTCCGGTGGCAAAGGTGGGTCAACAGTGTCGAAGGAGAAGAATCAGGGTATCAAAATGTTTGTGACTTTTTTTTTAAGCAAAATCAGAATAAAAAATTGGCTTGTGATTCGAGTGCACCATACCAAATCAAGTTTGTATCCACATTTTTACTCAAATTTGAGAGGGAAAAACGAAGATTAAGGGCTGGAGATACTCTAACATAAAATTAGCTATGCTTTTTAAATTTGTAGTGTCTTTTATATGCAATCTGAATCTTATTTGATTGATTTCACTTAGTTTTCTTACAAAGTTTTCGCTACGTTTATTAGACAGTTTTAAAAATCATAAAAAATATTACTATCGTGGATACCCGTCCATTGCTGCGCAGGCTAGCATGCAGGATAACAAATACGCGAACTCATGACACCCGTTGTTGCATGTTGTATATCTTGCTAGTGTCCAGTCCACCGCACGTGAACCTTTTAGGGGTGCCACTTGGTTTTAACGACTAAGAAACGGGATAGAGATTTTGTATTCGGAAGCCTAGGATGCGGCGAGGGTAAGGTGTTAAGCACCCCTTTTCTGCCCAGCAAGTTGGCCTTTACAATTCACTTGACATCGGGCTTTTCAGTTATTTAGTTTGATTCATACAAGTGATGGTTAATTAGGCATCAAAACATTCGTAATGTGATTTAGACAGTAAATAAACGCATAGGGGAAGGGGGTACATGGGCATGCATCTATAAACAAAAAGAGTTTGATTTAATTATCAAACCAGAACCAGATAGAGTTTCTCCTCACACCAGAACCGAGACCTGCAAAAGGGTTAGAAAATTGACATAAATAGAAATTAATTAGCCCGAAAGTTGTGGCGACATTCCGCCTTAATCCCTCAATAGTTTGATTTAATTATCAAACTCGAATGTCAAAGCCTTTGATGGTTTTTGGATGAAAACCCTAAAAACTAAGGGTTTGTGGGGATTTGGATCACTTAGGTGTTTTTAGAACTCATGGGTATGGGGCTTTTGTTGCTATGAGCAAGGGGCATGTATTCAATTCAAGAATTTGAAATATGAGTCAAAGATTGAGCATGATTGATTGGATATGTGTAGTGTGTGACACCCTAATACTAAGGCTCCTATTTATAGATCTAGTTTTTTAGGGATAATTAACACGAAGTAATAGAATCCGTGAATAATAGAAGTTATTCGGTCATGAAACTCTATCTTTAAGAGTCCTGATCGTGCAGACCAAACTAGGGTGACCGGATCAAAGTGTCCTATATTGTTTCAAATTGCTACAGAAGATTCCAATTTTTTTGACAAATTGATGTGTCGACCGGTAGAACGAAGTGTCGGTCGGGAGATCGATATCACTAAGAAGTTTTGAACTGATTGATCTGGTGGCTTGAAAATCAATTTGTCAGGCGCCAAATAATGTGGCGGGCGTGACTTTGTACAAAGTTTGGATAATGAACAAGGGCTTCGGGCTCTATTGGTGTATGTACGAGCTTGAGTGCCAAAACATCCACAAAAGTTCATCGGGGTTGCATCCTTAAACCAAAACTTACGAGACCATACGTTACTATCAGGATCTGCTTTCCTTTTTCTTTTTTTCCCTTTTTTTTGTTATTAACCAAAAATTATATTGGAAAGATAAGTTTTCTTAGACTACGGAAACACAAATTGGTCCGCTAGATAACTTAGAGGGGAAAGGCTACAACACACCCCTCTATTTTGGTGTGTATCATACGCACCCCTATAAAAGTTATGAATCGATTACCTCTTATTAATAAAAGTTAAGATTTTTTTATGAGAAGTACCAAAATGTTATGAATCACAGAAAATGTTACGAATCACATTGTTGAAAAGTTACAAAACACTAATAAATATTACGATTGCCAATGAGGTGGCACAATGTGGACCATACAATATGTACAAATGGTACACACATTTAATGGGTATGTATTGTAGCCATTCGCTTCTCATGGAGGGAGTTAATTTCAAAGAGAAGCTAATGTAGCATAGATGTAGATTACTCCCTTAGTTCCTAAGAGATAACTTACCATGAAAATACGTGCAATTTTTAGATAAAAAAAATAAAGTATTTCCATGTACAACTTCGTATACTTCTCTGCGCCTAATTAAATGGAAGAGGGGGCCTTGTGGTGCATTACATGCACGGAACCATGCAAGGCACCCCAAACGGTGTCGTTGCTGAGCCACTTCAAGTGCTTCACGAAATGCTGTCTTGTGGGGGCCACTTTCGAGTCCCGCACAAATGATCCGAACCGTTAAATAATTATTCAAATTGTCTTGGAGAAAATTAGCCCCATCAGATATTTTTATGCAATTGATCTAGTAATTTCTTTGATTTTCGTTCCGAATTTAGGACCTTATAATTCCAAAAGTCTTCAAGAAATGTTATACAATTGTGTGTTTGATAATCCATTGATCTAAACCGTAGGTGTCCCAGGGCTGGTTGAAAAGAGCATCTAGTGAACAAATTATCTTATTCGGTTATCAATAGGTATCAAAACACTAAAGCATGATACTCTCTCGGGACTACATTTCTCTTTGTGCACCCCCACCTACTTATTCCCGGCAAAAATTGAAATGTGGGTGGACCCATGGATATGCAATTAAGTGGGAACACTATTTCAATCTTAATGGTGCAGGAAGAGTGGTGCAGGAAGAGTGAAGGGATCCCTTAAAAAAAGAACCGCCTCCTCTTCTGTTGGATTAAGGCCTTATTTCCCATTTGATTTTATGGAAATCCGATAAAATCAAATGATTGATTTTAGCAAATGAGTAAATTATTTGTTAAAATCAACCCATTTTTATTTGTTAAAATGGGTAAATTTTAGCCAATGTTTCGGGAATGGTTTACTCATTTGCTAAAATCAACCCACCTGATTTTATGGGGTTCCCATAAAATCAAATGAGAAAAAGACCTAAGGAGAAACTGGTAAAGATGCTTTTAGTGGATTTGGGGGGTTCTGTAATGAGCTTACCCCTGTAGTGAACAATCACTGCCGTTCATTCGGCAATCAACGGTCCCAATTAAATGCAATTATCCTACATGTAAGAAATTTAATTTATTTTTATGTAAGATAATTGGGACAGTTCATTGCCTAACAGACGACCGTGATTGTACAGGCCCCCTGATCCCGCTTTTAGCACCCCTAACCTCCATTTGCTAACAGCTCGTTTGGATGAGGGTTTCAACCCCCCGACTAAATCATCCGGCCTCCCTTCATCCTCCTTCCCCCGGACTAAACATAAGCAGGGGGGGGGGGGGGGGGGGGGGCGCTTATGTTTAGTCCGGCTTCTCATCCGGGACCAAATGACCCGTTTACCCCTCTGATTCAAGCACAAGAACAAGCACACACCACCATTTTTCTAACAAGTTTCAAGAAAAAAAATTCTCAAAATTTTCAGATCTACAAATTTCGAAAAAATACAGGTGATTAGGAAAAAAAAATACACATATCTGGGTGAAATTGTTTACCACTGCCATCATCATCGCCGTTGTTGCCGTCGGATTGGCAGTTGTTGCCGTCGGACTGGGTTCTTCAGGAGGAAGAAGAAAGAAGAGAGAGAGAAGAAAGGAAGAAGAAAAAAAAGAAGAAAATGGGTCAATTGTCTCTCTCTCTCTCTCCTGCGAGAGAAAGTAATGGGAAACAAGTGGCTCAAGTGGCCCAGCCACTTGTCCTTTATTTAATATGCAATTAGTTTTTTTTTTTTTTTTTTTAATTTTACCACCAACTTTCATGTTTTACACAATTTTGCCAAAAAAGAAAACTTTTAATAGGTAACATGTTTTGAATATTTAATAATTTTAATTTATATAAAAAATTATTAGGACTTATTATAGCTTAATTTTTGTTAAGTATAACAAATTAATTATTTTTTGAAATTATTATATAATTTATTTAATTAATAATCTAATTCGGACTTATGAAAGGACAAAATAGTCATTTGACTAATTTTTCCATCATCCACCCTCCTTATCTCCCTTCTTTATCCCTCATCCAAACCATCGACTATTTAATCCATCTTTCTTAACTGTGGGTCCACCCTTCTTATTTAATCCTCCTGACTATTTTATCCCCCCTTACTATTTAATCCCTCCAAAACTAATACACCATCCAAACGGCCCGTAAAAGCATTAATGTGATTTGTTATCCTCTTTTGTTGGACTAAGAAGAAACCGGTAAAGTTCAATTTCAGCTATTGAGGGTGACTTTCCTGTTTGCTAAAAGTTTGCTTTTAAGCACCCCAAACCCGTATTGGTTAAAAACATCAAGGTGATTTTAGCAACTTGTTTTTAGCAAAAGGAGTAAGTAAGAGAAAATTGACTTTTAACAACTTAAATTTAGCTAATGGGAAACAAAACTGATTTTAACAATCAAACTAAACTCAATTTTTATGAGAAACTCATCTTAGCAAATGGGAAACAATGCCTACGTCTCGAAAATTGCGGAAAGTTGGTGTAGGTAAAATACTTATTTTATGTGTACAATACTTGTAGTACATATGAATTCATTAAAAAATGAGCTTAGCACTATACTTTTGTAGTGAGCAATTACAGCTGTCTGTTCGATAATTAAGGGTCCAGATTATCTTACATAAAATATTAGTACTCCCTCCGTCCGGGTTAGTTCATTTTGGGAGTTCGTGCCACTTTCAAATGATTATATCTTTATTTGTAATATTTGATGTAATTTAATAACATTGTCTCATAGAACTAATCAATATCTATGAAACAAGACCCACATTGGATATAAAATTTATTATCAATTTAAAGATATTACTAGTTTTTTATCCGGTTACAATGGAACGATAGACAAATAAATCCGGACAGAGGAATATCTTCCATGAAGAATAATTATTTAATCCAGACCGTTGATAACGGATTATCTTACATAAAATGTCAGTATCTTAAGGGTGCTGATTTTGGGGCTCATTTTTTTTATGCAGACACTCCAATATTTAATGAAGTTACAAAACTACCCGTTTTAAGATATAAAAATTACCGGAGGCACTCCACCCCCAAATTATCTCCTCATTTATTAAGGCACTCCAAACGAAAAAATGAACCAAAACCAAACATAAACATTAGGTTCTAAACATTAACATAAACATTAAGTTCCAAACATTAAACATCCACAACATAAACATTAGGTTCCAAACATTAAACATGCATCTATGTCAGATTGTTTCACGCCACTTTGCAAAAAAAAAATAAATAAATAAACATTGCTAGAATTCTCAAAAATAAACAGCACACAATTGAAAATGTTGATGAAACAAAATCTTCATAACAGCTGCGACACAAGATCTTTACATTTCGTACTCATTATCTACCATTTTTCCCTCAAAATTTCATAACGGCCGCAAATATAAATTTTAAAACTCATAATGAGACAAACAAATCACATCACCAAAGTTAGAGAACTCTTGAGAGGAAAAGTAACAGAACTCTCAAGAGACTTTGCATGGACAAAATGATGGTTCTATTATCATAGGTCAAAGACCACTTGTCTAGGTTGTCCTGATGCAGAACATGGAGACAATAACATTACGACTTTACTAAGGAAACATTACATATGGAAGTAGGTAATTCAGTGGCGTGCAGTAAAAAGAGTTGAGCAACTATCTGCTGTTTTCTGATAAAAAAAACTATTTACTTTTATGGAGTGTCTGAAGCAATGGAGAAGGGTAAAGTTTTGGAGTGTTCGAAGTAAATCATGAAACTTGCAAAACGATAATTTTGGAAAACTATTGTAACTTGGAGCCCCTGCATAAAAATTGGGAGTGCGAATATGAATTTCCTATCTTAAATGTAGAATAATATTTAATCCGGACTATTAATTGCTAAACGAACAATTGTGATTACTCACTACACTCATTACCGGCTATCCAAGTCCACTAACAACTGAGTTCAAAGAAAAAAAAAAAGAAGAAAGAGTAAAGCCGTAAAGGGATCACGTGAATACCGCCGCCACGTGCGGTGTCGGAAGAGTCGAGGATTTCAAAAAAATTAAAATTCAAAAGAAAAACTAAACTATCTGACGTGGGGGTCAGCCATTGGTTGTCTGACGTGTCAGTCGAAGTCCATTGGAAAGGGTTAACATCGTTGGGGTCGTCGAGTTCAGTGGGTGTGCCGTTGCGTAAGCGGCCCGCCTCACTTAATTTGCATGCAAGGCCCCCAAGCTTACTAGAGTTTACAGTAATGCCCCTATCTTTATACCAAAAAATGGAAATATTATCACATGTCCAATTGAGAAAGGCAAAGGAACATTGGAAACGTTACAACGGCACAAATTGCGTGTGGCATTGTTTATCTACAACGGGTGTTTGGTGGGTCCTCTTTTGAACTGCCCATGACCTTTATAACATGCAATTGGGATGGCTTTAGGCCATGTTTAGAGCGTTACTTTTTTATTTTTGCGTGTGTGCTTTGTTCATAGGTACGATACCATTTGAGTTAGTGAGTGAACTTAGGATTGGAAATATCGATACCGCTTCATCACGTTCAACTTAGGGGTTGTTCCATTTCCAGACTTACTCTCAAAATTCATTTATTGCGCCTTACGAGGAATGTCATCCTCTCACAATATATTAAATCAAAAAAATTGACTTAATGGATTTGAACAACCACTTATGATTTTTCTAGCTCAAAGTGAGGTTATATTCGACCCATGAACTTTTTTTTGTCTCTTCGATATTTGTATTAACTAGATTATTATGAGAGTCAATCTCATAATCGCTACCCATCTCCGGCGATCCGAAGAACTCATGCAAAACAAATTCAGTGACTTGTGGTATTGCCGGTCGATTATCAAGTAATTATTTTAGGAAGAATATTTATGAATGCTCCATATTGAGTACGAGCGGATTTGGGGTACCCGTAGTGACCTCAATTGTGGGCCCTCAATAATTTGTATCATTTGTGATCGAAACTGTATAATTTTTAGGGAATGTTGAGTAGGTCATTCATGTAAAAAATTAAATTAATTGGATATTGGTAGCTATATGTTCGGATACCATTTATATGGATGACCAATATAATTTGAAGAATACACTACATCAAATTTGTCTCAATTGTGTATCTACCAATTTCCGATGATCATAATTTTGTGTACCTATAATGTGCTCAATATTCTTGAAAAAATGTATGATTCCGATTCCAAATGAATATTTTCGAAAGGCCACAACTGAGATTACTATGGGGATATAGTGACTTAGGTCGCTACGGGAACTCCAAGTCCGCGATAAATTTACTAGAGTTGTACCTTCTATTGAACGTGATAAAAATTGATTTTCAGGTACACTTCCGCTTTACATTTTCACGAATAAAATGCAACAATTATTAGTAAACTTCCATCGAAAAAAGTAATCTCCTTAACCAAATCCTGACTTGCAAGTGGTGGCTAGTTCATGCGGTAAAACTCTTGGATGTCTCACACTATATCTTGAGGTCGAGTCTCATTTCCTACTCAATCATATAATAAATTAAGAATGACAAATTATGAATAAAAAAAAAATCCAATCCTGACTCCGTTTCTGATTTTATATGACTTAAATTCACATATCTACATAAAACAAGAATACGAAGTGAAAATTGAGAGCGGAAAAGGGAGGTGTTATTGCAAGATCATGTGAGTTGTGACAGCAGTAGCAGATAATTAATGGTCGAGTGGTGTGGACCCAGAAGTCTAGGCTGGCGAAGGAGGGAATAATATCCTCATTGATGAATAAATAGAAGAAAACGGAAAATACAGAAAGGAAAATCCACATATCTCCTCGTTGCCACCCAAAACCCTTGTCGTCCTTGTAGATAAATTACGGGAATCTCTCTCTCCCCTCTCTCTCTCTCTCCAAAAAAAGGTGAAAAACCACACCCTTATTTCCTAGCCGCACGGGGCTTTTCAACGTTCGTCTTCTTCTTCTTCTTCTTCTTCTTCTTCTTCTTCTTCTTCTTCTTCTTCTCTCTGTCTGGAAATGGAGACTTCTTCTCTGGACCCAACTGCTCGTTTCATGGTGGAAGATCTTCTCAACTTTACTTTGGACGCGGCTGATGGAGATTGTGATTATGACGAAAATACCCTCCTCAAACCTCCTCTTCATCCTCCTCCTTCTTCTGCTACTTCCAATAGCCAAGACCCAAATGACCATCAGAGCCTCTCTAACCCTGTAAGTTTCCCTCAATCCTTTGTTTTCGTCATTTGACCTCTGCATGAAATTCTCTCCGAGTTTGTACCTGACTCGGACTTTTTTTGGGGTTTCTATGGTGTTTCCAAGTCGTGACTCGGCCGGTTTTGGGTCGACTCGGACGAGTTAGGCAGAGTCGGGAACTGGGTCGGACGAGTTAGGCGGAGTCGGGAACTGGGTCGGACGAGTCGAACTGTGTTGGGGGCGGCAGATTCGATGGGTTGTCTTTTAACAAAAAGTCGTGGGTGGTTGACATGATATTAGATGGCTAGGGTTATTACGTTGGGAAACAAAATACCATTATAAATAATTAATGCATGTAGAGGGGTTGTTTAGGAATTTCATCAATATGTTTTTGCCTTTTTCTAAATAATAATTAATGCATGGGGAAGGGTCATTTGGGAATTTCATTAAGGTGTTTTGCCCTTTTTTGCTTGGGACGCCAACTTGTGAGTTGTGACAATGAAATGAGTCCTACTGAGCCAATAAAAAAGAAGAAGAAATGAGTTGTATGCTTTTGGCATGGCCGCATGCGCACTAGAACGTCAAGTCAAAATGTGGCACACTGGCATAATATACTTCATCCGTCCCAAATTGCTTGCTTCTTTTGGGCAATCGCGCCACTCAATCATGCCGCCTAGAACCTTGAGTCAAAATGTGGCATGATATGCACCTATCTCGCACCTAATTATTGGAGAATCAATCCTACCATTTGCTTGCAAAAGCTCGGCTTGTTTATAAGCTCGTTACGTAAATTAGTCCAACTCGGTTGTTTACGACTAAGCCGAGTTTGAGTTTTGGACTTGTTAAGCAAACGATCTGAGCTCGAAAACTACAAAACTCGGCTCGGCTCGGCTCATTTGCAGCCCTTTATTCCCCTCCTACTTTTGCATAATTGCCCTTGTCGTTGGCCAGAAATTCTTAGATGAGCCATCCTATGGTACACTAGGTTACATGATTCCCCTGATAAGACCCTTCTCGGTCCTCTCTCATGTTTTTAATCATCGTACTATGCTGCCATTTCTAATCCTAGCACTACACTATTGTTTCAGTCCTCGACCTCGCAGGCACATTATATGCCGTGGCGGGGCCACCTTAGGACCGCTGTAGGCACAGGCCCACATTGTATTTTGAGTTTTTTTTTATTTTGGCATTTGTGTAGAAAAATATACTATACAAGTTTCATTTGGTGCATCAATTTTTTATACAAAAAATTATTGAGTGCTCTTGGGACACCACCATATGGTATTACCACGCTATTCTTCTGCAAATATTTATGTGGAAATCAACACTAATAAAATGTGGAGATGTCTCAGGATTACAAAATAACTAATTACTTACAAATAACTCTCAATTCACTGAATTTTCGCCTCAAAACTATTACGGCTGTGTTCGTTTAGGGGGTTTGCCCCAGTTTTGACACTATTCCAGTTTTGATTACATCATCACTTTTTTCACTTTTCTCTCTACCTCTCTCCACTTATTACACCTGCTTACATCATCAAAACTAAAACTAAACAAAACTAAACCTACTAACCGAACACAGCCTACGTGTTTACGAAATTATACTTATTATAAAATATAAGTCTTTTTTTTCCGCCAGAGGTTAGTGGGAAAGTTAGCGTGCTAACAACTCAAGGGAAAATTAGCGTGCTAACAACACAAGGAAATTGTGCCACGCTGGTATAATTTTCTGGCCACGCCACTAATTATATGACACCATTGCAAATTTTCCAGAGGATTGAATTATACCATATTCTGTCAAATATTTTACAAGAAGCCAAATTCAAAAAGTAAACAACTTGATCGAAACTGAAGTATCGAATACTGGAGTATTTTCCAGTTTGAAAATGATGATTTATTTGTGTTTGGGTACTGAGTCATTTTTCTCCCCATATACTCAGGAGCACGCAGAGGAAGAACTGGAATGGCTGTCGAACAAAGACGCATTCCCGTCAGTCGAAACATGCTTCGACATTCTTTCTCCCAACCCCAGCATTGCCCCAAACCAACACAGCCCCGTCTCTGTACTCGACCCTACAACAACCACCACCACCAGTAGCAACAGCAGCTCCACCACGAGCTGTTCTGGCGGCTGCAAAAGCATTCTAGCCCCAGCTTGTTACCCCATGAAACCGCGGAGCAAGGGGAGGAGGCCGTGGAGGCCGGGCGCGTTTGCCGACATAGCCAATCAGCAGTATTGGTGTTGGAGTCAAGTGAAGGGAAAGAACTCTAAACAGAAACCCCGAGTGACAGTGGTGCCGCCGAGTGCTCCCGCGATTGGGAGGAGCTGCCAGCATTGTGGGGCTGAGAAGACCCCACAGTGGCGTGCGGGTCCTATGGGGCCTAAAACATTGTGCAATGCTTGTGGGGTACGGTACAAGTCAGGGCGGCTCGTGCCTGAGTACCGCCCGGCGAGCAGCCCGACGTTTTCGAGCTTGTTGCATTCGAATTCTCACCGGAAGGTGATGGAGATGAGGAGGCAGAAGCAGATGGGATGAAATTGAAATGATGCCTGTGAATATAAGGTAGTAGGACAGTGTTGACTGGTGAGTAGCTCATTTAAATTATTTTTTTAAGGCTTTTCTTGGTCTTGTTTTTTAGATTAGATAAGATTAGAACGTAGGGTTTGGTTGTTGTAATGAATTAGAACTTAATTAGATGTTTAATGAATCACATTGGTTGTGTTTCATTATTACAATTGGGGAATTTTGACTAGTGTGCTTGTTTATGCGTTTGAGAAAAGAAAACCCGAAAAATTTTTAATTTTGGTTTTGGTTTTGAGATTTGATTATACTGTGGTATTGATTTGCTTGTAATGGAGATGATGAAGCTGGAGAATTTGGATTGCAGAAATGCAGGTTTTGGGTTGGTGTAATCTGTAGAAGAGGCTATATTGTTGTGTTTATCCGTGCTAACTTGGCTTTAATTTCTACTCCCTACATTCCTCTTTAAATAGACATTATCATTACACATTTTATATCAATTTTGATCGTCATTTTACACCTTTCATATTAACTTTACCTTTACTTTCCAAAATTATTCTCTACTTTTTACCCATTAACTTTTTACCTAGTTATTTTTCAAAAGGGCAAAATAAACAAACTTTTACCCATTTACTTTTTAAAACACACACTTATTAAGGAACTACCCAAAATGAAATAGTCGACTATAAAAAAGGAACAGAGGTAGAAATTTTTAGGGCCCTTTTCAATGACTTGCGGTATTATTTGACTCTAACACTTGACACTTAGGGCTTGTTTGGGTGTTGGGCTGTCGGATTGGAAATCTTGGACTATTCAATCCTGAGCCCTACGCGTATGGCTCGGTTTGGGAGTCCATTTGTAACCCGGAATATTCAATCCCCCTCCCATTTAATCTGGCCTAGGCAGATTAAATATCGATAGGGTCGGATAACTCTTCCCTAATCCGAGTCAATCCACCCCAAACCCTCTTATTTATCTTTATCCCCTCATTTCCACTACAAAACAAACCAAATACTATTTTGTTCCCCTTATTACCTAAGGCTTCCAAACTAAATATTATTTAATCCACCTCTATGAATGTTACATTAATATGGGTCCAACCTCCATAAATAATACCCTCTAGGCCCTGTTTGGCTGCGGGATGAGGAGGGGTATAACTTTTGGACCCGGATGACTAATTCCAGGTCCACTCCTCATCCATGGTTTAGGAAGTTTTGGGAAGGGGTGGATGAGTTATACCGCTCCCTATTTATTACCCCTCAATCCCCCTCCTCTCTCGCTTAATTATAACAGTCTGACCATTGTTATTATTTTGTACCCCCTCGCAAATTATGTAGCTACCCCCTTACCCTCCTTGTTTCTCATTTCTATAAATTCCACCTATGCAATTTTTTTTGGATAAAAAATAAAGTACTTTCGCGCATAATTTTTATTTTTTTTGCACCAAATTAAACTACTAATAAAAAATCTTTCATTTGATGCAAAATTTGTTAAAAATTGTGCACAAAAGTATTTATAATTGTTGGCTTAGTGGGTTGTCTTTGCAATGTCCTTCGAATCACAAATTAAAGTACTTCTGCGCATAATTTTTTTTATTTTTGGTACCAAATTAAATTATTAATAGAGATCTTTAATTCGATGCGAAGAAATTTGAAAATTTGTGTACGTATTGAGAGTTCAATTAATTGTTCTTTTCTTGAATTAGTTCTGTTTTTTTTTTTTAAACCTTTGTAATTGTATCTCAAATAAATTAGTACAATTATTTGAGATTTCAATAAAATTTCTTTTTCTTATGAGCGAACCTTGTTCAATTTGTCCATTTATTATACACGTTGTTGGGGTATAATATAAAAATTACTAGATTAATATGTAAATTACAAATAACTAAAACATATTAGGTCATACATTCCAAAAGTATTTTCATATGTAATAATTTCTTTTTGTTTTTTGGTAAATAATTTGGAAGACAAAGTTATTCCAAGGTTTTGAGAGAACATAAACATGTAACTACATAGGATTGGGGACAAATTAAGAACAATCATGTGATCCCCCATGCTCCCTAATTCGGTTCCAGATCTAAAGAAAGACACCTCTAGCAACCATAAGTAGAGTAGGTAATGGTTTGGCATTCATCATAACTGATACTGTACTGCTCTGCAAAGTTGTTCTGTCTGCCCAATTTGAACTGGATGTCTTTCCAAGGGCATCTCCAGTCGTGATAATAGTGTAAAAATAGTGTAAGAGCTAGACCAGTTAGAAAACTTTTTTCTTTTTCTACGTCCCAATAGTGTAATTAACTTGATGCTAGAGTAAAAAAAAATGGTGTAACAAATACTGGGCTTGATAACTGTGTGTGTGCAGGTAACTACACAAGGGGAGAGAGAGAAAGAGATGGACCCGGGGGTCATGCCGTCCATGCAGTCTCCATCCGAGCCGTCCGTGTTCGGCGATCAACGACCCAGATCAGCTCGGCAATCAACGGTGCGGATTTGTTTGAGTCTAAACAAATCTGAGCCGTTGATCGCCAAGCACGGACGGTTAGGATAGAGACTGCATGCACATGATCCCCCAATTCGAAAGAGAGAGGGGAGAGAGAGATAGAAAGGACGGAAAAAAAAGGTTGGGAAAAGTGGGAGACCTCTGGTGGCGCTAGAGGGAGGAGAGTGGTAGAGAGGAAGAGGTAAAAGAGTGAGGAAAAAGTGGGCCAACTTTGTACTTCATATTTTAACAACACATTTTATCATAACAACACAAAAATAAGACTCACTTTTTACACTTTTGTGTCATATAACAATACAATTGTATCATAACCACTGGAGATGCCCTTAGTTCTTGTTAGTGTAGGATGTGAACTGAGTTAATGCCACCGAAAAAAGAGTGAAAATATTAATGGTTGCAATGTATGGTATAGGTGCAAAATTTATTTTATTCACCGTGACATTGTTTAATTAGACATACATAGAAGGGAGAAAATTTTAGGTGCGGATTGGGTAGGGACACGTGGTGCCCGACACCAATCCGAGCCTTCCAAATACATTTTGGACGGCTCAGTTCTAAAAATGGCATTTTTGTAATTTTCAGATGTACGTGTCCTTACACAATCCGCACCTAAAATTTTCTCCATCGAAGGACTTCATTGGTTATATCGGTAGCTGTTGCGATGTACGATTACAGAGGACATGATGGACCCTTTTGGGCATGTGGTTAGGGTGGTTGGGATGTTCACCAATTCATGTGGTGCAGAAGTAAAATCTGGGACTGGTCCACCACCATGTGCAATTCATTTGTGTGGACAACGCATTTTTCTATTATTTTTTATGTAATTGATTTTTACACCTACAAATTGATATCCACATTTTTTTTTGTCCTTTAGTGAAATTTTTATGTGGGTGCGGATATTAATTTGTGCGGTGTGAAAATCGCTCTCCATTTTTTATAACTAGGTGTTCGCTCTCCATTTTTTATAATTAGGTGTTCAAGCCAATTTAAGTGCTTTTGATTAATATGAGGCCCAATTCTACTGTGCAACAACGGGTGTTCATTAGGGTTGGTCATTTCCTCTGACCCGTTCAGATCCGATCCGATTCCCGATCCGAACGGATCGGCAATATGAAGATCTGTTTGGAGATTTGATAGAATATGGAGATTTTTTTGAAAATGTTTGGGGATCGGGTAGGGGGTGGAAATAGGCATGTCCCCGCCCCGATCCGCTCCGAATCTGTTCCTCGATCCATTCCCGCCCCGCTCCGCCCCCTCCCCGAATATAGGGGTCTATTCTTGAGTTATGAAACTTTTGGGTCCCACTAAATTTTCTCCAAACACATGGGGTAACACTAAATTTTCTCCAAACAGTTTATTGAAAGATGAACTTTGTAATTCAATAAATGTGATTAAATAAGAAATGCATCACTATAATTTGAATACATCTCAACTAGGTTGACATCTACTCAACTACCAATCATATGCATTCCTTAAAATAAACTCAAAAAATGCAAAAAAACAATGGTTGTGTTTGGTTGAGAGTTTTGAGAATAATATTTTTGAGATATTGTTTGGATGAGTTTTTGGAAAAAGTAATAATTAGAAAAATGTGTAATAATTGGAGAGAGATAGAGAGAGAAATAAGAATAATGATTAGATAGAGGGGTGTGAGTAGAGAGAAAAATATGATTAATGATTGGAGAGATGAGAGGTGGGGAGAGAATTTTTTTGGAATTTTTTTTGAAAATTTGAAGTGAACAATTTTTCCAATCGAGCCGTTGATTTTGTTGTTCCTATTGATGAAATCAATTGTGTAAAGTTTCTTCTCGATCGAGTTTAGAAAGTTTGTCGATCGGGACAGAATTTGTGTTTAGCATCTAATTTGTAATTGAGATTCTAGATTTCTAGTAATCTATTTTTTTTTTTTAAAAAGAAATGATTGGATCTCCGAATCTCCGTGGGGATCACAGTTCCCCATTTGGAGTGGGGATGGAGGATGAAAATAAAGCCCCGTTGGGGATCGGGTAGGGGATGGATATGGAGAATGGGTTTGGGAATTGGGGGTGGAAATAGTACTCTCCGGCCCCAATCCGTCCCCATGCCCATCCCTAGTGTTCATTGACAAAATCAAATCTCATAGCACCCGAGTGTTATGGAAACTAACCCCTTACAAGAAAACAAACTCTTAAAGTATCATGCCTTGCAGTGGCAGAGCCAGGATTTTAACCCCGGGGGGCCCGATTTAATAGTCATATTTTTTTATCTAAGCATATATTTATTATATTATATACCTTTTGTTTTTTAACATCACACTGGTACATTAAAATTGTTATGGCATAATGCATTAAAAGTATATGAATCATTTTGTTCTATTCTTTGGGCTAGTACGACACTCACATTGTTATTTTTCACTTATGAAAGAATTGAGAAATCAAATATAAAATAACTTGTTTTTTTAGTCGTTCAAACCAAAATTATTAAGATAATAAGGAATAATTATATTGATAATACTTAAAATTAGTACTATATTAAAAAAAATTAGAACCCGGGGGGTCGGGGCCACCCCAACCCTACATTGGCTCCGCCAATGAGGCCTTGACCATAAAGCCAATCTTACGGCGTTGGGTCAATAATATCCTTTATGTCAAAGTAATTAGGTAGTCATTTCCGTTGCACTGAAAAAAAAATTAGGTAGGAAGCCTACGCGGTTTGGGAGCTTGTATTTCTTTTCTTTTTTTTACTTTCAATTTTCTTTTTCCTCTGGTTTTTCATTCACAAGTAGGGCAGGAATAGAGATTTTTTCCGTACTTCAACCCTTGGTCTTAAGGCCATCTCCAATCGTAATATCGTTTAGTTTAGGGTGTAATTAGGTCAGAAATTACCACAGTTGGCTGACATAATGTTAAAAATCTGACCGGCCCGTAAATCACTCGTATTGCTGCCTTTTTTTTTTCATTGGGTTTGGCCCAAAGTTTATTATGCTGCCTTATTTTTTATTTCATTGGGCTTGGCCCAAAGTTAGAATGTGTTTGAAATTTGAATAGGCTTAAAAATTAGAAATTGGAATGTGTTTGAATGGGCTTTGAATGCCTTAAATTTTAATAGGCTGAATTGGGCTTGGCCTAAAATCGTAGCCCATCAATAATAACCAAACAAGACATGCAACCGGACCTAACTGAACCGGAACCCCCGGTTTCGGTTCCATGTTCTTCCCGAACCGGTTTTACTCAGTTCACTCAAAAACTTTCCCAAACCGAATCGGACCGAACCGAACTGAACCGGTTACACCCCTAGGTCCAACACGTGATTTTACTGAAATCTCTTCCTCTTTTTTTTGGGGGCCTATCTAGTGAGTTATATGTTTCATTATTGACTACATAAACGGCAATCAATTTCATTATCTTGTTTTCTCCCGTTCTACGTTCAAATAGTGACCTTGTCCACCTATCCACATGGTAGTAGTACGTTCAAGACGTACTATTATCTTTTTATTTATAAATTAACCTTGCATTGAACACAAACAACCAAAACATATGGGCATAGCCCTACAAGGACGGGGTTGCTGCTGTGCAGCCTGTGCACGGCAGCTGCTGCGCATAACCACATCTGTCCACAAATGTTTTTAACAATTCAGATTGAAAACAAACTGTTCGCGCGAACAATTTTTCTCTTTTGTTTGAAATCTAGGCCGCCCATCCATGCAACGGTGGCCCAGATTGTGCACAGTAGAAACTCCAGGTCCGCCCTACAACCTGTCAGCCCAACCTGGATTCATGAAGGAAAACAAAGCAGCTCCATAGAAACTACAGAGGAGAAAAAATCCTAGAACTCAAATTCCAATCCCTAGCAAAAGGCCTATTCGCATAAAAGGCTTTGAGATTTATCCAAGAGCAAAGAGAAGCCCCGACTTCATCCAAGATCCTAGATCCCAATGCATTGCCAGGCAAACTAATCCCTTGAAACTGTCTATTGTTTCTTTCCCGTCAAAGCCAGTATATTGTAGCAGCCAAAGAAAGCTTTTAAACTCTTGAAGCACGCGAATCATTTAGCTTATGAGCACATAACCAATCTACCTCTTGAGATGGAACCGGGGGAGGTGTTGTGCACTCCCGTGCCGTGCATCGTGTTGTGCGCTCCTCGGCCGTCCGATCGTGTTTTGGACGGTTCAAATGTGTTTTGATTTTTACCGACCAAAATAAATCAAAATTAAATTATAATTGCCGAACACATCCAAGCCGTCCAAAACATAATCGGAAGGCCGAGAAGCGCACAACACGGTGCACAGCACGGGAGTGCACAACACCTCCCCCGAGTCCTCTTGAGACAAATCAAAGCAAGGTCTATCAATTTGATTCTTGGATAGCAGCAGCTTCTACACAGTTGTAGAATACTCGCAAGCAAAAACAAATGATCATGAGACTCTTCACCCCTGCAACAAGGGGGACACTCTACATCCATAGTCATCCCCCAACGAAGAAGCCTATCCTTTGTGGATAGCCATCCTAAAAAAGCAAGCCACTCAATGAATGCCCAATGAGGAACATGTTTAGAGAACCAAACACCCTTAGCCCAAGGAACAATAGGAAAGACATCCCTTAATGCATGCCAAGCAGATTTGGCTGAATAAACCCCACTGCTATGTAAGGTCCATCTAATAGAAATGTTAGGAACGAAAGTGGGAGGAGTATTGGCCAAGATTTCTCTTGTCATAGCACTTTGCTGTCGAGGCCAATTCCAATGATAACCCTGAATAACAGTAGCCATTTTAGCGTGATGGGATCTCCCTAGATTAAACTCCACTAACTCCCCAAACTTATGATTCAGGGGACCTAACAAATGCCAATTATCCTACCAGAGATGAGTAGACATACCATCACCAATGATATAATTGATCCAGGGTTGAACGACAACCCTAAGCTTGAAGATTTTCTCATAGTCCAAGAAGCTTCATTAGGAATCGGAACCCTCTAAACACTTTGGTCTTTAATGATATAGGTATGGATTGATCCAAAGAGTATCAGACTTCAAAAACATTGCCCAAAGATGTCTAATCATAGAGGCCGAAAACCCAAACCCCCTTCCTCCTTAGGGGCACACAAAACCTTCCAAGCAACCTTAGCACCAGAACATTTGAGATCAGAACCAGACCACAAGAAAGATCTCAACATTTGCTCAATATCCTGAATCACTTTTTGAGGAAGAATAAAGATTGAAGACCAATAAACTTGGATGACAAAAAGCACTGACTTGACCAACTGACATCGGCCACCATAGGATAAAGTCTTGTTAGACCAGGACTTAATTCTGCCCAAGATTTGCTCCTTCAACTGACCACAATCCATAGCTCGCAATCTGGTTGAAATTAAGGGCACACCAAGATATTTCACAAGAAGAGATCCCACAGGAATAGGCAAAATACTCCCCAATCTGGCCTTCAACCTTCCATCAACCCTAGAGAAAAAAAATGGAGATCTTCAGCATGTTGGGCTGCAGGCCTAAAAATAGATGGAAATCAGCTGAAGGCTAAGCAATAAGGTGAAAAGTCCTCTCCTCAGCACCACACAAGTCAAACAAATCATCGACAAAAATTAGGTGAGTACCATTTAGCTTGCTGCATCTAGGATGATAAACATAGTTCCCAGATTGCTGAATCCTGAGTTGCAGCAAGGCAGTAAAACCTTCCATGACCAAAAGAAATAGATGAGGGGAAGAAGGATCCCCCGCCGAAGGCCCCTCTTCCCTGGGAAAGAAAACGAAAAACCCCTCCAAGTCACCATTAATCACTACAGAAAACATAGGACTCGTTGTTTTGAGCATAATGGGATGAGTAATTTTGATATTGCAACCAATTCTTCAGAGAGTTTTGATTAATTTTTTGGCTCTTTAATTTCAACTCTTTTCATTGTAGAACATTTTATCTAGGAAAATGTTTTAGCCATCAAAACTAAGAGGTTATGGAAAACTAATTTACTAAATTGTTTGATAATGTGTAATTGTGAAAAATCCTAGATCGCCTAGGTTTTATAATTTGCTAGATTATTTTATCTTAATAAAAACAATAACATCAATCAATATATGACCCAATCATAACCATAAAGCAAATAAACTGATGAACACCAGATATACGTGGAAAAACCCTAAATGGGCAAAAACCACGGGAAGGAATCAAACACTATAAAACCATTGTGTAGTTACAAGTAATCTTACCCTACGATTTGAATCACTCACAATCGCTCTAAGATGTACTTGCCGAATCCTCGTACACCACACCCAGTATTTGATTGCCACTGCCTCGAATCCTCGAGCCTTCCAAACATTCTTCCGGAAATCCACCGCAAAACAACCTTGAACTTGACTATTGATAATTGATGTACAAACCTCTTGAAACTTTGATTAAAGTTCCATCGATCTTGTGCTTCAAGATTCACTCTCGATACTCTAGGGTTTTGTGGCTTTGAAAACAAGCGGCTCTAATATTCTCTTTTAGCCGACATCCTTACCCTAGATCTAAAAACCGTGACATATTTATAGAGTTGCCATTCCGATCAATCGCATTGTAAGCCGATTGATCGGACCATTATAGATCCGGATTTTGTTGGCGCTGCAGACTACCAACCCGATTGATCCTTTTATCAGTCTATATTATCTGAAAATACAAGTCCTGTGCAACCTGTGTTATATTGGAGACACCCGACCAATAAACCGATTGATCCCACGAATGATCTTCCCGTTCTAAGTGCACCATATTGATCAGCAACAAAACGACTAAAACACTAACTCTCAAATTACATAATAAAGAGATTCCTTCCACTCTAATCCTATACAGACTCCTACTTAGAAATAGAAAATTACAACTCGATATTGAATATGTGTTTTGTCACATGGAATTGCCAAAAACAAGACGACTTTGAAATTTGGTCCTTACAAATTGGTTTGTAAACCATATTTATTCATGGCTAAGATAAGTTTTTTTTGCAACAATACGTTAATTAAGGACCACATTTGGATTTTGGATGGCCTTTAGGCATCCATTTTTTTTGTCTGAGAAATGAAACTATGGGATTAGTTCTGGATTTGGTAGCTGATTCTCCCCTTTTAGCAACAAAATTTTAAACTGTTATGTCGTCCCTTGAACTAATTTTTTTTTTACTTTTCTAGACTACGTTTTAAGCTAAAATTTTTGAGAGGTCCCCTCATACGATGATAGAGGGGGCTCCCGAGCTTTCGGCGCTAGGAAAGGAGAAGCGAATCCAATAAATGGCATAGTTTTAGGGGGCTTTCCCTCTTTAAATCGTTTTGTGAAAACCTCGTTACAATGAAATATTGGCCCAAAATCTCTTCGGCAACCGAAATTTTAGCTTCCCAATCAAAATGGTTCGTCCCTAAAATTTGCTCTCCTCTAGACTGAGCCCTAGGGTTTGTTTGGATATAGGTCGATTTCAAACGAACGAATTATTATTAACTCAGATTTATATATAGTAGTTTACATATAATGAAACATTGAGTTTCAAAGTTTTATCACGAAAATTTCAAAGGACACTATTTATAATCTGAGTAATTTAAAAACACATCTGATTATAGTTGCTTAATTCTTAGCAAAATTTGTCTTCTATGTCTAATCCATCTTCTAATTAATTTCAGAGGTTACCTATAGCAACACTTCCGGTAAAATTAAGACTTAGTTCCCTTCATTTTGAAATTCACAGATATCTTCAAATGAATCCTACGAGGATGGAGTGGCGGAGCCATGTTGAGACCAGTGTGGGCACGTGCTCACATTGGTCATTCTAATTTTGTTAGTTTTTTCTTTCAACGGTAAGGGCAAAGGGGTGTTTGGGCTAACTTATGCATACCTCGATTATTCTCCTTCCCGATCAAGTCAGAGGCAAGTCATCCACAGATCACGCTGGGACTAGAGGATTCACAAGAGAGATATCTCTCTTTTTGCCTGATCTCAAGAGGTTGCCAAGTTTGAAAGATGTCAGGGTTTACCGCTCATCCTTGTAAATAAAATAACACTCTACCCAAGCTTGAAACTCCCGTTAAGTTCTCACGCCACAAGACGCATGTCACCACAAATTGTCGACAACCATCAACTCGTCGGCATGTAGGTTGTTGAAGCCTGACTATTCTCGGAGCACGTGGTTAATTTATAGTGCTCACACTAATGAATAATTCTGGCTACACCACTGCTGCGAATATGCATGTATTTCTTTAAATTTCTGGTGAATTCAAGAGTTTTGAATTCAATAGCGATATGTGCATAGCATGTGCAGATTCTCAGAGGTGGCTTAGCTTTTGAAATACTTTACTCACGTTTGGTGACTTGAGATCGTGGGGCGGGTTTAGTTTTTCAAAAACAATATTTTACTCATGTTTTGGTCACCTAAACACTGAAAAACAAAATTTTGTTAGATCTAAACAAACAGATCCTTAAATTTTCAAAGCTTTTTGCAGAACTAATCTACGCGTTTAGGATATGAAATTGAGCTTAAATTTTAGATTATTATTCAGGGTTAGATGATTGGGTCAAGTGAATCCTGCTCTAACAGCTGTGTTCCGTTGGATTATTTTAGTCTAACAACATTATGTGACCGTTTGTTTAGATTATATCAATGGACAGATTAGTCTTCTTGGTCCTAGGGCAAAGATGATAATTATTGATTAATTATTATTGTACTTTTTTTTGATCCCTATTATTATTGTACTTGAAACAGACATGATTCAAACTATATGGCAAATTTCAAATCATCATTGAATGCCTTAAGGTTGTGTTTGGATGGTAGTAATCTCAAGGGGGAATGGGAATGCGATGCCTTTTACCCATGATTTCAGGCTTTTCTGATTCCAACGTTTGGCAGAGACAGGAATAGGAATGTGATTCCTGATGACATATTCGACCAGGAATCACATTCCTAGACTGAGTGGAAATCTGATCCCTCTCTTAACCCCATGAGAATCTCAGATTCCTGGCTGATTCATTAAGAAAAAGAAATGTTGATTTTAATAAATTTCCAAAATAATTGTTTCTCACGTAAGATTATTGAATTAATCCAAACACTGAAATGTCATTCCTCCAGGTATCAAATTCCTAGGAATTCGATTCCCAGTAATCATATTCATATTCCTACCCAAGCAAATTCCCAGGAATTTGATTCCCGGTAATTATATTCCTATTCCTACTCAAGATTCTGGTCATCCAAACACAGCCTAAATGTTTACCAAAAGAGAAGCAAATCTCTGCCGTCTATCCCGAGATCCAATGGCCCGGATCAATGCACACTCTCTCTCCTCATTAAAAGCATCTCGGATTAAAAAAAAAGAAAAAAATAATCGGCACGTTATCTGGGGGGCCACTTAGCCAAAAATCCAAAATATTTGACAATTTTAAAGGGAAGGACAATGAACTTTTGCAATCGAACATAAAAACAAAAAACATTTGCCATTTTTAAAAGGAAGGACAAGGAACTTTTGCAATCGAACATAAAGACAAAAAAAAAATTAGTAAAATGTTACTAGTTTTTAAAAATTTAAATTTTGAACATAAAATTAAAAAAAAATCACCACCCCACCTCTGGCCGACCACTTCCGGCGACCAAAAAAATTAGTAACGTGTCACTAATTTTTTAAAATTCAAATTTTGAACATAAAATTCAAAAGAATCACCACTCCACCTCCGGCCGACCACCACCCCCACCTTTGGCCTAGCACTTCCGGCGACCAAAGAAATTAGTGAAGTGTCACTAATTTTTAAAAATTCAAATTTCGAACATAAAATTCAAAAAAATTACCACTTCACCTCCGGCCGACTATCACCCCACCTCTAGCCGAGCACTTTCGGCGACCAAAAAAAACTAGTGAAGTGTCACTAATTTTAAAAAATTCAAGTTTCGAATATAAAATTCAAAAAAATCAATACCCCACATCCGGCCGACCACTTTCGGCGACCAAAAAAATTAGTGAAGTGTCACTAATTTTTAAAAATTCAAATTTCGAACATAAAATTCAAAAAAATCAATGCCCCACCTCCAGCCGACCACCACCCCACCTCTGGCTGAACACTTCCAGAGACCAAAAAAATTAAAAAAGTGTCACTAATTTTTAAAAGTTCTAATTTCGTACCAAATATTTAAAAATTCAAAAAAAACAATAAAACAGTGTCAGCTAACTTCTCATTCACTTGTCAAATAAATTCCATTTGTTATAACAGTTGTTGGTTAATCATTAACGGATTAACCTGATTATCATGTTTCCTATTAATCTCTCTCAAGTGCGCAAACGCCTTTTGGGAAGGCAGATAACTTGGGGCTGATTCAAACCAGCGCTTGGCGTCCTGAGCCTCGAGAGACGATTCAAGCCGAGTGAAATCATAGAAGTGAGAAGCATCAAACTCGTAATCAAAATCGAATTCTGAGACCTCGAAATAAAATAAAAAAAAAAATTATTGCAAACCAAAAGTTGAGGTGCACGTAATCAAAATCGACCTCGTAATCAAAATCGACTTCACAAGATTAGTTGAGGTGCACGTAAACTGACCCTGATATCCCGCGTTATAGAAAAAAAAAATTATTGCAAACCAAAAGTTGGAATAATCATTTCAAGAGCATGATTTCGTTCCTTTTAAAAACTGTAATATTATTGCATGATTTCGTTTATTGGTCATTGACACCCATAGATCTAAGCAATTTACATTTTTTTTTTATGCTGTCAATATTTTTTTCTTAAGAAAAAACTGTAATATTATTGCATTGGTATATTTTGGTGTCATTTTGACATGCTTTTAAGGTATGATGATCATTCATTTTCAACTCACCTCATTTTTCAATGCAGATTCGACGGTATGCATGACGAAGCAAAATTTGTGAAATTCGTGCCAACAGAAATTAGTAATGGTGCCATTTTTTTTAGGAAAAGTAACAATAACGAATAAGCTTTTTAAATTTTCCAACAATGAAATACACGAAAACAGGACTTTTACAGCCCCATATAATCGTTAGCCTCAAGAGATACCGGATACGAAGAGTTTTAGATGTATTTGAATCCATAAAGGGTATTTATGTAAAAAATAAAGAGAGTGTGTGTTTAGTCCTTTTGTTAAATGAATAATAAAAACCATGTTTTTATGTTTGATTGCAAAAGTACCTTGTCCTTCCCTTTAAAAAAGGCAAAATATAGTGCGTTAATGACTAATTTTCCCTTATCTGGGAGCTGTTGGATCTCGGGATGGACGGTGGAGATTTGCTCAGTGCAAACCCCCTCTTTGCGGATCATCCATAAAAAATGATCCGCAAAGAGGGATTTTGCACCAAGCAAATCTCCGCCGTCCATCATGGGATCCAATGGCCCAGATCAAATGCCCACACTCTCTCCTCATTAAAAGCATCTCGGATTAAAAAGAAAAATGAATGTTATTCGAGCTGTTGGATCTCGGGATGGATGGTGGAGATTTGCTCAGTGCAAACCAAAGAAAATCCAACAAGAAAAGATGGTGTTTTGGCAAAAATAATCCATTTATTTATTTTTTGTCCTTATTCAATTTTTTTTCTGCATTTGTTAGTTTTGCGTCGATTTTTTTTGTAAATTATTGATTCTTCCCGATAAGAGGAATCTAAAAAGTTAAAAATTATTAACAAAATTTAAATTTTGTGAATAAAGACAAATCTAATAATCTACAAAAATTTGGATTATTTTTTGTCTTTAGTAAACTTTTTATAAGTTTGATAATAATTTTTTACTTGTTTGATTCCTTTCATTGAGATGAACCAATAATCCACGAAAAAACAGACATGTACGAAAAAAAACTGAATAAGGACAAAAAAATAATTCACTTATCTAAAACATATAAACAAAATTATATGGCAGAACATATATGGCAGACTATTAGGTCAATTGTAGTGTAAAAAAAAAAAGGAAAAGAAAATAAACAAAATTAACAGCAAACTCGTGATATGAACAAGAACTTCATCTAATTATGTACCACAATCGTACTAATGGCAGCAGTAATGTGTATATTTGTATTTACATTATTGAGGAAGAAAAAAGATTTTAAACATTTAAACGGCCACAGCTGTATAATTAGAAGCAGCTGCAAAACAATGTGCATCCATAAATAGGACACAATTGAGTACTATAACAGTGTCGTAGAATAAGCTGATAGATATTTAAAAACTTGATTTGATTTGCAGTGAGGGAGCCAGGAGTCGGAAGCCGAATTATGAAAGAAACCTTGGTTTGATGGTTTTTTAAGATTAAATCCAGTCATTCGAGATTTTATGAGACGGATTTTATAAATAAAAAATGAAAAATTCTCAAATCAGCCCACAAGGCTTTTGTTAAGGTTTTAAATTGTATTGAAATATGTGAAAAGTGTGTAAAGTGTAAAAATGTATTAAAAGGTGAAAAAAGTACACTAGAGTGGTTTGTGTTTTTTTTTTTGTTTGTTTATTGTCACGCGTTAGCCCAGTTAGCTGACAATAGAAATATTTTGAAAAATTAATCTTGAGTATTGTTGTTATTATGCAATTCGACGAACGAACTATCATTATCGCACAACATCATTCACAATAATTTAGTGTACTCAAAATGAAAATTGTTCTTACTTTTTAATTATTTTCAAATTTTCATATTTTTTAAGATATCTGTAAAAATATGCAAAATATACTTCAACATAAAAATTTGGGAGGACGGGACCGCCTGGCCCCTGTATAGCTCCGCCATTTAAAGAGATCGTGCAACTCGTGGCAAAGGAAGGGGAGAGGAACTTAAGCAGCATCAAATCCTTAATACTTTATGAAAGTAGAAAGGGAGATTTACCTTTCGTTTATTATAAAATTTGAATGGAACTTCCACCGGTTGTGGGATTATAAAAGGAATGGTCATGAAAACGAGATTTTTTTAAAAAATTCTTTTTTCATTGAACAGTTTTTTTTTTAAAAAAAAAAAAAAAATTCTTAATAGTCCCACGAGATATGTGATCAATTGGTAATAAGGTTATAGATTTTATTATTATCTTTTAGATAGTTAATCAGTCTTAATTTTCCAAATTATAAGAATCAATGATCTTTTGTATTGTTTTTATTCTCCTTGATAATTCAATGTTTCAGTTAGATCAATTTAATGGTTAATAGTGAGATATTAAATACTAGCACTACCAATTGGAAAAATGTACATCGAGTAGTTAGTTAGAACCCTAACCCCAAGTAAAAAACCCCCAATTTAGGTTGAAAAACACATTGTTGGAGATTCGGCCAAATCAATAACAGAAAACAATAACGCGAAGACACAAAGATTGTTAAAGTGGTCCCAAACAAAGTTAGGCACATTCATAGCTCACACCACACCAGTTACCAGTTTCACGGTCTATCGAATGAAGAAAGAGTTCCCAGTTACATCGGTTGCTGCGTATAACAAGTATTCATAACCTATTTACACCATCAAGCCTCAATAAAACCTAATTAGACTTTAGTCGCACTTCAGAAGCCCAATACAAATCTCATGGAGTAAATTTGTTGCTTTTGGAAAGCCTAGTTTCCTTTCAATCAGAAAATAAAAAATGGATGGCTAGTCATGGTATGGAGAAAAATTTGGGTGCAAATAGGGTTGGAGTAGACGTGGTGCCCATGTCCCTTCTGCACATTTGGTCTGTCTAAAAGTATGTTGGACAGTCTAGATTAAAACACTCTCTCACCTCTTCTTCTCTCCTGTTTCTCTCTCCAAATCCGAACCATCCAAATACACTTTAGACGGTCCAAATGTACCGAGAAGCAACACATGGTACACATAATTGTACCCTAGTTTTTCTCCATGGAATAACCCTTAGTAAAACCTAATTCGACTTTAGTCGCGCTTTAGAATCCCAATACAAATCTCATGGAGTAAATTTATTGCTTTTTGAAAGCCTAGTTTCCTTTCAATCACAAAATTAAAAAAATGGAAGGCTAGTCATGGTGTGGAGAAAAACTTGGGTGCAAATAGGGTTGGAGTTGACGTGATGCCCCTTTGTCACAGCCGGGTCGTTCAAAAGTGTGTTGGACAGTCCGGATTAAAACATTCTCTCACCTCTTTCTCTCTCCTCTTCTTCTCTCCCATTTCTCTCTCCAAATCAGTATCATCCAAATACATTTTAGACAGCCCGTCCAAATACATTTTAGACAGCCCGTCCAAATACATTTTAGACAGCTCGAATGTGTTGAGGAGCACCACATGTTACTCGTATTTGTACCCCAATTTTTCTCTATGGCATGAGTGTGACATGTTGGCGTTGCCCAACTTTTGATTCACCTTTCTACAATCTAATCATCAGGGTCACGACACAAGAGTAATGGTAAGCACAATGTGGACATTAAAGTAAGTGCTTGGACACCTTAAGAACCCACCACTCCAAAATTCTGAGGGTCCCATTACCTTTTGAGATGGTAGGACATACCTAATGTTAGGTGTCAAAAGGCAAAAGGCAGGTCTTCCAACAAACTTTACCTAAATTCTTATATTCTAATAAGCTTTATTTCTTTTTCTTTTTTTTTCATCTTACATTGAACCCATCCATTTATACATATTAACTCAGTTTGGTTAGTTCGTCTCCTATGAGATTATATGAGTTGCAGCTGAGGGCAATCATAATACTAACCTAAACTCTTTTTTCATCAGCAAATATTAACCTAAACTTATTAGTAACATCTCAATATCAACGAAAATATAATAAACAAAATTTTTAATTCGCTTAATTTATGATATATATAGCCGAGCCAAGTTTCGTAGTGTTCGAGCTCGAGCTTGGCGCAATTGTAAATGACTTAAAGCCTAGTTTATTTCTTAAAGGTGTCTTTATAAATGAGCTAAACCAAGTTTTAAAGTGTAAAGCTTGACTCGTGTAAATAAATAAGCCCATAACTCAATTTCGAGCTTCCTGATTATTCAATGAGGGGTGTCTTTTAACGGTTCTAGCCCTTAACGAGTTGAGCCTCCGCCCTTGGTGGTTGCATTTCCACGCTATTGGGCAGAAGGAAGTTTCGTTATCACAATGAATGAAACGCCGTCGTATCGGACAGCCAAACACTCTTCACGTTCCGAGGTTGTCACAATCCAACAATCTACAAAAAATATTCTCCAGATAATAAAAAGCTTTTCAACCCTGAGAAGTTATCTCACTGTTCTTTTCCAAGCACTTGGCAAAGGAGAAAACTAGAGAGAGAATGTAAGATTATAGAGAGAGAGAGAGAGAGAGAGAGAGAGAGAGGGGAAGGCATGCCTTGTCGGCCATTTCAAACTTCAACAAAGAGTCTCTCACACTTCCTTCGATTCACCTAAGTCTGAAGAAGATCCTTCACTATCATTGCCAGCCGACCAAAAGGCAATAACCCAAATCAAAGACGTGGGTTCGTGTTTTTCTTGCTGAAAATCTCGATTCATTCCATTTGATTACACTCCTTTCCACACTTCAAAAGGCTTTTCCCTTTTTCATACCTTGGAGTTTGCATTTTCTACTCTAATCGCAAATCCTTTGAGTTCATACTTCTGTCCTCTAGTTCCATAGATTCCTATTTTTTTTGCTCAAGAATTCCCTTGACTTGATTGATTTTGGTCTTTGACTATTTTGGTTCTTTTCATGAGAGATGGACTTAGAGGTATGTTCAGACTTTGACCTTTGATGGTTTTTTTTTTTTTGAATGCCCATTAGATAGTTTTGTTCGGATTCTCTGATTTCTGGGTTTTAGAAATAGTTGATTCCTGTCTCTGCTCTGTGAATATTTCGAAGGAATTCCATTGTTAGTTGCTAAAGACTGATTACAAGGGTCTATATTTTCGGTGTCTGTTGATCTTGATTTGGTGGTTGATAATGCACTCTATTGTTGATATATTGGCTACAACCCATGATTGGCGTTCTATTTTGCTTGGTACTTTTGAAACCCTTGTGTAGAATTGCGAATGCTGTATATTGACTCTAAATGCTCTGCCTGTATTTGGATTTTCACCATGATTATCTGAGTCGCTTAGAGTACAGAAAGTTGTTGAGTTGTCAGATTGTTCTGTTCATTTGACACTATGGAGGGTGTTATAATGTCTGACTCTAGGAGAGGAATTGTTGCGAGGGTTATTGGAATTTTTGTTGTGATGGCTTTTCTGGTTTATACTTCAAAAGGGTTGAATTCGGATGGGTTGAACCTTTTGGAATTCAAGAAAAACATCCACGACGAATTCAATATCCTGGGAAACTGGAATCCTCGTGACCGAACGCCATGTGGATGGAAGGGTGTGAATTGCACGGCGGATTACTACAATCCGGTGGTGGAATCTCTTGATTTGAGTTCAATGAACCTTTCGGGAACCCTGACCACTAATATTTGCAATTTGGTTAATCTTACTGTACTCAATGTTTCTGACAATGATTTCACTGGAAGAATTCCCAAGGAGATTGGAAATTGCTCGAGATTGGAAAGTCTTTATTTAAACAATAACCAGTTTCATGGACAGATACCTTCGGAGTTGGGTAATTTGTCTAGTTTAACAGAATTGAACCTGTGCAACAATATGCTTTCTGGTCCTATTCCACATGAGATTGGAAAGCTTTCTTATCTTGTCCGGTTTTTGGTATACAGTAACAACATAACTGGTTCATTGCCGCGCTCTCTTGGAAACCTAAAAGAATTGCAAATATTTCGAGCAGGTCAAAACGATATTTCTGGAAGCATACCTTCAGAGATAAGTGGTTGTGAGAGCTTGAATATACTCGGTCTTGCCCAAAATAACTTAGGTGGGAGTATACCCAAAGAGTTGGGAATGCTTGGGAGTTTGACCGAATTGATTCTTTGGGGTAATCAATTAACTGGTTTCATCCCAAAGGAGCTTGGAAATTGCACGAGTCTTGGGACTCTTGCTTTGTACCAAAACAAACTTGTGGGTCAAATTCCCGCTGAGATTGGAAACATAAATCTCCTGCAGAATTTATACTTGTACCAAAACCTGTTGAATGGAACAATACCAAGGGAAATCGGCAATCTTTCTTTTGCAGCAGAAATTGATTTCTCAGAGAATTGCTTGATGGGAAACATTCCAACTGAGTTAAGTCGAATAAAGGGTCTGCGCTTACTCTTCCTTTTCGAAAACCAGCTCACAGGTTTTATACCAAATGAGCTTAGTAGGTTGACGAATTTGACAAAGCTTGATCTTTCTATTAATAACCTCACTGGTCCAATCCCTTTTGGATTTCAGTACCTAACTGAAATGCTACAGTTACAGCTTTTCGAAAATTCCCTTAATGGTAGCATCCCCCAAGGACTTGGACTCCACAGCAAGCTTTGGGTGGTTGATTTTTCAGACAACAATCTCGCTGGAAGAATACCTCCTCATATTTGCCGGCATTCTAACTTGATGATGCTGAATCTTGGGGCTAACATGCTGTATGGAAATATCCCAGGCAGCGTCACAAGCTGCAAATCACTGGTTCAACTTCGTTTGGATGGAAACAGGCTAACTGGGAGCTTTCCTTCTGAGTTGTGTAATTTGGTGAACCTTTCTGCTGTTGAATTGGGACAAAACAAGTTGAGTGGCCCCATCCCTCCAGCTATTGGAAATTGCCAAAAGTTGCAAAGGCTTGATCTCTCGGACAATTACTTTACATCCACATTACCAACGGAGATTGGAAATCTTTCTGAATTGGTGACTTTTAATATTTCCTCTAATCTTCTTATTGGAGGAATACCTTCTGAAATTCTTAACTGCAAAATGCTTCAACGCCTTGATCTTAGCGGAAACTTCTTTGAAGATGCAATACCAAATGAGTTGGGAACCCTTTCACAGCTGGAGCTTCTAATGCTTTCTGAAAACAAGCTTTCTGGAAATATTCCTCCGGCATTGGGCAATCTGTCTCATTTGACAGAGTTGCAAATGGGTGGCAACTTGTTTTCTGGTGAAATACCATGGGAATTGGGCTCTCTCACTGGTTTGCAGATTGCGCTGAATCTTAGTCATAATAATCTTTCTGGAACTATACCACCTCAGCTTGGGAATCTTATTTTGCTAGAATTCCTCTTTCTGAATAACAATAACTTGAGTGGTGAGATACCAAGTACGTTTAACAATCTGTCGAGTTTATTGGGGTGTAACTTCTCATACAATGACCTTTCTGGTCCGTTGCCTACTGTTGCATTGTTTCAGAACATGGCCATGAGCAGCTTCATTGGAAATAAAGGGCTTTGTGGTGGCCCTTTTGGCGCTTGCAATGGAAGTTCATCTTTTAACCCGACTCCACGTTCTTCGAGAGGTATCAGTGCTCCACGGGGTAAAATCATTCCAATAGTTGCCGCTGCTGTTGGTGGAGTTTCTCTCATTCTAATCACAGTGATTATATATTTCATGAGGCATCCAGTTGAGGACGTTGCTTCTTTCCAAGAAGAAATATCCTCTCCTATTTCAGATATCTATTTTCCCCCAAAGGAGGGGTTCACTTTCCAAGATCTGGTTCAGGCAACAAACAATTTTCATTCCAGTAATATTGTTGGTAGAGGAGCTGTGGGGACAGTATATAAGGCTGTTATGCATTCCGGTCAAATGATTGCTGTTAAGAAGTTAGCGTCTAACAGAGAGGGGAACCACAACAACATTGAGAACAGTTTTCGAGCTGAGATTTCAACTTTGGGAAAAATTAGGCATCGTAATATCGTGAAGCTATATGGTTTTTGCTATCACCAGGGTTCAAATTTGCTTCTTTATGAATATATGGAAAGGGGTAGCTTGGGTGAATTGCTTCATGGGACATCTTGTGGCTTGGAATGGCCTACACGCTTTATGATTGCTTTTGGGGCTGCGGAGGGGCTTTCTTATTTACATCACGACTGTAAACCGAGAATCATTCACCGCGATATAAAGTCTAATAATATTCTGCTTGATGAGAATTTTGAAGCCCATGTGGGTGATTTTGGTTTGGCTAAGGTCATTGACATGCCTCACTCCAAGTCAATGACTGCAGTTGCTGGATCGTATGGCTACATTGCCCCTGGTAAGCCATCTGTTGATTCTGTTTGTTGTAGGAAATTTATTTTTGTCTTTGATTTTGTTTTTTGACAATGGATATTTTTGGATATGTGCAATCAACAATATGAAAATAATTCTAACTAATTGGTTTTAAGACTGTCGCTACACATAGTAAAAAAATGGATGCATTGGAGAGTGAATGTGCGTGGTATGACATTCAAATGTTTATTGATCCACATTGCTTTCTGCCTTTGTATAGTTATGGTCATTCTATCCATCAGTTTAAGTTGATAGATTTATTACATGATACTTCCAATGATATACCTCTCTTTAAATTTGATTGCGGGTTGTAATATATCAATTCAATTTCCACCATGCAAATGTGGTTACAGGGGCTAAGTTATCTTGAAAGTTGAACTTTATTTGAATCTGGTATCCCAAGTTTTACATAAATATGAAGCTGAATAGACCCCATTTAGCAACCCATTCTATGGTGTCTGGGAAAGGTAGAATGGGCACAGACCTAACTGTTATTATTACCTGGATATCATTTGCAGTCTACCTTGTTTGGTTGCTTTTAGAGATATAAAATGAAGGAACATTCATAACTTGGATCTTTTTCTGTGTATACACACATGGCTAATATTTGCTTGTGTTCTCTTGTTGAGGAAAAATGATCTGACATTAGTACCAATTGGCTGAGATGGCTTATAACTAAAGCAGACACGAAGCACGCTTATTTTTGAAATTATACGACATTTCTCCAGTTCTATCTGTTTTATGAAGTTTGAACACAAGGGTCTGTTTTCATTTTTATAACTCGTCCAAGAATCTTCCTGGGCTTAGGTTTGGAATACAAGCCTTACAGCATTACTAATCTGTGCAACAGTTTCCGTCAGGAAAGCATAAAAAAGCATTGTGTTGGAAATAGGACTCCTATGACGTCTCTCTGTTTCTCTTTCCTTTTCACTCTGACTTGTTTTCACTTTGCAAGTTCTCACTATCTCATCCGCTTGGCACTTTCGCCCAGTCTTATATTTTTGGTGAATGATTTTTGTCCAGATTGATAGGCTGAGAGTATAAATCAAGCTACGGCCTCACTCTCTTTGTTTGCCAGTCCGCCCCCATCTATCTGTCTGCCCTTGTGTTGGTCGACAGTCGACTAATGCTTTACAGATTGAAACAATAACACTTATACCATCTGACTGATAATTTGTCTTTTCTTCATGCCAGAATATGCTTACACAATGAAGGTTACCGAAAAATGTGATATTTATAGCTATGGAGTTGTTCTCTTGGAGTTGCTAACTGGAAGAACTCCAGTGCAGCCATTAGATCAAGGAGGTGATCTTGTCACTTGGGTGAGAAATTACATTCGGGAACATTCTTTGAAACCGGAGATGCTTGACAGTCGAGTAAATGTGAAAGATGAGAATACCGTCAATCACATGATTACTGTCATGAAAATTGCTTTGTTGTGCACAAATATGTCCCCTTTTGAACGGCCATCGATGCGCGAAGTTGTGCTGATGTTAATTGAGTCTAATGAGAGATACGGGAACTTTATCTCGTCTCCCGTGTATGATAGTCCTCTGAAAGATGATGCCTTTTGACCGTATGTAACATCTATGAGTTGCCTCACTGTTTTGATTTTTAGAACTCATTGTTCCTTGTAATTTTTACGCGATTTAAAGCATAAAATCATCATGTACATTTTCTTTAGAAAAATAGCAAACTAAGATTTTCTAGTGTGAGTTTGCAAGTAGCTAATTTTAGTATCAGGCTTCAAGCATTTCTTTGTTCCCCCCTTGTTATACCGTTTTTTTTATGCATAAGAGGAATGCCATGTACCGTGGTTCGTATATGACAGAACAGTTGATGAAGGTTAAATTCCTTTCCTGTAGATTGAATTGCTTGAAAATGGTTCCTGTCTCACCAGATATTGCATCATCGTAGCTCTTTATTTTTGCAGTTTTTGATCAGTGTTGACTACATATAGTGTTGGACACCTTTTCAAGTGTGAATCTTTAGTTACATAGCTCTTTAAGGTTGATATCTTCTTGCTAACCTTGTGAACTGTAGAGATGTAAAGCAGGACAGATGGAGAACAAAACTGAAAACCTAAGAAGAACCCTTTTAACAAAATGGAGGACACTCGCGAGTGAAATTTAAAGACATCTTCCATTTACATCTTCAGGGTTAGAATATTTAGAACATAACAAGCATGCAAGAAATTATTAGTCTTTTCAGTACGCCCATTGTAAGACGAGTCAATAGTACCTGCTAGCATGTTCTAATAGTTTTCTACTTAATCTGAATGGGTCTTCTTACTTCTGTCCAAATATTGAATTATCTTACATGTATTGGTAAGAAGCACGCCGGATCTGAACTACGTGTGGAAGGCTAGGCAGGGTCTGGCTGTTCATTCATCAGCTATGGAGTTAAGTGTGTCATTGTATAATGTTTCATGGATTGGATGGGAGAGAAAACTGAGCTTGATATTGACCTTCACTACAGCAATCTCATTTGTTAAGCATGAGTGACTTCCTTAATTTCAGTATTTTCCACCCAAGTTCAGGCAATGCCTGTAGTCTACATTTATTTGGTTCTTGAAGGCTGAGGAACAACAAAAGATTTGTATGACTTCGAAGTTCGAACAAGTAGCATAGCAGAAGAATAGGGAAAATCTTTTCTTGATTGTTGTAAGCATCTTGCGCTGCTTTCTCAGTCATATTCCTAGTTTCTCTTGATTGGCATTTTGAGATTCAGGTCTTCTGTACTCATTGAATAAATTCCAAGTCTTGTGTATCTAGAATCCAAAATTCGGCTTGCTATAATTGTCCCAGTTTGAGTTGGGTAAGTAAACTACTAGACTGATAAGCTAAGGATCCTCAGTTTTTGGCCGAGTATCGACACGACACTGACACAGGTACGAGATCCCTTGACGGAAACGGTTGAGTTTTTTTTTTTTTTTTTTTTTCCCCTTTTCATTACTGGTTGAGTTGAGATGTCTTAATTTTTAAAATCTGTTGATGGAGCTTCTAGTTGAACTTTCAAATTTATTTGGAAGCCGTTTTAGTTGCAGTGCTTATGAATAGAGAGGAGCAATGACAAGCACGAAATTTTTTTGGGTACCTGCCGGGTGCACGTGGCCGAGCCTACGTGGTACCCAAACGTTGCATTCCGGCCGTTCAAAAGTGTATTGGACTGCCGCGATTAAAACACCCTCTCTCCTCACTCTCTCTCCTCTTTCTCTCTCATTTTTCGCCATCTGCAATGTTTCCAACCAACACCAATTCTCAGGCCATCTCAATTCTTCTACCCCTTCCATAATTTTAACAGTGATTGCCCAAAGTTCTAGCAAAAAAGAAGCAATTCATCTGCTCCCAAGGTTGATGTTCCATTACATTTTTCACTTTTGAATCGTGTTTTAATTTTTATATTTCTTATTCTCCTTGAAGAACTACTCCCTCCGTCCCTATTTAAATATCTCGTACGGGAGGCCGGGCTAGTTTGACTTTAAAAAATAAAATACTTTTTAAATTACTTTTTAAATTTTTTTTGCACCATTCAAAAGATCTCAACGAGTACTTTTGAATGGTGTTAATTTTTTTGAAAAAACATATTTAGAAATACATTTTCTTTTAAACTAAGAAAAGCACGACTGTACGTAGGAGACATTTAAAATAGGACGGAGGGAGTACTACTTATTCCTTCTTCATGATTTGTTGGTTCCGACATGCCGTTACTCAAATTTTTTATACTGCATATTTCCATTTGATGTTCAATTTTCATGCTCCTTTATCATCTTATGCTTAGTGCTCCTAAATTTGATGTTCAATTTTCATGCTCTTATCATATTTCCATTTGATGTTCAATTTTAGTCCCTTTTTCTTGGCATTACCAGTAAATTTGATAGAAGAATAGTTAGGAATTAAACCATTGGAAAAACAGTGACAGCGGCGTTGTACAGTAATCTATGATTTTTATTACGTACAATTCGCGACAACGAAGTGTATATATATGGAAAATTATGAAGGGGGCAGATCCGGGGACAAGTTTTGACACAATTTTAGACACTCCATCTCAGCCCTTGAAATCAAAGGCTGAGATTAGAATAACCTCTCTCCTCCCACCCCATCTTCACAGACGTGTTATCTCTCTCCCACTCTGCCTGTTGTCATCTTTCACCGTTAACAACAGAAAACCCAACCTAGGCACCTCCATCTCTGGCACCTGCTTCTCTGGCATCCTTATAGCTTGTAATCCTGAAATTTTCCGCCACATTCCCAATTAAAATAGTGGGAATTAAAGCTTTCGGTTACAAAAAAGAAAAAGAAAAAAAGTCCGACTCAATTACTCCGACGAATGATTGCACGAAAGCAGAAAGAGCTATGATTACGAAGAAAAATTTAGTGGTTTAAATAACCGATCATGACTGTGTAAGCATCTTATATAGAATTAACATGAAAAAGTCTCACAATTGGGCAAAGAACTTACCGTGATTAAGATTTTCGAGTCTGAGAAGGGGGAGAAACAGCGATGAGAGAGAGAGAGAGAGAGAGAGAGAGAGAGAGAGAGCGAGAGTAACAATCTGTGTGTATTAAAGAGAGTCTGGGGTTGCCGGAGAAGCAGGTGCCAGAGATGGAGGTGCCTAGGTTGGGTTCTCTGTTGTTAACGGTGAACGATGACAACAGACGGAGTGGGAGAGAGATAACGTCTGTGAAGATGGGGTGGGAGGAGAGAGGTTATTCTAATTTCAGCCATTGATTTCAAGGGCTGAGATGGAGTGTCTAAAATTGTGTCAAAACTTGTGTTCCCGGATCCGGCCCCAAAGAATAGTTTATTTGATTTGAGATTTATTTTCACGGTTATTTATTGGCCACAGTATAATGTTTCACGTTGTGAAAAAAATAATGCGATGTACACACGATCAAACAATAAGCCAGAAGTATGTGTTTTTTTTTTTTTTGTGACGTGCACATGCATTGCATGTGCCCGGACTCTAGTATTGTGTAAATGGTAGTAGATCACGGCGATGCATTCTCGAAACGTTGAGAGCCCCGATCCCTCGGCCCTACCCCCAAAACTCCCCGAATCAATCCGGAAGCCCTAGAACAATTTCTACCTACTACAAAGGGAATCATTTATTCATTATCTCACCTATCTTATCCATCGGAAAATCTCTGAGATGACGACGACACCAGTCATCGTTTCAGGCGAACGTGACGATGATGATGTCCCGATATACTTCCGCGTTAATAGGTTGGATGAAGAAGGTGTTCCTGAGTGGTACTGGTGTGTAATCAAGACCAAGACCGACTTTTGGGCAGGGCGCAATCATCCGTGCAAGAAAGTTTCCCATCCACTCTTCAAACAAGAACCCACTCGCCGGGTTTATTCCGGCTGCGTCTCCGTAGGCGACACCCTATATGTCCTCGGCGGCCATGAACCGTCTTCAAGCCGTACCCATTGCAATGTGTTTTATATTGACACCACCACCCCCACCACCCTGTGTTGTCCCGGAGAAGAAGAAGAAGTAGTATCAGCCGGATGGAAGAAATTAGACCATTCCATGAATGTTCCGAGATCGAGCCCTTATGCTTTCACCGTCGACGGAAAGATCTACGTCATGGGAGGATGTCATCCATCTCCTAAGCCTGAGGTTTTAGATACCCGTTGCATGGACGAGGGTTGGCGAGAGTTACAGGACTCGACAGATGTGCCTGGTCAAATAGATGGGCATGCAGTTATCGATGGTGGCAAACGGATTGTTGTGCAATCTGGGAGAGTTCCCCATCTCTACTGTTATGACGTCGAAGCTCATTCCTGGAAGATGTATCGTGAAGATGTTTTAGGATATGGTATGCGGGTACTTAAATTCCTAGACTGGAAATCTGCATTCCTAGATGGGATTTTGTACTATGTAGATGAAAATTGGCCGGGGGCCCTTTTTGGGGTCGACGTCTCTAGGCAACCTGATGACATCGCAGCAGAGCCAAAGAGGGTGAGGTTTCCATCGGGAAAGTCTAAACGTGAAGATTGGGATTGGTCGTGGATACCCCCAAGTTACCCTGACGATTCGGACTTGGTGTCGCCGGAGACGCATTTAGCCTCACTAGGAAGTGGGAAGTTGGCTGTGCTCTGGTCTGCGAGTGTCTGCTAGGAGGGTCGTTATGAAGTTCATGTTTATTGCTCCACAATCAAGATCTCCAAGGAGGAGAAGAAACAAGAGGAGGGTGGTGATCATTTTGACTTGGTGGCCCTTCCTCTGTCTTTCTCACATGTGCTCGTACCTCATGTACGTTCCTCCTCATTGGTCGACTGCCTCACAGTGTAAGTACTAGCTACAAACGTTATTATTATAGTCCTATCTCCTAGTTATCTTCTGCCTGTCAATTATAGGAATAGCCAAAAATCTTGAGTTTTTTGTCCCATTACTCATGTCTTAATATTTATCTTCCCTGTCCTAAGATTTGGTATGAGAAATACAGACTCTGTCCTTGGTCGGGTTGAATATGCCACATGCATGTTTACATCACCAACCTAGAGGGTGTGATGGTTCAAACTTACTAGAATTGTTAATTCCATAATTATTTTTAGTTCATAATCTCTTGGTGGCTCAGATTATTTTAGTTGAGTACTATGGTTGCCTGTGTTTACCTGTACACTTCTTTTTGTGTTGCCTACTTTTCTCTTGCTCACTAGAAATTTTCCCTTAGTTCACACAGTGCAAGCCGCACACATTAAGTTTATCTTCATGGTGGAGGGTTTCACCAAGCAAAGTAGATTGGTAATTCCGCTTTGTTTGTAACTATAAGCCATGCATCGGTTGTAAAGGATTTAGTAGAAAGCTCAGGCTTGGTGTGGGCGTTGGCCGCAATGTTGGTGTGGTTCTTAGGGTTCTGTGGTTAAAAACCGAATGCTAGCGAGAGGGTTGAAGATTGGGCTATGTGGGAGAAGATCTGTTATTTGGTATTATTTTGAATTCTGGTCTCCTCCTTTCAAAAGGATTCATCTTTTTTTTTTAATTTTTTTTAATTTTTTATTCGTAGAGATTGGTTAGAATCGTATGTTTTCCTTGCTTTTGTTTGTGGTGGCCTTTTTGTTCCCCTGTTAGTCTTTGTATTCTCTTATTTTCTTTCTATGTACCTTCCTTTTTGTTGTTTTCGAAAATAACAAACATTAGGAACTTAAGATATACTTAAGAATGTGCTTTTCTTTGCCAAGGAAAACAAATACATTTCTGACCTCATGCACCTATCAGGTTTAGATTGGTACATTCTAGTGTATGTAAATCTATGTATCATGGATCCCCCATTTTTGGGGAAGTACCTGTGTTGATATGACATGACACGGGTACGGATGTGGGATATTTGTCGGATATGGAGAGTGCATCGTAACATTTCTCAATAATCCAAAATAAGCAATTAAAAATGCGGTCTGACATCTTTCTGCCGGTTCAAAATGACCCCTTCACACCGATGTCATGGTCTATTTTGTTGAAGTTGTTGCATTTTAACTTCACATAGCTATTTACCAGAAAAAACTTCACAATGACAAAATGAGCGACTGACATTTTGGATTTACCTTAGCAGCATGAGATCGATATTAGAACGATACAACAAAGAGCAAGAGGATTATCAGCTGATGAGTCCTTCTTCAGAAGCCAAGGTATTCTTCAATGACCAACTCAGACATTACCCTGCACGTTTTCCACCATATTACAGGATTTCAAATTTTCAATTGCATTTTGGTATGGTATTTATCGATTTAAGTGCCACAACTTTGACAATAGAGACTACCTCGTCCGCTACATAGCGTAGGTAGGATGGGAGAGGAACTCACAACACTAATTTTTTGGTCCTTCCCATCCCTAGATTGTTGCACTCTACGTTACATGGATCCCTCATTTTGGCTGAAGTACTCGTGTTGATGTGTCTAACACCCATATCCATTTTGATATTGGATTCTCTAATTGCTATGATATTTATAGAAAAAGAATACTCCCTCTGTCCCTTTTTAAGTGATCCACTTGGGAAACGTGTATTTTTGCGGACGTTTAAAAAAGTACTTTCACTTATCGTTTTTAAATTTTTTTTGCACCAAATTAAAGTACTCAATGAGCACTTTAATTTGGTATAAAACAAATTAAAAAGTTATATAGAGAAATATGTTTTTTAGGGGTTTGAAATTGTGCGTATTCCCGTATGGATCACTTAAAAAAGGACGGAGGGAGTATCAAATTAGCTAGAAAAGTGATATTTCTAGTCTCACGTTGATAGGAAATAGCAAAAATTTCTTTTTAACCCCTTCTTGTTTAAATACATTACTAAATATAATTTAAGATACATAATCTCAAAAAATTATGCAATATATAGTACAAACAAGTGTTCAAGATGTGTCCTTGTACCCAATTTGAGGACATATATCATACTATTCTAAGATTTAAGTTTAGGAAGGTCCGATACTTGGACTCGCACTCGCATCTGATACTCGTACTGGAGTTCATGTAACAAAGGTTGCACTTAACACAAATGAAACTCTTCTAAGAATCTCTTGAAGCTACAGGACTAGTCTTCATGATATACATTGTCCTTTTTCTTACTGGAGAGAGAAGGGGAAAAGAGTGTTCAAACTCCCCAATAACTAAAAGAATACCCAATAACACAACACAAAGTATGACATATCTTAATTAGATTTCTCAAATCTTTCAAATGACCCTTCAAACTTTCCATTTATGTCTTGTTTTTTAGTACCCAGTGACTTTAGCCTCCCAATTGAAGGTTTCTTCTTTTGATTGAGATGGCATGTTGAAAATCTTCAACCTAGCACTTCAAATTATGCTATTTAACCATGCATCATGCATGTGCATGTAAGGACTTAAGGACCATTACCGAGGTAAATCACCGCAAAGATATCTTGAGCTTTTAATCCAAATAACAACGAACCTTTCCTCAGATGGCCACTAGGATTTTAGGGCCTATACTGTCTTTCCACAGTGCTGCATTTGGGACAATTAAATTCCATGTCCGTCTGTGTAAAACTCGTGCTTTGATCATTGGGCAGAAGTTAAAGAAACAGTTCATAAGTTGGCAAACTTGGCATTCCCAGAAGAACCACCAATCCCAACTCCAAGCCAATGTCAAGAAAAACTCGGGCTCATTAGGTAAAGAGGAGAATGAAACGTCGCAAGCGATCCATGACTTGAGAATATGCTCTCATATATTACATAGGAGAACGAATATCTAATCTTATGACTTAAAGGATCGCTTATGACATTTCACTTCTTTAATTGGTAGAGAGAGACACTTTATTGAAAATTCACACGTACATCTTCATTCATGTCCTACTGGGCCTAATCATTACATATTCACAACTTGTGGGTAGAACATATCAAAACCAAATTCTATTGTCCAAGCCTAGCATTAAACACGTGGAACCATGACCTTCTCAAGTCTAGGAGTACGAATAGAACAAAAACTATATGAGTAATGAGTATCTATTTGATTGTTGAGTGAAACTCCCTATAGATATTTACGAGTAGCCAAAATTAGTGATTTTATTCTCTAACGTATGTCCACTCATACATTTTAGTCTCTCAACATGAGATTTGAGATAAACTACACTTAAGTTAGCAAACATAACACATGCTAGTCCATCCAGAGCGTTAAGATCCAAATAACACTTGCACAAGTAGGAACAGCTGAGAATAAAATGCTGAAAAGTGCATTACAATTTCATATACAGTACATAAAATATAGCATCTAAAAGTTCCAATCCCCCAACATAGAGTTTAAGTAACTTCAGACCAAGGTTCTAAATATCCAAACTTTTAGTTTTCCTACCGGTACGCTATGTACAGGTACTGAACTGATACAGGGTACCATTTTTCCCGTACCATCTAATTCATCCTACTACCACTTGAATCTCAAAAATTACACTCATTATATTATTTCTATTCTATTCGAAATTATTATTCTAACTCCATATTTTCCAAAACTTGAGAGTTCAAAATTTCAAGTCCATAGTTCCCCCCCAAAAAATTCAAGCTCACATAACCATATTAAACTCATTCATCCATTTTAAACGCGACCATTTTACACTTGACATAAGAAGGGTAATTTGGTCATTATGGGATTTTAGGGTCGTTACCTAACTTGGCATTTTTCAAGTTCCGATCTGACTAATATGCGGTTGATTACAAACGTAGGAGATTTCTTGAAGCAATGAGATTGGCTAGAATAGCTAGATGAAAAACCCAGTCACAATCACAGTAAGTGTAAAAACAGTACCGGACGGTAGGGGTGAAATTTCAATCGGACAAACCAGATCGAAAAATTAGTTGGTTTGGTTTTCTCAAAGTATTCGTCGAGTCCAATTTGTAAATTCCCAGCAAAAAATTGAGCCAGTTTGGTTTTGGTTTCATTGAAGTACAAAGTGATAAACTGAACCAAACCATTATGTTTATGCACAATATACATTATGTAAACATATACAAATATTGGTATGCCTTATCCTTACTACTATAAAAGAAAAATGTTAGCCTTCCTACATATTATATCTGAATATTGGGAAACTTTTCGCCCTAGCATTTTGTAGATATTGATATTTCTTTGGCTTGTCGGGTGTTTTTTTATGACTGTTAGTTCTCTGTGTTTTTTCGCTGGTTGTTTAAATCTTGTGGCCCAAGCAAAATTGAGATTTTGGCCCAAACCGGTAGAAACCAATAAAATCAATAAAAGCGGTGACAACTGAACCGATCCAATCCAAAACATAATGGTCCAGTTTCGGTTTCCATTCTCTCAAACTGAATAAAGCCGTTTGGTTCCTAAAAGCATCCAAAACCGAACCAAACAGGCCCAGGTCCGGTTTCACCCTACCGGACGTAATCACCGCCATCTTGACCGAGATTAATTGGCCGGAATTGCTGATGCTTGCTTACCGGTATTCGAGATGCAACGTACCAATTTCACATAAATCTGGTAGATACTGGCCAATACAGCACGAGATTCAAAACCTTGCTTCATACTTCCAATCATGTAACTTTTCCAGTTTTCTCCTTAAATTCAACAATGGAAATTATGTAGCATTTATTAGCTTTCATTCTGTGACAAGCTCTACAACTACATGTTGCCCATTTCATTTGAGTTACAACTTATGGAATATCCCTGACAGATGCGTGAATAAAGTTTTTTATTTTTTGAAATTGCTAGTTTTGGCAAAGGGAGGCAGAAACCTTAAGGCAAGAGCTGAAATTCTTGGAAGAAAGCCAAAGGTATAACTTTTTGCTATGTCTTGCTTTCAATAAGTAGGAGAAATCACTAGATATCAAATCATGCATCCAATGTTTATAACGAACAAAAAGTTGGTGTTCCAATGTCACTATCCAAGTATGCTTAATTGAGCATCAACTAGGACAACTTTAGGGCACATGGAATTCACGGTGGGTTTAGGATAAGGAGAGATTAAAGGCTACTAGACGGGGAAAGGGCCTGGCAACAATAATACCATAGCTGGATACCTTTTGAATATATTTCTAGATACCCTTCTTTTTAACTTGATCAATTTATTTTATGTCCATAGACTCCTTACTCATTACTCATACGAAGATATATACCAACCAAAAAAAAGTATGAAGGAGCTGTAATGCACCAATAGTAAACTTGTACAGGGGACAACAATAGAAATGTGATTTATATAGTTATTATGAGCATATGAAAAACTTTGGAAAGATGCAAAAATGCAATTATATATAAAGTTTAAATTCAATCTCATATTTTGAGGTAATGTACTTCATTCAAGTAATATGCTATATAAGGCTAATGCAGCATACCATACTCATAGCATGTGGTGTACTACCTATGAAGCACATACACTTGGTTGGATGTCAAATACCGGTGTCAGACACTTGTAGGACACCAACACAACACTCACATTGTCACTTACACTCCAAGGAGACTTGAAAGCTCGCTACGGAAACTATCGGTACACTCCATAGACACCCAAAGCACACATCAATAATGTTAAACAAAATAATACTCCCTCCATCCTAAATTGTTGGTCCTATTTAGATTTCTATGCAATTTTTAAATTGTTCATATCTTCCAATCTATAACGTATTTTATGTGCAATATGGATCTTATTTGATAGATCTCAATTAGTTCTATCATACAATTTTTTAAAAATCTCTAATAATATTGTCGATTGAAAGCTATGAATATTTTAAAAATGGCATCGAAATCTGAGCAGGACAAACAATTTTGGACGAAGGGAGTAGGTTCTACTTACAACTTAAGGAAGTCTTGAATTTTGAAAGATAACTAATGGTTTACTAATTACAAAGATGAGGAAAATGCTAAAAACAATCCTTAGAGCATTTTCAACCTTGGCTTCAGATATTAGGAATTGGGATGACAAATTTTTTTGAAGACTTACTTGGCAATTTGACATATTAGAATTTGGCATCTCTAAATAACACTCCAACCAATATGCTTAATTTTTATTTAAGGATATTTATTAAGTTTTGGGGAGAGAAGTAACCAAAGAAAAGATTTAAGATCACATGTCAAATTTGACATGAGAGAGGAGATGCCAAATGACGCCTAAGCATTGATTTACTTGTCAATTCATCTCTAAATAACACTTTCGTTGGAGTTGCTTTACTTGTCAATTCTTCCACTTTGCATGCCACATCAAATATGACATTATTGGTTGGAGATTCTCTTAGGGCACTAGATAATCTGAAAAAAGTGCATCGATGGCTGATAAAAGTGTGTGAGATCTGCGAAAGTGTATTGATATCCATGTAATGTGTGAAATCTCAACTTATTTGACTTGTATGCATATTATCCACCACCTAGTGAGCGGTTGTTAGCTCCCCAAAGATGGAATTCATTTTGCTGAAACACGATAGTAAATGATGCAACGAAAGTGCGGACGAAGGCATATATGGTGTATCAGTTATACTTATCTTAGCAGTGAGCTTCCCCTCCAAACTCCCTTAACTTGTTAAGTTACGGACCTCATTGATCCCGATCGAATTTGGATGATCCAAACCGTCCAATGTGTTTAGAAGGTGTTTTTTAGGGTCCCCGCGAGAAATCATCAAAAAAAAAATACCGGGAAGGGCTTGATCCGAGCCGTTTTCACAAAAACTGTATATGACAAATTGGACGGTTCGGATCATCGAAATTCGATCGGGATCAATGAGGTCCGTAACTTAAGAAAATCCGGGAGTTTGGAGGTGAAGCTCACTGCTTATCTTAGACCCTCATCTTTTTCACTTTTTGTTCACCTTCAAGGGATTGCACACGTGTGGTTGTTTATACGGCAATATAAAGTAGTTTTTTAGAAGTGTCTCCACCATGTCGTGTCCTCAAACTTTCGAAAATTGCATGTCAGAGCGTCGTGTCATGTCATTTGTCTTTGTTAGTACCATATTCTAAGTAAAACTTTGGTGTCAAAAGAAAACTACAGTCTTACAGTAGATTGAGCAAACAAAAAGAACAATAAGAATTTAAAGAATCGCCATTCATAAGTTGTGGGCTAGGAAGTACAAACATAAGGTAGTGGTGGAATAGGATTGATTCATATTTAACCTTGAGGGCACAGCCAGTGAAAAAGATGATGCAGTAAAGCATATAGCAATGTTTGTGTCATAGAATAAAAAAGGGGTGCGTAACCATTTCAGAATGCAACTATCAAATCCATTACATTTAACTATAGTTCAACTGTAATGACACTTTCAGACAATTGAAGGGTGAAGAACTTAATGGTTTGAGTGTCAAAGATCTGAGAAATCTAGAAAGCCAATTGGAAACGAGTTTGAAGAGTATCAGGACCAAGAAGGTACAAAAAAATAACTTCAATAAAATAGTTGTTACACCATATGTAGCACATATATTACCCCTATTATGGTTTTTTATTTCTGCAGGACTAGCTTTTAACTGATGAAATACAAGAATTAAACCGCGAGGTCTTTTCAAAATTTGGCCGCAATGGTTGCCAGTCTCTGTGGAGGGGCTGCTCTTTTTACTTTAGAATAGCTAACTTCAACTGATTACACTGCAGGGAGCTATTATTCATCAAGACAATATGAAATTGTTTAAGGAGGTTAATGTGCTGCAAAAAGAAAATGCAGAATTGCAAAAGAAGGTATGAAAAAGTTGTATTAATTCCATATGCCAGTTTGAATAAAAAATCTGCATACCTTATTTCACTTACAAATTTATGTAATTTCAAAGTTATTCCATGTTGTACCTAAGAAGTTTATGCATTACAGGTGTATGGAGCAAATGACACCAATGACATACACAGAAGTTCCATCCGAACACTTGGTTTTAGCCCTGGATATGACTTACATGGACCTATAGGTCTGCAGCCATGCCAACCACAACAAAAAGACCATGAAACACTACAAGAGTCGACAAACTTCGCAGGTAATCTTTCTCCTAAGTACTTACATAATTAATCAGAAATTACTATCCAACGTCATATCATTTCAACACTTAGTTCAGTGACGTCTCCTGCAAATTATACCAGATCACAACTGCCCTAGAAAAGCAAGCAGACAACTGCAAACATGGTAATCAATTTCCATCAACAACTTCTGCTAAAAGTGACAAATTATTGTTTACGAGCAAGATTCTGTGGGTGAGACAGCGGGAAGAGCCATTCAGCATAAAATACTCTTAACATTTGGTATGACATGCTGCATTGAATAAAGGTTATCAATGCCAAGATATGATCAAAGACTGACACCCACCAAGGCACCAACTCGTGTAACCTTAGGAAATAGTTCCTCGATTATGTTATCAAGATTTATCTACTGTATCCTAGTAGTTTAGTTGTACCATTTATCTGGAAAAGTCTCTTCAAATGATCCAATAATAATAGAACTACACAAAGTTCCAAAATTTTCCAAGGTCTGCTGTAGAGTCAGCAGAAAGTAACTGCATGAGAATTCATAGAATAGTAGGTATGAGACTTTCTTCAAGGCATTGTCCTTTCGTCAACGCTCCCTCTCTGACTTGTATGAGGTCCTTCCCTCAATGGAGAGTCAGCGAGGATCCTCGCAAACCCTTGAACTAAATCCTCCAATCTCCAAATTCTCAAGTCATACGGAGCGAGGCGCCTAAGCCCTACTCCTAGTCTAGGCATTGATGTTGATGAAATCTTTGGAGAACGAGCTTATTGCTCGATACAAAACATGGGATCAAGCGCTAAGGACACAAGAGCGAGGGCTCGAGGCAAGGGTGTCTTTGACACATTAACATCTCAACAGTGAGCAAGAAGTTCGTGTTGCGCCACGTGGCGGGGTTAGACCCATGTACCTACGGTCCTACTCCTTGGTATGTTTGGTACGTAAGTTCGTAACGGTACACAATATGCGTAATTGCTTCATTTGTAACTCAATTAAAATGGATTTAAGAAAACAGATCAATATTGGGAGAGACTTGGACTCTATCCTCGAACATTCTACCTTCATAATTGCTCAATTTGCTTACTAAAATCAGGTTTAGATTCAACTCTGAAAGGACAAACTTAGCATCACATTTTGAACATTAGAATTTAGCAGCTACTAGTACTTTTTTTTGAACGGGAAAATGCAACTTATATTGATAAGAAATCAAGTACAAGTTACACGGCCCATAGGCCTAAAGAGAGAAGAGATTACAACAAAAAAACAAAGAAAATGCAACAAAAAAACAAAACAAAATAAAACAAAACAAACAAAAAGCCGCAAATCAGCATCGAGGATGGATCCATCAGACACACTCGTGAAGGAGGGTGGATTGATTATATCTACATCTTTTTGAAGCTCGTTCCCACCACAGGCTGAAGGACACCACCGGATCCGCTGCAGACGCCGCCATCGTCGCTGTAAGACAGCTCCTAAAAATCTGTTGGCAAAACCAATCGGATCTAGCAACCTAGGTGCCCAAGATCGGTCCCCCCGTGTCCAAAAATGATGGGGTGAGGGAAAAACATCTCTAAAAAAGGAGAGTTTCAACCACTCACAACCATGAGAGAGGGAAGGAGCCGAAAGGAGAAGAGTGGAGAGAGAGTCAGAGCAGAAGGGGGGACTGAGGGATGAGAAAGAAGGAAGAGAGATCAGAGGGGGGCTTAAGGAGTGGGACAAGAATGGGAACCCAACCACCCAGAACTCTTTCTCCATATAGTCTCTCGACCCTGCCTCATTTAGCTACTACTTAGAAGGTCATTAAAAAAAAACTAGTAAAGCGCTAATATTTTTCTTACTTAATTCTCAGTTTTATTCAGTAACGTCCAACTTAATCTTTCTGTTTATTTCTAGTTACAGATGGATACCAAAAAAATAAAAAAAATAGAACTTGGATATACTTAATTATTCGAGTCTTCAAGATTCCGATTACGGGTTAGCAAAACAGCCTGTTGCTTCTACAAAAGTGTACTTCAAGAGTCAATTGCAATTTAGGAAACTCCTGAAAAATCACCAAATTGAATGGAAAAATGTATCCGTGATAGTGTTTTCGATCGTTTACCCAATTTCATTAGAAACTGATGGCATTGGATCACATTTTCCAATATCGCCTCCCAAAAAAGCATGTATTCTGCAAAATTACACCTAACAAAGGATTCACAAAGATCTACAAACATGCAGAATTATTGGACATCTCTTACTTCATGAAATAAAAAACTAAATTTCTCTATAAGAGAGAGAGAGAGAGTTGAAATATAAAATTAACATATCAAGATGAAAACCTAGAGCAGATTAAAATATGATAACAAAGTATTACAAGAATGCATTGATACCCTTTTGGAGATCATCTCAAGAAGTATAGCAGGATCGGTCGGAGGATGAAATCTGCGTAGGCAATACTTATGGCAGTAGATCCCTGTCCCATTTTTCCTATCCCACTCCTCTGTCTCACCCCCACACAAATGCCAAGTGCCTCACTTCTCTCCCTTCCAATTCTATCTAAAACGGTGTTAGTACGGTGTTAATCCTTCATTGCTGCTGCTCTTGCCTATTTTTTGGATGGTAATGTAGGTGCTACATTTTGATATTTTGCGGGGTCTATTTCGAATCTCGCAAAGATGGTTCAAACCGCGGACTTTTTTTACTGGTACGTATATAAAATTAGCTCAATCCAATATCGTCAAGGGCTTTTTCAGAATTTGTAGGACCGGTAAACAATTAGCTCAATCCGATATCAGTAAGGGCTTTTTCAGAATTCCTAAGACGCCCTATGAGTTCTGAAAAAAACCCTTATCAATATCAGATTGAGCTAATTTTTTATAGGTCCTCGTTAAGATACATAATAAGAGTAATGAACATTTAAATCATCTTTGCGCAATGTAAAATAGCCCTGAAAAAATTAATAAATCATTATTTTGAAATTAAGTGGTTTGCTTTACGAATTATGAAAAAACCAGGCCTATTTACCCGCAAAGATGATTCAAACCGGGAGTTTTTCTTAGAATATTTTGGAAAATTTTCAAAATAGCCCCTGGACTTTCAGCCAATTCTGAAAAAACACCTAGACTTCAGCCATCAACAAATTAAAACCATACCTGAACTTTACATTCCGTCAACAAAAAAAAAACCCTGCCGTCCCATTCTGTTACTTTTTTAACAGAGGGAACCAATGGAGAGACTTAACCCTCATTTTGGCATTAAGTTGGGGTCAAGTGCCAAGGTTTCGAGTACCAGAATCACGAACAAAGATCAAGGAATCAAGAACCCAGCTGCAGCAGGTGACAAACTGATAAAAATAATAATAATTTTGATATTCCCCAAGTATCTCTCAACCTGCCCTATTTTTGTGAAGAAGCAACACCCCCCCCCCCCCCCCTCTCTCTCACCAAGTCAGCCTTACGCTCTGTTTGGTACCTAGGAAAAGAAATTACCCAATTGATTATACATGACCGAAAAGTTACTATTTTATATTATAAAAGTTACGAGATGCATGGAAATGTTACAAATCTTATTTGTGAATAGTTACGATTTTTTTGTCTAAAAAGTTACGAGACGCACGAAAATGTTACGAACCATATTTGTGAAAAGTTGCATTTTTTTGTGTAAAAGTTACTCCCTCCGTTCCTTTTTAAATGATCCATATGGGAATACGTGCAATTTCAAACCCCTAAAAAACATATTTTTCTATATAACTTTTTAATTTGTTTTATACCAAATTAAAGTGCTCATTGAGTACTCTAATTTGGTGCAAAAAAAATTTAAAAACGATATACGAAAATACATTTTCAAACGTCCGCAAAAATACACGTTTCCCAAGTGGATCACTTAAAAAGGGACGGAGGGAGTACAAGACACGAGAAAACGTTACAAATCATATTTTTGAAAAGTTACGATTTTTTGTCCAAAAGTTATAAGATGCACAAAAATGTTACGAATCACATTTATGAAAAGTTACAATTTTTGGTAAAGTCACGAGATGCATGAAAATTGGAAAATCAGGGTTCTTAAAAATCCGTAAAAATCCTACCAGTATGAATGCGAATCACTAATTAATACTACTAGCAGAAAACTACGCAAGCAGTCAAATCCCACAAAATCCCACAACACAGAGATATACGTGGAAAAACACTTAAATAGGCAAAAACACGAGAAGGAATCAAAATCACTATAATCATTGAGCAATTACAGATATACCTATCCAAAAGAATTTAATCCTCACAATGTTCTAAGTATCACTTGTCGAGTCACACATACACCGCACCCAGTGATTTTGATCCCCAATGCCTTGAATAGCACAAGCCTTTCAAAAACTTCTTCCAAAAATCCACCGGAAGAAACACTAAGTTGATTGATGATTGACGTAGAAACCTCTTGAAGCTTTGATTAAAGATCCATAAACTTTGTATCTGCTCCAAGATTCAATCCCCTCAAGGTCTAGGGTTTTTCTCCTCTCAAAACTGTGTTTTCATTATATTTAGAGGCTACTCGTTAACTCTAGAATAAAGAGAAATGACGGTTTTATATTAAACTGTCAATTCCGATCGATCGTTTTCAAAGCCGATTGATCTACTTCAGAATTGTGATGCCCAATAGAATATCCGATTGATCGGACCATTGGTCTACACAATCAGCCTTGAAATCCCGTTCCTCTTTGTGAAGTGGATTGATCCTAGCTGAAACCGATTGATCTACTATCCCTCAAATTACATCCAAATGATTCCTTTCACTCTATTTCTATACAGTCTTGCTACTTAGAAAATTATGGAAAAATAATAAAATTACAACTCGATATAAATGTGTTTTGCCATATGAAATTGCTAAAACAAGAAGACTCCAGAATTTGGTCCTTACAAAAATGTTACGAATCATATTGCTGGAAAATTATGATTTCTTATAGCTATTTTGGTTCTTCAATGATATTGAATTCTTAGATGGCACGGGTTCTACGCTTGCATTGACTGCGTTCATGCCTTTTGTACTTACCGCCAGTAGCGAGCCGCGAATGGTCCAGTGAACTCTTCAAATACTAAAAGAAATGTTTGAAGAGATTAGAAAATGCATTCTCAATTACACGTCTTATAGGTAGGCATGTAATAGTTGGGTTAGCCTGGACGTAGGTTACATAATTCTGTGGCATGACTCAGTGCTCTTGCTCTCAATGCTCACTATCACGAATTTAACCTTTCGATGAGATGTTTTCGAGAAGCACTTCCGTACTCTTGCTTTCAGCTTACATTTACGCGCACACATTATGCAACTTAGGGCCTTTGATTAGGCCCGGGCCAGACAATCCCAGTCTACTACTCGACGGGAAGTCCCAGTGTCGGGCTTGGCAACCTAGAAAAGCATCAATTCAAATCCTTGTTTATTTTCTCCGTTATATACACACTCTTGTGAGAATGACATGTAAAGAATCCGACGTCATAAATATAATGGAGAGCTGATAAAATATATATATACGGAAAACTTCTAATCCACACCTCCCGGAAATAAGAAAAAAATGGTTTTTTTTGTGTTGAAAATTATTTTTGGAAAATCCGATCCGTCCAATGTGTTCAGAAGGTGTTTTCAAGGGTTCACGCGAGAAATCTTCAAAAACAAAATACCGGGAAGGGCTTGATCCAAGCAGTTTTCGCAAAAAATGTATAATCTGAACACATTGGACGGATCGGATCGTCAAAAACATGTTTGGATCATGAGGTCCGGAAATAAAAAGTCCGGATAAGAAGTTTACCCTATATATATATATATATAACGGAGAATTCCATTGTTGTAAATTACAAATAAGATCCTCTTATTTTAATTCTTCCTTGATTTCTCATCACTGGTACTTTGTGGCATTGACCTTGTTCCAATCAAAACATAGGTTGAAATCTTTAACCATTGGGTCGTACAGACATATAGCTGGTTCTGTAACAACTGCAAAGCAATCGTCATAGCACCTAAAAGCATCTCTGTTCTCATCATAGATGTCGAAATACACGTCGCGATGGCCTTTCCATTGCATGTGGCAATAGAAAAGCGTGGTTAGAAAGAAATTCGGGTTAAAACTCCATCCATACGAACCCTTAAAAGGGATCACATGCGAGCCAAGATCGTCCTCTTTTGATTTGCAATGAACTACAAGATCGATGCCGGTGCCCAGTGCGTTGAAAATTCGTACGTTTGTTTTTGCTGAGATTGTAATTGTATTGAAAAGAGTAAGGATTATGAAAATAGCAAAGAAATGGCTGGAAAATGAAGGTCTCATGATGCTTTTTGCTTTTGGTTGATGGAGAGATGGGGAATGAATGGAGTGGGGAATACAGATTTATTGTACTTTTTTTTTTCTGATTATTTATAGGAGTATTTTTGGTAACTTAATTAAGTGCTTATCCATTAAAGAGATTATTTTGGGTAAAACTTAGAAAATCTTAATTAGTGTTTTTTTTTTTTTTTGGTTATTCATGGGAGTGTTTTCGGTAACTTAGTTAAGTGCTTATCCATTAAAGAGATTATTTTGGGTAAAACATAGAAAATCTTAATTAGTGTTTTTTTTTTTGGTTATTCATGGGAGTGTTTTCGATAACATAATTAAGTGCTTACCTATTTAAATAGATTATTTTGGGTAATACTTAGAAAATCTTAATTAGTTTTTTTTTTTTGGTTATTCATATGGGAGTGTTTTCGATAACATAATTAAGTGCTTACCTATTTAAATAGATTATTTTGGGTCAAATTTAGAACATCTTAATTAGGGGTTGATTTTATAAATCACTATATATCTCAAATATTTTACGCAATAGTTAGGTCAAAACCTCGGTGGTAGATTTAGTAGATCAATAAATGATCTCAAATATTTTAATATTTTTATTCCCGATTAAGATTTTACTCCCTTCTTTCGTTTTTAAATGTTCTCTTTGGGATTGGGAAACATGTAATTTTGTGGACGTTTAAAAATGTACTTCCGTAAATTGTTTCAATTTTTTTTTTTCACCAAATTAAAGTACTCAATGAGCTTTTTAATTTGGTATAAAGCAAATTAAAAAATTATATGGAGAAATATACCGTATTTTTTAGGAGTTTAAATTATATAGAGAAAAAGTACCCAAACGCTCTGATGTGGGAGAGCCAGCTGAGGCACTTAAGCCTTTGGAGCCAGCCACCAGGGTGTGGGCTAAACAGACTCACATCAAATTACTGGTTCAACATAATTAACTAGTCATATCTAGGTTGGACAATAAGTCTATCAAATCAAATAGTCCTGCTTCGATCGAAAATTATTACTAACTTGAAAAAATAGAATAGTTTCTTGTTTTTTTCTTTTTGGCATTTTGGAACGAAACTATTAATATTAATCAAATCTACAAGGTGATTTCGAAATCAAATTCATAAAATAGTTAGAGCCCACAAGCATCGAATGGTTATTTCAAAATCAAATTCAGCTTAAAACCGATTGGCTTGGCTTTTTTTGATGGATTGACCAATCAATCAAAAGCTACATCGATTGATTTTAAAGTTGATTATTTCGTTCAATTTTAGTTCTCATTGTGCGCTTATACAAGGTGAAAAAAATTAGCAATAAGTAACAAGAACCTTTTTCATTTTAACCACTGATCCAGCAATACATTTTGTGCTTTGAAGACAATTTTTCATGTGATAGATACACTTATTTAGGTCATTACACATGAGTTAATCAGTTTCCCAATCAACTTCTTTAGTCCACTGAGTAGTGTTACCATAGCTCAGAAAGAAACCATCTTTCTGCACCCTCCAAATTATCTTGTTATGGCCGGCGTCTCTTTTGGCGTCAAACGACTCAAATTCTGCGAAATACCTCCCCCACATCGCGTTGCAAAAGTAAAGATCATAATTCGTTTTGGCAGTCTGAACATAACGTTTCCCCGCATTGAGAGGATGTTCAATAACGAGACCCGTGACATTCGTCTTGCACTTCAGCCTCAAAGGTGGTGAATTTTTAGGCAAGCTGTTGATGATGTTAATGACCGGTGCGCCACACGCTATCTCGATGAAGAGGGAGCAAAAAACTAACGCGAGGAGGAAAGGAAAGCGAAATGGGGAACTCATTTTTTGTTTAGGAATTGTGTTTTGAAATGGAATATATAAGACCTTTACAAGGTTTTTATTTTGTTGTGAAATTTTATACGAGTATAAAGGGCTATATATAGGGAAGGGAGAATTATGCGTTCATGTCTATAGGTCGAGGTGATTTTGATAGATTATGCACATCTATTTCTTTTTTATTTGAAGATAGATTACTTAGATCTATGCATTCATTGTTTGCATTTCGAGTCTTGCGACTTTTATGGTTTGTTTGAAACTTGTGAAAAGAGAAAGAAAAAAGCAAAAACTAAAAATATCAGTTTTCTCTTTCATGTTAAGCATACACATTAGTTCTGTAAAAAGGGTTCGTTAAGTCTGTTAGTGGGAGGTTAAGGTGGTTATGACACCTCAGCAATCCAGGTGAAGAGTAGTCAGCCAATGAGATTCATTTGTGTTGGTTGCTAGTCTGTATCATATAAAATGGGGAGAAAAGCCTCTGTGTAATAGAAGAGAAAACAGATTGTTTTGGAATGAAAATTCGTTATGTTCTCTTTTTAGAAATTCTTTCATTTCATTGTTTGATTTGTGGCGAGAGAGGAAAGTAATAGAACAAGCTAACAATACATGTTCTAAGAGCATCCTCAATCAGCTTTTGATTATTTATTTAGAGGTTCGCTAGAGTTTAGCAATGTCAAGTCTCATATTAGTATTTTTTGCCAAGGGTTAATACACCTATGTGGGACTAATAAGCACTCACTTTCCTCCAAAAGCTGGGGTATGACCTTCAGTACCTGATTGTGTCGTACCGTACGTATCAAAATTATACTTATAAAAACTTAGAATTAACTAATATTCAGAAGAATAGTGGCCAAAGTCCCAGTGTCGATCCGCAGAGACAATTTGGTACTTGCGATTAATTTCTAATTTAATTCGGAAAAAGAGATTTGAGTGATTGGTTTTTGAAAACTAAATTAATTTAAAAAACATGTAATGAAATTGATGAAAAATAAATGGAAGAGAAATCTAGGGTTTCGAATCCACCCCGACCACGTAACTAAGTTATGTGTAGGCTAGCTATGTTTATTATTCGAATCACAATTTTGACAAGAGAATAATTGTGTTGTTAACAGGCATGAACTATCCCATAGCACAGACCGTCTTGCTGTCACAACTCGTCTCTTTCACGGACTGTCCAATGGCATGATCCATCTTACGAGCATAAACCATCTCAGTTACCCAAGCACAAGCGTAGAAAATCATTGTTTAACTAGGTATTTGAGAGTGCACACACAAATACTCAACTAATAGAAGGAATTAAAACGATTTCATCTGATTATAATGAAAACATATTCCTAAGTTAAACAATCAATTCGAGTTAGTAAACCTAATGTCTGCACACACACAGGGTTACTTGGAGTGAGGCTTCACCTTCCCCTAGAAGGTGTTTAGCCGGCCATGGAGGTGGGGATGAACGCTTGATTTGTTGGAAGAATCGAAGAACTCATGGATTGGATTGCTTTTCTCTCTCTAGACTTGCCTCAAAATATTTTAGGACCCCTAAAACGTATAGAGCAACAGTCTATTTATAACAAAACCTAAAAAAAAGTGGTCAATACCCTAATCCGTGTTTGACTCAACCAAAACCACCCGGGCGGCTTTGATTTCCGCCCGGGTGGAAATTCCAGATTGCAGCCTCAACTTCGCAGACTTGCCCCAACTTCGCAGACTTGCCCCGGCTTTGTCCAAACTTGGAATGATGCGATTCCTAAACCGTTGCGAAGCTCTATAAGTCTACTTTGTGTTCCATGCTCTCATATTGACTCCAAATAAGCACTTTTAATAGTTCGGCACCTTCCAAAGCCTACAAACACGATTCAACCATTATAATTCATTAAGTAACTCTATGATTGAAGTATTAAAATGTAAATTAGGGAATTAAGTGGGTGCTTCTCAGCACCTATCAGTATCCAACCAACCATTGAAAAAGCGAAGGACTTTTATTTTCTTTATGGAAGAAAATATAAAGAAATTCAAGAGACAAAAAACGAGTAGAGAAAACTTTTAACAGAATTAACGAGAAAATACACATAATTTAAGTGTACTGGACCGGCCTAGCCCAAACGTTTTCTACGACCGTACTACTCCTATCCAGCAATTTAGACGGCCCATTTTGTCGGACCGGATTAATTAAGTCGGTGACCCGAGATCATAGAGTGTTTGCCCAGGTGAAAATCACACTTCACCATATTTTTCCAAAATAAGTCACTTTGGTTTTTTAGGTTTTACCTTTATTAAAAAAAAATCGCATTTATTTGTTTTGCATCAAATTTTGTGGATTATTTGTTCGTCTTGACGAGAGAAATCGGGAAAAAAAAAAAGACTTTTACCTTCTTTTTTTTGGAAATATCCAACTTTTAACACTTTTCAAATATGACTTTTACCCATTTTCTACAAAAAAAAAATTGGGTTTCATACACAATTTTTTACTTTTTTAATTCTCCTTGTCAAGACGAGTAATAATACGCAAATGTTTGCCGCAAAACTAACAAAAACCAATTTTTTTAAATAAAGACAAAATGGTAAAAATACTCTAGTCAAGTACTACTAACTTATTTGGAAAAACTTATCCTTTAAAAAATGGTCTGGCTAACCTCCACTCATTAGCATTGTCCTTTTAACAAAACTCACTCTAGATAAAGATAAAATTTAAGAAAAAAAAAAAAAAAACAACGCTATGGGTATACCACTTGTGCACCCTAAATGCACACTATCTTGACGTGACAAAAGAAGAGAAGCCCAATATAGAGCTCACTCAAAATATGGTTTTCTCCTCATTTGTCACATCAGGGTGGTATGCATTTGGGGTGCACACATCAGGATGGTATGCATTTGGGGTGCACAAAAGATGTACCCATATTATTTTCCAATTAAAAAAGCACTCTTGTGTCACTTACCATTTGAGCAAACTTACCCTTCAAGCAAAATTCACTACACTCTGTCAGCGCTCTCTCCTTTGTCCACTCTACTGGGGAAAGAACTCAAAATTTCACACAATCTATCGTCTTCAATCTAGGTAATCCCGAAACCCTAGAACAATTCACTTTGTGCTTTGGTCTCAGTAGCTCTCTACCATAAGTAAGTGCGTTTACATTGTTTTTTTGTTTCTTTAAGAGCATATCCAGCCTTTACTCTTTTATTGACTCAAACTCAAAATATAAGCACAAATTCTTAAAAGGGCTCCTCCAGTCATTACCCATACCTATATCAAATTGAGTTTTTACTCAAATTTAAAACTTGAGTTTAACTCAAACCCTTACTCAAAAGTTTGAATGCATTAGAGTATACACTATACACCTTTATATTTACAGCTTTGGCATTATTGAACATTAGCATTGGAGTATACAATACTAAATGAAGCTTTTACTCAACTTTTTTTTTTTTGATCGGCAACAAGAATTTATTAAAACTCGACAAAGGGTATATCGAGAAAAGCCACAACCAAGCATAAAACAAGGATCTGGCAAGAAACCCCATCCAACGAAAAGCTGGAGGGGAGAAGGAACAGAAAAAAAAACCCCAAAACACAAAACACCACCAAAACAAGAAACATAAGAAGAACAACAAACAACCAAGCAGCAAACACGCCAAAAAATCTGAACAGGCTCAAAAACACCAAACCCCTAACAAACACACAAACAAACAACCTCCTGCAAAAAAAAAACTGACGGAAAGTTAACAAGTGAAGGATCTCCTCTGCAAATTTGCAAATTTCTTTGCTTCCAACTCAATCATCTTTTTTATATCATGCACATCATTCTCCACAAACTCTACTCCCAATCTTCTACCAACCTTTGTTGTGGATTGAAGTTCATTGTTCACCACTTCCTGTTCTTGTCGAATCCAACCCTCCTCCAAATTCACAAGATTATCATCATCCAAAACAGCATCCATCACCATAGGAGCGTTCTTAAGAAATAAAGAATTTCTATTACGAATGCCAAAGGAAGATAGAGAAGAAGTAGAAACCTCCTTATCTGATTTCTTCTGCTTGAAAACTTTCATCCCAAACTCCGAAATAAGTTTCTTCTTACTAATCTTCCTATTGGATCTACGCACCCTCCTTTCCAATTTCAAAATCGCTTCATGAATTGATCTCTCTTTTGTCATGTAAAGCCCATTCCGAGAGGCCCGAATTTTCTTCTTATCAGGAACCACAATAGCGTTGATAGTACCCGACCCCATTTCTGAGATCAAATGACCAGACTTGAAATTAGAGTCCTTAGTAGTTATATTATCTTCAACATCTAACTTAGCTTGCAAGCTCAAATCATCGGTTGCAATCAGCTTTTTACCCAAATCTGAGTAAAAATTTGTGTAAAGAGTGGAGATGCTCTAACAAAATGTGCAACCCTAACTCAGAACCACCTAACTCAGAACCAGAAACAAATTCAAAATGGGTAAAAACCCCCTAAATCCCCTCCAGTCCATGAACCAAACCCATACCAATTTGAGTTTTACAGTTTTAATCAAATCAAGGGAGACTCAAACCCTTTTCCCAAATTTCCAAAGGTAACTTTGCGGTGGTGCTCGTCGCCGGAACTCCTTACCGTGCCGTCGTCAACTCCTGCAAGGGTAGCAGAATACCGATTGTGAGGCTACGATCGAAGGTCGCTATTGATGGGTGGTGTTTGTGGTGGTCTGGCGAAAGTCATGTGCTCTCCGACGATGAACACGAAGATAGATCGACGGCGGTTTGTGGTGTTGGTTTGCGGTGGTCGATCTATGTGTTTGAGGAGTTGTGGAAGAGAGAAAGGGGGGTTGATGGCGGCGGCGACGGCAGAAGCCTCTCAAAATCTGAGTCAGGGCTGGAGAGGCTCATAACAAATCGAATTGAGGATATGAATTATTTCTCCTTCCTTAAGCATTGACTTCAACATTGGCTACTGGGACTTCGTAGGATTTAAGTGCATCCATGTCATTTTACTTCTTGTCTATCATTCAAATACCGTTTCACCATAAGAGCATTTAGATTCTAGGGTTCAACCTCAACGCGAGAAAAAAACCACACAAGAGGTACACCAGTTCACTATAATCGAAGAACAAGGAGTAAAAGTATTTCTCCGTCTCTCACAAAAGTGTTTTCTCTCGCCTCCTCTCTTGATTTGAATTAAACACTCTAACCCTAATTACAAATCAACTGCTATATAAAAAGGCAAGGCCTAATGACCGAAATTGTGCCGTGAGGGGCCACTCTTGGGCTGTTACTGAATGTTGTCTGCTTCCCCAACAAATTTCATACGTAATATGTGTTTCCTGATTTTCCCGAACAATTCTTGATTTGCTTTGGCCTTTGGCATATTTCGCAACCGATTTCTGAGTTTACATTTGGCCCAAAATTCTATTGAGAAGGCTGTGCTGTGAAAATGACTATTCGAAAATTAAAGCTTTGTATTCTCTGCCTATTTGATGTTCATACCTGTGGATTAGTATCTTTTGGCATTTCATTGAAACGCGGTGACAATCATCATATAGAAATGCCAAATCATCGTATAGAAATGTGGTGAAAAGCATCATATAGAATTTTTTTTTCCGATGGACATGCTCTTAACGGTGAAATTCCTAAAATTACCTACTTGAAAGAAGGGACGGAGTCAAAATTTTACTTTTGTGGTGACGAAAAAATGTACTTAAAAAATAAAAAGACAAAATACATTATGAGGATGAAAGATTAAAAAAATCTAGTGGTGGCAAGTCTATATAATTCGGGAATAAAAATTTATTTTCTATACAAAAATTGCATTTTTTTGAAAACCTTGTGGTGGCGGCCGCCACCACTTGTCCCCCTCTGGCTCCATCCTTGCTTGAAAGGTATGCTAACTATTTTGGCTGCTGAAATTTTCGATATGTGAAGAAGTTTCGAAGTAAATGAGCAGCATGTTGTTATTGAGACGCAATTTAGTTATCCTAGGTTGATAGTTGATACAAATGTCATATAATTTTGATTGTTCCTGCATAGGGCCTTGACCTCTCCTGCGTACGTCTCTTTTCTAAAGTTGATTTCATGTAGTCGCCTAAGACAAATGCATGTGATTGCTTCATAATCTGGAAGAAAAATGAAGTTCTTGTATTGGTTTTTGAATGTAGTGAATGTTCAGTAATTTCTTGCAACTTGCAGTATGGTTGAAACTCGCAAAAGTCAAATTGCAAAGTACTAGTTCAAAGAAAGCTAGAACAAATCAATGGTGGAGAAAAGCCCAAATGAGAGCACTCCACACGAAAGCCCTTCAAAAAAAAGAGCTGCAAGAAAACCATTCCAATACCAATCAAGCCTTAGACCGCTCTTCGATTTGATTGAAGAAAAGACATTCTCAAAAGGGCATATTGCTGCTTTGAAGAAAACACCCTTCTGGTTGCTATTGGATGCTGTTATATCAAAAAGAGTCAAGTATGACCACTTAAGGAAGAATGATTGGCTGATCCGTGACATAATCGAAACTTACTCCAAAGAGACTAAAGCATTTGAGATTGGGAAATCAAGGATCACCGTAACTGCCAGAAAAATCAGTCTCATCTTTGGTATTCAATCCGGGAAATTGCCGCTTCCCAATATATCATGCACATCAAAGATACGCTTGCCATTTGTTCAGACACATTTCAATGATGCTAAGAAGTTGACAATACAGGTGTTAGAACAATCCTTTGAGAAGGCTTTTAAGGGAACCACAACAACAGACTTTGAAGATGTTGCGAGAATTCTATGTTTGTATTTGTGTTCCAGCCTGTTTTTCGCGAATCCTCGTCGTTCGTCGAAATGGGGATTCGTGAGGCGCATTGAAGATTTGGAAACGGTGAAAGATTATGCATGATCAGGAGCTATAAGGAAAGCGTTGATGATTTCGATACATTCCGTAGCAGCCCTGGAGAGAGCAACTGGATGTATTGTCCTCTTACCTGTAACTATCGAACCAAAAATGTAAAGTACTGAGTTGCTTTTATGATTTGTAGTATTTGATATGTGAGCGTACCTTGTTGCTGAAAACAGAAGCTAATTTGCGAATCCCGAGGTTCCTTAAATGGGACCTCAGAATTCTCTACGAAAGCATGAAGGACAAGTCAATTAACCAGGTAAAGGTAAGCACAACTTGTCCTAAAAAAACTTGAATAATAATGCAATTTCACGTATTTTCATGTTATTCAATAGTGCTGGATTTTATGCAGGTAACACAACTAGAACTCTCTCCAAATGAAGAAGAACGAAATTTTTTCCCGGAATTGGAACTTCAGGACAAGGAAGAAATACAAGAGGACAGCCCACAGCAAAGAGAATCCCCAACGCAAGAAGATGAGTCTCAAGGAGAAGATGAGGAAGAGCAAGAAACACAAGCTTTGGATAGCCAATAGCCCATATCCCTTGATAAGCTAAGCAAGGAAGAACTTCATACAAACACGAGCAGTTTGTTGAAAAAGTACACTGATGCACAGTCTAGGATTCTACAACTCTCACAAGAAAATGAAGAGCTCAAGGAACAAAATGCAAAGCTGTGTGCAGAAAATAGTAACCTGAAAGATGAAATCGTGAAGCTTCAAGACGAGAAAAAATCAATAACATCCAAGCTTCTGGTACAAATCAAACAGTATGAAGAAAACAACAAACAATTGAGCATAGCAAAGCAATGGGAAGGGGCAAATCAACAAATAGACAATGAGCAATATGCCAAAGCAACGACAAAAGTCAAAAGAGATGAGAAAGAAATAACCAACATGGATGGTATTTCTTCGCCAGTAGCAAAGAAGCAAAAGAAACTTCACATCCTCAAGTTCCCAAAGAATGCGGAAATACTAGAACAATTGGAAGAGGAAGACAGAATAAAACTACAAACCATGATTGAAACAGAAGTTGCAAGGTGAAAACTACTACACTATATCTAGTCTTCTTGTTTCTCTTTAGGAATATTTGAGCTTATATACAGTTAAGTGTCACTACTTTTTTGCAAAGTATTGTGTGGATTAATTTTATTGAATGTCCACTAATTTTTTGGAACGTGTGCTGTGCTCGTTGATCTTTGTAATTGTTGTATGAAATCTCGTGACTAATCGATGTTAGAGCTACTAAATGAGGCACATTAGGATGTATTTTATATCCTGTATTTATTTGGCCCAAATGAGTGCTCCTAGGACGGAATATATATGCATTCCATAACTTTGGCCCAACTGATGTAACATATGTGCCCTTTTTGTTACTGGGCAAGTGTTCTCTGAAAATATAGCGTGTGTCTTTGACATTCACTCATATCCCGTAGGATACCCGACTACCCGAGTTAGGCAATCCCTGGGTTAGAGTGCTGAAGCTTATTCCTCATTTCATGTTGAGCACGACCAGTTTGACGGTGGAAGATGTTGACTCGGGGTGAGGATGCAGCTACCTTTTTAGAGGAGGCCGGGGATTGTGCAGTGTACAGAGTGCAGCGGGTCATGGCTGCCTTAGGAGCTGGTGAAGTTGAGGGAGATCCTCCCCGGAGTCGGTGTGCTAGAGATGTGTCGGCAGCGGTGACCAGAGGAGGTAGGACATGAGCTTCAAGAGGTTCAGGCGTGGTGAAGTGCCCCAAGCTTCCCCAGCGGGTGGGCTACACTTGCAGTTCAGGTCACATGGTGTAACTCGATCTCCCTAGTCCTAAGCGTGGCGCATACCCTCTTCCAGCTGGTGTCTAGCAGGTTTGATTGGAATTCTAAACTTCAAATCTCGATTCGAATTTTAGGTTTTGCTTGCCTCTTGTATTGTTTATGAAATAATGACTTAATCTTCCTTCTTAGGTGCCTCGTGACTTTGCCGAGGCGTGCCTCTGTACTATTATCAGTTTGGAGGCTCTTGTTCGAAACAGGCGTTCGTGGGCCTGGTGGCGGCTCCAATGGTACAATATTTGCACTTGCCTGTCATTATTTCAAATCGGCTTGTTAGTTCAACTTCCATTAATGCCTGCTGATATTCCTCACTTTTGTATGTGTTTTGTGCAATGTGCAGTGTGCCACAATGCCAGATCGAGGCGGGAGAGTTTCAGTGGGACGTGGGGGGTATATCACTCGGGATGCAGCTGCTAGAGTTTCTTCGCCTATACTTGAAACTGAAGCTCTTTTCGGAGATGATGACGATTTACAAGAGGAGAACAGCCAGGGTGAGGATGACGAGGACGAGGAAGAGGATGCAGAGGAGGAGGATGCAGAGGTGGAGGAGGATGAGGAGGAGGGTGACGATGCAGATTTGGGGAGTGAGGCCACGGTGGTTTTGGACTTGGAGTAAACGAGGGATATGATGATGTTTACCTTGTACTCTCTTTTCGACTACGGGTACCAAAACAACGGTATCTGTGGGGTCCATTTCGGGGTCTCTCACGAATTATTCAAATTATTCAATAATTTTAAAATAATTTCTCGAATGGCATTGAAAAAACCTGGCTCAATTGGATAACTTTAAGTGCTAAATACAATCTTTCAATTTTTAAATAGATCCAAATTCTAAATGAAACATAATTAAGAAATTACAATTTTGAGATGAATTTTTCTTGAGTCATTTGAAAAATTATTTCAAAACTAATGAATAGTTTCGATCATTGATGTAAGATTCTGGATTGGATGAAACACCACTTGCCCATCTGCACTCCCATCGTTGGCGGGCATAGCTTAATGAATTGGCTTAAGAAATTAAGTTGAATGTATCAAGTATTCCTTTGTAGAGATTCATCGCAGCTTTTGATTCTTGAATAAGACTTTGTAAGGGTCTGTTCTTTTATGTTTCTATATCTCTTTTAAGGTTTTTCTCACCAAGCTCATTTAAGTTTTTTTCACACTTTTCTTCATGAGACAAAGGAGGACTAAAAAGAATCGTGAATATTGCAAGTGGGATCATTTAGCGAACATTTTTTTTTTATTATTATTATTATCAAAGTCTCCTAAAATAGTTTCATAAACACAAATACTATATACAAAGATTACATATGTATCATGGAATTAATCTATTGTGCAAATTAATACATTTAACTTTAAACCAGCATACCATCACATGGTCAATGTGCTCGGCTTTGGGAGGGCTGAGGCAGCGCCTTGTTTAGATGTCCGGAGGAAAAGATGCATAACGTTGAATTTGGCATTTTTTTTAAACGTCCATGCTTTGATGGATGATTTGAATTTGATTTGATGTATAAGTTAATACAATGCTCTCTATATCTTGAATGGATTCATAATTTTGTTATGCAATATTATGTGTGTTTCATGAGAGGTGATTTCTTGCTTCGCATCCGCATGTAAATAGTGGACTTTATGAAAGGCCAGTTCCCCAATTCGATAGAGACTATACAGCCATATTGAAAATTTGCTCAAAATTTGAATTCAAAGATATAAGTATTGAGGCACGTACGGAAGAAGTGTCTTGTTAGATTAGGTTTAAGCGATGTTGTTCTATCCTTTTTAAAGTACTCGAACTGATCTAATATTATGCCCGGTTTTTTGAGACACTTGCAAGTGCCTTGCTATACTAGGATCACCAAATCTTAAGGTTGAACAAATTGCAGTACTTAACAACTGGAACTGGCGTATTGCCCCGTTAATACTATTACGAGCAGGAACGGAGTCAGGATTTTACCTTTGTGGTGGAAAAATATGAACTTAAAAAATAAAAAGACAAACTGCATTATAAGGATGAAAGATTAAAAAAATTCTTGTGGTGGCGAGTCTACATAATTTGGGGATAAAAATTTATATTCTAATAATTACACTTTTTGAAAAACTTGTGGTGGCGCCCGCCGCCACTTGTCCCCCTGACTCCATCCTTGATTACAAGGCACTTATTGGAAAATGCCCTTAAGAAAGTGCCCCAAAACCCTAATTTGTTGTAGTATAGTATCATCTGCAAATTATAAATGTGTGATTGGTATTCCACCTTGTCCCAACTCTGCTCCCTTAAGCCACCCCAATTGCCTTCGAAATAACAAATTCAGACACTTAGCTGCAATAATAAACAGTGACAGGAATAGGGCATCACCTCTATTGATTCTCTGCTAATTGGTTGGGACCGTAGTACGGTAGTAGGTGTGATGATTTACTTCACAGGCGAGGTCACTGGTTCAAGTCTAGGATGGAAATTTCACTCTTCCTTTCGGGAAGGGAGGATTAGCGAAATCCTATTGATTGCAGCTTTCTCTAGAGCTCCGGGAAAAGCATGAAAAAAATGGCTCGAATGATACGATCCCTCTGTCACCTTAGAATGAAAGGGTGATCTCGTAGTTCTTCGTCTGTGAAGATGCGCTCAATCCCTTTTTCATAGAAAATTCCTTAGTTGGCGAGCCATATTAACGTACAAGGACTGATTATACATTCCTTTATCCATCTAATCCACTCCTCTCGAAATCCAAACCTAGGCCTCATCAAATTGAATAAATAAACCTGTCATAAGCTTTTTTAAGGCCATGCTTTAATACCATACAAGGGCGGAGTCACAATGGATATATGCATTCACAAATTTCTGTACATTCTTTTTGGATAATTCAATGTGTATGAGTCAACTTACATGCACCTCAACTAATTGTTGTGCACTAAATACCGTCTTTTACTAGGAGTAGTGTTTCTATAAACTTTTTTGACAAAAAATAGAGACACTTCTTGCGCATAAACCACAAATTCGAAGGGTGACTTTTGACTATTATAAGTATTAGTGTTTTTTTAATTGTTTGATTTAGCAAATATATCATTTATGCTTTTAGATATTGACCCCACTACCGACTACCAAGAGATCCTAGCTCCGCCCCTGATACCATACCTTTTTCTCTACCTCTCTTCCACAAATCAACACTTTCATTTGCAATTAAAACTCCGTCTCAGATGTTCTTTAATTCCTCCCACAAAAGTTGATTGCACCTCCCCAACGATCTTTTGTAAAGTAAAACACTCTTTTATCTGCTTATCTGCTTGCAATATCTTTGACAAAACCTTCTAAACACAACCCACAAGGCATATAGGTCGGTTATCCAATAGCCTAGTAGGATTTCCATTTTTTGCAACAGCAGCAAAGAAGATTTTAAGCCTTTGAATGGAAGGATTACCAAAGGCTATGAACTGAATTTAAACCTTTGAATGGAAGGTTTACCAATTATTCTGTTTAACAAGAACTGATATATATACTCCCGATTATTCTGGGTCGGGGACCCTGCTTTTCGCCCCAGCTTTTTGCCCAAAACGACGTCGTTTTGCTCATTTTCTTAGTACCAAGGGCACTGTTTAGAGCGTTAATTTCTCAAAGTGCCTAAACCATAAACCCAAAGTGCCTAAACTCGAAGTGCCTAAACCAACTATTCCCTACCCCAAAAACCTAAATCCCCTAAAATTAAACCTCAAAATTAACTCTCTAAACATGGCCCTTGGAAGCTTTGAAGGTGTACTAAGAAAATGCCCAAAACGACGTCGTTTGGGACGAAAATCAGGGAGAAAAGTAGGGGCGAAAAGCAGGGTCCCCGGATTTAACTCCATCGGTGAGTCACCACTCTCCTGGATCCATATGGGTCCTCTGCATTGGTGAGCATCAGAGGCCCAGCAATGTGAGAGGAGGGCCATGGACACAACCCAGACAATAATATAGTATAAAAGTGGTGGAGTTACTAATTAAGGAAATTTCTCACTAGTTACCCTTTTTATTGCACATCATTATCTTGCATGAAAACCTGTAAGGCCTGCTTGTTAGTCGGACTGAGAGAGTATTTGGTCGGACTAGCTTATTCGTTGTTTGGTTGGCACACACAATCGGACGGTTTATTCCCGAAGAATAAATAGCCCCCCAGCAACCGGACTAGTTGGGGCCAATCCCAACGCTATCCATAATTCGTCCCTCAAACTGCAATTACTCAATCAAAAATGCTAGAGACACATACTTTGTGTCACACCCAACCACACCTCCACTCACATGGGGTGTGGGCTCCACATGTGGGCCCCGTGTGGGTCCCACACCCCATGTGAGTGGGGGTGTGGTTGGGTGTAGTACAAAGTATGTGTCTCTATCAATTATCCTTCCCCACCCCAAAACATGGATAACAAAAGGAATTTTGAAGGGCATGTAAGTAATTTTCCCTCCCCTTTTTATGATCCACTCAATATTATCCACCCAGCAAACCACCAATATAAAGTAATATCATCTTCCCTTTTTATTTAATTTCTCCTCCTATCATACACTTCTCTTATTCACCCTTCTTATTTAATTCCTAGAACGGCTAACTAAGTGGGCTCAAGAGTGATAACCTAGAAGAAACCAACAAGATAAAAAAGAAACTGTATTACTTCCTCCATCCCAATTTATTGGTCCATTTTGGGATTCGAACTTACTAGGGAACATCGTGATTACACTTGTCATATTTTTTCTTTCTTCAATTTACCCTTCAAACCATCACGATTGCATGTACTTATTTTCAAAAAATAAGGGTCAAATAGTAAATTCATTACTTTTTTCCCATTACTCTTCAATTGGGATAATCCTTTTGAGATAACAAAAAGTGATATTCGGGACCACAGACGGAAGGAGTACTTTTGAGTTGTCACAGAGTGAAGAGATAAAAACACGTGTACGTTAAAGAAAAGTTGACCTTTTGTCGTCTTATTGATGGAACATTGCAAAGAGCCAAAGATACACTATATCCTTCATTCTTATCTAATCTTATTAAGGTGGAAAGGGCCTACTATTATGATTTGGTCTCATTGATAGTGAGCTGTTGCTTTCCTCAAAAGGTCATTTAGAATTAAGTACATTTATTTTTTTCCCTTAATCAACAGAATATATGTTGATTGTTTTAATGGTCGCCGCAGTTTCAATTTTCGAAGTGCTTTTTAGGTCTTTGATTTACTTAAAAAGGCATTAAACAAAGGTCAAGATGCTCCATTTGGAAATAAAGGGGACAAGAGATAAGAGAGTGATTCAAGTTGCAAGAAAGCAAGATTTCAAAGATCACAAGGTAAAGAAAAAGGAAAAGGATCACCCTATAATGGGTCAATGAAATGGTTTGCAAAATTCTAAATTCTACACACACGAAAATTCAAATGAGATGTAGTTTTTAATGTTGAAAATTCAAGTTAGATGTGGCGTTTAATGAATTCCTTAAACAAAATGATTCAAATCGTGAGATCTCGGTGGATATATTACATCAACGGTGCACTACACGTCTACACGTCATAGTGAATCAATTTCATCACATGATCTTAGAGAGAAATCCATTTCAAAAAAACTAGTGGTGTCCGCGTTCCCAAATTATCGGCCCACGTGGGAATTTGAATATTCACGAGATAGGAAATGTTTTTCTTTATCTTTTGAACATTATAAACACCATGAAATCCAAGTAAATTCATATATCATATCTACTTATGTTAAGTCAATGTCCCCACAATTGCTATCTTGCTATATCTGTCGTATAGAAAAGTCATACACATATATATCTAACCAAGTGCAATGATGACTGATGTTACGTCTCCACCGAATTCCCCTTTTTTTTTGTTCCTTTCTAAATCTCTAGAACTTCAACATCCCTCTCAACAACAAATTAGGAAAGGTTTATTTTGGCATAAAAAGTTAAGCATGTTTTTTACTTTTTGACTTATTAAAGGGAAAAACAAAAAGCTTTTTTGACATATTTTGGCCTAAAATGATGTAGAAGTTACTTATTAGCTCAAAAACAAATGAACTTTTGAAACTCAAAAAAGAAAAAAACATGCTTAACTAAAATAAACCAAACTATTAAGTGCTAGCTCCTGTACCATCACAAGTTTGTATGAGGCCTTTTGATTTCAGTGCTCCAAAAATATTGAATAATCAATTCTCAACGTACAACTTCAATTTTGTTTTCTAATAATTAAAAAAAATGCGCACAACCACTAAAAAAATTTATATATATATATTGTTCTAGTGCTTAAAAAAAAAAAAAAAAAAAACCAGAATATATTGGGGACACCATGGCTATTCTTTCAAGATTGCGAAATGTTTCCTAAACAAGTATGTTTTCAATATATAAAAACTCAAAATTAAAGTCGACAAAAAGACCATTAAACATTCTAAATAATTATTTTCTTTTATGGCTATAACTTAAAGCATTACCAAATATTAAAAATAATGAGACAACACCAACACGAGCCATATCAACTATGACCATGAAAAATCTTTGTTCCAAATAACTCCATCACTGCTAAAATAAAATCCATCTTCTCTCACCAACCAAAAACACTTCCGAAACGGAGTGCATCTATTGCTGTCGCGACTGACCTCAAACGCGACGAATCGCTTCCTCGTTTCGTCCCATTTCATGGTGCAAGTATAAAGAGGAGTTCCCCATATGTTGGTCTTGAGGCTCCAACTGAAATCATCACCCTCTTGGAGAGCTCGGCCGCCCATATCACCACTCGACGATGAACACCAAATGACTAAGGGAAGAGATGAGTTGTTTTTGAAGCCATTGATCACGAAAACATCGTATCCGGTGCTGAAGAAGAAGTTAGGGTTTCTAACAGATAAGAAAGCAATGTAGGAAGCAGGGACAAGAAGAATGAGGAGAAAGATGATGAGAGGTTTCATTTCTTTGTGGTATTTTTTTTTTTTTTTGGGGGATACTTATGGTAATATATTGGTGTTTGTGTTTCTCTCTCAATGGTGTAATATGAAGCAAGGCTCTGTATAAAGGGAAACAGTATTATATAGCAAAGTGGTGTGGTGCACGGTCATTGTATGCACCTGGGTAATAGCTTTGGATTTAACAAGAGTGCTACATGCACATAAAACTTGCCCAGAAAGTACCCAGAAATCAAAAAGGAATTGCTCGTATTCACTCTAAGTCAATCCGAGCCACTCATTTTCACATTCTGGGTAATTTTTGGGTAAGTTTTCTTTGCACTTAGCGTTTTCCTGGATTTAATGAATCTGGGAGTCTTTAAGTACTTACCCTATCAGCCAAAAAAGCGGGAAAAAAAAGGTAGTTTCCCAGCAGGATGCTGACCTTTTGGATTGTTCCAATCCAAGTCTATGAGCTAGTGTGATCTAAACCGTTCATCTTTTTGACTCGTGCGTCAAATTTGTCAGTTAGTATTTAAGATGTGAAATTTGATTGGATATAGGTCATCCATGAATTAAATAATTTGTCTTGAAATTACTAATTCTTAAAATCATAACCATTGACGTTTTCCCGATCAATCTCATTTTTTACACATGTGCGATAAACCCAATGAGCTGAACAAAGAACGGTTTCAAAAGTTTGGGTCTGGAAAAAAAGCCAAAAATATACGGATAGCGGCCCCTGCTGTGCCTTGGACCTTAACTACTATGCTTCACTTTATACCCTTATAGATAGAATTGTATTCTCCTTTATGGAGTGCTTTTCTCTGCCTGTGAGATGTTTTATTCTAGATTTCATCTGTGCCTTTTCATGGCTTGAATTGTGTTTTTCGTTGTTGGATTCTCTTCTACCACGTCGTTGACTAGCTCTACTACCCAACCCTCTTGTTGGTCACTTTTGCGGTACGTATGTGCCATTGAGCCTATTGGTGCCGTGCTCGGGTCTAGATTGTTTGGTAGTTTTGGTTCATTACATTTTATTGTGATGAAGTCTGCATTGCCTTCAGGGCCTTCGGGCCTTTAATGACATTGCCTCTTGTTGGAAAAAAAAATTGTATTGATTGAGGGATGTAAATCATCTATGAAAATATTGTGTGGTTAGTTCAAGTGAGACTTTGTCCTAGTTTTATTTGGATGTCTATATGCATTTCGGTGAAAGGAATTCCCAAGGTAATTAGCTATTGAGCATTTTTTCCGTAAGTATTTATTTCAATTTAAAAGAAATATCACAATATTTGTACTCACAATTTATATATATACTTAAAAACAAAACATTTTTTGGTCAATTCGTATCATAGCACGTTATGAACTTATGATGCTAGGATATGTGTATTTCTATTTTAAGTTGGATATGTATTTATACAAATTTCAACTTAATTGGTTTGACAAATTTCGGTCCACAATTCCTAAATTTTGAATATTTTCCCGGTCTACATACGATGTGGTCTTGCAATTCGTCTTGCAATGATGATGTGGTCTCAAAACTTTGCAGGTGTATTTTTATTTCCCTACTTAGAAAAGTCATATTCTTCTAAGTAAAAAGGAAATATTAGCGAGCAATTATAGTGGTTGTTAGTCAAATTTTTTTTTTTGCGTCTATAGAACAAAAACAAATTGGAAACACAATTAATAACTATTAATTCACAATTATTAGAGATATTTTGAATTCAATCAGGTTGACTCACTCTCAACCTGATTAAATATAGGTGGCTTGACTAGATCCCTAACTGGATTACCGTTCACACCTCCCCTCTCCCGGCCATATTGTCGTCTACACCTACTATGCGGTTTCATTGTCAATCCAAAGACGACTATCTCGAAATGCACGACCTAAAAATTTAATTTCCAAGAATTCAGTTGGCACTTCGAGAGCAATATATAGCCTCGGAGAAACACTCTCTTCTTCTGCCATTTTTACTAGGGCTCCAAAGATACAAGTTTCGCGGTTTACGATAAAACAGTAGCTTCACATTGCAGAAGGCATCGTACCAATTTTTTGTATGATTGCTACTGGTTAGTGACACCAAATGGTTTCGAAATAAGCAACGACGAAAGCTCGTGACTCAAAATATACAATTGGACTCAACCGTAGCTAGTAGGGGCGGACACCAAGGCGTATCTTTTATCCATGTATGGTGTGGAGCCCTCTTTCTCCGGTAGCTCTTCCTGGCAGTGGTCTTCGACGGAAATGATGCTTCCACTCTCGAGTTACGCCTAGGCCTGCACGCTTCAACAAACCGTTAGCACTGGACTGGACCGTTGAGTCCAGAACGGTACTCCGACGGTCAAGTAAGTAGAGGAAGAAGATGAAGTGCAATAGATCTAGGGTTTTTAGAGGAGAGTTTGTGCGTACCTCCTTCAGGTGATGAAGTTTACATTTTATAGGTGAGCCTTGGCTTGGCCTCCAAGCACAGCTGTGCTCGTCATGTGACTTAACCGTTCGGCTGACGTCACGATGACGAACCTGAAAGAATATTCCGCGAGCACATGCCTCCAATGGAAATGTTACACGTGTCATAACCGCTCGAATGACGTCACTCGTCATGATCACGGTTTGTTACAGGCACATGCCGCATTAACTGCTCTGCTGACTCAGCAACTGTTTTTTTCGTCATATCTTCGCGTCACGAAGTTAGTTTGTGTCACCCCTCGGGTACGTCCCGAGGTCTTTTGGTATCAACCCTCAAAGGTCACGAAAGAATCAAATGTAGGATAGGTCTCGGCATTTGCCGAGGCATTGGGACGAAGCCCCACTCCGTTCCTTTTGAGCGTGTTGAATCATTTCTCCGAAGAGTCCCTCAATGTTAGTATCTCGGCGACTAGAAAGAGGTGTCTCCAATGTCTCCATATGTAAGCCAGGTGCTCGGTATATCCGGACCCCTACATATGGCATGATTACAGGTAAAATATATAAATCATGAGGATGAAGAAGTAAATTGTATGATATTGGAATGTTTTGGATAAAGATAGGGAAACACCTCTAAATATTGATGTCCGGTATGCACTTTTGTATTTTTGAGGCACACAAATTCGTAAATCACACAAAATCTCGTAATTGAAGACTAAACATTAATATACTGGACTACAAAAGCTCATAAACAACACCACAAAAATTAGTAAATAACGCCATAAAAATTCGTAACTTGGGATAATATATTGGGATTGAGAATAATTACTTCGGATAAATGAATCCAAGAGTCTTAAGTACTTACCCTATCAACAAAAGAAGGGGGGGGAAAAAAAAAAAAGAAGGTACTTGCCCTTAAGCAGAATCGGGAAGCTCGTTGTGCCTTGGGCAGTTTCAATTGGTTTTCGAAATAATAAAAAACTTGCATTTTTGTTCAGTTCACTTTCTTCTTCTTTTTTCGGATTTTGAGTTCTTGACTGGATTGGGGTTTTAAACCCGTTTGTTGACTTCTCTCTCTCTCTCTCTCTCTCTCTCTCTCTCTCAAGTATGATTGCTTTCCGAGTAAATGTGGTAGGAAAAGTAAATATGGCTCACTTCATATCTTCCAATCAATCACGTCGTCGATAGTGGTCACAAATTTGAAATTCAAAAAAAAAAAAACAAAAACAAAAACAAAAATGAGAACCACACAGAGCCTATTTCCTATTCAAAAGGGGAGTAATTTGGTGAAAAATTTGGGGGTCGCATCCTTGTGTGAGAGCTTCTGCATGTGCATGCAATTTGAACCATGTAAAATAGTAATCTAGGAATTGAATAAGTTAATCCACTTATCCACATGAATGAGATCTTACATCTAATACCTTTGGGGGTAGTTCAAGAAAGGGTCCCTATACTTTCTTCTTGTGTAAATTTGATTCTCTTCTTGTAGTTCAAATTGCAACAATCTTACCCTTTTATGTTTTCCAAGTGCGTCCAATTGGTCAGGTCCGGGACCCTGCTTTTTGCCAAAACGATGTTGTTTTGAGCATTTTCTTGGTACACCTCCAAAGCTTCTAAGGGTCCTGTTTAGAGAGTTAATTTCCCGAAGTGCCTAAACTCTAAACCCGAAGTGCCTAAATCAGTTACACCCTACCCCAAAGAGCTTAAATCTCTTAAAATTGAACCCAAAAATTAACTCTCCAAACGAGGCACTTGGAAGCTTTGGAGGTGTACCAAGAAAATGCCCAAAACGACGTCATTTTGGGCAAAAAGCAAGGAGAAAAGCAGAGTCCTCGGATTCAAATTAGTCAACTAGTAATGTCTATCGAAATTTTGGAAGAAAAAGGGTCATGTGCTCCTTATGTGACCTTTTTTTCACTTGCAAAATGAAGAAATCCTCCCATTTCACCTTTAGAAGCAATTCTAAGCGATGAGGAATTAGGATAATCACAATACATTAGGGCCTCACAATTGTTACTTTCTGAGAAGGTTTAGCTTATCAACAGCATGGCATTAAAATCAGAAAAATTGTACGGGCTAAGGTTTTTTGAACTGGCTTCACTCTCTATGATCAATAGTATGTGCTTTAAGATGCAATACGGAAAACAGCACAACAATGAGCAGCTTTACTGGTAGAAAATCACTATTCATCCAAGATAACGACAATATGACGAGTAATACTCTTAAGCACTAGAAGATTTCCTACCAGTTTGGAGTTGTTCACCAAGTTTGCAGCCTGCTGCAGCATGGGATTGAAAAATGTGGCTTACGCACTACCAGCTAAGCCGACCAATTGGCCAATCAGTTCTTCAAGGTGCGAGAAGTGAGTCAAGAATTTGTCGTGAAGTCCAGCATGATCAAAATGGTTTTGCTCCAAATGAGGAATACCATCGCCAATAACTTTCAAGCCGCTCTGCAGCAATTCCACTCCCTGCGTAATTCCATCAGGAAGTTTCCTTCTTTTATGAGGTTGATTTTCAACATCCCTACACATTTCTTCACATCCCACAGCCCCTAGATCAGTGTTTTGATATTTTTGAATAACTTGTTTTAGAATCTGGCCTTCCTTTACAAGCAACTGAAACTGATCCGAGCTTGGTGTCATTGTAAGAAGAGCTCTTTCCTTCTCCAGAAACACTTTCAACTCAGCCAAAAACCTCTCCTCATTTGCCTCATCACCCAAATCTAGATCAAAAGAAAGAGCTGCATTTTGGGGTACGAATCTCCAAAGCTGGCTGCAAGAAGTACGAGCGGCAAAATACCCAAATGTTTCCATTGCCAAATGAACAAATGCCCAGTGCTGCTCACTCAACAGCATGTGATACAACTCCAACACAGCTGAACGCTTTGTACTACCATTATCGTCATTTTCTGCCAATTCAGTGTGACCAAAGCCTGCCATGAAAGTGGCGAGATTTGGTTTACATTTGTACAATTGAGGGTCTGAAACTGCTGGCCCGGAGATGAATAGGTTTCGAAGCTCCAAAATGACCTCTTCCATCCCATCAGATGTGTATAAATGCTTCACATTTGAGATGATACCTAAAGTTTCACTCAGAAGCAGGCGGTGGTGGTCTTTCATTAAGCTGCATCTTTGAATAAGAGAAACCAGAAATCCGAGGGTCTTCATGTCAATGTCGGATACGCTGACCTGGCTAGGAAATTTATAATGAGGCTTGGTTAGAAATTGTTGCTATTGGTTGTGTGGTTACAATTTTCCTAAGCACTTAGCAGGAAGAATATGAAGTTACAAAGGAAATGTTGCTTAAGCAGAATGGTTGACAAGCTAAGGCCTCAGAGTATTGACTATAGACCAATGCAGCAAGAATTATGGAAATCAAGGGGATGAAAAACCCAAAAGCATATTTAATGTCTTTAACTGCTGGAGGAATTCAAGCCCTTGCATTTGTCAAGTGAAAAATACTCCCTCCGTCCCAAATTGGTGGTCCTTGTTTCCTTTTTTGGATGTCCCAAAAAGAATGTTCACTTTGAAAAGTCAACATAAAAATTGTGTAACATTAATCTTCTGCCCTTTCTTTTTACACTTACGTGTCATGTCAACCAAGCATTACATAGGGGTAAAATGGAGAAAGTAAAACCCCATTAATTGTCCATCATTCTCCCCATAAAAACTCGCTTCCCCAAAAGGGGCGAGCACAGAGGGAGTAAAAATTAAAGGAAACCTAGTCACAGATCATTGCATATTACTGACAGAAGAATACAAAATTGACTCTTGGCCTTAGGCTTAACATATTCTTAAGAAAGATATTTAGCCACATCATCACATGTGACACAGAAGAATCAATTTTCGTTATCTGATGAAAGATGACATATCATATACAAAGAAACTCATCACTTACAGAGACTGCAGGGCAGCAGACAGTGCAAAGACTGGTGCCCCAAACACATCAGAACTACACTCTCTTGATGATGCATCAGCAAAGCTTTCCATGAACTGGAAATACTCCCTTACTATCCTCTGCGTAGCGACACTTCTCGTCTTATGTGAGAGCAAATTCAGAGGGAATCCCTCCATAAGCAAGGCCACTAACATAATGGATGAAGACTGAGATCTGTTACTACCAACAAGTGTACTGTAGACTTGATCCGCCGTTGACTGTGATACATGTTTAAGAAGCATGCATATTGATCTTGCAATCTTTCGTAGACCACTACAAGGAACAAGAACTGATTCTGAAGATGCCGCATAAGTCAACAAGGCGCAAAGTTTTTCGACAATATCATTAACCATGTCTACCTCAGCATGACGCACCAGAAAGCACCAAAGTTCCATCACGATTTCCCAACAAAGGAAATGAGGATGGAAGATGTTTTTTATCAGAAAAGACTCCATTTCGCTCCAAGCTACACTTGAAGAGACAGCAATCATGAAGGTTTTCAGTGCATGCAAAATAGAAAAGAACATAGACTGATAAGCCACTTCTGGGGTTTTACCAGGACCATATGGTATAGGGATTTGTAGGGTAAGACAAGAAGAATATACCTCTTCATCAACTAAAACATCCAAAAGCCACCCCAGTTTTCTAGCAATCCCGAGTCTTACATCATTTTCAAGATCAGGAGCACTTTTTAGAAGGTTAAGAAATAACGAAACCCGGCCGAGCACTAACATTCTTGCCCCATGCATGTTGTCACTACTTACGGAGAAGATTGCATCCTTTTGAATGGCCTCAGTCCCATTGCTTAGATCTACAGCAACAAAGCTAAAATCATTTTCATCGAACAACCAATCGAGAATAAGGAACTTGTCCTCCTGTTTCAGTTGAGCCGAGTTTAGGAAAGAATTAAGTAAATGGACGGATATTGGTTCCAAAAGTTCCCCCAAGACTTCGCTTGCAGATGTCAGAAGTTCTTCTTTACTTAGTAAGATTCTAAATGTTGAGATAATCAGGACACAGAGTGTTATCTCCTTGTACGCTGAAAAAGCCTGGCATGGGTATTGGGAGGATATTCTTACCGCATTAATCAGATAAAATTTTACTGGAAGGAATATTCTTTTAGCTTCTGACACTGAAACTTGTTCCGTCAGCAAAGAAAACCAAGATTCAGCCGCACACCTCAAAGAGTCACTTGCAAGTGAAACTAGTGTCATAAGAATATCTGCCACATTCAACTTTGTTGCGAAAGCCCCCTTCCCAAGCTGAAGCAAGGTAACCACGCCTTTCCATGACGAATTCAGCAGTGTGACTAGACTCCCTCCATCATTAGCAGCAAGGACTCCCAAATCACAAAATTGTTTCACTGTGCACTTTATTATACTGACAACATGATCCGCTTTATCAGCCTCTTCACAATCCATGCTCTTTCCACCATTCGCAGCACTTGCATTAACGAAATCCAGGTTTACAGAATTGGAATACACCTTGCATAGCCGTATGACAGCATCAAGGACTAGCTGTGCTGCCTTCATTACTTCCAAACCGAATGCATTCATTCTCTGTTGAATAGCGACAAAGGACCATAGTTTCCAATCAATACAAAATGGCAACTAATATCAGATCAATAAGTAAGAGATACAGGATACCATCATTATGTTTAAATTCAAGACAGTCCATCAATCAGATAAATGTCTGATTGTAGGCCCAAACCCAATTGCACAACAGAAGCTAATCAGCATTAGCTCTAAGATATCTAAGCCATTTACGATCTGATAGTTGCAGTAGAACTTTTAGTTTGGAAAAATGAAAGCTTTGCACAATTGTCAGAATCTAAATAGAGCCTTCAAAATTAATACTATTATTTGCTCCAACTTGAACTTCTAAGCACAAAATATATATGGTGATATGGTTGCAGACATCAATTTCAGATATATACCACGCACACACAAGCAAATATATAAACATCAACTATACATGTTAAATTGCCAGCTGAGTAGTCTTCTTGACTTATTGATATTGGACTTCTTTAAATGGCTACAGCACCATGATTGACCTCTTGCTTGAGCTGGTTTTTTTTGGTTATTATCTGTTCCTGTTATGCTGGAATAAACCTTACATGTATCGTACACAACAAGAAGGATGCATGATGGCTTTTCAGTGTTCTGGTCTGGTACTTCTCCATAGAGGCAGTCAGCAAATCAGAAGAAGTTTAACAACTAATGCGTTCCCATGACTTTGCTGGTAATGTACCAGCATGACTTAGGTGACTTGGGTGATTTTCTTTCAATGCCTAGCCACTTGGGCTCCCAGTGAATTTCTTCAGCTAGGCTTGCTTTATGTGTGTTTTTAGAGGAGTGTGTACCCTTCTTGTTGTGTGTACATTATTGACATCACAATTGTTGTAATGATAATGGAGAAAAAACACTGAACACACTCATGTTGATGTATTTGTGTGCATAGGTCGACAATCAATAGTAATATGCTCCCACCAAACACGGAATGTGTATGATACAGGCATACAGCTAGTTCTCCCTTCTCTGTCATGTAATGTTTTATTGTCATCAATGAAAGAAATTGATTTGAGTCTCTAGGCCTGCCCTCCGTGATGCCTTTCAGCTTTGATTTGGGGGCATGGTTCTGCAGCAAGACGTCCATGTAGCTCCTCGGTTCTTGGAGGTTTAGGGGGGCCACTGTTTCAGTAGTATTTAGAGAGCAGCCACTTTGTGCATATTGCCAAAGGTTAGGCCCGTCTCCAATCATGCCCCGCCCATACCCCCAATGATTGGGGACTAGATGGGGTCTATTATTGTTGTTGTTGTTGTGAATGAAATATTAACTTCTTTGCCGATCAAAAAAAAAAAAAAGACATACAGCTAGTGCACAACTGCCAGTAAACACAAATAACTACCTGTAACTAAGAATAATCTAAAAGCATGATATATACTTCAATAGCGACTCATCATTAATTAATCACTGAACTCCTCAGCACTACTCAATTTCACCCCAGTCAGACATTGCTTACCAGGTATTTGGCTCTTATCACATTATTCATGCATTTCAGTAGACAGTGGAGCGACAAAAGTGTAGCCAACAAATACATCCTGAAAATGCATTGGCAGGACCCAAGTTTGATAAGTAAAGTTGGTAAAACTAGAAACACATTCTGCATTGCAGAACTTGTGACAGAGGCAGCAAATAAGTGTCGGTTTGGAATTTAGTTCTTGTCACTGTTCTTTCAATTGTTATGGCAAACATCAACTGAATCAATTACAACAGTGATTCCTGAAGACACCCCAGAAGTGTATGCGCTCTTCACTCAAGCTAACCACCTCCATTTACATTTACGTATCACCACCCGATACAAACTTGAGCTGACCTTGAATATGATCTTAGACTTCTAAGTCTGACAAGCTACATTAAATGGCCAATAATTCAACCTGGCTCTCCTAGAAGCGGTTAATGAACTTTCTAATTTGTTAGATACATATTTCATCAAACAGGCTGATAGCTTTTACAAATGAAGGCTCCATGCCTAAGTGCACTAAAACAAATCAACTATAGCTTCAATACTTTTGATTCAGTACCTTGATCTCTGATATCGAATTTTTTGCCAGATTTAATTGTTCAAAGGTGCATTTCTCAACAATAACCATCAACTCCTTGGCATCTGAAATAGGACATCTTGCCAAAGCTGAAAAACAAGCAGCAGAGTACCTCAAGAGATCCAAAAGCATCTACAAAAGAAGAATTCAGGGCTGTCAGCCAAATCTTCAAGCATGAAGACATATGGCGAGCCACTGTGCAGAGAATGCACTTTCAGATCTAGTAATGTTTCAGAAACCAAAGAAAAGTGGCATAGACTAAAAGCTGCACAATGCAAAATGATAATGTATAACCAAATAATTGACTGAAGACCATACAAAAGACGACAACTTATATATATATATATATATATATATATATATATATATATATAGGATCATGATCTATTGAGGACTCCCTTAGGATAAGAGTTTGCGGACCTCACCATTCCGGATCAAATTTTGACGATCCGAACCGCTCAATGTTTTTAAAATGCATTTTTAAGGGTCCACGCGGAAAATCTTCAAAAAAAAATACCCGGAAGGGCTTGATCGGATCAGTTTTTGTCAAAAACGCTATATATAGCGTTTTTGACAAAAACTGATCCGATCAAGCCCTTCCGGGTATTTTTTTTTGAAGATTTTCCGCGTGGACCTTGGAAAATGCATTTTAAAAACATTGAGCGGTTCGGATCGTCAAAATTTGATCCGGAAAGTCGAAAAATGGTGAGGTCCGCACCAAATTCTTGTTTGAGGGAGTCCTCAATAGATCATGATCCTATATATATATATATATATGCAAATGACCAACCGAGAAGGGCTTGATCCAACGGTTTGGATCATCGAAATTCAATTCCGATCTATGAGGTTCGCACCAACCATTGGTGAGAGATCCCTCAATAGATCGGCTCTTATATATATATGCAAATGTTCTAATGAGGGACCCCTCAAACCGCCTAAAGTGCTGACCTCCTATTTCCAGATCGAATTTTGATGATCCGAACCGCTCAATGCGTTTAAAATGTGTTTTCAAGGGTCCATGAGAGGAATCGCCCAAAAAAGAATACCGGGAAGGGCTTGATCCAGGCAGTTTTCAATAAAATTATATACACGTTTTAAACACATTGAGCTGTTCGAATCATCAAAATTCGATCCAGAAATTGGAGGTCCGCACTTTAGGCCATTGAGGGATCCCTCACTAGATATCCTAGAGTCATCCAGTCAGGTATCCTGGATAGAAGCCAAAATCCAGGAGTCATCTAGTGGCTATTTGATTGTGAATTCAATGGGCCGGTCACAGAGCGAATCGAATCCGGACCAATAAATTCACAATCGAATGGCCAATAGATGACTCCCAGATTTTGGCTTTTATCCAAGATACCTGACTGGATCTGCTATATATATAATATATTTGTATATACACATCAAGCTTCTAGTAAAGATCCCTTACTTTGCTAAAGTAAAGGACCTTGTTTTTATTTTATTTTTTTGCGGTTTGCCCTTAGACTTTTTGAAGTCATATATATATTCCCCCGGAGAAGATTATAAAGATTGTCAAAAAAATCACCCGCGGTCTCCCACCTTGTCCCCGTGGTGTCCCACCATAGAAATTATTATGATAAAATGGATACAGCACGTAGCATGTCCCCGAAGTGTCCGACCAGGACACAATCTCTAGGAGTGTCGATGCATCATAGCTAGTACTTCTCATTGCACAATGTTTCTCAAAAAGCTTAACTTCAATCATTAGGTAAGAGAAAGCTCCACTTGAGAAGTTTCATGTCGTCAATTAAAGAAAGAAAAACCCAGCTACCAAGTTTATGCTAGAGTATGTGCATAAGACTTGGCCATCAATTTTCATCACATGTCACTTACCTGAAAAAAGAGGTTGCTATGCTCTTCCTCTTCAGATTCCTCAGTCGACATGAGTGTCATGTTCAAATGCTTTCCACACCATATGCTTGCCTAATAATGAGAAAATACTCTAGCATAAATGTTTCCAGTAACTTCAAGAAAGTAAATCCTCATAACCTTGTGAAGTTGATGGAGGATCAAAATCAAATGTACCTTGATCCCAAGGGAAAGAAAGTGCCCCAGGCATCCTGATATGTCTGATTCTATCTTTTTGGCAGCTACATGCAAAATAGTTTTGTTTAACATGCACTGAGAGATGTCCAAACATGTAAAATCTTCCCAGAACATCTAGTCAAGCGTTAAGGTGATATAAAGAACTTAAATAGCTTGAGGGAGCTATTAACAATGAGTCATGATCATATGATTTATTTCAAATATGAGAATTAGTGACAGAGAGGAAGTCAAAAATGAAAAATGTGTTTGCTAGAACATGCCTTTTCAGGATTTTCGAACTTGGAGTGCCTGCTGCTTCCCTTTCAACATATCCTAAAATTGATCAAGGGTTTATTGTAGCACAGAATTTTGTCAGAGGGTTGTCATTTGTCAGAGATTGTGATTCTCTGAACCAGAGGGATGTAATGTAGAGCATTATGACTACATAAGGTGCACTTCGGTGCCGCATATGGGACCTCACGACTAGTACAATTTGATTGTTTATTCCCCCTCAAATCTCAGTTAATGTGCTTTGAACATAAGCCAGTTTCGTAAGATCATGATTTGCATTTTTTTGTCAGTATTAGTTCTGTAGTTCTGTCCCTCAAAGAAAAAAAACTTGTCATAATCAATCTGCCTTTCAATAAGCCAAATTGCTTATTTACTGAGTATTTACCCAAGACACTTCCCCTCCCATCTTTTGAGGGACAACACATAAAGCGAGAAAGCAACTTATGAACATGAAGTTTATGAAACTCAATTTTTCACAAGAACTAAAACGCATAAAGTTGATTGTGAAAACAAGAAAAGAAGCAAAACACAAACGATCAGTCATACTTATAAACCAGTTGAAAAGGGACTCACAAAATCTTTCTCAGCAATTCAAGGCAATGTGTCATAAGGCCACAAAATGCCCTTTTGTCAGAAAGTGATAGACCTATTACTACAGTTTTTCATGGAAATATAATGAATATAGGGTAAGGACTTGACGAAACAAAAGAGGAAATCACAATAAATATGCCTATAAAAGGTGTAAATAACTTTCACTCTCGAAGAGATAGAACATTATAAACTACATTTCTTGTTTGGGTGTGACCATTGTCATGATTTTACCCATAGCAGTCACAACGAAAGCATACATGACTATGACTTGGATTTACGTACAAATGAACAAACACCATGCAACAAATGTAGAAGTATAACAGAGTTGGCAGGATACTGTGAGTGATGCAATGAGAGAAGCCAAATCAGATTTGTCATATACATCTGACTCCCCAAGTTTTGTAAGCAGTTGTACACGTATCTCAACAACCTGCAACAAATAAAGCACTAAGTGAAACACTAAGTAAGACTGTTTAGGCACTTGGCAAAGACCGCAATATGGTTTGAACTTCAACACCGATTTTTCAAATTTCCATTTCAAAAAAACACGAAGTAAATATTAATAGCTGACCACACTACAATGCTCAAGATTACGAACAGAGGGGGATTGCATTAGGTTCATAGAACATACAGACGTGACCATACAACAGAGGTCAAAAGCAATAAACTAGTATCTCATTCAATGCAATGATGCTGGGTACATAATACATATAACCTCTGTGACAAAACCAATTGATACTCCCTCCGTCCCGAAAAGGATGTCCAAAATCACCATTCACACATTTCAAAAGATTACATATATTTAGTATTTTATCATACTTTTTATGATTTTAAAAACTTTTAACAAAACTAAGTGAGATCTATCAAACAAGATTTATATTGCGTATATAAAACATTATTACTTGGAAGACAGAAATAATTTTATGAGAGGTGTGCATAATGATATTGGATATCCATTTTGTGACGGAGGTAGTACTATTTTGTCAAGAATGCACCTCCCCCTAAGTTAGCAGTAATAATCACAAACATAGCAGACAGCCAAACACTTTCCACCATGAAGAAGATAAAAGACAAAACAAACAATTGATGAGGAAAATGAATGGTTACTAAAAGGATATCGGCTCAAACTAATTTAAAGAGCTTCCTGGGTGCAAAACAATTTGATGTCACAAATCACGCTATGTACATACACCCCGAGAGTTCTCTTGTTATTGTAATCTAGTATTTTGTTCTTCATTTACTCCTAGCCACATCTAGCTCTATTATAAGAATTTCACAGGACAAAGGACCTACCAGGCATGGAGTACATAGTTTACTTAAGAATGTGATACCAGTGCTTACTTGAGAATGTCCTATCACAAGGACATGCTTCTATATTCCAATAAGTAGAAGCTAACCCAAGCGAACTAGATCAAATCTCAAACTCAGATTTGTCTCATTAAATACAGAAGGACCATGAGACGATGTATCCGAGCAGAACTACAAGACAAAGCATGGAACAAATTTTTGCCAGAAACATCAACCCCCTCATTGTGTCACAGCCCTCGCCCTTTTCTTTTTCCCTTACTCCGTTTCATCTCATTGGTAAAGATTCCACCTTCAAATTAGGAATATGGGGAAAGAGATAAGTTGTTTTACTAATGTACTCATGCCAACTGAACCGATGAAACCATTAGGAATACGAACAAACATCCTGACAGCATCTAAGTTCAGATCCAAGTCAAAAAAAAAAAAAGTTGCAGTACCTACAGAGAAGGGTAAAGAGACTACAGAGGAATACACGCATCCAGAATCTGTTAGCTGAATATTAAAATTTATCGTACTTACAGTTGATAATGGTCTTCCACTACAGATGTCATACAACTAGCAGTTCAGTTCATTAGAAATCAGTGGTGGATAGTAAGCAGCGATCCTCCTAATGACATCTTCGACACTCGCCAGAGTAATAGTAGACTCTTCAAGAATTCCAGAAAGCAATAAAGAAAGCCCAAAATAACTCTATTGACTAGAATTAAATCAAGCAGGGAAGGCAAGACTCAATTAAGGAGTGAACCAGCAAATATAATCCAAGTTCCAAGGCGCAAAAAACAAAAACAAAAAAAAGAACAAGTAAAATTCAAGTTGCAAGACTACGTTCTACTCCAATTTACTCAAAAGTTGTTCACCCTCTCAAGTGGAAACCACACCATGGTTCGAAATATCGGTATATGTCAACACAACAATATCGGTTCCGATGTGGCGGCTTCACAATGTAAGTCGAAACATACCGGTAACCGCAGATGTGAATGTTTTAAAAGTTCGCACAACATAGGAAAAATTTGCCGATACCGTAGCAGCCTGTATTTTGGCTGTAATGGCAGTGACGGTCTTTCGCTTTGTCCCGTAACAACGTTACATATGCTATTTTCCTTCATATTGGAATATCAGCCATAGCGGGACTAGATACCTACCGAAACTGTTCCGTATTGGTCGGTACAGTTACACATCACGGATATTTCAAACCATCAACCACACAGAAACCTAATGGCAAGTATCCTCACTCCTCTATAAATATGGATTTCGAATTATTATGTAAATAGGGCCGTCTAACTGCATAGAACCTTACTGTACGAGAAACAATGAAATGGCTCGAATTAAATTCCCGAAAACCCTAAAACATTCACTCAACTCCATAAACACATGCGGATTGTTGAGATTTGTTGAATTCAACAAGAAATTAACCATTATTTTGACGAATGAGTGGATTAATGAATTAGATAATCTGCCTAGTCTGTACGATACAACAAAAAAAGGGTAATCTCATCAAATTGATCAATAAATTGCTAAAAATTAAGCTTACATCTGAAGATGTAATGGCTTCTAGCAATCTCTGCACCTCTTTGCTCGAGCACTCTCCCGCCATTTCGCTCTCTCCCTCTCTCTCTCTCCCTCCGTCTCTCTCTGACTATCTGTGTGATGTACTCTTTGTTTTCCCCCTCAACTCGGCTTTCCCGCCTTTGCCAAGCTGGGAGAATGGAAGAAGCCCCTATTTAGATTTTCACCCCTAAAATCTTCTATTTTTCCTACAATTGCATCACATTTCCTATTTGTTTCAATTTTTGCCCCCAATAACGGCTTTTTTAACTGTTCATCCAATAAAAGAAAATAAACATGATAAGGAAGTACCATTTTTTATAACTTTTCATCCAATAGAAAAATATACAAGGAAGTACTAGCATTTATTTACATTGGAGCATTTGCACCGCTTACCCTCTAAACGACTAAACCTCATACTATACTCAATTAAGGAGAAAGAACTTTTTTTTTAGGAGAAAGAACTCAAGACAGGTCCTTTATCAGCCTCCATAAGATACTTTAATAGTTTGTATTGTTAAAGTATTTTGGCTTTTGGTTTTTGGGTTTTGTTCTCTAGACTCAAAACTCGAAAAATGCATTATATTTTAGGTGAGATATCCCAAACACCTACAATTGGAAAAGGTGAAAATGAAAATGGAAAAATTGATCATCCAAACACGTTCTTAATGTGATAGACTCCAGTTGAGAGACTTGAAATTTTGCATCTTAAATTTTTTTTTTTTATGTAAAAATAGTTTCACAGTGTTAGTAGGTAGAAATTATTTTTAATTGTATATTAATTATGGAAAACGTTGTTGAAGCATCAACTAGATTTAGTATTTTTGGACAAAGAAAGTAAAGCCCAATCCACAAAGCCCAAAGATGAAAAATATTATTGAAGGAGATACAAATATCTAATTTTTAGAAGCTCTAGAATATATTGATTCTAGAAAGTCTAGAACATCCTTGTGAAATATCTAGATTTTTTTTATGAGAATTAGTCACATGTGTAATTCTATAATCTAGCTCAAAGTATATCTTGTAGGTAAATATCTATGGACTAGAGTCTTCCATTGAGTAGTATAAATAGGGGTTGGGTTCTAGCCATTTTGTACCAAACCCAAAAAATATATATATATATATATAGTTTGAGTTCAAAGGTAATATAAGTAGTCTATTTCCCACTCCTGGGTTAAGAATTTCACCACTTTTCAAAATTTGACCAACGAAACACTAAAACCTCCACCCTTCCATCAAACGTATTGTTATGCCCTAGCATTTTTCTTATTAATTATGTGTCATTTATAATTGGGTGTTATGGTCGGGTCCTATTTAATTATTTTACGGGTATTGTAGACATTATAATATTTGTGAGGCTATGTTTGTAATTTTAGTAAATTGCATGTGTTGGTAGTATTTAATCTTTAAGGGAGGTGCACATTATATAATAATTAGGGTTGTACTTTGTGTGGGTCCTATAATTAATTGGTTAGCTAATATATATGGTGACGTGGTTAGTGGGTGGTTTATAGAGTTAGACCATGGGCAGATATTCACAAGTTCTATAAGGTTCTGGAGAAAAAAGAAAAGTTAATAGCAACTACTGCCCTAAAAGGATTTTTTTTAAGGTGGTTTGATAAGCTTTTATAGAAATGAAAATGTGAATTTCACGAGAAATCCCCCAATTGGGCTTACTCTTATTAATTGTGCAAGTTTACAAGAGTTGTCTGGAATTACAAGAATCTCAAGAAAGAGGAGAGAAAGAAGAGAGCAGAAATTCAGAGAGATGAGAGAGAGACAGTACATTCAACAACCTCTTTCCCTCCACAAAGCCAACAACATGGTCCAAGGCTTGTTGTGACATTTGACCATTTTGCGATCCAGCACAGCCAATGGTGCCAACTGCAACTGACCATCATCTAAAATGGAGGGTAGAGAAGTTTGGACAACAGCATGGTGCCCTAGTTTCTTTCCTAACAAAGAAACATCCAAATAATATAACATGGACATATGGCGCAATGTAATCGATTTGGATAAACTTTTGTTTCCACCAGTGGTGGAAATAACTGAATATCTTTTGACTACTTATAGCTAATCATTGGCTTATCTTGTACTAGAGACTTAAAATGTTTGTGATGAGAATATATATCTTAAAATATCACAAACATTTTAAGTCTCTAGCTAGTACAAGATAAGCCAATGATTAGCTATAAGTAATCAAAAGATATTCAGTTATTTCCACCGCCGGTGGAAACAAAAGTTTTATCCAAATCGATTACATTGCGCCATATGTCCATGTTATATTATTTGGATGTTTCTTTGTTAGAAAAGAAACTGGGGCACCATGCTGTTGTCCAGACTTCTCTACCCTCCATTTTAGATGATGGTCAGTTGCAGTTGACACTATTAAAGTCAGCACTTATCAGATGCCTAAAATGAGCAAATTGTTCCAGAGCTCAATCGATTTAGAGCAGCCTCTAAAGAGGTGGCTTAAATTCTCGGGGGAATAATGACACTGTGGGCAGGAGTCCACAGAAATAATTCCTCTCCTAACTCTCATTTGGTTCGTAGGAAGTTAATTGTGAAGAATGAGCCAGAGAAACGTTATAGGTTTTGCTAGAAGTTTGAGTTTCCATATCCATTCCAACCTGGTGGAGAATCAGAACAACTATCAATGCTAATGATATCATAAGCAGCAGCAGAAGAGAAGCTACCATTACCAGAATTCACCCATGTGGGGTAGTCAGAGACTTGAGAGTACTGGGGGATTCTCACTCCAAGAATCAAATCTCTTATGTTTTGATCCACCAGAGGAGATAAAGATTGGAGGTCCGAGGTCCCATTCTCCATTAACAATAAAATCAGAAACTCTTTTGTTCTGGCTAGTATGATTTCCAGAGGAGATAAAGATTGGAGGTCCGAGGTCCCATTGATCTCCATTAACAATAAAATCAGAAACTCTTTTGTTCTGGCTAGTATGATTTCCAGGAAAAATAATGTCCCGAGGATAATCCCCAATCCACCACTCTATATAAATCCACAGATTTTCCATTGCCTATAACTCATTTCATGCCTTTAGTAAGCACTAGCCATAATATTTATCATGCTTTTCCAATTAAATGAGGCATTTCTATTAACGAGCCAAGTGGTAATTAGATTATTCTTAAGGTAATTCTTCTTAAGCATATTGGACCACAGGCTATCTTCATCATTAACCATTTTCCAGCTTAATTTGGAAAGGAGAGCCAGGTTCTGACAACGATGAGGATATATATTTGCTTTGTAACTGGTTTGACCTTTATTTAATTATTTAAATTTGATATTGAAATGATTATGACTTGTATATAAGTTCGCGGTATTTGTAACTGGTTTGATATTTAAATGTTATATTTAAATAATTATTTAAATTTGATATAAAAATGATTATGACTTGTATATAAGTCCTTCGCGGTATTTATCTCCATTAATATTCATAAATATACCACTTCGTTTTAAAATGCTACTCCAAGAGACTTTTAGGAGAGATAAACGGGAAGCTCTCTCCAGAAGTTTTCTTTTCTTTTCTTTTTTCATGAAGAAGGAACCAACCCTTGAAAGGCTATTAATTTGACCCATTCATAAAGAGCGTAAACCTCCGAATGACCCAACGCAAACCACTGTCCAGACCCGTCAAGTAATTCGCGAAAACAACCCTAGAGACCCGTCAAGTAATTCGCGAAAACAACCCTAGAGACCCGTCAAGTAATTCATGAAAACAACCCTAGAGACCCGTCAAGTAATTCGTGAAAACAACCCTAGAGACCCGTCAAGTAATTCGTGAAAACAACCCTAGAGACCCGTCAAGTAATTCGTGAAAACAACCCTAGAGACCCGTCAAGTAATTCGTGAAAACAACCCTAGAGAGGATTCAAACACTGTCCAAAGCTAGGCAAAGGCCTTTCCCACCAGGTAATTCGTGAAACCAACGTCTCTAGAGCTTAAAACTCATTTGAGACAGGAGAAACAAGACCATGCATTCCAATCCAAAATTAACATACAAAATCACGTAGAACAACAACATAGTACGTAGTAAGACCAAACTGAAACCCTAGCTAGCTAGCTTCTGCTAATTTCCTTTTCTCGAAAATAGCTTCCACTAATTTTCTTCTTTTTTTTTTTGGTAGAATATCCAAAAGAACAACAGACATACTAACACAAAGACCACAGCCATGCCCATGCACTACAACCTTTTTTTTTTTTGAACTGCCATGCACTACCAACTGAAATTAATTTTAAATTTTAACCACCAAAGAAATCTAGGGCAAAACTCCTCCAATACCGCCCACACCACCAGCACCACCAACTCCTCCAACACCACCAGCACCACCACCCACACCGCCTACTCCACCAAGCCCACTTCCACCACCTAGCCCACCAAGCCCTCCAAGCCCACTCCCACCACCTAGCCCACCAAGTCCTCCAAGCCCACTCCCACCTCCGAGCCCGCCTGCACCGCCCCCGAGCCCGCCAAGCCCACCTACTCCACCAACTCCGCCAAGCGGAACTACACCAACGCCCCCAACACCGGCGGCGCCACCAACTCCGGCAAAAACAACGCCACACTTCTTGTCCTTGACACCCTTCCCATTAGCCGCAATGGCATTCGGCACGTTCACCGTGTTAGTTTCCTCGTGATTATCGACAGTACTAGTGGTACGAATCGTACCACTAGTATCAGTTTTTGCACCACTCTGCACATTCCGTGCCGTTGCATGTACTAGTAGTACAAGAACAATCACAAACATTACGTACCCTTTTGCCATCTCTCTCTCTAGAAAATTTTGCTCTCTTTTTCTCTCTCTCTCTCTCTCTCTTTCTCTCTATATCTCAAAAGCAAGTGAATTGTGATCAGGTAAAATGGACGTTGTGGGTATTTATGGACGGGATAAACGGTGGAGTACAGCTGCTAGAATTGAATGAGGTTTTGGTCTCGAGAATGAGGAAAACTTGGGTGCAAATATGGTATTCTTGACGTAGTGCGTGAATGAGCATCCTGCCGTTCAAAAGTGTTTTGTACGGTCCAGCTTTCTCTCTTCCTCTCTCCTTCGTCTCTTTAGTGGCGGAGCCAGGAATTGAAGTCAGAGGTGGCCAAATTATATATGAAAAAAATCTTGGTTCGAGTTTTTATGGGACGGTTTCAATAAATTGAAAAATTAATCTCAAGTATTGTTGTTATCATATCATTCGACGAACGTAGTATCATTATTGCACAGTATCATTCACCATAATTTAGTGTTCTCGAAATGAAAATTATTCTTACTTTTTTATTATTTTTGCAATTTTATAATTTTTTTAAAGAGTATCTATAAAAAAAAATGCAAAATATACTCCGAAATAGAAAACCTAAAATCTAGACCGTTCAAAACCATTTTGGACAGCTCCGCCTCTACGTCTCTCCTCTTTATCTCTCCTTTTTCTCTCTCTAAAATTAGGACCGTTCAAAACCATTTTGGACGGCTGAGATTTGCGTTGGGTAGCCCACGTGGTACCTAGCCGGCACCCAAGTTTTTCTCCTCGAGAAGAGCATTTCTATGGTGTATATCAAATTTGTAGACCCGAGGTCCGTAGCACCCCATTTATGCTACACGGTGTAGCGCCCCCATCTCAGTCGTCCATATCCACAATTAGTACACCGTGTAGCGCAGATGAGAGCGCTACGGGAACCACGATTTCCAAATTTATGGTTCGTTTCAGAGTTAGGTGGGCGTGGAAATTAAAGAAGCGTGAGCTTTTAGATTTTGAGATATGATAGAATGAGGAGTAATGTATGTCACGCGTTTTGAGGCCATGCAAGAGGCTTTTGACAGTTGGGGCTTCGTTATGTGTGACTCGTGTACCTTGACAACATTTTGAAGTGCACAATACAAGAGAAAATGGAGTATTTAAATTGAAGTACTAAAATTTGGTGGGATAATATTTCAAAATTATATAACAAGGAGATTTAATTTTTTAATTCAAAAGGTGGTACGAGTAATTTTCGTAGTGAATTATCGATTTGAGATAAATATAAATATTGACAATCGAATGTGAGGTTATTTAGCACTAAATAATGAGAGTGTGCCAGGATAGGATATCGTATTACTCGTTGTAGGGCAATGATTTTGGAATGTCAACCAAGAATAAGTTATTTCCGCCGGCCGTGAAAACAAATGTTTCCTCCAAATCAATCACAGCAGCCCGTGTGATTGATTTGGAGGAAACATTTGTTTTCGCCGGCGGTGGAAATAATGTTTTCTTGTCAAGCAAACTCCAATACTTAAATACACATAGGAAATTTTTTTTTTTTTTTTGACAAACATAGGACAATTTCAAAATACACTAATAAATACTAAATTTTAAAGTCCAATTATAATAGACTGTCAAATTTTAAAGCCCAATTAATTATATTCACCCCCCTATTATCCCCAAATATTCGCTTTTTATTTTTATTCACCTTGAAATTACTAAATTATCCTTACCTCATGAGTCATTTTTCCATATAAAAAGTAATTTTAAGAGTTCTTTCAAGTGAATAAAGACAAAAAAAGAAAATGTTTATGGATAAATGGGACTGTGAAAATCATTTCTTTGGTTTTAATACATTTTTCTTTTTCTAGAAGCCCCCAAAAGACAAGAAGTTAGCATATCGCATGGAAACGGAGACATGAATTTTTTTTTTTTGGACCTATACTCTTATTTTTTGGATATATAGAGTTGATTATTGTTCAGAGAGCACGATAGCGATATCAATAGATACTTTTTCTCTCTCTCTCTCTCTCTCTCTCTCTCTCTCTCTTAGTTTTGTCATGAGTATATACTTTGTTTTGAGTTTTCCATTTGATAAAATCAAGTGGGTGATTTTATCAAATGAAGTGAAGGGGTGCTAAAATCACCCATTGATTTTAGCACAATCACACTTGGTTTTGCTAAAATCAAGAGGTGATTTTAGCACCTCTTCACTTCATTTGATAAAATCACCCACTTGATTTTATCAAATGTTGATTTTATCAGATGGAAAACTCAAATTGATGGATGTACAGTTATCCTATCCCATGTAGCTAATCCACGAATCAAACGTGGCTTTAAGTTTATTGTCTAGAACTAGCTAATTCGTGTACCACGAAATGAAGGACAACGTGAACAATAAGATTTTTTTGATCCCTTAGGTATCTTTGGTTATGTAGAGACTGCAAGTAAGCTAGAATGTAGAACGTTTAATTTTGATTGTGCATTAAAAATAAATGGGATTTTTATTTTTTTTTGAATAGCAGAAAAGGTGGGAGGGGGCAACTAGCGCAGCAATTTCTTTGGACCGTAGAAATCCCCTTGGACCGTCCAAGGGGATTGCCACACTGGTTGCCCCCTCTTGACCATGGGGACTCCCGACCCAATGTCGAATGTCTGGTTTGAACCATAGCCATTGTCCGGAAGGACAGGCCGACACCACAGCAACACCTGGGTACTAGATAGACAAAGGGCCCTCCACACTAGTCTAGCCATTGACGGGACTTAAACCTTGTTGAATCGTGTACTGAAGGGAGGAACACTTAAGTCCACTCACTCTTGCCATCTAGGCTGCCATCAAAGCTGGTAAAATGGGAAACGGGGGAGGTGCTGTGCACAGCCATGCTGTGCATGGTGCTGTGCACCCCTCGGCCGTTGGATTGAGTTTTGGACGGTTCGGACTATTTTGATTTTTTACTGGTAAAAAAAATCAAAATTAAAAAAAATTTGCCGAACGCATCCGAGCCTTCCAAAACTCGATCCAACGGCCGAGGGGTGCACAGCACGGCTGTGCACAGCACCTCCCCCGAGTCCGGTAAAATGGGATTTTGTTTTCGCGCCAAAAACTCTACTCCTTATCTCGTGCTGCTTGACAACCACTTGAAGAGTGCTACGTGGCGTTTGTTTTGTTTGAATTTTGTTTCGGTTTGAAGGTAACACCGAATGATTTTCTGTTTGGGTCAACAAGGGCCCATTCTCTATGGATTAGTGATGGGCCGAATGGGTTAGATTTGATTAATTCCGGGAAGAACTGGCAGGCCCAACATTGAGACTCTTACTTAGTTACTTTTCCCCCAATGGTTGAAAATTCATAGAGCTCTTCGTTGGGGCAAAACAAGAACCAATTGGGGTCTAACGGACTCTAACCCCTGGACCATGCACAGTCATTTACTTTAAAAGTTAGGTCCAGGCGCTCACGCGTATTCAAACATTGGACTGTAATTTAGTCTTAACACGTTTGAAATAACCGCCAACGCTTCCAATTGTTGCACACTCCTTCACCGCGACGGAGGAGGACACATGCAAATAAGCCAGAATAAAAAAAATACAGGATAAAATGAAAGAAAATGAGGTGCACTTGGCCCAATGTGTAGCCACGGGAGGACGTGTGTGAGAGAAATTTTTCAATGCTTCTAGGGTATGGTTGAGAAAGAATTTGGACTACACAAATGTATGAGGTCTACTCTCAAGTGTGTAGACCCCACTCAAATGTGTGGTTCGGGTTCATGCTCAACCATACACCAGGGCGTGGAATAAGTGCTCGATGTGTGGAGGGAGTGTGACGTGTGCCACTTTTGGTTTCATAAGAAAAATTTTATATATCTCGATGAAAAGCCGATTGGGTAGTACGGTATTTGAACAACTTTATTTTACTTATGTTGTAAAAAAGGGATTTAGAAAGTAAATGGAGTGGTTCAAATCATGAAAATAATTTATTTTTTACTTTCATTTAAAGACCACAAGATAGTTAAATTAAAATTTTTATTATTTTTAACCCCCCAAAAAAAAAAAGGAAGCGAAGTACAAAGCGTGATTTTACACTTTAACCTTTCTCTTTGTATTTTTACGAATAACATGTAACAATAATAATGGAATCCTATCGAATAACGCTACCCCTCCAAATCCCGACTCCACCAATGCTTGTAGTTAGAGTACAAACATTGGTGCATTAATTTTAGTTGACTAAAATTAGTCAATTAGCAGAGACCTTTGTGGATTACAGGTCTTACTGAATCCAGGGAGAGATTCCCAAATTCTGGAGCTTTGAAAAAGCCATATATGAGCTGGTTGCCTGGTACTATATGGTATTGATGTAAGTAGATTTCTATTTGATCAAACAAATTGATTATTATTAAGAGGGCTTTTGGTAACGTTTTTGTTTCCTATTTTTTTTTTTTTAAATCTAAAAGTAGAAACATGTTTAAAATTTAAAAAAAAAAAAAAACATGTTCGGTAATAAAATTTCAGTTTTCAGTTTTTTGTTTTTAAACAACCCTGTTTTAAAAACAAGACAAATCACCTTTTTTTGTGTTCTGAAAATTTTCAGAATTTTTGAAAACGTTTTTAGTAAACACAAAACATAAATAAATTGTCAAACACATTTTTGTTTTTAGTTTTAAAAAAATTTGAAAACAAAAATAAAAAACAAGAAACAAAAATATTACCAAACGCCCCTAAGAAACTTTATTATGCTGATGGCAATTGCTACATTTCTGGTAGGGGTGCTCAGCGGATCATCTAATCCGCTCGATCCGACCAATCCGAACCATCCGTTGATCCACCCAAGGTATGTATGGATGGATAATGGTTTTTGAGGCTGCCAATCTTACGGTTGCGGATCGGATTCGGTTCGGTTCCGGTTAAAACCGATCCGCCCGTTGCAAAAAAAACAAAAAAAAAAACGTGTAATCATGTATCCCAGACTCCAACACGTCACCCATGTTTACCCAATACCCACTACTCCACTAGGGCCGGCCAAAATCTAAAATCAGTAATCACTCTCAATTCTCAAAGTCTTACAGTCTCACTCATTCTCTCCGCCTCCCACACAAATCATCTGACAATCCACATCCATGGGGCGCCTATCTCCCTCCCTTTCCTCCTCCGCCGCCGTACGACTGAACAATGAACTCCTCCAGATCGTGAACAATGAACAAATACACTGGAAGACTGGTACGACTCTCCTAGTTCTCCAGCTCTTGATCGTGTATTCTCCTAGACCCTAGTTGCTGCTAATTTCGTGCTATAAAAATGTGATGGGTTGTGGAGGTTTAAGTTTACGGCATTGATTCTCCCAAATGGGCTGAAAAAATAGGCTTGAAAAAAGATTGGGCCGGAAAATGGGCTAGAAATATGATTGGAAAAATTCCTAAATTTTCCCAAGTTAGAGGCCCATTTGTCACAGCCCAATCCGTCAAATCCATCAGGAACCGAACCGATCCATCCTTATATCATCCACGGATGGTTCCGGATCTTGAAAACATAAATCCGTTACTATCGGTTCGGATCAAATCCTGAACCGATCCGGCCGGAACCGAACCGTGGACACCTCTAATTTCTTGCTTCAATCGGTGAGTAATCCAAAAATGACTTCCTATGCATATATACACGGACAATACACGAGAACCTTTTAACATTCTTTTGTCGAACGAATCTGTTATTCGCAAAAAACGAAGCCGAGGTGCTGTGCACCCCTTGGCTGTCCGATCGGATTTTGGACAGTCTGGATGTACTTTGATTTTTTCTGGTAAAAATAAATCAAAATTGCCGAATACATCCAGACTATCTAAAACACGATCGGATAGCCGAGGGGTTCACAGCACCACCCAGGTAAAAAAAAACGGAGTAAAGCAATGTCTTTCACAACGTTAGCTTCAAAATTGACATAGGTGGATCGTGTGAAAATCACAACGTTTAACTTTAAAATTGAGCATTAAATTAGGCATAGGAACGCTCACGAGATCAACCCCTCTGCTTCCGCTAAAGATCTTATCATTATCCGAAGGAATTGGAAATCTGTCTCTTTTCCATTTCCATTCAAGAATTTTATGTGATTTTGTTGTTTGATTAATTGGTCACATATCTTTAGCCAAGACAATTCGTGAAGAAATACGAAATAATGCAAGCGGGCTATCGAAATTTATTTATCTCATTCGACAAGCTCCGATTACCTCATAGGCAAGGTTTTGAATACTGTACTGGCTAGAGTACCGGTACGGTATGCACGGGTACAGGTGAGATATCGGGTACCATTTTAGTTTTATCGCTATTAGTGTTATTCTCCAACGTCAAAGAAGTTAGCAGAACATATACATTTATTCAAAAGGAAAATAAATTTAAAATAGTTTGGTACTGTCTAGTATTGACCGGTACTGAAAAAGAAAAAGAAATTTAAAATTAATCTAATATTGTTCGGCACCGTCTAGTATTATCCAATATGATTGGGATCGGCTAATGCTGACTTGTACCGACTGATATTTGGGCTAGAACAAACTCAGAGGTTTAGGGTACCAGATTTGGTCAATTACCTACCGTATCGGCCGGTAGGGATTCAAAACCTTGATCATAGGAAGTACAGAGTGTAATTTACCTTTCATCTTTCTTAATTGAACTGCAATTAAACTCGCCTCAATAGCCTTTTAACAGTTGCTCCTGGAGTGGCCGAATAAACTAAAAGCCCCACAAATTTTCATTAACATGGACGCCTTGTCTTGGAGGAACAAACCCAACAAGAACAGATAAGCCCAACCCACAAATAAGTGGCGAGAGTAGGGCTTGGGTGACTCTCGGTATGACTTGAAGTGGACTTTAGCCCAACCCAAATCGTTCACAACTTAAGCCCACATGTATCAACCATTAAGCACGGTAAAAAGAGCAGTTTCGGCAGAGCTTTTAAAAATTATTTATCAAAATCATCATCAAAATATTTGGTAAATCGAGTAAATAAGAAAATAATAATTGAAGTACAATTTTATAATTATGCTTTACGAGGATCCGGGGGTGTTATGCGGCAAAATTACGTCGTTTTACTTGATTTTTTGGCACACCTCTGAAGTTTCCAAGGGCCTTGTTTGGAGGAAGAAAAAACCACTACAAAGTGTCTAAACCCAAAGTGCCTAAATCCAATTGCCTAAACCCGAAGTGCCTAAACCTACTATACCCTACCTAAAGAGCCTCAATCCCCCAAAGTTGAAATTCAAAATTATCTCTCCAAACGAGGCTCTTGAAAGTTTTGGAGATATACCAAGAAAATAAGCAAAACGAATTAGTTTTGCCGCACAACACCTCCCCGGATTCGCTTTGCGAAGACTATAAAAGTTTATTTTAAAAAAGGCCGTCGCGGAAAATGATCCAATCGGCTGCCAGTAAGGTAAGTGAAAATTACAAGACTAGAATAATTTGATGTTCTACAAATTTTGCAATGCACTCCCAGATATTCTCATACGTTTTTTTTTGTGCATATAACAGCATGCTTTTCCAATTTTATTGGAAACTGTTTTCAACACCTTCCTCAAACGAAAATATAGTGCAAAAAAAACTAATCCAACAAGTTTTGACTCCATTTTTAGAAATCGAGATCCTCTCATGCGATTATTTTTCATGTGATTTTCTATGAGACGCAAAACGAGATCCAAAATGCTTCCATTCAACAATCTGAACCGGAAATTTTATAAGTCTCGGTGTACTCATCCTCTATGACAAAAATTGGGTTGAATCTGATATCAACCAAGGCTTAGCGGAATCATCTAAAAATAAATTAACAGTCAGCATCTGCTGTTTATTTGTGTTTTTCCAAACACACTTTGTCTTTGACCAAACTGTGGAGCCCTCTTTCTCCGGTAACTCTTCACGGCGGTGGTCTACGGCGGAGATAGTGTGTACTCTCTCGAATCGGCCCTGAACCTGCACACTGAATGAACCGTTAGCGCCGGACTGGACCGTTGAGTCCAGAACGGCACTCCGACGGTCTAGTAAGTACGGGAAGAAGATGGGAAAGCAATGTAGATCTAGGGTTTTTGGAGAGAATCGCGCGTACCTTTGGTAGGAGATCGAATTTACCTTTTATAGGTGAGCCTTGGCTTGTTCTCCAAGCATAGGTGTGCTCGTCACGTGAGATAACCGTTCGGCTGACGTCACGATGACGAGCCACGGTGAATATTCTGTGTGCACATACTTCCAGTGAAAGTGCTACGCGTGTCATAACCGTTCGGGTGACGTCATTCGCCATAATCACAGTTTGTTATAGGCACATGCAGCATTAACAGCATTACTGACTCAGCACCGAGCCTCTCGGCATGGAGTCGGATAAGATCACCCTTCGGGAGCGATCGAGTCTGAAACTTCACGATCGAGTCGAATATAGAAAAGGTCTCGGAAAATGCCGAGACGTGGGACCGAACTCCCACCTGTCTTGTCTGTGTATTTGGAACTACACTGCCGAAGTGTCCCTCATTGTCAACCTCTCGGAGATTAACAAAGAGGTATCTCTTCCGGCATTCCAGGTGCTTGGTATTACCGGACCCCTACAATAGCCCCTCGATCCCTCTATGCAGTTTATTTAACTTAGGAGGGGTTGAGCATTCGGGTGCCGAGCGGGGTCCGTTCCAAGCCCCATACTTCGAGATAAAGCTTACCATTATATTCTCTGTCACTGCCGTCCTTCTGATCATCCGGAACCCGCCACGTGTACCCTAGTAGTAGGGTTTCAGTGGCGATGTGACAGCTGTAGTCACATCGCGCCGTAATGCTGACGTAGTGGAGGGGGTTGCTACGGTGAACCGTCTGAGATGACACGTGTCACACGTCCACTGGTTGGGCGCACGCCGTTCCGAATTCCTCACAGTGACCGTGTGGTTTTCCCGCCCAAGCCCATTACCTTTTCGAAATCCGCCCTTCCCTATAAATACCCCCTCAAACGGAGAGGGGATGTTTTGTCTCTCTTGTTCATCGATTTCCAGAGCTTCCTTTTGGGTTCTTCGATTTCGCACACGGATTGCGGTTGTTTGCAACAGATTTTGCTTTGATCTTCAGGTAAACTTTTATTCTAACTCCGTCTCTGCATTTGTTTGCTTGTTTCTTCACGTTTGCGGCAAGTTCTTTCCGTTTTCTTCTGCGTTTTCTGGGTTTAAGGTTGAAGATGAATAGTCATCTTCAATCTGTTCTTGAGGTTGAAGACGACACCGAGAAGTCTAAGATATAGCCCCTTCGCCTTTTCCGGAGATAGATACCGAAGAGTCAATTGTCACACGTGCACTTAGTGATAATCACGAGATCTCGACTGTCCGGTGAGCCAGTAGGAAATAGGTAGCTCGGCATCGGTTTTAGGACCCACTGCATATCGCTAATGGTCTTTCACCATGCATTCTTTTGCTAGGTCTGGCGCCGCCGGTCGTTGAGATCTCATCTGACTCACAGAGCTCGGACTCCGAGACCTCAAGTACTGCCGCTTCAAATATCGCGAGGATCTACAACAACCTTAGAGCTCGGCAGAACCGTTGCCGAGAGATCATAACAATGGACCATGACTTCGAATCCCCCCTAAATGAGAGGCCCCTTCAATCCATACCACCGAGCCCCACCCGTGGTGTCCCCGAGGATCCCATCGACATAGGCGATGATGTTGACGTCTCGGACGGCTTTATAGATGATAGCGAGGCTACAGAGTCCGACGACCGGTCAGAATGGGACCCTTCTGAAATGACCACTAGCGCCGAACCCTCTACCGCCAGTGTCGAGCCTTCGGAGGATAACGCTGCCGCTGAAGTCGAGCAGCTCATCCTTGCCGAAATTGGCGTCGAGATGCCTGAGCCTACTCCGTCTTCCGAGGGGGCGTCCAGTAGTGGGAAGAAGGAGCAACGGTGCCCCTATCTCTGCTATTTCATAACCAGAGAGGCCGGTCTCAGAGCCTTCCGTGATAAGTACGACATTCCGGAAGATGTCAGTGTGACCCTTCACCCGAAGGGTCAAGAGCTCGTCTATGGACCGAACCACCTCAACATCCCTTTGATGGCTATAACTGAAGGAGGGGTGCGGATTCCGATGAGCGAATTCGTCCGAGCGTTTCTAAACGCTTATGAGCTTTCTCCGGACCAGCTCACATGCAACAGCTACCGGGTCCTTAGTTCGGCATACGAGATGATGCTGAAGGATGACTTGGATCTCAATGGTTGGGACCTACTCGAGATCTATGCTGTGTCCCGGAACAAGTCGTTCGGGAGGTACTTCTTAATGACCCGTCCGAAGAAGCGGCAGATCGTAGGGCATCTTCCGGACTCCGAAAAATGGGCTGACCTCTACGTAGTGGTTTCTGGCAACTTTGCCGAGCCCTCTGATGACGATCTCTTCCCCATCCCGACCGTTAGAGGGAACGTTGGTCGGTTCTTAATTCATACTTTGCCTGTTGCTTTACTCTATGTATTTTTGTATACTGACCTTTCGGATGATTTTCTTGCAGCTCCCTCTCCCGTAACGAGAAGGCTTAAGAGGATAGCACGGAAAAATTGTGCCGAAGCACTATATGAGGTACAGGGGAGACTGACCCACGACCTGCTCGGCTATATTCCGACTTACAGGAGTTGGATCAGAAAGAAGCCCAAGAAACCGAGAAAATCCAAGGCAAGCCGTACGATATCAGAGGCCGAACGGTGGCTGTTAGAGGAGCAACCTCTAGAGAATCTTGAGGGGCAAGAAAGGATCCCCGTAGACCGAGTTTCTCCGGAGCCCTTAGATACAATGCCGCCGAAGATTGATCTGAAAGCGAAGCTAGCTGAAATGGCAAAGGCGAAGAAGGATGCGCCGAAGAAAGGCACTACTGGCTCCGGCAAGGTCCCTGTTGCCACGATTCATAAGATGGCGACGGCTCGGTCAAAACCGACGGCCTCAGCGGAGGAGAGGGCTGTTAAACAGGTAAAAATATCCGAAGTCCACACCATTGATGATGACCTCCCTCAAGCCAACCGAGGTGCTGATGCCTCGTCTCTGCAGCAGCCGGACATCACTCTGCTTCCCTTCTCCCCAGTTTTGGTGAGGGAAAATGGCAGTGTCATCATGGAAGATGACAGTGTGGCCGAGAACACCCGCCTGGCGATGGGGCTTCTGCCGGGGCTAGCTTTGAAGAAAGACCTTGATCTTGTGTCGGACAAGCTAGAAGATAATCTCTTCCACTGTACCGCTCAGATCGTCAAGGTTAGCTCTTCTTTAGCCGAGCTCTGTCTATTTTCTGTTGTTTATCTTTATACTGATATTGTGTTTATCATTGTAGACCGGACAGTCGATGTTCAAGCTCTACGATCAAGCTCTAGATCTCTGCAACTCGGCGAAGAAGCTAAAGCGTCGAGCTGACGCAGCCCTCGAGAAGGTCGGTGCAGCCGAGAAGAAGGCTGAGGACCTGCGTCAGGAGAACGAGAGACTTAAAGGTGAGCTTGCGAGGCTGCTTGAGTTGAAGAAGAAGACTGACGAGCAGTTAGAGGAAGAAAAGGCCGATCACCAGAAAGCCTTAGAAGCCGCCAGGACCGAAGGCCATTCGGCCGGGTTTGAGGAGGCAGGTCAGGCTTATGCCGAAGATATCTATACTTTAGTGAAGGACGGCGAAGGCAAAGGCTTTGGCAAAGGGTATATTTTCGCCTGCGATGCCTTCGGAATTCCCGCCGAGGATCCTCGACGCAAAGTGCCTGAACAGCCGGATTCCCCGATTGCTGAAGAGGACTTGAGGATGACGTAGAAGAAACTCCCGAAGGAGAAGGCAGCCAGGTTCTAGAACATGAAGATAATGCTGGCAAGGTTCCGGATCCAGAGAAAGCTTCTGAGCAAGCCATTCCCCCGGAGAATGAAGCTACTCCCACTGAGCAAGCCTAAGAACTTTGTTTTTAATTTAAACTGTCTTTGATATTACTGGACGGCTCCGAACAATTGGAGTTTGCCGTACCAGAGGTTGTAATTTTTAAAGCTGGTTTGTTATGGAGATGGCACCGAACAAGTACCACCCTGCCATGCTCCGGTTTCACCGAAGTGGTGAAAGATTTGAATATTTTGTTTGGATGTTTTGATCGCCATGAATGAATGTCTTTTTCTCTTGCACTTAATATGCTTTTGCTTGGTTTGAAAACCATCAGTACTTAGAAAATTTTCTTCTTGTTTATAAGAGATTCATCCTTCTGATTGCCCCTGTTCGGTTCTAATCAGAGGAAATAGTTGCTCGGATTGGGACCGAAGCAACACGAAATATAATGAAAATTTTTCCAACACTTGGAAAAAATTTCCTCTGATAGCCCCTGCTCGGTTCTAATCAGAGGAAATAGTTGTTCGGATTGGAACCGAAGCAACACGAAATATAATGAAAATTTTTCCAACACTTGGAAAAAATTTCCTCTGATAGCCCCTGCTCGGTTCTAATCAGAGGAAATAGTTGTTCGGATTGGAACCGAAGCAACACAGAACAAATTTGAAAATCCTGGTGCCGGCCCTAGGTTATTTCCGGACCTTGAGAGTTCTAGTCAGTAAACAAAATGGGCAACAGTCGTAGCGAAAGATTCTCTTTTCATTTAACATCCGAACACCTTTAATTACAAGATAAAAAGGGGCAAAACAAGCAGCCCAAATATGCCTCTTCTAACAGAATTTTTCCTATGCATAGAACTTTCTAAGCTTAGTGGCATTCCAGGGGTTGCCAATAGGTGTTCCGTCCATTTCTGCTAACTTGTATGATCCGTGTCCGGCCTTTGCAACCACTCGGAAAGGTCCCTCGTAGTTTGGTTTGAACTTGGTCTTTTTGGGCTTCTGAACTACTTCTCGGAGCACAAGATCATCTACGTTGAAGGGCCTCATTCTGACATTCTTGTTATGTCCCCGAGCGACCTCTTGCTGATACGAGGCATGTTTCAGGTGTGCTTCGTCCCTGAGCTCTTCGGCTAGGTCGAGCTCCCTGTCCATGGCCTCATCGTTAGTCGGCACATCAAAGCTTTCCGTCCGAGCTGTCGGGATTAGGGTGGCTAGAGGGAGAACAGCTTCCATACCATACGCCATGGAGAATGGGGTTCGGCCGGTCGAGCGCCGGGGTGTGGTTCGATAGCCCCAGAGAACTTTTGGGAGCTCTTCGGCCCACCTACCCCTCTTGACAGTTAGGCATCTCTTAATTCCTGCTGATATTGTTTTGTTTGATGCTTCGGCTTGCCCGTTTCCCTGTGGGTACGACACCGAAGAGTGGAAGATCCGGATGCTGTGCTTCTTGCAGAGTTTCTCGATCGCTTCGGCCACAAATTGGGTCCCGTTATCCGAAATGATCGCATAAGGGACACCGAAGCGAGAGATGATATTCTTCCAAAGAAATCGCTCTACGTCAGTCGCAGTTATCGTAATCAAGGGCTCGGCCTCCACCCATTTGGTATAGTAATCTGTCGCCGTTATCAAGTGTTTGAACCCTCCAGGAGTCGTCGGCAGCTTTCCCACTATGTCCAACCCCCATTGCGCGAAAGGCCAAGGGCTGGTTATAGGGTGTAAGGTTTCGGCCGGCTGGAGGAGGTGAGTTGCGTGCTTTTGGCATTGTTCGCATTTCTTGGCGTATTCTTCGGAGGTCTTCTTCATTTTCGGCCACCAGTACCCTTGAGTAAGAGCTCGGTGCGAGAGGGACCGTCCGCCAGAATGACAACCGCTGCTCCCCTCATGAAGCTCTCGGAGTACATCCTCAATTTGTGAGTCGTGGACGACCTTCAAGTCAGGGCCTGTGAAGGTCCTTCGGTACATCTGATCGCTTGGATCCAAGTAGAAGTAAGAGGCCTTGCACCTGACCCTGTGAGCTTCCTTCTTGTCTGTTGGGAGCTTCTCGTGTTTGAGGTAGGCGTAAATTTCGTCCATCCAGCTTGGGTCGAGGGATATGAGTAACACTTCCTTTGTCTTTTGCTCAATGCTCGGACCCTCTATTTCTCCGAGGAGGATGGTTCGGTTTGGGGAAGCTGCACAAGCTGTTGCCAGGGAGGCCAGAGCGTCCGCGTGGGCGTTTCGCTCTCGGCCCACCCATTCAATTTCCACGGTTCCAATCTCTTTAATTAGCTCCCAGACTTTGTCGTAGTACTTCTCCATCCTTGGGTCTTTTAGGCTATATTGATCCCTGATTTGGTTTACGATCAGCTGAGAGTCGCTGTACACTTGCACTGTCTCGGCACCTAAGTGTTTAGCCATCTTTAGGCCGGAGACTAGTGCCTCATATTCAGCTTCGTTGTTAGACGCTGGGAAACCGATGGTTATCGCATTTTCGTGCATGATACCCTCCGGAGAGACAATCACGATGCCGGCTCCAGCCCCTCGGCTGTTTGAGGCTCCGTCGATATGTAGGCACCATACATCTCCTTGGAACATCTTCCATACTCTGCCTTTTCTTTCTTCATTTAGTTTCTCGGCTTGCGCCGGAGTCCCTAACGCACTTCCGTTTGTTTGAGCCTCCACCGAGCACTCAGTTGTGACTTCTTCAACTAACTTCAAGCTGTCTTCATTGAGCTCAGGTGTCAGCTCGGCGATGAAATCTGCCAGAGCCTGTCCCTTGATAGCTGTTCTTGGTTCGTACCGAATGTCAAAGTTTCCCAACTCCAAGCTCCATTTTGAGATCCGAGTGGAGAGGTCGGCTTTTCTGAGTACGGTCTTCAATGGGTACTCGGTGATCACGGTGATGGTATAGGCTTGGAAGTAGGGCAGCAGTTTCCTCTTCGCGGTTACAAGAGCCAAAACTAACTTTTCCAGAGGCAGGTACCTTGTTTCGGAGGAAGCAATGTTTTGCTGGAGTAGTAGATGGGTTGGAAGTTAGGCCCTTCCTTCCTCACGAGGACCGAGCTCACCGCATGACCAGAAACCGAGAGGTACAGATATAGATCTTCTTCAGGCTTTGGCATCACGAGGAGGGGAGCTCTGGAGAGATAAATCTTCAATTGGCCCAGCGCTCGGTCACATTCCTCGGTCCACTGAAAACTCCTTTTGCTAGTTTTCAAAGACTCAAAGAAAGGTCGGCACAGATCCGAAGACCGGCTGATAAACCTATTGAGTGCCGCGGCCATACCCGTGAGACGTTGAACTTCCTTGATGGTGCTCGGAGGTTTGAGGTTCCGGATGGCAGATATCTGCTTTGGGTCCGCCTCAATGCCCCGCCGAGTAACCATGTATCCGAGAAACTTTCCTGAGCCGACGCCAAATGCGCACTTCTCGGCGTTGAGGCGCAACCTGTGTTTCTTCATGACAGCAAAAATCTCGCCGAGGTGCTCCAAGTGATTCGAAGCGTGCTTACTTTTGACAACCATGTCGTCGATGTATGCTTCCATTGTGTCCCCGAGCTGCTTGGCGAACATTTTTGTCACCATGCGCTGGTAGGTAGCCCCAGCGTTCTTGAGGCCGAACGGCATTACCTTATAACAGTAGGTCCCTCGGGGAGATATGAAAGTTGTCTTCTCCTGGTCCTCTACCGCCATCGCTATTTGGTGGTACCCGCTGTAGGCGTCCATCATGCTGAGCCGAGCGTGTCCCGCCGTAGCGTCAACCAACTGATCAATCCGTGGCAGTGGAAAGCAGTCCTTCGGGCAGGCATCGTTCAGATTGGTATAGTCTACGCAAACGCGTAGCTTCCCATTCTTCTTCGGCACGACAACAGTATTTGCCAACCACGTCGGATATTGGACCTCTTGGATAGCCCCGGCCTCAAGTAGCTTCCCGACCTCAGCAATAACAGCGTCTGAGTGGGCCGGAGACGAACGTCTCGGTTTTTGTACCACGGGCCTTCGGAGAGGATCGACATTCAGAGAGTGGGAGATAAACTGGGGGTCAATGCCCGGCATCTCGTATGGTGTCCAGGCGTAAACCTCGACGTTCTTTTTAAGGAACTCCACCAGTTGTTCCCTTTCAAAGGTTGTCAGTGTCGACCCGAGGAGAAAGTAGCGAGTCCCGTCGTCATTTATGGGTACAGTGACGAGGTCCTCCACCGCTTTCTCCTCCGCGGCCGTCCCGACTTCCTCCAAGAGCGGACCCTCGAGTTCCTCGATAGATCTCGGTTTAGGTTCTTTCTTCTTCTTTCCCTTCGTTGTTTTCTTCTTCATATGCACCGCGTTTACCTGGCATCTTTTCGCTGCCATCTGATCACCTTTGACGTCTTCCTGCCATCCTTCGGAACCAATGAACCGGACAACTTGGTGGTAAGTTGAGGCGATGGCCTTCATCTCGTGCAACCAAGTTCTGTCGAGGATGGCGTTGTAAGGGCTCGGGGCATCTATGACCACAAATTCCATCTGCAGGGTTTTCGAGCCTGCCCTCACTGGAAGGATGATCCGTCCCATTGGCCAGACCGGAGCCCCGTTGAATCCGAAGAGGGGGGAGTCGGCCGGCATCAGATGGTCCGGATTCAGGTTCAGCGCTTTGAAGGCCGAGTAGTACAGGATCTCGGTGGAACTCCCTTGGTCAACGAGCACTCGCTTGACCCTGGGGATTCCCATGTAAACGAAAATTACCAGAGCATCGCTGTGAGGTAGCTGAACGTCTTTTAGATCCTGCTCGGTGAACGTGATGGTCCACTGCTCCTCACGATCCGAGAGCTTTCGTTTACCGTTTCCTCCAATGGCTAGAACCTGTGAGGAGGGGCTCGGTACCGCCCTAAGCGCTGCAGTCTTCTCTTTGGTTGCAGCCCCATGGATCACATGGACAACTACTTCTCCCGGAGGGTTATTCTGCTGCTGCGCTCGGGCTGCTGTCTTTTGTCGGTCAATGAACTGGTTCAAGCGCCCCCGCGTAACCTGCCCTTCAAGGAACTCCTTGAAGGGTCGGCAAGCAGTGGTATAGTGTCCCAGCTCATTGTGGTAAGTGCACTTAACCTTGCTGTCGCTTGGCTGGCCTTCTGCGGTCCCCAGCTTATTAGTTGGCCAGGCGAACCACGGTTCCCGAGAGATTTCTCTTATCAGTTTGTAGAGAGGTAGGTTGAATACTGTTGTTACGCCAACGAACTCGTTAGGTTTCGGTTCCCGCTCCCTGCGCGGTTCCCGTTCCTTCCACGAGTCGCGGTCCTTTTTCCATCCTTTGCTGCCCCCTGTTTTGACCGTGTTGACTTGCTTTTTCCCTGAGTAATCACCAGTGTTGCCCCTCTGGTTTCCCGAGGTTCTCGAAAGCCTTCTCTCGGATATGACATCCTCCAACTGGGCAAACTTCTCCACCGTCTCCATTAACCGGCTCATGTTTGTCGGGGGGTTCAGCATCAGTTCTTCGAAAATCGCCGAGGTCTCGTCCAGGCCGTACTTGAACGATGTGGCTGCCATTTGTGGGTCACAGCTTTCGATGGCGTTGTAAATCTCCCAGTAGCGCTCGGCATACTTCCTCAGTTTCTCTCCGGACTGTCGTTTTAGGCCAACGAGAGCGTCGATCGTCTTTGGATGTGTACTGCTCGTCACGAACCGAGCTGTGAAGGCCTCTTCCAGTTCTTCGAACGAACCGATGGAGCCCGGTTGTAGTTGGTTAAACCAAACTAGACCGGTCCCCTGAAGGCTCACCGGGAAGGCCTTGCACATCATGGCCTCGTTGTAGCCATAAAGTCCCATAAGTTGTCGGTAATGCACGAGGTGCATCACCGCGTCGGATTTTGCGTCATACTTCGTGAATTTGGGGACGGTGAAGTTTTTCGGGGGCTGAGCCTCTTGGATTTCTCGAGTGAACGGTGACTCTTGGATTTTTCGGAGCCTTGAATCTGCTGGCCTCTCGGCGGAACGAGGGGCCTCATAGGCCTTGCCAGTACTGAATGCCCTTTTGGCGTTCAGTCTGTGCCGCTCATCGTTCGTGCCGAGGTCTTGGGGGCGCTCCATCCTCTTTCCGGAATCACTGGGCAGAATTTCGGCTCTGTATCGTTTGGACTCTCCGGTACGTGGGTCCCGAACGACTATAAAATCGCCGGTATCATCCATATCGTATTCTGGGTTGTCATGGTGGTCGTGACCTTTTCGTCGTGGACTCCTGTCATGGCGAGCACTCTTAGAAGGAGCTCGGTACTGATCACCATGTCGGTCATTGCGGCCTCCAGATCTGCTGCGTATGACCTCTCGGCCATCTGCATCGTACTGAGCCGGAGCTTTTTCGCGGTTATTGTACGGCAGGTCGTCATTGTGACGGGCCGCCAGAGATCCGGATTGCCCCGTTGTAGATTGGGAACTAGCTAAAGAGTGGCCTTCCGACCGAGAAATGCGCTCTGCACGTACAATTTCCGAACGCCTTCTTGGAGAGGGGGTCTGCTGCCTTTGAGGAATGACTCACCCCGAGGCGTCGGTAATAATGATTGGCTGGCCCAAGCGGTCTTTGGCCGAAGGGCGTGGGTTTGATAAGTAGCCTGCGTGGCCTGGGTCGCCGCCTTGCGCCAACGCCTCGACGCCCCAGATCGAGAGGCTGAGGCGGTGGGTGGCTTTTTCGTCAGAGCTTCAATTTGAGCCTTCATGGCAGCCATTTGCTCCTGCATTTGCTGCACGGTATCCAAAGGATTCGGGCTCGGAGTGAGGCCAGAAATGGGATGCGTAACGATCGCCGCCCGAGAGCCACCTCCGGGGTTGGCACCTGCTGCCGCACCGGCGGCTCCGTCGTCTTCAACAATTGCCATGAGAGAACTGAAGGAAGGAGGAAGAGTTCTCCAAAGGGAGTGTGGAAGGACGCCGGAAAAGAGTTGATCACTCGTTCCCCAGCAGAGTCGCCAATTGTGGAGCCCTCTTTCTCCGGTAACTCTTCACGGCGGTGGTCTACGGCGGAGATAGTGTGTACTCTCTCGAATCGGCCCTGAACCTGCACACTGAATGAACCGTTAGCGCCGGACTGGACCGTTGAGTCCAGAACGGCACTCCGACGGTCTAGTAAGTACGGGAAGAAGATGGGAAAGCAATGTAGATCTAGGGTTTTTGGAGAGAATCGCGCGTACCTTTGGTAGGAGATCGAATTTACCTTTTATAGGTGAGCCTTGGCTTGTTCTCCAAGCATAGGTGTGCTCGTCACGTGAGATAACCGTTCGGCTGACGTCACGATGACGAGCCACGGTGAATATTCTGTGTGCACATACTTCCAGTGAAAGTGCTACGCGTGTCATAACCGTTCGGGTGACGTCATTCGCCATAATCACAGTTTGTTACAGGCACATGCAGCATTAACAGCATTACTGACTTAGCACCGAGCCTCTCGGCATGGAGTCGGATAAGATCACCCTTCGGGAGCGATCGAGTCTGAAACTTCACGATCGAGTCGAATATAGAAAAGGTCTCGGAAAACGCCGAGACGTGGGACCGAACTCCCACCTGTCTTGTCTGTGTATTTGGAACTACACTGCCGAAGTGTCCCTCATTGTCAACCTCTCGGAGATTAACAAAGAGGTATCTCTTCCGGCATTCCAGGTGCTTGGTATTACCGGACCCCTACACAAACCTATGTCTGGTCCTGTGGATCCTTTGGAGGTTATGGCTAAGGCCAGCTTTGCCCGTATGAAATTTTCAATTGTTTTTGTATTACCTTCAGTCCAAATGGATAACCAACCTAGCTCTGGTGGGCTTGGGTGGCTCCGGACTCCTCTCAAGTATAGGGTGAAAGTGTGATGCAATCGCATTTATAAAATTGGCTGGTTACCACAAGAGCCAAGCCTGACCGGCTCTGCCCATGGGCCAAGCTGGTTGTGCTCGAAGGTCGGGCCGGCTCAGAACTCGTTCAGTAAATTCATTATTGGATAGAGTCGGCTCAGAACTCATTTAGTAAAAGTTCACTAAAAACAAAAATAATCGAAATTTTTATAAATTATTGGATTGTTTTAGTCTACACACACAACAATTTGAATTTGGTTAAAAATTTTATACTTTTTAGATTCGCCGCGTCGAAACAAACCAATAATCCACACAAAAAAATCGACGTAAAACTAAAAAAATGCAATTTTTTTTTAATAAAGACAAAAAAATAATCTAAAAATGGAGTCTTGTTTCTCATTTGCTGAAATCCACCCCAATGATTTTACCAATCCTCCTTATAACTCTCACACGCTCGAGTCATTGAAACATTTTGTTCACTTCACATTTTCAAAAAGATTCTTTTCTCATCTCTCCAATTATTAATCACATTTCTCTCTCTACTCATACCCCTCTCTTCAATCATTATTCTTATTTCTCTCTCTATCTCTCTCCAATTATTACACATCTCTCTAATTATTATTTTTTCCAAAAACACATCCAAACACTATCTCAAAAATATTTTTTAAAATATTCTTCTCAAAACTCTCAATCAAACAAAGTGTTTTATCTAATTGAGAACACAAAATAAGTTTATCAACTCTCTGACTTTATGAAATTTCCCAAAACACCCCTTAACAACTCCGATAATTTGTGTTGAACCCGGAAGTGGACTCCGAATTGCGCTTTTGGTATACACTAGATGATGATGTACCCATAGTTTTACTAATGTTGTTTCCCTAGCAAAAAAAGCTGTGTCCCATTACAAGTGGCACATCAGTCAAAAAGACTTTGGAAATTGAAATTGGGTTGGCTTGCATATGAGAGGAATCAATTCTCTCAAAACGGTTACCAAATAAGGAAGGAAAGGAGAAAAAGTGAGAGAGACAGAGTCAGAGATGCCATCAGAGTCCATCATACATGGGCACATGAATGCCTGGGGGTTACAGACCCCCCACTCGTTTTGGGCCTAATTGATGATTAGCGGTCATATCGTCACATGATCTTTCAGGCATCTCTTCATCCATTTTATTTTACTAACTTACTTTTTGTGAAGTACACTTTGACGAAGATTCTTGTCCATGGTCCTGGCCTCATCCACGGGTTCTGGGACTGGGTGCAGTGTATTGAATGGCGAAATTTTAGGTAAATCCAGGGTACCAGAGTCTACCATCCCCTCAACTGACCGTGTACCGATCGGCTTCGGAAATTTACTTGTGGATTTCACACGAACGAAACAGGGTGATTTTAGATCAAGCACTTAGGAATGTCCGATTGAGTTAATTTCAGCGTGAGTCCGCTCGGAATTTGATTTTGAGATGAATGAACGGCTCGGATCGACCGCATGGGACCCACAAGGGGGTCCCCGGCGCCGGTTCTGAAATTTTACACTAAAGCTATTGAATGGTACAGTTTCTAAGGGAACCGCTGGGACCGAATTCCGAAGAGGTACAGACGTTGTGTCCTCTTACGGGTCCTGTACAAATGATCTGACCTGTAATCTGAATGAAAAATAGGTACATCGGATGAACTAGTTACAAGTATCCGTTTTAGCTAATTTCTCACCGGGCCAATTGAAAAAATATTTTAAAATTTTTGAACGGCTCAAATCAATTGTACGGGACCCCCAAGAGAGCCCCACACACCTTCTGTACCCATGCGGTTGGTACCTCTACCAGAGTTGTTTTATTTGTTTCGACTATTAGAGTGTTCGAATCAGCTTGCGCACCTTAATTAATTTTTCCATCGGTTTGATCAAAGGCAAACTAACCACGCTTGAACAAGGAAATTCACAATAAATTTCTCTTTTACAGTCTCACCTTAAGAATTATACAAGGATCAATTGTGTGGGGAGTAAATTCATCCACTAATTAACTAGACTAACCCTTCGGGCTGATCACTGTTGTTTTCATAGTAAATAGTTATATACTGCATATCAAAAACCCTTGTTTGATTTTTTTGTTTGTCACAACTCACATGTTAAATAAATCTACTAGTACTATAATATCACTCCATTATCTCAACTGAGTAGATAAAAAAAAGGTTTCAATCCATGTTGTCCATGTTTCCCTCATTTTTTGGAAAATTATTTGGCATTCAAAATATTCAAAATATTGATAACCACACTTCAATATTTGTCTTTTACTGCTTATGCTATATGTTTTATGAATACTAAAAGCTAAATAATATTGGAGTGTGCTTAACAAAAACCGGAGTGTCAAAGTGTACTTTCTAAGTAACAAAAACACTATAAATTGTCAAAATCACATAGTACAAGTTTTAGCAAAACCCAAATTTTCAATTTACATTCATTCCTGCATAATAACATTATGATGTTGGGAAACAATTTTAACATTCATTTTTTTGCAACGACACTCCCCTTTTTGTCTTTAGTGGGTGAATATTTTTACTTAACTGCCTTTAATGCAATTAATTTTTCACAAAATGCGTGAACTATTTCATATATTGACACACATTAGAATACAAAAAGGGGAATGTCATTTCTAAAAAGAAGAATGTTAAAATCATTTCCCATGATCTTTTAGCCCATGTTATTAGAATAATGTGATTCGTGATACAAATCTCAAACTTGATTCGATATACCAAGTTTTTGATTTGTATCGATCAATGGAGTGAATCGATGAAACACGAAAATGATATGATTCATGACACGTACCATCCATTTCAGTACGATATATCTAAAATTTGATTTCTCTATATCCACTTGTTTCACTAGCAAGAGAATTCATTTGAAGTAATCAAATGTGTATGAGAAAGCGTGACCTTTTAAAACTTTTTGTCTAATCCAAAATCATAAATGTATATATTTTAACATACTTGAAAACCATGATTGAATATACTGAGCAATTTAAACAAAAAACCCATTTTAATTCTCGATTCGATCTGCAATCTCACAATTTAGACAAAAACTATTTCAATTCTCGATTCGATTTACGATCTCACAATTTAGACAAAAAGTTGGTTGGGTGGGGACGTTGAGTTATAAAGGCAACACCCTATTCTTAGGATGTTACATCATAGCAAACTCACTTTGTCCATTTATGCCAAACCCAAACAAAACAAGCTATTTTGATGACCTAAACAGACATTCCATCTTGAATTCTTTCAACATTGGGGTCTACTGATGTAATTAAGCTTGAGGTGGAGCTCAAAACCAGGAAAATTAAAGACCAGAAAACAGCTTTTCATAACAATACACTCAAAAAGCCAAAATTGCATATGTTGGCTTTCTTTTGTTCTTACTCCATCAACTGGTACCAAATCTCAAACCCTTATCTTCTTCTTCTTTACAATCAAACAAATCAAAAACCCAAAAACCAAACAAGTTTGAAACTGATAAAAATGACCAAAACAAACTCCTTCAAATGCTTAGCTATAGTTTATGTTGAATGTTACATCACTTGGAACCCATTTTGGAGGAATTTGAGTAAAGCAGTGAGGACCCTGAGAAGCTTGTGTTATTACTTTTCGGGTACAAGCTCTGCAGTGCCTTTACTGATGAGGATGTCGCCGGGACTCCACCGGACTTCTTATTTTCTTGGCCGGCCATGGTGGCCGGAGATCCCTTGAGGAGCACATCAACCTTTGCATACTCCTCTCTCTCGTGCTTGATTTCTTGGAGCATTGCCGCGACGTCTTTCATGGTAGGCCTGTCTTCGGGCAAGGAAGTTACACATAACAAGGCAATGCCTAGGGCTTGCATCATTTCTTCAATCTCCGATTCCGGCCTAGACAATAAACTTGGGGCGAGTACTTCAATGGCTCCCTTCTTCTGTCTAACCCAATCCACCACATGGAGGCCCTCCGGAATTGTTGGATCGATCGGTTGCTTCCCCGTCAACACTTCTAATACAACCACACCGTAACTATAAACATCGCTCTTCTCTGTTATTTTCATCGAGTACCCATATTCTGAAAAACGAACAGTTTCGAAGATTAGCACAAGAATTCAAAGAAAAAGCAACGTGCATTTCAGAATTGGGAAACACCGTGTGAAATTATACTGCACAACTTTTCAGTGCATTTTTTGTGTGTCCTGTAACAAATTTAAAGCAATCCAAGACACTTCATATTCGCATTCACATTTCAGTAAGCTAACTGTGTTCCCATCGAACAAAACTCAATACAGAGAGCACGAAAAAGTACATACCGGGAGCAATATATCCATAGGAACCAGCGATTGTATTAGATGACCGGGCAAAATCACCATCATCAACGAGCTTCGCTAATCCGAAATCTGCAATGTAAGGTTCAAACTCAAGACCAATGAGGATATTATTGGCCTTAATGTCCCTATGAACAATTGGAGGCACACAGTCATGGTGTAAATAAGCAAGCCCTTGTGCTGCTCCCAACATAATCTGATACCTCAATTCCCACTCCAAAGGGTTCCCATTTCTCTCATGTAGGAGACTCCCTAAGCTCCCGTTCGGCATGTAGTCATACATGAGTAACCTCGTGTTCCGATTCCAACAACAACCCAAGAACCTAACGATGTTCTTATGGCGGATGGAGCCTAGGGTTTTCACCTCCGCTGAGAACGAGTCCCGGACCCCACACTTGTCATCGGTAAAACCGTCTGGTGAAGGCATTGTTGTCAAAGGCCAAAGCTTCTTCACGGCGATCACATCACCGTTTTCCATGTCGGCACGATAGACCACACCGGAACAACCTTTTCCGATCACATTGGAATCAACTAAGCATCTCAAAACTTGATCAACGGAAAAATTTAGTTTCTGAAACGGAGTGAATTTCCACGGCCACGAATCTCCCATCTCTGAATCATCATCGCTTCCGATAGTCCTTCGCGCCCGAATCACTGCGATCGTTCCCATCATCACCATTGCAATAGTCATGGTGATAAGCAATGCAAGTGCTAGCTTGATCCTCCTTGACCTCCTTGCTCCATTTCCATTTCTCTCCATCCCGGTCCCACCAATGAAGCACGATTCAAGCCCAAATGAGCATAAACCTTGGTTTCCAGCCAAATCGGAAGCGGGTAACTGTCGAAACAGCTTGTTGTCCGGTAAATAACCGGTGAAATTATTGTAAGAAACGTTGAGAGAGACAAGAAATTCAAGGCTGGAAAGAGGACTCAAATCCCCCGAAAGTGTGTTGTGGGAAAGGTCAAGTATGGAAAGCTTGTTGAGTGCTGAAATTTGGGTTGGTATTTTCCCGGTCAGTCCATTGCAACTGAGGTTTAGAGCAATTTCAAGTGCCTCAATTTGACAAATCTCAACTGGGATACTTCCAGTGATTTCATTGCTGCTTAAATCAAGCAACTGGAGGCTAGTACAGAGCCCAAGGGACGGAGGAATTGTCCCGGTGAACGAATTCCCGCTCAAAATGAGCTTATTCAACGAAACAAGACGCCCAAAACTCGCTGGAATCTGACCCGTAAACTGATTACTCGAAAAATCCAAGACTTGTATTCCAGAAAGAGATGAAAGTGAATTAGGCAGGGGACCTTGCAATGTGTTATTACTCAAGTCCACCATTTGCAACTCTGTGCAATTCCCAATCTCGTCCGGAACCGACCCAGAAAGCCGGTTTCCGGACAAATCAAGAAAGTTCAGTCCCTTCAAACCCCCAACTCCAACAGGGATTTGACCCGTGATCCGATTGCTACCCAATCGGAGCCTCACTAGAGAGGTACAATTCCCGATTTCTTCAGGGATTGTACCCGAAATGTCATTGGAAATCAACAAAAGCTTTGTCAAATTCCTCAGCATAAACAAACCAGGAGGAATAATTCCCGTAAGAGAATTGTGTGACAAATCAAGTAACTGGAGGTTACCACAGTTTGCTAAGCTAGAAGGTATGCTTCCTTCCAGTTGATTTTCCCACGCAAAAAACACAGCAAGATTTTTCAAAAAACCCAACTCGGATGGAATCAAACCAGAAAACTGATTAGTATCGAGTTGTAACTGGATTAAACTCGAAGCGTTCGAAAGGACCGAAGGGATCGAACCGGAGACATTATTGTTACTAAGCATTAGCTCTTGGAGCTGAAATAAACCACCAAAAGACACAGGAATAGACCCAGATAAGGAATTCAATGAAAGGTCAATCAGTTTCAAGTTACTACAGTTCCCAATCTCTTGTGGAATTTCTCCCACTAAGTCATTCTGCCACAAAAACAACTGTTCTAGTTTACTGAGTCGACCCAGTGAGTTCGGAATTGAACCCGAAAGACCGTTTTCGTATAAATACAAGTTGACAAGCTCAGAACAGTTACCGATCTCAGCTGGGATTTCACCCGACAGCATTGTTGTATAAACGGATAGAGTTTGAAGCTTACTGAGTCGACCCAGTGAGTTCGGAATCAACCCGGAGACCCTGGTATCAGCCAAACCCAAAAACGTCAAGTTGCTGCAGTTTCCAATCTCGTCTGGGATTTCTCCACTGATGTCCTTGTTACCTCCCGCACGAAGAACTTCAAGACTCGTTAACCGACCCAGTTCACCCGGGATCGGCCCGGCGAGTTGGTTATCATACAGGAGGAGGTTTTTCAGGCTCTGGCATTGGGCTAACTCAACAGGAATTTTTCCAGTGAGTTGGTTGGAGTTCAAGATCAAGTCTTGGAGCAGTTTAAGGTTCCCAATGGATGGAGGAATGGGTCCCACGAGGCTGTTTGAGCTGAGGTCAATTGCCGTGAGCAAGCTACAGCTACCCAAATCGTTGGAGATTGGTCCGGTGAGATTTGCGCCGGAGATGGTGAGTTTGGTGAGGTAAGGAAACGAAGAGAGGTTTGACGGAAAGGGAATTTGGAGTGGGATGGACTGGATGGTAATTTCGGTTATGTAGCTTTGTAGGTTGCATTTGATGAAGGTCCAGTTGCATGGGTTGGGGTTTTGAGTGTTCAAAGTGGAAGGTAATGGTGGTGGTGAGGTGTTTAGCCATGACAACAGTATTGAAGCTTCTTGGTTTGCTGTGGAGAAGGTAAAAAGGGTAGAAAAGTAAAACAGAGTGAAGCAGAAGAATGAAGAAGAAGAAGAAGAAGAAGAAGAGAGACAAGGATTTGGTTTGAGTTTGTTATTTGATTTGGGTTTTGGGAAGGGAGAGAAGAAGAGGGAGAGGGAATGCCTTGGGAAGGGGATAGACATTTGCCTCAATTTCCAAAAATTTCTTCTTGGGTTTGTGGCATTTGGTTTTTTGGGGTTCTGGGTTTTTGGTGGGTTTCTCTTTCTATCTCTATAGTTGTATCTGTGTCTATGTATATGTAAGTTGGGTTTAACTTTTAAGGCTTTGTTTGGTTTGAACTACTCAAGATTTGAGAGAGAGAGAGAGAGAGAGAGAGAGAGAGAGAGAGAGAGAGAGAGAGATCTGTGCAGTAAAAAAATGAAAGGAAACAAAGGAGAAACGGACAGTTGAGGAAGGGAAATTGATAAAGAAATGGGAGGGAAAGGAGAAGGGAATACCTAGAGATGAGTGAGGGGGCAGAGAGCTGCTGCTGCACCACCACTCCCACCACCTCCTCCCACCATCCCCACCTAGGATGCCTGACTTCTCTCTCACTCTCTGTAAAATGGTAAATTGTAGAGTATAATAATATATATATGGACTTGGATTCTATGCGTATCGAAATCGGAGGGCGCTGTGCACTCGGCGTAATGTGCACTCGTCATTGGTACATTGTGATAATTGATCTGAACAGTTCATTTTATAGTACCGACAATGCTGAACACTTACGAAAAATTGTAGTAGAAGTATTGATTAGGCGTGCTTGTTAGTTATGCAATCGAAACACATTTGTCTTTCGAAGTTTGAATATTTATACGCCCTAGTTATTTGAAACGAAAGATGTATATGCTAATATCTGATCAACTTGTTTTTTTTTTTCGTTATGGAAGATTTAAGCAGGCTTGATAAGTTAAGCGACTCAAATCATTGAAATAGCACGGTGTAGGCTTACATCAGGATTTGCACTATACAATTCCAACAACGTACATGTGTGAATCAAGATATTTTCACGTTTTATTTTCGTGTGAATATCTCTTACATATGTGATGTTTTTAGAGTCGTTTATTTTGTAGTTCTCCATATATTCTTCTTACAAAAATAATGAGTTACTCGGAAATCCTTAGGCCTTGTTTGATTCAGGTATTAGAAGCCTGGGATAGGACTAGGTGCTTCTAATCCCTCCTAATCCCTTGTTTGGTTCCCAAAAATGTGCCTGGACAAATAATCCTGGGACTAAAATTATCCCTATATGTATGGTATTGTGTAATCCCATGGATTACCAATCCCGGACAAAATCACGCGGAAGGTTGTCAGCCACATATTACAAATATGCCATTGAAATATTTCAAGCCCTCAATCTCTGTCTTCTCCCCTTTCATTCCGCCGCATCTCAATCTCTCGCACTCCTCCGCTCCATCATCGTCGTTCTTCTTCTCCATTTTACTCCAAAACATACCAGATCCTTGATTCTCTCTTTCTCTCTCAATCGAACCATGTGGGGTTGGTTTTATTTGAAGAAATCACCTCAAAAAATAGAGGAATCTTGTGTGTGTGTGTTTTTTTTCCTGGGAATCTGTAGTGAAATGATTCTCTTTTTTCTTCCATTGAAGCTTCAGAATCAAATTCAAAACTTCAGTTTTGGTCCGATTTAGTGTGGGTTTCGACTTTTTATTATGAGAGGCCGTCGTTCGAAGTAGATGATGTTGTGGGTTTCACTGGTTTTGGTTTCAGCGGTGGTTATGGGAGAATCCAAGTATCAGGTCGTCGTGGGTTTCATGGTTTTAAGCTTTTTCAGATGCAGAGATGGAGTATCATGGTTCACTGGTATTTGGTAGGCCAAATTTCTTATATTTGTTATTCCTTTTTCCTTATTTTCTTCCCTTTTTCAATTTCGTCACTTCACTGGAATTTGAAATTCTGGTGATCATGAAAAATTAATGTTAGGACATTTTTAAGAATGATGTTTGAATTTAAAAGTTTTAATTGGTTGGAATTGGTTTGAGAGATTAAGAGAGATAAATAAATAGTCCTGAAATTAGTTTTAAGGAACCAAACATGGGATTGGCCGAAACATGGAATATCCCGATGTTAATCCTACACGAATCGAACACGGGATTGTGTGTGATTCCGTACTAAATTAGTCCTAGGACAAATAATCCAGGACTATCAATCCCAGGATTGTCAATCCTACGTATTTTAGTCCGGGAATCAAATGAGGCCTTAAAGATTTTGTAACATATTTCTTTCATAGAAAATTAACGGAATGTCCATTTCTCTTGTCGATCGGACAAATTCTCATATTTGAAAAACTTGATATTTACTCTAAGGATAAACGAATCTTGATTTACAAAATAAATACCTTGGATATAAGCAAATACTAGAACCATGGTGAGTTTCGTTTTGAGCATGAGAAACCACATTAGAGTTGCACATGAGAGTATCATCCCTCCTCCTACATGAATAGTGAATACAGAAAGATTAAACATTTGAAAGGAGGGCAGATTAGTCAGGTGGTTAGATTGGGTATTGGGTCACGCGCACATAAAGATTAAATTAAACATTTAACAGCTGTACATTATTGCTTAGTTGAGGTTTGAATTTTTTAAACACAAACCAGTAATGAACACAGGAGAGTGAGAGCTGTTAGCTCCAAGCCCAAGTCAGTGTTTTACTTTGTTCTCCTTCCACCAATTCTAAACTCCTTTATACTCCTATATACTCCCTCCGTTCCTATTTGTTTGTTCACTACGAAAAGCCGTGTCACTTTTCAAATAAAAAAATAAAGTGTTTTCGTGTATCATTTTTCAAAATTTTTTACACCGAATTAAAGTACTCATCGTGTACTTTAATTCGGTGCGAAAAAATTTGAAAAATGATACACGAAAGCACTTAATTTTTTGATTTGAAAAAAGGCAAGAGAGAGAGGGTCGGACAAACAAATAGGAATGGAGGGAGTATATAGGAGCGGTTTCGGGGACACAATTATCTCTGATCCCCTTTCTTTCTCACTCGCTACTTTGGTCATTGGGAGTACTATTTTTAGGCTCCTCTCTAGCATTGTGTTGTGTAATCCTGCTCATTAGTATAACTGGACCAGGCCATACTTTGATGATTGAATCTATTCACTATGTATAGCGTGTCTAGAATTTTAACCAAATTAAAAATCACGTCAATCTAACGTAATAATAATAATAAAAAAAACAAACCTTGATACCGAATCTAAACCCATTGTTTTATTGCATTCTGCTATATCAAAACGCCTTTGTTCCTGGCCGATTAATCTCAAATAGTTCCCTGTTGGCTTGTGAATTTTCCCATCTGATAGAGCACTCTAAAATGGGAAGAAAGTTCAAAGCCGCTCTCAAATTGGATATGAGTAAGGCCTTTGATCGCGTCAATTGGCGTTTCCTTGATCATGCTCTCCATAAGATGGGTTTCTCCGACTGATGGGTCAATCTCCTCAACCAATGTTTCTCTACTGTTTCTTTCTCCCTTTTGCTTAATGGTAACCCGTCAGAGAAATTTTTCCCTCAAAGAGGCCTTCGTCAAGTGGATCCACTCTCCCCTTACCTCTTCATCATTTACCTAGAGACGCTCTCCTGTGTCCTTAACCAGCAAAATGAAGAAGGCAAATGCAAAGGCCTACAGCTTTCCAGGAATGGTGTTTCCCTTTCCTATCTATTCTTTGCAGATGATTGCCTTATATATTTTTTAGCCCTCCCTCGAAAGCTATGGTTTCCTTAAACAAGCTCTAGACAATTTCAGTCGCTTCTCTAGACAATGCATTACCTGACAAAAGTCTCAGATTACCTTTAGCCCAAATGTTCCCCCTACCTTCTCCAGAAGGTTTTGTAGCTTTTTTCATGTTCCCATCAGCTTTGAGCCAGTTCCATACCTGGGGCTTCCTCTCACTACTTCACCCAACAGGCGTGAGTTCTTCAACTTCATTGTGGAAAAGGCCCACAAGTCTCTTGCGAGTTGGAAAGCTGATTTATCTCAGGTTGGGAAGCTTTCTCTTATTAAATCCGTCATGTCAGGCCTTCCGCTCTATCTATGCTCTTCTTACAAAATTCCAACCTCCACCTATGACAAGCTTAATGCCATCTCTGCTACTTTTTTTGTGGAAAGCTAGGGATTGAAAACCTATTCACTGGCTCTCATGGAGAAAACTTTCAGCCTATAAGAATGAAGGAGGTTTGGGTATCCAGGATATGAGACTCTTCAATCAAGCCATCTTAGCAAACCAATGTTGGAGACTGCTTAATAACCCATCCCTCCTTATCTCCAAAATCCTCCTACCGAAATATTGCTTAAAAGTCAACTTTCTGAAGATCAAACCTCACTCAAACTCCTCTTGGGCTTGGAAAAGCATCCTTTATGGTCATGACCTGATTGCCGATCATATTTCCTGGAAAGTTGGCAACGGAGAATCCATAAATCTTCTCCATGATAGATGGATTCCGGACTGGAATATTCCACTCAGTCAGCTTCTCCCCTATGTTGGTCCAGATGATCTCTCTCTCCTTTCTACTTAGCCCCTCTCCCAATGGGCTGATATGGGACATTGATAAAGTTTATGACCTCCTCCCTCGTTTTCTCGTCCCCAAGGTTCTTGCAATCAGCCTCCTAACCTTTAGCTGCCCAGACCAATATGTTTGGCCTTACACCTCATCAGGAGAATACATCACCAAATATGGTTACAGGTCTTTATATGATCAACACAGAAGAAATCGTCCCTCCTCGATCTCTTCTTCCTGGATTCATAAAGGACATAACGCACGGAACCTTGTTTGGAACTTGGGACTCCCTAAGCGAGTTAAAGTTTTCATCTGGAAATGCCTCAAAGGCATCCTCCCTATCCGCGGTGGCCATCATACCCGATTGCATAATATCCCTCCTACTTGCCCTTTATGTGGTACTAATAATGAAACTACTGATCACCTCTTCTGCTACTGCAATCTCATGAGGAATATTTGGAACGATGGGGCCCTACTCCACTTTGGGTATTACAAAGACAACATCTTTTAAGAACTGGTTGATGGACTGCATCATCTGCTTCCACAAGGATTATTGACAGTTTTTCCCCTTTGTCTCTATTCTGTGGTCTATTTGGAAGCATAGAAATCAGCTAATTTTCTCAAATCTCCAATTTAACCCTCAGGCTGTTGTGGCAATGGCTAGGGAAACCTCCCATTGGTTCCACAAAGCTTCTTCCTGGCACAACCACAGTCAACGCACTTCAATAGTGCTGCCTTGCAAATTTCCCTCTTTTATTATTAAGCCATACCCATCTTTGATCACGCATCAAAACTCATGGATCCTGCATATTGATGGGGCATGGAAGGACGGACATCCTTACTGCGGTCTGGGCTTTATTGCCAACTTACGTAGCAGAACTCTGATTTCCAAATGGCCGTTTCTTCGTATAGCAATAGCCCTCTCCAAGGTGAGCTCCTTGCTCTCCGGGAAGCAGTTACATGGTCTCTAAAACATAACTTTAATATTGTCTATATTCGTATTGATTGTTTTAATGCTGTCATGCAGTTAGCAGGGAGAAATGATAGTCATCACAAGGATTATTTTTTTATTGACAACCTTATCATGGAGATTAACCGCCTCACTTTTTGCAAGATCTCCAAAATTTCACGAAAAGAGGTTAATAGAGCTCATTTCCTTGCCAGACAAGCCCTTGCTGAGTTCAGGGATGGAGCCAGGATTTCATATCCGAGGGGGCCACAACATAGACAACAAAATTTTAGAAACACGATATCTAAGTGCTCTTAACAAATGTCTTGATAATACCCAATGCAAAACACAATATTTAAGTGCTCTTAACAAACCAAAAGCAACGAGAAAGTAAAATAAATAAAATTATCTCAATGCGTTACTTCAACCATGCGTTACCTCAACCAAATTACATCAGTGGCCCGAAACTTTTGTTCTAACATGTGAAGATTGCTTTAGTTTCAATTTTGGCAGGGGGCCAATCAAGGTTTTACACTATTAAAAAAAAAAATTGCAGTGGCTATTTTGGATTGGGCAGGGGCCTTGGCCCCTAATAGCCAAAGGGCGCCTCCGTCCCTGGCTGAGTTCATTCTCCATCCAGATATAGGGGATGGAGGCCAACTTATCCAGGACGCTTCCTGATTTTTGTTTACTTTTGTTGTTGGTTTGTAATTTAATACTTTAATACCTTGCTACTTTGTTTGTTCCCCTGCTTGCTGGTTGTATGGAAATTCTCTCTTTTGGCTAAAAAAAAAAACACCTTTATTATCCAAATGTGGAGCTAGTCCAGGGATTGATGAAAATTTAAGTGTTGAATGGGCGAACATTAAGGTTTCGTTTGTTTGACCGTAAAATATTTTCCTATAAAATATTTTACTTATTTCCCAGTGTTTGATTGTACAAATCATACATAAATCATTTTTTCCTTTAAAATTTTTTTGGGCTACGGTGGTAGATTGACTTACGGTGATAATCTCGTAAGTCATTTTCCCGTGCGCGCTGCCACTACTATCTACACCACCGCTTCGGTCTCTAATTTGGTCCAAGACTCTCATTCTCTCTCTCCTCCTAAAACTTGAAATCAACTCTCTCTCTCTCTCTCTCTCCTACCACCAATTGTTCTCTCTCCTCCTTACTTTGTCTCTTTTGAATTGAAGGATAACTTGATTATTGTTAATGAATGTTGGAGAAAGGTTTTGTTACCAAGGGTAATATTTTCCGATTACCAACCAAACACTCGAAAATAAATACGGAAAAAGTTATTTTTGGTGAAATCATTTTACATGAAAAATATTTTACTCTGAAAAATATTTTATGTCGAAACAAACGGAGCCTAAAAAAATTAAAACATCTAACATGGCATCAATTACGCCATTACAAATTTTGAAAAAAAAAGCAAATTATTTATCATATTTTTGTTATCAACCTGTACAATTACACATTATGATCATATATATAAAACTACACAAGTGAATATTGTGCACTTGTATCTATTTCAAAAGCAAAATACGTACCTAGTGTTCTATTACTATGTAGAAGTATAAAAGTCTCAAATTATTAAGTTTGGTTGGTAATTCTGAGATAAGTTTTGGAGATAAAAGTTTGTATAGGATTGCATAATTTTTCTTCTTTAAAGGCTAAGTTTCCGTTCGATTTTAGCAACCCAGTTGCTAAAATCAACTATGATTTTAGCAAATGAGTTCAACAGGTGCTAAAATCATAGTATTTCAAATCAAAAAATTAAGTGTTTCCGTGTATTATTTTTTGAATTTTTCACACCGAATTAAAGTACACGAGGAGTACTTTAATTTGGTGCGAAAAAAATCAAAAAACAATACACGGAACCACTTCATTTTTTGATTTCAAAATCATGATTTTAGCACCTGCTAAAATCATGGTTGATTTCAGCAACTGGGTTGCTAAAATCTTTTGAAAAACTATGCCTTTTTTAACATTTTAACAAACTTTTTTACTTTTTGAATAGAGATACACAATATGTATTCAAAAAGTAAAAAATAAATAAAATTTTTATTAAAGACAAAAAAACACAGATGACGACAGAGTGAAAACTTTGAGAGATAACTAAACTAAACTTAAAACCAAACAAAGATGGGCGGGTTTTAGATTTTACAAAATAAAAAAGAAAAAGTACTACAATTATGAAGAGAATTTTATAATTTGGATAGGTCAACGGTCGCCTAGACTCATCCGTCCCTCCGTCCGTCCTTGGGATCTACCATGGAAGCGGTCACCACAGGCTGTGTAGTGGTGCCAAACGGCACAGTTTTGGTACCCATTCTAAGCTTTTGCAAAATGTAATTTTGTGGGGCCCACTTTCGGGTCCCACACAAACGATCCGAACCGTTAAATAATTTTAAAATAATTATTAAGGTGATCTCGGAGAAAATTAGGCAAAGTGGATATTTTTACGTTACTCATCTATTCTTTGATTTTCATTCAGAATTCAGGACCCTACCAGTTTGAAAGAACCTTTAGGAAAAGTTATAAAATTGTGGGCTTGGAAGATCATTGATTTGAACCATAAGAGTCGTAGGGCTCGTTGAGAAGAGTATCTAGTAAAAAAAATTATCTTGTTCGGACATCGATAGATATAAAAAAAAAACACATATTTTTAGTGTTTTGATACCTATTGATGTCCGAACAATATAATTTTTTCACTAGATACTCTTCTCAATGAGCCCTACGACTCTTATAGTTAAGATTAATGATTTTCCGAACCCACAATTTTATAACTTTTCCTGAAAGTTCTTTCAAACTGGCAGGGTCCTAAATTCTGAATGAAAATCAAATAATAGATGAGTAACGTAAAAATATCCAATGGGCCTGATTTTCTCCGAAATCACCTTAATAATTATTTTAAAATTATTTAACATTTCGGATCCTTTGTGTGGAACCCGAAAGTGGGCCCCACAAAATTACATTTTGCAAAGGCTTAGTTTTGGTACCAAAACTGTGCCATTTGGCACCACTACACAGCATGTGGTGACTTGGTCACCACAGGCCCCTCGCTTCCATCTACCATTTATACACATACATGTATATCCTATAGATTAAATAGACAAGATTATTTGTCGAAATTTAAAGAGAGCTAAATATGGGAAAACTCAAGCATATATTAATAATTCTGGCAACATTTAGAAGTCCAATGGCTTGTGTTTTCTCTCAATCCAACAAGTGTAAATTGATGCATTATTATGCTTAAACAGACTACAAAGTGTGATCAATTATGATGGAAGATTGCTAATCACGCAAGCCCTGCCTGCATCCCATTCCATGCGCATAATTAAGCGTGGTTCAACACCCCAAAAAAAACAAAATTATCTTAACCAAATGTTCCTCACTTTATTTATTTATCGAAAAATTCAACCAATTATGGCGCGTTTTACGCACGCACCGCGTTAGCGCGTGGATTAGCATTCTTACTAAAAATATTTTGACCTGACAAATTTAAGAGCATCCATCGGAATTTGCAACTAGGGCTAGATCCAATGCCATTTGTGTATTTATTATGTGTTTTTTGAAACAATCTTTTGACATATCTATCTCTTTTCTTTTCTAAATGGCATTAGTTATGGAGAATATAGACTTTAGTGGAGAATCACTATATTATATGTTGTATTTTATAAAGTAAAAGTCTGCTATGCACCTCCTATATTATAATATAATGTAGGGCAGAAAATTGTACTCCATTATGTGCATAACAATTTGAAGGGCTCCACAGCCTCCACTAACGTTCGTTTAGCCAGTTTTGAATAGGGTTGCATGACTTGAGCTACACGCAAGCAGTTCGTGGTTTGATTTGTTAAGACTCGGCTCAACTTGTTTTGTAGTCAAGCAGAGTTTGAGCTTGAGTTTTAGGCTCGTTTAGTACACCAACTCGGTAAGGCTCAACTCACATATATAGGTTCGGCTCATTTAAGGAGACTCATTTAGTAAATTACCTTTGCTCGGCTCGTTTACGAACGAGCCAAACTCAAGCTCGATTTTTGACTTGTTTACTAAACGAGCTGATCTCGAGTTCTACAGAGCTCAGCTCATTTACAACCCTAAACTTTTGAACATTTTATCAGGCGGCTAGTTGCCTGGTATATATTATTTTGTCAATTTGAAACGTTGATCGGATAGTTGCCTGATTGGTTGTATACTTGTATTATTTGCTCCTTTAGTTTTCTTAGTACTTAACAAATACTAACATGTCTTGTTAAATATACATATTAATTGCTTTGCGGCCTAAACTTCTACTCCCTCCGTACAAAAAATTTCGTCTATTCTGGACATTTCATAGAATTTTTATTTTTAAATATACAATATTTTAAATATGAAATATGAATTTTATTCGATAAATATTGATTAGTTTGTTAACCAAAGTTTCCAAAATCATAGAAAATATTATAGATTGAAAAATATAAGCAATATAAAAACGTCAAGTATACCGAAAATCTGCACTAGAAATTTGGGATGGAAGGAATAGTATTTGCACTGATAAATATCAGTGATCCGAACATGATTCTATAACAAAAAGTCTCTCTTTTTTTTTAACAACAAAAAAACTTTCTCAATGATCACATCGGGACTAAAAATTCTCAACATCATTAAGATTAGAATTAAGATCCTCTCGTATGATCATAATTTTTCATGTGGCCTCTAACATAAAGCAAAACATGATCAATCGCGATCTCATTTGATTATCCGAGCCATTCAGTTTTCGGCTCATTGCGTTAGTCATATGATGCAAAAATTGGATCGAACGAACATCAATATTTGGGTAAATGAAGCATATTTATCATGATAGTAATAGAGATCTAGACTCTGGCTTTTTATTTCTCGTTAGACAAATGAATCAACCAAATATTTGCCGATATCTAATTGACTTGAATTTTAGCATGCACAATAAACACGTTGAGACTTATAGCTGAACAATTCGAATCATCAGATAGATCCATTGTGAACCCCGTTTTACAGCACTTAAGAAATCATACGAGTGACCCACACATGAGAGAATCCCGATTCTAAAAGTTTAAGATTATTATTAGTGGAAAAAATGTCAAAACCATTTCATCTAAAGACATTAATGTCCCTCATTATCATGACGGAGCTCTCTATCTATGACTATAAATAATTATAGCTCCACAAATTGGGGATGGCATAATCTAAAAAGTCCTTAACCTATACAAATCTTATTAGTAATCAACTTTGACCATGACAGCATGATCAATGATGGGGGTCGTTAATCAAGTGGCTAGGGAACTCTCTATCTACGAAGTGGGGCCTACCAAGAAAAGTGGACCAATCCTGCACTTTAAAATCATCAAAGTAGGTTTTTGGAGGAAAAATTGGCATAGAGATGAAGGGAAAAAAACAAGCCTTGTCCCAAGCTATACACGTGTGTGTGTACCTACTACCTATGTATGTATAGGAAGCACTAAATTGTCTGCTCATGATAGTCCTGCTTACTCGGTTTTAATCTGAACCGGTCATTGCATAAGGTTATAGCGATTGAATTATTCATATGCAAAATTAAGTTTTTTATCCAAAAAAAATGTAGACTGCCAATTCATTGCTTTTCTTAAAGCTCTTTTAAAATTGAGAATAAATTTCAATCAATTGACTATTTACACGAGTTTTCCAAAAAAATTTGTTAGGTCCATATTTTAATTTTTTGATTAATCGCTCAGCTCAATGAGACGAAAAAATGCCAAATAACTGGTATTTTGTATATAAGTACTCTTATATGATTTTGTTTTAAAATTTCGGTATGCAATTGTATACTTTTATGATTCATCTCGTCAAGATGTATGATTAATTCCAAAAATTACGATGAAAAGATAAAGGAAGTTGTAAAAGTACCCCAAAAAAAACCCACAAAAAATTATACTCAAGAAAAATTAGGGAAAGTACAAAAAAATAAAATAAAATTACAGCATGCAAAAAAAAACAGTGAGACCTATGATAGGCCCAAAGCGCACGAATTGCATAGGGCAATCCAACAAAGTAACCGCAGACAATCCGAGTCCAAATGATAAACAAGAATTTGGTGCAAAGGTCGAGTGGAAGGGTAGCTTTATGAGCACAATCCCTGATTTTGAGGCATATCACGTGACCGAGGAGAATCCAAATTTCTTCCCACTAATTACCCTGACTAAACCAAACCCACCTTTGAATTTTTTGACAAAACATATTAAAGTGATATGGATAGCATAATTTGATCTACTAAAGTGATATGGATAGCATTATTCATAACCCAAAAAAATAACTGAGTACATCATTTGATGTATGCCAAATATATATCAGCTCTCGTGAGACTCATTGAGTTCCGCGTTAATAATCGGAGCCGTTCGGCTTATTTAAAATATGTTTTTATGAGTTCTTGTAAAAAATAAACTAATTCAGGTATTGGTAAAGATTTGATCGATTTTCGTTCCTGAATTTGCTAGGAAACAAATTAAATGAATGGATCGAGCCTTTCCGACATACAAATGAGCTTATTTTTAAAAAAAGTGCCTATAAAATAATAGTTAAAAAACATTAAACGGCTCCGATCTTTAGTATGAGATTCCGAGATGAGTCTCACACAAGGTGGTGTATCCATGGTTAGGCTCATAACTATTCATAAGGATGTAGCCCCGAGAGCTACTCCGGTTGGTTCATGGTTTACTTTCCATAGAATTGACCAAGGTTCGATTTTTGGGATCAGATCGTAAGAAGTGATTTTTCTTTAATCCACAGTCCCGACATAGATGAACTGCCCTTGACAGACTTTAAAGGAAATCAGTCGAGATGCGATAAGCTAGTTCGGACTTGAAAGAAGAAATTATTCACAAGGATGTGATTCCATGTATATAGGACCCCCTAAAACAAGTATAATAAGGTCCATAAAAAATAAAGCTAAACGGCGCTGCCCACAGCCCCTATTTTTGGGTCGTGACCTTGGGAAGCTCCCAAATGGAATCTCTACACGTTTTTTTCTGTCAATAAAACCTCACCACTCACCAGCCCCAACCCATCCCTTCTTTGTCACTCTCACTCACACGTCACCTCTTTTTTTTTTTTTTTTTACATAAAGGCATCACATATACAAACGGAAATTTTACCAAGTGGGCAGTAAATGAGTTAATGTACCATTCCAAATAAAAATTAGTTGGTAATTACACAAGCAGAATATTGGGAAGGTAATTGATATTCACACTCCCCAAATTGATAGCCACACCCCCTTTCTTGTCTTTTAGTGAAGTTTTTACACATAAAAACTTTACTAAAAGACAAGAAAGGGGGTGTGACTATCAATTTGGGGGGTGTGGAAATCACTCCCCTATTGGGAATTCTATGCTATTTTTAGGTGTCAATGATTATTACAAAATGGATATTTCGTAATTCGTAGAAAATGGATTTGTGAATTGTGGAAACTTTATAACTAACCCATAAAATAAGCATCATCGACGGGGAGATGTGTGAACTCTTTGTTCAATGACGATTGTAACAAAAGTCAACCTTTTTTTATGAACCGAAGTCTGGGCTGCTTGTGATATCGCTAATTCAAAGAGTAATAACAATTTGGAACATGCAAAATAATATAAGAGACGAAACAATTTGGAACTAAGGGAGTAACTCGATTAGTGCGATTAACATCTATGTAGATTCTAGTTTTAATGATGAATTGTGACAAATGTCAGCTTTTGTATGTTTGAAGTGGTAGGAGAAAAACCGTAAAATTAATGAAGTGGCTTCAGGAACCGTATAATGCATGTGTTGCAAGATATTGTCTATCAACATGCTTTTAATTAGAGAGGTCTAATTGGGCTTGGTGAAGCTCTTAAAAAAAAAAAAAAAGAAGCTATAAATGAACCCACTTTTAGCAATTTGAACAATCTCTTATTGAATTGCTCATGCTTGAGATCAGACTACACATATAAACTATAGTCACCAATGAGGGGTTGGTTCGGTGGTTGGAAATTTTAATAGGACAAGGCCCAGGTTTAAGTTTTCATAGTCATCGGGGCTAAACATATTTCTAACACCACTCACACGTGGTGAGACCTTAGTTTCGGTCCCGACATAGGTGTGATAGAGTCCCTTACAGATAGATGTGTGGTGTGACGGGACAATACTCTCTGGCGGAGGTGACGGGGAACCATACCTGCAATTCCATTTTAAGCAACAAAAAAAAAAAAGACATAAACCATAATCATGAAAGATACAAGTTGATCAGATGACCATCGCGATGCAAGAAGCAATCGAATGTTGTTAAGACTCCATAAATTTGCAGGATAGTAGTGGGGTTTTCAGGAATTGCATGAATTTTGTTGAGACTCCCTCATGGAATTTGTTTTGTCTATATTTTGAGTAGGGGTGTAAACCAGCCGAGTTGAGCTGTGTTCGAGCTCGGCTCGAGTGTGAATGAGCCTATCTTTTAACGAGCCGAGCTTAGTTCATTTATTAAATGACCCTATGTAAACAAACCGAGCTTGTACAAACAAGCCGAGTTTTTTTTAACCGAGTTGAGTTTTGGAACTCGGCTCGTTTACCAAACAAGCCAAAAACTCGAGCTCGATTTCAGCTCCATTACTAAACAAGCAGAGCCTCGAGCTCTTTGTGAGCATTTAGTCTCTATGTTGTTATTAGTTTCTTCCATTTTTGGATTCAAGAACAACAAACCATAGGGTTCTAACCTTTTTTTATGATGGAATCACCTCTGATGATCTTCATGGAACATCTCGATCGAACGGTCGAGATGAGAGCCCGAACTTTCATAGCATAGAGGTGCTTTGAACACCTTAATTAGTTTCACATATATTTTAGCTAGGTTTTTGTCTGTTTTGGAGTTTGAGTGTTTGGGAGTAGATAATTGTTTTGAAAAAATGCATTTTGAGAAATGAACTGTTGTAAAATTCCAAAATCACCTGTAGATCCGCTTTTGATTCTCATTACAAGTTTGCCCACTATTTTCTGCAAAAATCTATTTTGCACATTACTATTCATATTAGGAAAGTGCATTAAATTTGGTGACTTCCTTGATTGAATAATGTTAAGAGTTTTCTTAAGAATAGAGTCAGTATTAGGGTTTGTCCCTTTGTGGGTCCATTATGGTAAGGCTCCTTTAAATGAAGACCATCATTTGTGGAGATTAGGGATCTTTTTGTTGTTGGTGCTTTGATATTAGGATTTTTATGGTTATCTCTTTGGGTTCCACCTCTAGGATTTGTTCTCCCTATCGGATTCCATCATAAATTTGTCCCTGAATATCATTTGGTGGTTTTTTGTGATTATACGGATTATAGCTAGCTATTTATATTCTCTTCTCGTTCATAGTGAATTTATCTTCCTCTTTGCCCGTAGGGTACGTTTAAGCTTTGTAATTGAACAGAACTATGTAAATCTTTGTGTTCTTACCGGTAATAAATCTCTTTGGCTTGTTTTTATTCTCTATACTTCGTCATCATAACAATTCAAATGTTTTCACAAATTTTAGATATTATCTAAAAATATATAATTATAGTCTAAAATTCAAAATTTAAATAATAATTGGTTCCTGAACACTTTCATAATGGAAGTGGGGAAGGTGCAATGTGCTCCACCGTGTAGCGCATATCACAACCGTCCATCTTGGCAATCAATGGTCAGGATTCGCCAAAGTTTTCTTACCGGTAATAAAGCACTTTAACCGATAAGAAAGTATCTGCGAATCCGAACCATTAAAAACATTTTTGGACAATTAAGATGCTGCGCCGGGTTCCTTCCATAATATATTTGAGAATGAAAGTGGCCTAAACTTCCGTAGGAAAATTTATTGGTGTCATATGCAGATGGACACATATGAATCATTTAGAGGAAACCAGGGTCAGAACATTTAAATCTTTTTTACTCGACCCCTCAACTGGACATTCATAATACTCTGTGGCTCACTTTTGGTTTTTCTCATTTTTAGACGGCCATGGAATGTTTTGTGTGGGGACTTTGATATGTTACATACGTAGTCAAGGGATGGGCCCAAGCCCACTCTGCCTTCAAAGTATTCGTAAGATGGGGCTCGAGGAAGTTTGGTAAGAGACTTGTTTGACTAAGTTTTTTTGGCATGAATTCGAATTATGAAGGGGCTCATGGTAGGGTAGTAGTATTTAACTTTTTATTTTTATAGCTAGTTGTCCAAACCAGCTCATACGCATGCACCTCGAGGATAATGTTATTGACAACGGTCTGCCTCAAGGTCACTGCAGGTTTATGATTATTATTAGTAGCTAATATTTAGGACCCAACACATGAGGAAGTCGACTTTAATTTTGTTTTTGAAAAGAAGGGGAAGTCACATTTTTTGTTGCCACAGCTACACCATGGTATTTTAATTAGTAGGAGTAGTTAGCAGTTATAGCTGCAGATCGACGTTGTTCTATCAACTTGAACTTAGAACTTTTTTATGGGTGTAGAGGTCTCCTTCCACCATCACTTGGGTCAGAGCTTTGCTTGGGACCAGGGGGAAGTGTTAGGCAGCTTGGAGCTACACAGCGTGTAGTGCACGCGTAGCGGCAGCGCTCCAGTGGCGCTCTGATGATCGGAAACGTTCACTGTGTAGAGCTCGTCAAGTAGAATAAGTTTGCCAAAAATTAGCTCGATCGAATATCGTTTAGTGTTTCATCGGAACACATTTAACTTAGCAATAATGGGTTCTAGTGGTTTGATCTAGTGTTTCTAATCCATTGTTTTTAAGATAATAATGCTCCGATGAGGTACTTAATGATATCCGAATGAGCTAATTTTTGGCACACTTCTTTTACTCGACGAGCTATACATAGTGAATGTTTCCGATCATCGGAACACCGCCGAAGCGCCGCCGCCACGCGTGCACAACACGCTATGCAGCACCAAGCTGCACAACACCTCCCCTCGTCCCTTTGCTTGAACAAAGTCTTTTTGGACCGATGTTTGTACTTCGAATAGCATTCTCCCATTTGAATATTAGGGCATTAGATGTAGCTTCATCAGTAATGAGTGTTTGAGCTCAACAACCTGGTTTGCAAACGAACTGAGTTGTTCATAAGTAGTTTGAGACTTTGCTCACTTAGTAACCGAATAAGCTCAAGTTTTAAGCTCTTATGGTAAATGAGCAGATCTCAACAATCTAAAACTTAGCTCAGCTCCTTTGTATCAGCGCGGTTCCTTTACAGAAGCTCGTTTAGTAAATTAACCAGACTCGACTCGACTCGTTTGTAAACAAGCGAAGCTCGAGCTCGAGTTTTACTCTTGTTTAGTAAACAAGCCAAGCTCAAATATTACAAAGCTCGTCTCGGTTAGGGGTGCTCATGGTCTGGATTAGCATGAATCCAATCCTAATCCGCAAGTCACGGTTTTTTGAAAATAAAAATCCGTGTCCGATCCAAAAGTCTCGCGGTTCAGTTCCAATCCGATCCGCGAGTCACGGATCGGTTCCGAATTTGTCCATGGATTTTCAACTTATTCTTAAAAAAAAAATAAAAAATCATCAACTCAATTTCAAATTTTGCCCCTGTTTGTACCCTACATGAAGAAAATCAAGTAGCAGATGCACTTAGGGGTGTACAAGAAAACTAAAAAAATCGTAAAACCAGACCGACCAGACCGAACCGGTCTACTTGGATTGGTTCTATGGTTTAATGGATTGGTTCTGGTTCTAAAAAAATGAGAACCGGATATTTTGGTTTGGTCCCTGGTTTCATAATTAGGAACCGTGGCTTGAACCGAACCGGTCCATATACATAAGTAAAATATAATATAATATATACACTCATATATATGCCCCCAACTCATTTGATAATTTTGCCAGCTTTAAGTTTTAACGTTGCATCTGCCATATATATCAATAATGATATGCGAGAGTATTCTAATAGTTAGTTTAGTTATTGTTGGAGTTCTTAATTTATTTGTGGGTTGGTTTAGTGGTAGTAGTCTTACGAAGAAATTGCAATAATTTTGTGGACAATTTTTTTAGGCAAATTTTTGAATGCTAACATGGTTTAGAACCGAAAACCGAACCAAACCGGACCGGTCTAATGGTTTGGTGTGGTTTGGTTCCATATGTGTAACGGTCTGGTTATGGTTCTCAATTTTTTGGAACCGTTAGATATGGTTTGGTCCCCGGATTTCTATAAAACCGGTCCAAACCGGACCATGTACACCCCTAGATGCACTATCAGAAATAGAAACCAATCAGAACTACAAACTTATACTAGTACGTTGATAATTCTAATTCACAAACAAAGGCACTAGCAGAAATAGAAGCCAATCAAGACTACAAACTTATCCTAGTACGTAGATAGTTCCAGTTCACAAACAAAGGCAGTTTAGTTGAGTGGAATACAAATACTTCAGTAGTTACATCAAAGTCCAATACAAAAAAACTACATATATATTTACTTTAAAAAAATTATATATGATACAAATCTCATGGTCCGGATTGATTAATCCACGGTTTCAAAATCAAAATCCGTGTCCGGACTGCCAGTCACGGTTTTTTATTTTTTGAATCCGTGTCCGAATCATTAATCCACGGGTAAAATCCAAAACGTGTGGATCGGTTTGGTCTGGACCGAATTCAGTTCTCCAGTTTTTTTGAGTAGCCCTAGTCTCGGTTCCTTTGCACCAGACAACCCTCCTATCCCTTCGAGCTTGGTTGAAATTTCGCTCGGAAGTAGGGAAAATGGTCTGCTTTGGTTCAGTTAGGTACTAAGAATTACAAGAAAAAGCTCGATCTAGCTCGCTCACGAAACATAACAGGCCTTGTATTTAGGGCTTACTGACCCAGTCGAGGATTCTAATAAGTCCAATACACATACCATGTAATTGGGCCAGGTTGAAGCTGACCCAATTCCTGAAAGATGACCAGTTGGGCCTTCTGGGTTCCTAAGACGACCAGTGTGACACTATGACTTATGTCAATTTCACTAATATTTTTTCTAGCAGCAAAGAAAGTAATAGAAACGAAATATTACAAGAGGAAGAAAATAGATAAAATAACAAAAATAGACGGAAGCAGAAACGGTAGTTGGCAAGGTACCAAACTACCGAAATTTCTTTTAGATGAATCAATGACTACAGCCCCATTATCAAAATTTTCATACAAATACTCCCACGTCTTCTTTGTTCTTTGAAAAAATCTAAACGATTCGGAAACCAAAACCGACCTTTTAATGTCTTTTTTTGCCCTTAAAACTTAATCGTTGCGTTGCACGTGAAACTTTCTCCAATTGCTTCTCTAGCTCTACCATAATGATGTGTATTTGTATTTATAAATTTATTTTTAGCATGTTTCGAAAATATAAGCACAAACTTTAAAGCTATGTCTGGGGAAAAAAATTCTCCTCGTACGTCTCCTTAAAAAAAGAGTATGTTATTTTATTTTACTTTATTGTCTTTGATTTTCCCTTTTCATTTTCATTGTCATTATGATTACACAAGTTTTAAATGACTAGGATAAAAATGTTGCAAAGAGAAAAAATATGACTTTATGTATTTGATTAGAAAGAGACCGAGAAAAAATGAAAGAAATCTAAAAGTTATAATACCACCCATTAATTCATTTGAAGTTGTCTTTTTATTCATTGCAAAAACTAAAATGGAAATTTTTACTTTCTCATGAAACTAGTTATCTACAAAATGGAATTTCAAATGCATCATACTTCTTCAATGATCACTTGCTATTAAGGGGTGGTTCTACAATCTAATTCAGCACTTAGTTCTGACGCCACAGTTAATCTTAGAATAATTTTTATAGTTGATGATAATTTTTTGGGATTTTTTCAAAAACGAATCCCGGACAACACAACTCGTCGGGACCGGTTACACACTGTCGGCAAGTTAGCAAGATATTTCTTTTCTTCCCTAGCATTTAATTTTGATAACTGTACACCTGCCTCTCTTGAAATAGCATAATAATAGTTAGGGGTGTACATGGTCCGGTTTGGACCGGTTTTATAGAAATCCGGGGACCAAACCATATCTAGCGGTTCCAAAAAATTGAGAACCATAACCAGACCGTTACACATATGGAACCAAACCACACCAAACCATTAGACTGGTCTGGTTTGGTTTGGTTCGGTTTTCGGTTCTAAACCATGTTAGCATTAAAAAATTGCCAAAAAAAAATTGTCCACAAAATTATTGCAATTTCTTCGTAAGACTACCACTAAACCAACCCACAAATAAATTAAGAACTCCAACTATTAGAATACTCTCGCATATCATTATTGATATATATGGCAGATGCAACGTTAAAACTTAAAGCTGGCAAAATTATCAAATGTGTGGGGGTATATCCGTATATATATGAGTGTATATATTATATTATATTATATTTTACTTATGTATATGGATCGGTTTGGTTCAAGCCACGGTTCCTAATTATGAAACCAGGGACCAAACCAAAATATCCGATTCTCGTTTTTTTAGAACCAGAACCAATCCATTAAACCATAGAACCAATCCAAGTAGACCGGTTTGGTCCGGTTGGTTTGGTTTCACGGTTTTTTCGGTTTTGTTGTACACCCCTAATAATAGTTCGGGAAAGGCTACAATGCACACCCCTTATTTGGGTGTGTATCATACACACTCCTATAAAAGTTACAAATTTTTTGCAAAAGTTACGAATTTTTTGTAAAAGTTACGATTTTTTTTTTATAAAAGTTACGAGACACACCAAAATGTTACGAATCATAGAAAATGTTATGAATCATATTGCTGAAAAGTTACGAAAAACTAAAAAATGTTACGATTGCCGATGAGGTGGCACAATCTGAACCATACAATAGGTGCATATGGTACACCCAAATAAGGGGTGTGTATTGTAGCCATTTCCTAATAGTAATAATAATAAGGGAGAATTGATATTGGGTCCACTATAACTATTTCCTAACACTTGGGAATCTAATTTGGGGAAAAAAAAATTCAATGCCGAGCAGGTACCACGTGATGCCCGCTCGCGTACATCTGACCATCCAAAAATGCAACGAACGGCCCAGATTAAAAGTGCCAAATGAATTTTAAAAATAAAAATAAAAAAGTATGTTTTTGGACTGCCAAATGTGCGCACATGAGTACAGTTATATCGCTTCGCATTGAAAAATTTCTTCTAATTTGGGAGCTGTATCGGATCCAATGTTTGAGTAGCCCAGGATTAGGAGGAGCGATTTTTTTTTTTTTTTTTATTTCTTGTAAGTTTCTTCCTTTATAGAGGAACGATAAACAAAGTCAGGCCTTTCCATTCCATTAATTTTAGAGAGAGAGCTCATAAATTGAATTCACAATGTTTTCTCTCTCTCCTCTTGTTCTTCAAAACCACTGTAAGTTCTCTCTCTCTCTCTCTCTCTCTCTCTCTCTCCTCTTATATTTTTTATCTTTCAAAGAGCATGATTGACGTTAAGAGAGGGAGGAGAGAGAAATGGAGATGCATACACAGAATTGAATTTCCATTAATTTTTTAGAATTGAATTCTCACTCCTCTTTTTCTCTGTCTAGGATCATAGAATTTGGGAATTTAATTTCTAAATAATAATGGAAGTTACTCTATTGGACTGGATTTGGATATTTGGGGAAGAAAAAAAGGGGGTTAGGTTGGGTCGGGTTGGGTTTAACTAGACTCATTTTTGACCCACCCATTTTCAACCCACCTACTGTTGACCCATATTCAACCCATATCCCATGTCAACCCACTCAAACCCAACCTGACCCAACCCACCCATTTGCCACCTCTACCTTTAATGTATCCTGAAATAGAGCTACTCTACAAAAGCCCGCTCATCATTTAGACCAATTTATTTGGCATACCTAACTCTTCAAATCCATAACATCATTAGCAGACGTGACATCCTTCTAGATTAAGCTCTAATTCCAAGAACCATGGACACGGACACGACATAATATGGACACACAAATACGTCATTTCTCTAGAACTAGGATGTAGAAAAATGGAGGATATGTTCCATTAAGTCTTAATAAGGAAAGTTTCAGTCACGTATCGATATTTTAATCATGAACAACTAAAGTGTCAATCACGTATTGATATTTTAATCATGAACAACTAAAGTATCGGTCGTGTTGCAGAAAGAGTGTATGATACATGTTTAAATTGAGATTCGTCATGGACACAAAATAAAATAGCGGATAGACGTCTGTGCTTCTTAGTTGAAAACCATGTTTTTGCAAGTTCTTCAGTTGCACTAGGATATCCTTATTCCTTACTATTGTTAGTTGTTATGTATAAGCAATTTGTAATTTTGTACAGATTGACGGGGTTAGTTGATCCCATCAAATCGAAGTAAAATAATTTGATATATATAAGGAAGCTCATTGTTATTGTATTTGGTATATGTTAGAGGCGTGAAACGGGCCGTGCCGTGCCGGCATGACCCATTTAATTTCGTGCCAACCGTGATTCATGACGTGCCATGCAGGCCCGATTACTAAACCGTGCCATGGCGTGCCGTGCCGTTTTTTAATTGTGTTGCACTGTGCCGGCCCGTTTACATAATTGTGCTATGTCGTGCCGTGCCATTTTGTAATCGTACCATGCCGTGCCAGCATTTCTCCGAGTTTCTTCGAAATTTTTGTATAATCTAGCCAATTTTCGTTGGAAAAAAATTGTATATCTAATAACTATAGCTATATTAACTTATTAAAAAATATATAACATCTAATTCGATTTTTTTTGCATAATCTAGCCGAGTTTCGGCGTATTGAGATTCGCAAAATATTTGTATTGATTTATTAAAAAGTGTATAATATATAATTAGAATATCCGTCATTATAAATTAATTTTTTTAGTATATTAAAAATTAATATTTGTTGTGTCGTGCCTCGTGCCGTGCCGTCTAGCCCACATTCGTGCCCATCCAGACCGTGTCGTGTCGTGCCCATCTGAAACCGTTCCCGTGCCATGCCTATGCCAGCCCGGCCCGTTTGACACCTCTAGTATACGTTGAGGCATTGGATCGTGATCTAATGGTGCAGATTCACTCTGGAAAATTTGAAGGCTGAGATTGACGTTACTTTTGGTATTCTAGGGCTGGGAATGAGTTTACTCCCAGAAGCTGCCATGTTCAGCTATAGCGCACCCATGTTTTTCAAAATGCACGGTCTAGATCCACTTTATCCTTTAATCAACGGTGAATGTTTATTTTAGCTTTTCACCTACCAAGCTTTACCCAAACGCCCTCTCTCTCTCTCTCTCTCTCTCTCTCTCTCTCTCTCTCTCTCTCTGTATGTATGTATGTATGTATGTATATATATATATATATGGCATAGGTTTGTTTTGACTTGACTCTTACCCTGCTAATTGCTGTCTATCGTGACAAATTAGTGGACCTCGCAGCAGCTATCCTCTTCCCTTTGAGATGGGTCAGCTATACTCTCTTTCTCGCTCGCAGTAGATCCTAAATTTTTTCTATATCTTCTGTATGCTACATAAGCCCTAGACTTTATTTACTATTTTCTCTGTCTATTTCTATCTCAAAAGAAGGCCAAGGTTCCAATCCCTGGAAATTCACATCCAGGCAGCAGAAAGATCTTTTGGTTCATACCATTTGCATTTCTAAATTTCAATCTGTTGCGTTATTATTATCCCTAATGTCGGGCGTTCCTAGAAATTGCTATTGATTTCCCCATTTATTGTAGTAGATATGAATACAGTGTCTAAAAGTATTATCAAATTTAGCCCTGATTGAAGTTGTTGGTCACAATCAAAATTTTAATCATGAACAACTAAAGTGTCAATCACGTATTGATATTTTAATCATGAACAACTAAAGTATCGGTCGTGTTGACGAAAGAGTGTATGATACATGTCTAAATTGAGATTCGTCGTGGACACAAAATAAAATAGCGGATATGCGTCAGTGCTTCTTAGTTGAAAGCCATGCTTTTGCAAGTTCTTTAGTTGCACTAGGAGATCCTTACTATTGTTAGTTGTTATGAATAAGCAATTTGTAATTTTGTACAGACTAACGGGGTTAGTCGATCCCATCAAATGGAAGTAAAATAATTTGATATACATAAGGAAGCTCATTGTTATTGTATTTGGTATATGTTAAAGGTGTCAAACGGGCCGTTCCGTGCCGGCATGACACATTTAATTTCGTGCCAACTGTGATTCATGACGTGCCATGCCGGCCCGTTTACTAAACCGTGCCATGGCGTGCCGTGCCGTTTTTTAATTGTGTTGCGCTGTGCCGGCCTGTTTACATAATTGTACAGCTTTGTGCCGTGACATTTTGTAATCGTGTCATGTTGTGTCATGCCCGTTCCCGCATTTCTACGAGTTTCGTCGAATTTTTTTGTATAATCTAGCCAATTTTCATTGGAAAAAAAATTGTATATCTAATAACTATAGCTATATTGACTTATTAAAAAATATATAACATCCAATTAGAATTTTTTTTGCATAATCTAGCCGAGTTTCGGCGTATTGAGATTCGTAAAATATTTGTATTGACTTATTAAAAACTGTATAACTTATAATTACAATATCCATCATTATAAATTAATTTTTTGGTATATTAAAAATTAATATTTGTTGTGTCGTGCCTCGTGCCGTGCCACGTCTAGCCCACTTCCGTACCAATCTAGACTGTGTCGTGCCGTGCCCATTTAAAACATTATTATTCTCCTAATGTCGGGCGTTCCTAGAAACTTCTATTGATTTCCCCATTTATTGTGGGGATGGGGATGGAGATGTCCATTAGAAACATTTGTCCAAAATACAAGAGAAACTTGATTCAATAACCTCTCAAGGTAGGGTTGCAAACACTTATCACCCTAGTTTAAGTTTGTGCAGGTTTGTTTTGATCGACCAATCTGAATATTGTGCAGGTTTGTTTTGATCGACTTGACTCTTACCCTGCTAACTGCTGTCTATCGTGACAAAATTAGTGGAGCTCGCAGCTGTTGTCCTCCCTATGAGATCGAGTCAGCTATACTCTCTTTTTCGCTCGCAGTAGACCCTAAATTTTTTTTGTATCTTCTGTATGCTACGTAAGCCCTATTTACTATTTTCTTTGTCTATTTCTATCTCAAAAGTAGGCCAAGGTTCCAATCTGTGGAAATTCACATCCAGGCAGCGGAAAGATCTTTTGGTTCATACCATTTGCATTTCTAAATTTCACTCTGTTACGTTATTATTATCCCTAATGTCGGGCGTTCCTAGAAATTTCTATTGATTTCCCCATTTATTGTGGTAGATATGAATATAGTGTCTAAAAGTATTATCAAATTTAGCCCTGATTGAAGTTTGTCGGTCACAATCGATATTTTAATCATGAACAACTAAAGTATCGGTCGTGTTGCAGAAAGAGTGTATGATACATGTCTAAATTGAGATTCGTCATGGATGCAAAATAAAATAGCGAATATGCGTCTGTGCTTCTTAGTTGAAAGCCATGTTTTTGCAAGTTCTTCAGTTGCACTAGGAGATCCTTACTATTGTTAGTTGTTATGTATAAGCAATTTGTAATTTTGTACAGACTGACGGGGTTAGTCGATCCCATCAAATCGAAGTAAAATAATTTGATATATATAAGGAAGTTCATTGTTATTGTATTTGGTATATGTTAGAGGTGTGAAACGGGCCGTGCCGTGCCGGCATGACCCATTTAATTCGTGCCAACTGTGATTCATGACGTGCCATGCCGGCCCGTTTACTAAAACGTGCCATGGCGTGCCGTGCCATTTTTTAATCGTGATGTGCCGTGCCGGCTTGTTTACATAATTGTGCCGCTTTGTGCCATGACATTTTGTAATCGTACCTTGTCGTGTCATGCCGTGCCCGTGCTCGCATTTCTCCGAGTTTTGTCGAATTTTTTTGTATAATCTAGCCAATTTTTGTTGGAAAAAAAATTGTATATCTAATAACTATAGCTATATTGACTTATTAAAAAATATATAACATCTAATTCGAATTGTTTTGCATAATCTAGCCGAGTTTTGGCGTATTGAGATTCGCAAAATATTTGTATTGACTTATTAAAAACTGTATAACATATAATTACAATATCCATCATTATAAATTAATTTTTTGGTATATTAAAAATTAATATTTGTTGAGTCGTGCCTCGTGCCGTGTCGTGTCATGCCATGTCTAGCCCACTTTCGTACCAATCTAGACCGTCCCGTGCCGTGCCCATCTAAAACATTATTATTCTCCTAATGTCCGGCGTTCCTAGAAACTTCTATTGATTTCCCCATTTATTGTGGGGATGGGGATGGAGATGTACATTAGAAACATTTGTCCAAGATACAACAGAAACTTGATTCGATAACCTCTCAAGGTAGGGTTGCAAACACTTATCACCCTAGTTTAAGTTTGTGGGGGATGGTTGTGACACCGCCTACAAAATGGATTTGAAAGAGAAAACATGCGGACCGTGGCAAGTCTTGAGATCTCACAAGTATACCATTTAGAATAATATGACTCATTCAGTCATTTTTACCCGAACCTTGTCCCATATCTTGCACAACCTGAAAACTTCTTTCCATGTTTGCTTCTGTTGATGTTGTCCTCAGACTCCTCACCGGTTTGCGTTCACCACAAACTCACAGTGTTTTACTGTCAAAGTTGTTTGGTAACTGTCAATTACAACGAAAAACTTACCGTTTTAACGTTGGTTGGAAGTGCGTGCAGCGGAAGTGTCCAATAATGAAGTTGAGAGGATGTAAGTTATAAATAGTCAAAGTACAAAATATAAGTTAAAGTCACTTTTGAAATTTGAGTACAAAAAGTACAAGAACAAGGAGAAAATATAGACCATATTATTATTATTATTATTATTATTATTATTATTATTATTATATATAGGGGGCGGTTCCGTTAACACAACATTTGACACAAATTTTTTTTTTGTGAACCCCACGCTAATGATCGGAGCCGTTTAATTTATTTAAATATGTTTTTAAGATTACTTGTAAAAATTCAACTCATTTGAATATCGGTAAGGGCTTGATCAATTCATTTAGTTGATTCCTGTCAGATTTTACAGGATAAATTTGAATGAACCGATCAAGCCTTTACCGATATCCAAATGAGTTGATTTTTTACAGGTAATTTTGAAAACATATTTAAATACATTGAACCGGTCCGATTGTAAGCGTGGAGCTCCGATTATTGTTGTGTCAAATGTTGTGTTATTCGTTGTGTCCATGGAACCGCCCCGATATATATATAGAGTCCACTTCTAAAACGGGATTCCCGTTTCCGGACCTCCATGATCCAAACATTTTTTTGACGATCCGATCCGTCCAATGTGTTCAGAAGGTATTTTCAAGGGTCCTCACGGGAAATCTTCAAAAAAAAAAAATACCGGGAAGGGCTTGATCCAAGCAGTTTTCGCAAAAATTATATATTTACATCTTTTGCGAAAACTGCTTGGATCAAGCCCTTCCCGGTATTTTTTTTTTAAGATTTCCCGCGTGGACCCTTGAAAACACCTTCTGAACACATTGGACGGATCAGATTTTCCAAAAATAATTTGCAACACAAAAAAAAAAATCATTTTTTTCTTATTTTCGGGAGGTGTGGACTAGAAGTTTTCTATATATATATATATAGGGCGCATGTTTGTTTTGACTTGACTCTTACCCTACTAACTGCTGTCTATCGTGATAAAATTAGTGGAGCTAGCAGCTCCTGTCCTCCCTTTGAGATCGGGTCAGTTATACTCTCTTTCTCGCTCGCAGTAGACCCTAAATTTTTTTTGTATCTTCTGTATGCTACATAAGCCCTAGACTTTATTTACTATTTTCTCTGTCTATTTCTATCTCAAAAGTAGGCCAAGGTTCCAATCCCTGGAAATTCACATCCAGGCAGCGGAAAGATCTTTTGGTTCATACCATTTACATTTCTAAATTTCAATCTGTTACATTATTATTATCCTAATGTCGGGCGTTCCTCGAAATTTCTATTGATTTCCCCATTTATTGTGGTAGATATGAATACAGTGTCTAAAAGTATTATCAAATTTAGCCCTGATTGAAGTTTGTGTTATTTCTATTTTATTTATGTTGGCAGTGTGTTAACTATCAATGTCCGGTAAATCTGTCTTCCCTCCTCACCCCGTGTGCAATTTTCTTCACCCTCCCTAAAAGAGGGTGAATAAAAGCCTCTCTCCTATTGGCAAAGAAGAGATAATGCGACCACTCTTAACCCAACCCAAGTTAGTTTCACCTTCTATTCTCTCTCTCTCTCTCTCTCTCTCTCTCTCTCTCTCTCTCTCTCTCTCTCTCTCTCTCCCAAATTTGGAATTTTTGTTAGTACGTTCTTTCTTTTCTCATCAGAAAAATGGTGGAGAAATACCAAGTGTGTTATTAACGATTTCCTTTCTTCTTGTTTTCTCATTTAGTTTAAGAGGAAATAGAGTTAAAATTTAGAAGGGATTTATTTTGATTTAATAACTGGAAGAAGGATATGAAAATTATTACTAAATTCTTTCTTTACTCATAGAAAAATGCTGGACAAATACCCAGTGAGTGCTTTGTGTTTTTTAAACGGAGTTTCCATTGGTTTTTTCTCGTTGGGTTTCTGAGAAATTAGAGGAAATTGAAGTTAAAAAAAAAAAAAGGACTTTAAATTTGAAAATCGGAAAATGGAGTCGATGGCTTTCATTTGAATCTCTGTTGGAAATACGAGGTTTTAATTTGTTGAAAATCAAATTTGGGGGAGAAAGTAGAAGATAAAACTAAATTGGGTTGGATTGGGTTGAGTTGGGTTAAAAGTGGTTCCAATCGAAGAAAGGGTTTTGTTCTCCCTCTTTTAGGAAGAGTGAACAAAATTGCACTCCTCCTCCCCCCAGAATTGGGGATCTTGTAGTGCGGCATCCAAGCCGTTGATCGCGCAATCAACGGCTCGGATTTCATCTCGGCACATGCACGATCCGAGGCATTCATTGCCGAGGTGAAATCCAAGCCATTGATTACCAAGATCAACGGCTCGTGTGCCGCATTACAGGATCCCCAGATCCCCTCACCCCTCACTCTCTCTCTCTCTCACACACATCCACTAGGACCACCACCGCCCATACAAACATCACTAAAAAGCCGCAAGTTCATAATGACAAGTTGTATGTTTTCGTTCTAGTATTTAGCAGTAATTTTTATCCTTTGTTTACCTTAAATATGACATGGCAATCTCAGTGCTACGTAATTGGGTCCCTAATTCTTCATCGATAACAAAATGATGTTTATGGGAGTTTCAAAAACATTATTTCATAATGAGCTCTTAATTATAAACTAATTATTCAAAATGTCAACAGAGGAGAGAACAAACTTACGAGTGATCTCAGATTCAAACTTTTAACAATTCTACGCCATACTTTCTTCTACGAATCCATGTTCTTCCTCGAGGTGTCAAACAGGCTGTGTTGTGCCGGCAGGGCCCATTTAGTATCGTGTCAACCGTGCTTCGTGTCGTGCCAGCCCATTTACTAAATCATGCCGTGCCGTGCCGTCCTGGCCCATTTACTTAATTGTGCCATTTCATGCGGTGCCATTTTTTAATCGTGCCCGTACCCGTTCCATGATGACGAGCTGTATCTAGTATTTAGCAGTAATTTTATCCTTTGTTTACCTTTAATATGACATGGCAATCTCAGTGCTATGTAATTGGGTCCCTAATTTCTTCATCGATAACAAAATGATGTTTATGGGAGTTTCAAAAACATTATTTCATAATGAGCTCTTAATTATAAACTAATTATTCAAAATGTCAACAGAGGAGAGAACAAACTTACGAGTGATCTCAGATTCAGACTTCTAACAATTCTACGTCTTACTTTCTTCTACGAATCCGTGTCCGTCTTAGATGTGTCAAATAGGCCGTGCCGTGCCCGCAGGGCCTATTTATTATCATGTCAACCATGCGTCGTGTCGTGCCGGCCCGTTTACTAAATCGTGCCATGCCGATCCATTTACTTAATCAAAAAAAAAAAGAAAAAAAGAAGAAGTATAATCTAGCTAGTTCCGTTTAATCTAGCCGTGTTCCATTTAGGGTATTAATCTACGGGATATTGGTCTCATAAATGAATCGGGAAACAAGATGTACAAATTAGTATAAAATATAATATTTTTATATATTAGATACTAATTAAATACCTAATAAGGGCATAACTGTCCTAATATCCTTTTACAGGATGAAATCATAACTATTCAAATCACATGGGGTGGGATCATAACGATCTTTTTTGAATAGGATGGCTAATTAAAATTCTCTTGTTTGAATAAAATTTATATTATTTGAGTTTTTGCGTTATGTTAAAAAAAAATGTTTAAAAAGAAATTGTCACACACAAACCTTGCTATGTGAGTTTTTTTTTTTATTTATTATTATTTTTAATTTTGAGCCATTGTACTAAAAAAAAAAAAATTAAAAAAGAGACTTTGTCCCCCCCCCCCCCCCCCCCCCAAAACAAAGAAAATAGACATGAAAGGCCCAAAATGGTGGGTAGATGGGCAGCGCCAGACCTGCCGGTTGTCCGGCATGCAGTTCGGCCTGTTAATCTTTCGCAGGATAACTCCATTTTTGACGATTCCAAGCTTTGGGTCTCACAAATTAATTACTTTGTACAAAAAAAATCTGCACATATATACAAACATATTTATACTTGGGAGGTGCATTTACCTTATTCTCAATTATCCCTCATAGAGACAACTTATTATCAAGGACCAACTTCCTTACCTCAACCTGCTCAAATGAATTATACTCCATTTGTACCTTTTTCGACCTGTGTGTCATTTTTGAAGTGTTTGTATTGGTCAATCTATAACATGTTGTATAGATATAATACTACATTTAAAAATATAATCAATTTTTGAGGTGTCGTGTATGGTGATAGCGGACAATAAATTTGGGATGGAGTGACTACAAAAAAGAATTAAATTTTTGACAATTACTATTATATGAATCAGTTACTACTATAATTTTCATGTAATTAAACACTAAAAGGCCGATATCATTTACCCCTCTTACAATTCTCGTTATGGGATTCCATTCCTACATTTTAGGTTAGGTTAGGTTAGGTTAGATTAGTTTTCTTGCATAGTTGCATGTAGTTAAAAAAATAAAAATAAAAAACAAAAAATAAAAAATGGACCTTTATAAATTTATTAAGCGCTTAAAACAGTTTACCTCTATTTTCCCCCAATTTCCCTCTCCAAATTTTTCTCATTTCATGTATTCTTTTGCAAGTTCCAGAGGAACCCTACCAATAAACAAAATCGAAAGAGATTAAATTCTTTACGCCGACAATGTAAATCATGAGTTTTTCACCACCATCATTTTGGGTTCCATCGTGTATTTATTATTGATCTAAATCGTTAAACTTGTAGGATCCGCAAAGTAGTATATATTCACTGAAACTTAACTTGATCGGATATCGATAGGTATATCAAAATTTTAATTTTGATTTATAAAATAATTGGTAATGGACGTGTTTAAATTTAAAATTATTGACCGTTTATTTCATAAACTTCATAAACCTCAATTTAATTTTTGTTTGATCAAATTGTTTTTTTGGCCGATAAGATTACTCTTTGGCACGAACATACAAGATGAACAGTTCAGTACTATTGGTTAGAACATCTCCACTTCTTACTCAAACCCATTACCAAATTTGAGTTTACTCAAAATTTTCACCAAATTTGATTTGAATAAAATCTTTAGTCAAATTTTGAAGACCATTTTCTCCGTCTCAAATTTACAATTACGCCATTAATGAAACTTCTATTCAAATTTATGCTTATATTTGCTTTTGCCTATTAGAGTGTTATATATCGAATCAAGTTTTTATTGGAAATTGTACTCAAATTTAGGTAAAATACTAAAAAATCAAGTAAAGGGTGGAGAATGGAGATGCTCTTAATTACGTTTCCACCGCGTGGAACGAATTTTAATCCCAAAACGAAAATGAAGGTCTTTGGCAAGTGAAAAACCCTCCGACCCCAAAACCCTTCTTCTAGCCTGAATTTTCCGTTGGAATCTGCGATTTCCCGAGCAGTGGGGAAAATGGCGGCGAGGACTGGTGGGGCGGGACTAGTGTTGTCGCGTCCAGTGACGTTCGTTACAGGAAACGCCAAGAAGCTCGAAGAAGTTCGAGCCATCTTGGGCCACTCCATCCCCTTTAACTCCCTCAAGCTCGATCGTACTGTCTCTCTCTCTCTCTCTCTCTCTATATATATATATATATGTGTGTGTGTGTGTGTGTGTGTGTGTGTGTGTGTGCGTGTGTATCGTTATATCTGTGTCAATACGAATAGATTTACTTCGGTTTACATTTACTTGTCTTAGATTCCTTTACTGTGTATTTCCCATTTTAGTTTTTGGGTTTTTCTTGACAGTCCCAGAACTACAAGGGGAGCCAGAAGAAATCTCCAAAGAAAAGGCTCGTTTGGCTGCAAATCAGGTAATCTCTCTCTCTGTGTACAGTGGTGGAGCCAAGATATCAATCCGAGGGGCGGGATGAAGAGACAAATTTTAATTTTGTAAAAGAAAGAATAGTTATACATTTCTTTGTGTTCTAGTATTGTGCACTGTATATTTAGATGAAAATGTGAATTTATTGAACTTTTCATTCTTTAACCTAGACTAAACCATATATTAAAAAATACTGATATACAAATTTATACCAAAAGAGTAGACATGTACATAATCTTAGATATATTAAAAATTGGTGCTGCCAGGGCCCCTGCCGGCCCAACTACAGTCCGCCCCTTTGTGAGTGTAAATATGTTATAATGTACATATTATGTATACAGTTTGATAGTTGTTGTTCTTCTTATCGGGAAGGTGAATGGGCCAGTGCTGGTAGAAGACACCTGCCTCTGTTTCAATGCCCTTAAGGGTCTTCCAGGTATATCTACTCACATTTAGGCCATCTCCTGCCTTTATTCGACATTTAGTCAATTACAATCATAATTTCTGTGAAAGTTCCATGTGAGATGAAAAAGTCCAATGCAAAAGCTCCAAGTTAAGCATAATTTTGAATAAAAGCTTCATGAATGGCATAATTGGCAATTTGGAAGACACTAAATTTCCTTTTGTTTTCAATTGAGTAAAAAACCCAATTGGATGTTAGTTTGATTGAAGAAGTTTTAAGGAGTTTTTTTTGGGGTCAAGTTATGAGTTTTGAGTGGAGAGGTCAGTAATGGGTGGAGATGCTCTCTCTCTCTCTCTCTCTCTCACTTGTCTTTGATTACCATCTGTTTAACTGTTTGACACTGTTTTGCAGGGCCTTACATGTAAGTTCTTCATTTCATATTTCACCTTTCCTTGAGGTGAAACTCTAATTCTCCTTTCACATCTTAATTTTCTTGCGCGGCGTTCTGATAACTGTAATGTTGAATGGTTAAACAGTGGAACATGCCAAATTTGGTTGCGAATGAAGAACCAGACTCATAAATCATGATTAATCTTGATTGGGAAAAAGAAGTAACATTTTAAGTGATAGGTAATGTTTACTAAGTGCTTAGAAATTTTAGCTGATAGCATGTCAAATAAAATGCTATGGTTCGAAGTGGGAAGCAAATTCCTTCTTTGTTTAGTTTTTATCTTTTTCAAGTTTAGGAAAGCAAAAGCATCGATTCAATTCAGAATGTGCCTGAGCTTCAGTTTTATCATTGTTGAGAATGAGTAGTTCACTAGATAGTGATAAAGAGTCTCCGGCCAAAAAAAGATAAATCTTTGAATTGCTTCAAATCAACTTTTGATAGTTCTATCTAGGTTGCTCCCCTAGTGCAAGAATACTTTTCAAATTCCTTTCAACTCTCTTGTTTGTTGGACAGACTTCATGATCTCAGCTATTGTCAAAGTTCAAATCCTTTAAGTGAAGGAATATTATTGTACACTAGGTGGCAAAAGTGATTTGTGGAATTCTAGAAGGGGAGGAAATGATATTGTAATGTTAAAGCATTCAACTCAAAACCAATTGGCAATGAGCAGCGATGCCGCTCAGGCTGGAGGTTATAATAAATCAATGTGGGACAAGCTCTAACACTCTCCCACGTGTGCTATTCCTGACCTGCATGTGGAGAGGTAAACAAAGGATCCATTGGGATCATAACAAAACTCGATGTACTTATGGCACAAAGCCACAAACAACGGGATAATCAATCAAGAGTCTTGTCCAAATCCTCTAAAAACCTAGCTCTAATACCATATTAAAGCATTCAACGCAAACCAATTGGCAAGAAGTGGAGAGGCTGGCCAAGTTCATCTACTAATTTTTGTAGTTTATAATTAACCAAAGTGGGACAAGGTCTACCAGTTATCATAACCACGTGCAGGTGATTTTACTCCATTTTTTTCCCCATAGGGTAACTATACTTGTGAACTAGATATTTCTTCACTATTTTCTCTCTTGCTATGTCCTTTCTGAACCATTTGCAATGGAAACACGTGTGTGGACCTAGCGAAGCAGGTTTTTGTTTTCTCTTGGAACTCGATCCATTTCGGTATTTCCTCATAATATGTCATTAGCCAAGCTATTTAGCATCTTGTTGCTGCTTCTAGAAGTAGTAGTGAGTGCCAAGAGCACTATTGTTGAACTTGTATTTGAGTAACTCGGTTCTCTGTTAACTCCTAACATGCAATTTCATCACTTAATTTCTTGTGTTGTATGTCAACCTTTTGGCTTACTGTGGAGAGATGAAAGATGATGCCTGGGGCTAATATTTTTGTGTTAAAACAACTCTATTTTTTTAAGAGAAATATGTTCAACAATCCTCTTAAATGCACAAGTCTGCCAACCTAAGCAATTTTACTTTGAATGTATCCTTCATTTCCGCTTGGGGAGAGTGGCCGAAAGGGTTTTTTTTTTTTTTGAAAAAATGGGAGCGGAACTGGTGACTTGTGCTTACCAATTACCATTTTAGCTCACCATTTCGGTCACAGGAAGGTCTTACATTAGATGCTTTTGATAATGTCTTACGAGAGCTCTACACCCAATCCAGCATCGATGTGGTTAACAGCGAGAAAACGATGCCAATCTGACAGAAGTCCAACGGGAAAAACTTACTGTCTTTAATTCTATGATCTGTCTGCAAGACCCTTTTTTTTTTCTTCCTCCGTACATAGGATCAGAAGGTGTCCTCCGAGATCATTTTGTCCTTTGATTATGGAGGTCTGACTAACTTATTTCTTTTTTGTTTGGTCTTGTGTGTTATTTAAAATCGCATGCTGGAACATTTATTTCCTTGACCTTTATGATTTATCATGTGATAATTGTTTTTGTTTCCTGATGTTTAGAAACTTGCCATGCTCCTCCTGATGTTTAGAAACTTACCATGCTCGTTTCTGGGCGCTAATGTTTTTGCACTTCTTCTGGCAGAGTAATTTGAGCTACTTTGCTGTTCACATTTAGTTGTTCACTCGTAGGCTTTTTGTCTATAACTTAAACTAATCTCTTTTGATAGTCATGTTGAAAAATAATATTTGAGTTCTCAGTTCTGTTATTTCTTGGAGAAACTCATGGAAAATGATATTTACAGTTCATTCTGATTTTCTTCTTAAGTTATTAAGCCCTTTGGAACTGTTGTCTATCTGCTCTTTGGTCCTAATGGCCCTCTTGTTTTGTTCTCTCCTTTTTTATGATCTCAAATTGTAAAACCACAACGGAACCAAGCAGCAAGTGGTTTTTGCAGAAGATTGGCCATGAAGGTTGTAATGCTCGCTTTTGCACTTTCTTAGTCTCTTGGTATTCTCAATTATGCCTCCCCTTTCTATATTTTGTTAGTAACTCCTCTTTTCATTATCTAGGTCTGAACAATTTGTTGATGGCATACACGGATAAATCAGCTTATGCTCTATGTGTATTTTCTCTTGCTCTTGGACCAACAATGGAGCCGATAACTTTTTTGGGGAAAACTCCGGTATGGTTATGGTTTCCCATTGTCTTATTTTCTCAAAAAAGAATGAAGGCAGCTCCATCTGAAATGACATTGACAGGATAACAGACAATATTTGGTTCCGACCTGATTTGTGCTTCTGAAATAGAAAACTAATGAAGTGGAAGCATTCATGTTTAGATAATTTTTTTGGGCTAAAATATCCATGCATATTTTGAATGTTGTTGTAGGCTTAGAAATGCAAAGACTCCATTTAAGGGCCTTACAATGATCATATGCTGATAGTCAATTAGGAATTTCAAGTTTTAACCTCAATGAGTGATTGAACTTCTTTCCCTAGGAACATGACAAGTGAAAATTGAGAATTCTGATGTACTTTTATTAATATTATTATACAAGTCAATAAACTTAGAGAAGATATATGTAAGCAGGATGAATTTACAAATTAAAATATTCCTATTGCATGGGTTAGTCCTATGCACAGGCTTCATTTTATTAGCACAATTGTCGGCAGAGAGAAAAGGATGTTTATCGGAAGGAAGGAATGCCTTTGTGCTATACGTGTCGAAGGATGTTTACTGCACCACTCACCCTTGTTTTGCCACTTGCTCTTCCAATGATACCCACCAACCCAATTATGCCCCATTCTCACCCCAATACTTCAGACCACCCCTTCACAATGACAAAACCACTGACCCACACCATCTCCCATCATTCACCCTCCCCATATCACCACAACCCTACGACCCTTCTCCCACTTTATAAATCACCATATAGAGATTAAATCTAGTTTAAATCAATTACACCAATGAGAAAAAATTATACAAATGAAATGATAGATATGAAACTGCCAAAGCAACATGTACGCATCTCTTTTCCCTGCTGGTAGGGGAGAGCTGGGATAGTTCCAATCCTAGTTGCAGGATACTCCCAAACTGAAGTCGCTCCCGGATACTACTTCTGTTTTTTACCTAACATGAATTTAGAGTCTTCATTTGCTCCTTAGCATGGTCTGTTCTCGGTTTTCATCGTTTTTACTCTCTTAAAATGGGAAATTGTACTTGCATGCCAAAAATAAGTGGATGTAAATGGTGCCAATGGAATCTCCTAAAATTCCCTTCTATACAAAAATAATGAAACTAACATTTAACTTATGGTTGACAATAGGGGAAGATAGTTCCTCCAAGAGGGCCCAACGATTTTGGATGGGATCCAATCTTCCAGCCTGACGGCTATGATCAGACGTAATCATCCTGTTTTACTTTTCTCTCGTGTTTTGGTTCGCTGGGAGGTAATTTGTCCATGCTAATATGAAAACAACGAGCTGATTGTGTGGATTTGTGATTTCATGTTGCAGATATGCAGAAATGCCTAAAGAAGAGAAGAACAAGATTTCTCACCGCTCCAGAGCTCTTGCACTGGTGAGGTCTCATTTTGCTGAGGCTGGGTACACTTTTGAGATGGACACATCTATCTAAACAGTGTGCTGCATGATTGATAAAGAGTTACAATATCCTCCCCACACGATAATTTCTTCCATTTACCTCCAACAGAAAAGGACTTGGAAGAAAGTTTTTGAGCTATATATGCCCTTCCTTTTTGTTCATTTTGCGGGGATGATGAAAATATGGTTGCACATAGTTCCTTATTCGATTGCCTGCTTCATCAAAAACTCAGTTTATTATAACTTCCAGTACTTGCAGAACTAAAGTTATTTCTATTCTAGAAGGTGAATTTTATTGTTCGAACATACCAAAAACATTCGTGTGAGCTCTCTCTCTCTCTCTCTGTGTGTATGAGATGCATTTGGATGGACGCATTGGGTGGGAAATGGGATGGTATCTTTGTTGTGCTATTCATGTGGGGCGGCTGGATAAATTGTACAACTGTAGTATAGGTGCCCTTAGAATTGGAAGGTACTTTGTGATTTCTTTCTTGTGTTGATTGTCGAAATGGCTTGTCGTAAACTGGTCGAGGAACTGAGGCACTGTACCAAGATTTTGACATCCTTTGTTTGCCCTTTTCTGGTTTGTTATAACGATTCCGTTATGTGCCTCTTTCGCAACCATCAATTATTGTTTTCATCTACTTGAGATCTCCAGTTCCTGCTTCCAGCTTTTCCCCCTTGCGGCGTATCAGAATTTCTGACTCAATTATTAGCCAAATCTAGTGTCTTCCCAGTGTAAATTTCCGCAATGGTACAATTGTCTGAAGTTCTCACCTTTGGGTTAGGAGATGCATATTAATCTTCCATCTGCCCTTGGTCGATGTCAAAATCTTCATTTGGCGGGAGCCAAACAGAGAAAAATCACTTTTTGTTGAGAAAATGCCCGTACGCATCTTGTATTATTTGCATAATAACTGAAATTGGGAAGGATTTCTTGTAATCATAGGTTCCTCACTAGGGCTGCAAACAAGCCGCGTTGCTCGCGAGCATCTCAAGGCTCAAGCTTGGCTTGTTTGTATAGCACGGATTGTTTAATAAATGTACCAGGCTCGGCTCTTTTATTGCAAGGTCGAGCTCGAGTTTGAGTTTTGGCTCGTTTAGTAAACAAGCGGAGCTTGAACAGCAAAGCTCTGCTCGGCTATTTGCACCCCTATTCCTCACCCTTATCTAGTAAAGCTAATTGAAAGCTACAACACAGGCTCGTTAGGTCTCTGTCAAGAGTTTCAGAACCCCATGTTATGCAGAGTACTTGGAGATTGGAGAAATAGCCAAAACCACCAAATGCTGAAGGTGGGGAGGGTGCTTTGAGATTGACAGCCCAGCTAGGTTCAACAACGCATACACACACACATACTTAAAACAGTTTTGCATGTGTTTTTGGGCCCCATCCTCACATGGATTAAGGTTATATGGATGCGAATTGTTGCTTTTTTTGGTTCTCTCTGCCCATGTGAAATTAGGAAGCCCGTCGTGGTTGGGTGTTTTGAACTTTCATGGTTCGGCTACATGGATACGAAATGTTGCATGTGTGATAGAGACGGGGAAGGGAGAGTGCTGGTGTGCGGCATCTGAGCCGTCGGATGTGTTTTCAATGATCTTGATTTCATCTTGACACATTGCAGATCCAAGCAACTCATTGCCAAGATAAAATCCGAGCCATTGATTGCCGAGATCAACAACTTGGAATAAAATGTGAAGATCAGTATCCTATGCCTTTGCCGTCAAAATTTTTTTTTTTTTGAAAAAATGTGTATCCTATGCCTTGTAACCACTGGTCATTTTGGAGTTGGAATATCACACAAAAAGTTGGTACAAATTCCCTAATCTCTGGGTAAGTTTTCAAGCCATTTGCCGCTGGATGTTCATTTTGGTAGGGCCAAGAAACTTTTAACCAACAACCATCATTTGAATGAATTAATGCTGTTTGTTTTTGTGGTTGGTGCACATGGAAATATCACTAAGTGCATTATACGGACCAAACACACTTATGAAAAAAGTGTCTTATACTGTTGGGTTGATGAACATCGATTTCATTTCGAGACGCGGCCTGTACTCTTCTTTTATATAGTCATGTGTTCAGACCAGTTTACATGCACTTAAACTAATCCCGGGATGAAATTGTGAACACTTTGGGTGAAATTGTTGCAAACATCAAACAAAAGGAAAGGATTTGCTTCCATTGACAATGACAAAACCAAAACAAAGAGAGGGAAAGACATAGGAACCTCATTGTCTTTACTATATGCATCATATCTATAACCAAAGTTTCTTCATAACTCTGTAGTTTGACATTCACACTTTCATATCCTGTATGACCCAAGAAAACTAGAAAACAACAAGAAAAGGACTAAACAAAGCCAAAAACCAACACAATATGCAGAAGCAGTAGAAGCACCACTAAAACTAGGGCGGATGAGTAACAAAGCATATGGTGGTGAGGGAGATTTTGAGATCGACGAAAAAGGGTAACAAAGCAACAAACAACGCTTCTGTACCTGCTCCCGGAATGGCCTTTGGGGTCTTCTTTTTCCAACTGAAGCAGGTCGAGGTTGCGCTGGAATGTGGGTATTTTGCGGTATAAATGATGACACGTGTAAAAATGCACACTTGCCAAAATGGGTAGAACGATTCGACGATGGAGAAACAATGGTGGAATATGGGTGTAAGGAGAAGGGCTATATGAGTGTAAAAGTGGAAGCGTAACAGAGAAAATGAAAAAAGAAGAATAAGACTTATATATCAATTTTTTTAGGTAATATGGATAGGGGAGTGCTAGCACTGGTGGCCGCGGCGGCAGCCAAGAACTCCGGCCCCGGAAGTAATGGAGCCCACCATGGAGGAAGACTTGGCCCCAAGGCTTGAAGCTCTAGCATAGCTAGCTGAGGCACCAGCTCCAGATGCAGTGAAATAAGCACCATTAAGCAGCATGTCACCCTCTGACCTCCAATTCCAACCCTTCCATTGACCTTCAGCCGTGTCCACTCTTTTTGTCACCTGCCCAAAACCAAACCTCAATTCCCACTAACATCCAATTATGTCAACTTATTGTAAGGAAAGGAAAAATGTTAACCATTTATTTTAGTCGGAAAGGTTCCTTGAGAGTCCGAAATGACACACTAGTAGAATAACAAAATCTCGTCGTTTGAACGTGAATTTTGTTACAGAGATACGATTTTGTTCATCTCTCTTATCATTTCTCGTATTTCCAATTTCCTTTTGTCTCTTTCGAAATGTTTCTAAATCATAAGCAGAAGCAACAAAATGTTTCTTTTTCTTGCTGCAAAGTAATGAATAGTAGCTTCATGTATGCTACATATATTTACTTTGATCCATGACAGCTTAATTGAAATATACCTCCTTTGCAAATGGATTGACTGGGGCAAGGTATCTGTTACCCTGGCTGTTGATGGTGGGCTCAGCACTTCCACCAATGGCATACATCTCCCAGTGAGTGTAGTCATTGTTGACCACATGGAAGTACCCATGCCTACATCTGCATTTTTCATCAACCATATTTTCATGTCAGATTCAATGAAATCAGGAAAACCCAAAATCAGAAGGCTGGACGCCGACGAAGATCTGAAACTATGCCAGGAGAACAGAACCAAAAGGGTGAAATTTGCATTTAACCCTCCGAGACTGATTGATGAGAGAACCAAATTCATACTGCAGGGTGACATGGTTCTTACTGATTGAGAGAACCCAATTTTCATTTAACCCCCAAAGACTTAAAAGCTAAGGTACCATTAAAAAATGGAAAATCATCTGAATGTGTATGAATGGTCCCAACTATATTTACCTTGGCATTCTCTGGATAAGTCCCTCTCCAAAATGGTTGTAGGCGATAGTCACTTGCATCTGCTTGTCTCTCACATAGGAATCACTATGACCCAGCAGCATCACCTTTGTTTTATTACACAAAGAACATGCCATAATCAGTAATTAGTCTGCCCCCTTAAAACCCCAAAAAATTCATGATTTAACAAAAGTATTGAGCTCAATGAAAAATCAGTAATGGAGTTATAACATTTATTTTTTTTTCTTCCATTTTTCTTTTATATTTCAGTAGCATGACCTGTTTACGAAATTGGAAAAAACATTTAGTGCCGAGTGGTGTTCGTTGGCTCATCCGGGTAGTCCATCCGTGTTTTGGACGGCCCAAATTTGCTTGGTTGTTCGGTGAGGGGTAAATTTACCCAACAGATATGGGCTGTCCAAAACACGGAGGGATTGCCCGGATGAGCCGATGGGCATCACTTGCCCCGCTTGGCCCCGAAAACCTTCTCACGAAATTGACATCATGTAGGATTTGTTTTCACTGTTCATATACCTTTTGTTGAAAAAAACAGAGTACCAAATTAAGAGGGAAGATTTGGAGTAAACAACAAACCTCATTATGGTGAGTGAAGTGATTGTTGGAAATGGTAATTGCCGTAGACCCCATAACAGCATCAACAAGCCCATCAGCACAATTAGACAAAGAATTATGATCAACCCAGATATGACTCGACCCGAAAATCGATATCGCATCCCCATCCGCCATAGTCCTCCACCCGAAATGCTGCGGCGAGCTCCTCACCATAGCATTCCCAGTAGGCTTACAGTCGTGCACATGCAACCCATGCACAATCACGTTCGTAATGAACTGAATGGTAATGCACGCACCATTGGCAATGTGCACGTTAGCCCCACGTCCATCTATGGTCTTGAAGCTGTTCATGATCAGCTCCTGCTTGAGCTGGATCACCATGTCACGTTGGAAGATGATCCAGAGCGGTTCATCTTGGATCACGGCATGGCGGAGGGTTCCGGGTCTCGGGTTCACGGGGTCGTCGTTGGAGGGGTCGGTGACGACGTAGAAGCGGCCATCGCGGCCCCCGATGGCGTTGCGGCCGAACCCGATGCCGCAGTCGGCGAGGCGCTTGCGGTGGAGGTGCCACGATGGGTCGCACCGCCAGCAGTCGTCGATGGGGTTGCCGGTGAAACAGGAGAAGAAGCCCAGTTTACGGCGGTTCTCTGTGCTGTTCTTTATACTCCTGCTCAATTAAGACAAATTCATTAGAGATTTACATTTCAAGTAAACAATTAGTGCAGTATTTCACTTAATTTGAGCATAAAGATGTTAGAATATGATATGCTGATTTGGCCTAATGTCTAGAAAGAATTGATTTGATCTGTTTTTTTTTAGAATGGCAAAAGGGTGGGAAGGGGCGACCGGCATAGCGACGCGACCATTGGGGTTCCTGACCCACTGTGGAATTGATTTAATCTGTTGTCCATATTTTGTTTGTTTGTTTCTGCTAATTTTAGTTTACATTATCTTTTGGTTTGTTTTGTAATAATTTTTGTATTACCTAAACACTACTAGCTGGATTTAGCTGGATGGAATGTGGACAATTTTCCCTCAATTTCTTACGTGAATGAATTTGATCTTCCAGTATTTTAAAGTAGTGTGCTGGTGGGACCCACGAACACTACCAAACACGAATGAGTCATAAAAAATTATCGCATAGTCACGTATTGTTCCGAGATTCTTGAAATTATGCATGGCTTGGTACGTCGCAAATAATTTCAACTTCTTGGACTTTTTACACGTACCCAAATCGATGAAATGTATCAAACAAGGCATAAATACAATCAAACTCAAAAATGTGTTACAGCTTCAAAAACTCTTATACCCTAGTTCAAGTAATATTGCCAAGCTTATACGTATAATACAACAATTCAATAAATGTGGGCTATCGTGTGTCGGTGGATATGATTTTCTTCCACGTTCTCTCCCTATACATGTCTCTCTCATTTGCAACGGCAAGAAATCCTCTAATAGACAAATCCGTGTGGGGTTAATTGGTAAGATAACGGAAAATCAGGTACTTTTTTGTCATTTTCAGAGGGCAATTTAGTCTTCCCAAGCAACAGACCAAATCTTGTTGGTTTTAAGTTATGGTTTCTTTTCCATGCAGATGGGGAAAGGTTGGCTGGCACGGACCAAGAAATTAATTCGGTTAGTGGAGTCATAAATTAAATCTATCTGTAGAATTTTTTTTTATAGTAATTTTCATATCCAAATAACTAAACCAAAAGATTATTTATACGGTAGATAAATCTAATTTTGATTTATAATCGGTCTCAAAGACTTAGAGAATTTTCAAGAGGTAAAATCATAAAATTTAGTACCAAACTATCAAAATTCATCGTGAGAAATCAAAACGGGTGGGGTACCCTCCGCCCCTAAAGGTTGGACCAATTTTTATTCTTTTGGCAACACGTGGGTGAAGCTACCACGTGAAAAAGACAAGATTAATATACACTATACCAATCGCGACATAATAGCATTCAATTTGGAGATCATATGTGATCGACAGTGTACCATTGTCCATGGTGTCACATGTAAAGGCAATTTTTAGACAAAAAAATGGAGAAAGGCAATTTCAATTTTTGACACGCCAAACTTCATTTTTATGTTGGATGGTCAGTTTTCGGGTAATAAATCGAAATCTACAAGGGAAACCAAAATGGGTAATGATTTTTACATTCCATTTCGTTATTCAATTATATAAAAATTCACATTCGAAACCAAAATGAAATTTATAAACACGATTCGATTTATGTGTAGACTACTCAAACCTACCATCAAAACTCACCCTCAAATCCACCATACTAAAATTACCGGGACTACAAATACCTCGATAATGGGAGAGTGATAGGTACGGGATTTATTTACTCACGTTCAAATTTTCTCTTATGTGATTCAGCGGACAAAAATGCAACAACAAGGGGTGCGTGCTGTCCGGGAAGGGACAGCATGCGTGCTGACCCGATCCGGACTGTCCGTGCTCGTTGATCAAATGTAGATGGATTAATTTCATTTCATTTAAGAGAGAGAGAGAGAGAGAGAGAGAGAGAAGAGCTTACATCTCAACCATTGAAGCAACCTCCTCTGGGTTATCCACAGCATGCTCATTCAAAGCTCCAACCTCTTCCGACCTAAAACATCAACAAAACAAAAAAACAAAAAAAAAACCCATTAAATTCCTCCACCACCCTGCATCAACCGTAATAATAGTACTACACCCACAAATCATCATCAACAAACAGACAAATGCCCACATCACAACCGTTGATCAAAAACCAACCGACATTTTTACACTATTTTGGAACGATCCCCACCACTTACACCTTTTTTCTGAATCTGACCCAATTGTGGGTGGAAAAGATGAAACAAAACGCATTTACTTCGCGAACCGGCCCACGTTTCTTGACAGTAAAAGGGTGTATTAGTAATTTGAACGCGACAACCGGGTAGTGCAAAAATGGGAGACCAGACACGAAAGTACGCTGCGCAGTGAGCAGTAGTGCGGCGAGAGAGAGAGAGAGAGAGAGAGATTGTCCCACTGCTCAAGGGTAAGGCGCACCAATTGCGTACAGTTGAAACCGTAAAAAGTGATTGGGGAGAGAAAGTTAGAGAGAGAAAAGGATAATAATTTCACTCTCATTGTCAACAAATGCATATTGTATATTTCCCAAATTATGAAAATTTGGAAATCCAGTGGTTTGGAGAGTCGCACTACGGGATTGTAATGCGACATCCGAACTGTTGATCCCGTAATCAATGGTCCCGGTTGATAGTGAAAAGGGTAACTCTGTAAAAAAGCAAAAATTGAACAGTAAAGCAGAAAAGAAGTAGTGTGAATCTTTTTAGAAAAACTGAAAAACTGCTACTCTAGTGAAAGAATTTTAGAGAGGAGGGCAGATATTTCATAGTACGGAAATGACATAACTACCCATTTGGATTGTTTTCTGACGCAGAGTGGTAGAGTAGTTTAACGATTTTAACGAGGGTAATTTTGGAATAACGGTAAACGAGGGAGGGAGGGTTGAAGGGACCAATGAGGATTTATCGCTGCAACGAAGGAATCCGAGAGAACCAAAAAAAATGCTTGTAACAGAAAAGAGAATCGAGGGGGAAACCAACGGTTGAGATTGTTGGAGAGTTCGTACAAAACCTATGGATAACGGATCTAACGGTGGGGGAAGTGTGGAATTAACGTAGTAGTACAGACCTTGTCGCCTCCATTGATGTTTTGTTGTTGGAGCTCTGTAACTCCTCTGTTTCAGCATTCCTGTCATTGAAAAACAAAAAACAAATGCAAAATCATAAAACGCCGTTGTTGGATTCCTTGAAATCTAATTTCAGAAAGAATAAAACTCCATGAAATCTCTCTCTCTCTCTCTCTCTCTCTCTCTCTCTCTCTATATATATATATATATATATATATAATTAATATTGATCTGGTTATGTAGGGTTTAAGAACCAGATTGGTACAGGGTTTAGGAAAAAACAACAAGAGGAGACTTAATTGTCGAGATTTTTTGCCAAATTGACATCAATGCAGTTCAACTTGTCAAAAAATGCCCTCGAGATTTATCTCATTCGAAACCAAATTTGTTAAAAATCGACGAAATTAAGTATCGAGAAATCACGAAAATTCCACCAGGACTGGCGATTTCGAGCTGAATCACAAACCGAAATGGCATAAAAAAACAGAAGTACTAATTTCTAGCACACACACAGAGACAGAGAGAATGAAAGAGCGGAGGTTTTCGTTCACAGAAGTCTAAAAAACAGTAGAAAGAGAAAAGAGAGAGAGAGAGAGAGAAACAAACCTAGAGGCAGAGACGTCCGTACGCACTCTGGCCATGACTCCGACGAACAACAAGAGCAGCATTAACGAACACAGAGAAACCCACTTCTTCGAGACCGCCATTGCCAAATCTCTCTCTCTCTCTCTCTCTAAAGCTTCTGTATGACTCTCTCTCTCTTCCCTTGCTGTCTCTCTCTAGGACGGTAGGAGAAACAGATGAATGAAGAGAGAAGAAGAAGAAGAAAAAGCAGAGCAAAGTCGAAGAAGCTCCAACAACGTAGCACCTCCTTTATAGAGACGCGCTCTCTCTCTGGTTATCAACGTTATAACGCCCGTTAACTAGAAACCAAAACAGTTAATTATCTAACGTTAACGCCCGTTAACTAGAAACCAAAACGGTTTGAGACCCTGGTTGGGTTAGCTTAACTGGGATAAGGAATGTGCGACCGTGGTTTGGTTAAATTAGCTAAACCTTTTCTTTCACTAAAAGTTAACCACCTCACTAACTGCCACTAACGGCTCTCTCTCTCTAGTCTCTAGGCCCTACCCATCTTCTGAGGCAGCTCACGTGCTAGGGTTTTTTATTTGCCTGTGTGTGCGTTGGAATTTACGGTTCTGACACTCAACTGGATATTAACCGACGAAGCTTCGTCGTGCCACGTCTGCAAATGGAGTCGATCGAGAGGCCCTGTGGCGTTACAGTAGGGTGCGGAAATTCCCAGGGTAACACAAGTCGCTTGTATTTATGTCCAAATAGTTGCACGGTGGTGATCCCCTGAACTCTCCAGTGGCGGCGGTGAAGGCGCAGAAGTGCAGATTCGGTGGCGATCCTGCAGCGGGAGGTGAAGGTGCAGAAGAGACGGTCCTTCAGCCACCCACCCCCACGAGAGGAGGTTGGGTTTAACATCGTTGCTGAACGGCTTTTCTATTTTGTTTTGTTTTGTTGTTTTTGATTCTTTTGCTTTCCTTTTTTTTTATTTTTTTTATTTCGGATCGGTAGTGTCATTTGTACTAATTTTTATTACGAATATATGTTTGTGTTTGCTCAAAAAAAAAAAAAAAAGGTCCAAATAGTTAAGTTGAAATTCCCATAAAAAAAAAAGAAACTAATAAGCTATTTAAAAAAAATTCTTTATAAAATTTTAGAATTATCATCCGTCTCAACTAGTATTAGTGCACTTTTCAAGAAACTTTAACGCATAAAAGTTGTATTATTTGTCCTTTAATTTCATGTCTTATCGATAGTCCATTGGGCGGTGTTTAGCTTTTTTCATCCAAAATTTAGAAAAGGCAAACAAAATGTTATTATTTTTTTCTTGGAAGAATAAGTACTTTCTTCGGAATCGGGGGGCTTGTAGTGAGCAAACTCACTACACCTGTGTAGTTAGCAATCACGGCCATTAATTTCCTATCTTATCGATAGTCCATTGGGCGGTGTTTAGCTTTTTTCATCCAAAATTTAGAAAAGGCAAACAAAATGTTATATTATTTTTTTCTTGGAAGAATAAGTACTTTCTTTGGAATCGGGGGGCCTGTAGTGAGCAATCGCGGCCGTTGGTTCGTCAATCAACGGTCCAGATTAAATGTGTTTAATCCGGACCAATTTACGTGTAGGATAGTCTCATTTGATCCGGACTGTTGATTGTCAAACCGACGGCCGTGATAAGTTGCTCACTACAGACACCCAAATTCCACTTTCCTATCTCTATTTCCGTCCACATCTCTCCCTTCTTCTCCTAAAATGTAATTCAAACAAGGATATCGCCTTTAACTCCATCAGTACTTCCCCTCCAAAATCCTCAATCCATAATGCCTTAAAGAAAAGGATTTGGCACTACCCTCCAGTCCCAATTCAAACGCACACTTGAGTCAAAAGATCTTCTCTTTTGCAGTACGACTCTTTTAAAACAAGCTTGATGCAGCTAGAATAGCAAAAGAAAAGATATGATTAAACCCTAGCTAAAAAACAATGAGATGCCTTAGAATAGAATTGAGAGAGGGATGCCCCTTTATTACACTTCCAAATATGTGTTGTTTCTTTTAGGGCGGGTTTGTTTGGGGGCTTATAGGTAGGATTGAATTAATAATCCCCCCACCCTCTTTAATCCCATGTTTGTGTGGTTTTTTTTTTTGTAATTGGGGGTCCTGTAGTGCGGTATTTGAGTCGTTGATCGCGCAATCAACGTCTAGGATTTCATCTTGGCTCTTGCATGATCCGAGTTGTCCATTGCTGAGATGAAATCTGAGTCGTTGATTACCAAGATCAATGACTTGGGTGCCACACTACAGGACTAACAATCCCAACCATGCTAGCAAGGATAATCAATCCTGTTGGGGATTAGGGGGTGTTTTGGCAACCGGCGAGGGTAATTATTATTATTTTGTCCTTATTAAAAAAAACTTCGCATTTGTTAGTTTTGTGCCATTTTTTTTTTGGATTAGTGATTCGTCTCGATAAGAGGAATTTAAAAACTAAAAAATTATGATCAAAATTTTACGAAAGTTTACAAAAGACAAAAAGAATTCAAAATAGACAGACTTTTTGGGTTTTTTTTGTCTTTATTTACAAAAATTTTTGTTTGGTTAATAATTTTTACTTTATAGCTTTCTCTCGTCGAGATAACCAATATACCACAACAATAATCCGATTTAATTATTTAACCAAAACAACCTTTAAATACGTTAGTTTTATGACACTTCAAGTTGGTTCCGCTGAGAAATCGGATCAAACTTGAATTGCGACGACCTTTTTCCATAAAAATCTTAACAGTAATCCTGAGGAGTTTGGCTAAGTGAGCATGTGAAAACAATAAGTGATTTTTTAAAGGGGATCCTGCTAGAGGACGGTGAAATTTGTCTTTCAAGATTAGTCAAGGTGTGCGAAAGCCTGATATTTAAAAAAAAAAAAAAGAAGAAGAAGAAGAAGAAGAAGAAAACAATAGTGCTTGTCCTCCATCAATGGCTTGGTATCCCATTTCATAAAATGAGAAATCCGTAAAATCAATTAATTGGATTGATTTTAGCAAATGAGGAAACCATTTGCTAGTTGATTTTATGGATTTCCCATTTTATAAAATGGGAAACCAAGCCTAATTCAACGGAGACCAAACATTCCAAATCTAGGAGTCCACTGGAGGGTTTGCCTAGTCAATAATTTTAGGACTCCGGAATTATTTGATGTGGCGCAGACTGATCCGAAACATCCAGTTGTGAAAGAAAAAAAAAAAACAAGAAGAAGAAGCTAGACAAAAGTTATTGAGATCACAAGTTAAACTTTAAACAAACAGCCCAAGATGGAATCTTTTTTAATAAGTGGGTCGGAGGTTATCCTTTTTCATTTTGAGCGGGTTTTCACCGGTGGCAGCTCCAAATTTTTTGAATAGGGTGTTTAAAATTTACCTTAACTCTATTAACTAGTCATATATAGACATTTTTTTATATATTAGTTTGAATGATGAGACAAATAATATGAAAGACGTAAGATATATGTCGCAATTGCATGTTTTTGATAATTCTATTTTTTAGGTCAAACAAAATTAAACCGGTAGATAAACAAATTAGTTTTTATTGTAGAAAAGGGACTGGCGAATAGGTTTACATAGACTTCTTTTTTTTTTTTTTTTTTTTGATGAATACTCTTATGTTTTGGAGATATAGAGTTGATTGTTGTTCACAGAAAAACAAAGCATGATATAGGACTACGTATTCAAACATTTGATACCTGAGATAAAATTATTACAAGTAATATAAGATGTAAAAGAGTTTAAGCTATTCAATTATTACATGTAATTAATCCTATGGAGTCTCTCATGGTTTTTAATTTTCATTGGTTTGGATTGTGGGCTGATTTTTGGAGCTAGTTCTTCAAATTTATTTGGGGTAGGTGTTCGAATATTTACGCGTAGGGTGCTAAAAAAAGACAAAGCTAAAAAAAATGTAAAAAATTACATGTATTATTCCCAAATTTTTTTTAAGGATGTTTAGACACCCATGGACGGATCCAAGGGGGGCATGCGGGGGCACGTGCCCCTGCTGACCCCCACTTGTCAACGTAAAAAAAAAAAGTTTGGGAATAAATTTCGTATATGTATTTTTTGTGTCAGGTTTAGTAACATAACCAGCATGTTGCTGGTGGTAAGTTGCGTTACCTCCAAGCAGGAGGTCGTAAGTTTGACTCCTCTCCCTTCCTTTTTAAGCCACAAAAGTAATTGCCTTCCCTCTTTGCCACTAGACCGACAACAATCTTTGTACAACAACTTGGTAGTTTTATTATATATTTTGAACCTATAATGGCAATAACAATTGATAGGCGCGCAATATCACAGATATAAGCGCCTAAGTAGGGCGAATTAGCGCGTTAGAGGCGCGATTTATTCCATTTTCCACTTGATGCGGTGTTGTCTTTGGTTTTTCTTGTTTTTTGGTTGTTTTGTAGGGAACAGGTCGGAAAGAGCGCGTAAAGTGGACACAAGGCGGTCGGGCGTGTTGGGGACAGGTGGGACCCAAGTGAGGACGGCCAAACAAGCTTGGAAGTCATTTTAGGGGTTCCGGTATCGATACAGGACTTCTCCTGTATCGATACCCGTGTGCCAATTTGGGAACAGAACGTCTGGCTATCGATACAGGACTTCTCCTGTATCGATACCGAGGGCCTTAAATTGCCCGTTTTGACTTGCCACGTGTGTTGACTTCGAGGGAGGATAAATACCTCATTTTTGTTCCGAATTGGGGTTCGAACTTGGCTAGGTTTTTCTTAGTTTTTCGCAGCCGTTTTTCTTTTGGAGTTGTTACTTTCCGGAGCTTGTTCGATTGAAGTTTTAGAGTTTTATTCGCTGATTCTCGCATTGCTTCGGTAACGTTTCTATTTATTTACTTTAATCTCAGTTCGCGGGAGTTTGTCCGTGATCTGAGATTCGAATCTTTGTTTTAATTGATATTCAAGTTTAATAGCATGTTTAATTTCAGAATTTTGTTATTCGTTCTAGCTAATATGAGTGAGTAGTTCTATAGGTATGGTCGCGGGGTGATTAACACACCGTGGCTAGGGCTGGGTCTGTTCTCGCTCCTGTTTCCAGAATTAACAAAGGTAAAAGCAATTTTAGGTTATTAAAGTACCTTCGTTGGACGAATCCGGGCATTGTCGGAGCCCATGTAACGCGGGGAACGGGGGACCAAAACTCGTTCTACGCTGTACATGGGTAAACGGCGACCACGAGGATTCGCATCTTTCGGGGTATCTTTTTCTCTCTAAAATCAAACGTTTTCAGAACATCGAACTGAGCGGAACTATCTAGATCTGGTCACTGTTGTTATGAACCTTACGACCGTACTTGCTTTTAATAGTTTAATCAAATCAGTTTTATCTTAGTTTAGTTAATTTTCCCATCAAATCACAAAGAGTGGCTACCTAAGAGCCGTTTCAAATCTCACAACCCGAGTTTTTAGTTAAGCACTCTCCACCGTCCCCGTGGATTCGATTCCGGTCTTACCGGGTATTATGCTACACCGGTCTCAGCCCTACGCTTGGGGCAACCCATTAATTTAGGTCTAGGATTTCGGTCAAGCAACAATTCCCCTAACATTATTTTCCTGAATTTTAATTTTCTTCCTTCTTTTTAAGAAAATGATACAAAATCATGAAAAAATTGTTTAACTTAGATATTTTTTAATTTTAGAGATATTTTACAATGGTCCCTAGCCTTCAATAATTTCTTATTTGATATGAAGTTTAGAATCAATCTTACACGATTTCTTGTCTCTGACAAAATCGTTGACTAGGAAAAAAATTACACGATTATAATTAATAAAATACCTCCACTGGATTGAATTTCTGGATCCGTCCCTGCAGACACCCATATGAGAATGTATATCCTCCTCTTGGTTTTGACTTTCAATGAAATCATTGAATCTATTTCTTCATTAGGATTAATTATTTATAGTTTTGAAGCACCGTCACGTGATGCTGAAGTCTCTCTTATCTTTTACACATTGTGCTAGACTTATAACAATGTATAATAAATAAAAGTGTTTGAAATACCACCTGATGAGTGGTCCTTCGTTGGACATTTTCGGGAACAAGATTATGTCCCCAAGCAACAACAAAGTGGCTCCCATCATCACGTGCTTTCCAAAAGCGGCAACAACAAAACAATCGTGCTTTCCAAATTTACCCCTTCTCTAATGTATGAAAATTGAAGGAAATGGCTACAAGCCTACAATACACACCCCTTATTTATGTGTACCATATGTATCTACTGTAAAGTTTAGATTGTGCTACCTCATCGACAATCGTAACATTTTTTTAGTTTTTCGTAACTTTTCAGCAATATGATTCATAACATTTTTTATGATTCGTAACATTTTGGTGCGTCTGGTAACTTTTACAAAAAAAAATCGTAACTTCTATAAAAAAATTCGTAACTTTTATAATTCATAGGGGTGTGTATGATACACACCTAAATAAAGAGTGTGTATTGTAGTCTTTTCCAATGGCTAAAAAGTGATAGTGTGTGTATGGATACGCAATACTACGTATCATGCATCATGCATGCCTCTTCAGTAAGTTATGTACAATGAATGCATGGATTGCGGAAACTTATAAAATAACATATCATTGCTTTAAATTTTCTGATTATTTTTAAAATATTAAAAAAAATACAATGAAATGCATGGATTGCGGAATGCGGAGTAATCACTTCTGAAAACCAAAACGTTGCTCCTACAATTATAGAAAGGATATGATTCTTGAAATTATGATTTTTAATTAATCTGCATGTTAATTCAGTTTCCACAACTTTCGAGTGACTTTTGCATTAGCCGAAGGCACATGGCTTGGCCGAGGAAGGCCTTAGCCGAAGAAGGCTTCGGCAGAGTGAAGGCCTTAGCCCGATCATGGCATGGACCGAGCATGGATTGAACCAAGCATATATAGCATTGCCCGAGAGTGGCTTGACTCGAGCATGACACAGTTTGCCGCGCGGCGAGGCCGACCACGGAACGAGAAAAGAACAACACGTGGAACAAGCCGGCCCGATCAAGGGGCCAAGCCACGGGACCATAAACCAGGTGAACCGCGAACCCTTGAGCCGCCCGACCACTTTAACCTCTAGAGCCAAACCGTTGGACCATGAGCCGCATGGCATCGAATCGCTGGATCGATCCATGGCTGCGGTGCCTTGAACAACGGGACTCTATACTACGTGACCACCTTGAACCACGGGACTCTCTACCGCTTGACCAGGGGCGGATGTACATTGGGGCTGGGGTGGGCCTTGGCCCCCCCACACTTTTATAAAAAATATATTAAAAAAAAAAAATTGCAATGAACAGTTGTAATATAAATATAAAAATAGGAAGAACTGAATTAGTGCTGGCCTTTTGGCCCAATGGTTGGAGCGCCCAGCTTCATCCTTGCCAACCTGAGTTCGACTCTCCCAAGGTGCAGATTTTTGTCCTTTTTATTGCCAGCTAGTACACCTCTCTCTCTCTCTAAAAGTTTGTAAAATTTTTTTATAAAATAAAAAGAAATGTGACACCATGAATATCAAAATTTTTTCTCTCAAGGTTTAACATTTTGTTTCTTTAAGGAGACTATGGTGAGAAATGAGAATTAATGTACAATGAAAATGAAATCACAAACATGTCTATTTACATATTAGGACGAATGATAAATGGATTACTCATCTTTTTTTATGTAGAGTGAAAGAGAGATTTCTCTTTGGCTTCGGCATCCATGAAACTTAATTGCCAATTTATTTATTTTTTGTGGTGTTTGCCAAGGGAAAAAGCAAAAAAACGGCGATTGATGGGGCTACTAGTCAATTTTATTTTGTGACGGTGATAACATAGAAAGAGGCAAATAGGTGTCACTCGGACTTTTGAATGTACGGGTATACAAAAAAAATTACTTCCTATAAAAAAATTTCTTCATATTTTTCTGTACAACATATAACTAGTTTTTCCTTGAATGATGCCACCCCTATGGCCGAATCCGGACTCCTCCCTTGATTACTAATGTTTATATAGCCGTCAAGCTTGTAGTTGCTAAGCTAATTTGGTAATTGTTATAACTGATCTTTTTAAGGATCGAGGACAAAGGTTAGTCCTCTCTCTGTAATGCCACCCTTGAGTGGGCAATTCTAGCCCTCCTCGTAGGCATTGACGGAGCTATCAAATGCCAATGGCTAATGGCCCCCCCGGATTGAAAATCCTGGCTCCGCCACTGCGCTTGACCACCTCGACCGTTGGACCCATTAGTCGCGCGCTGACCCATTTGAGCCGTTGGACCTCCTATTTTTAGTGCAAAGGTGAAAAACTGCAAGTCTTTATCCGAAGAAAAAGGCCGAAATACAACCTTGTCCTACACAAAAAAGCCATCCGAATATACCGTTGGACTTAGAAAAATCTAAGGAACAATTCATTACTGCAACTTTTCATCTCGCAAATCGATACTTTTCAGAAAATTCATTTTTTAGCCAAATTTTTGAGCGACAGACAAGGTGCATCGATCAAGAGGTCATCCACGCCGGATTTTTTATTCATAAAATGGAAGGTCTGGTTTTGTCTATAACTTTACAGTTAAAAGTGACAATGACCCCCTATATTAGTAACCAAGTTTTAATTTTTATATATCTATCGATATTCAATCAAACTAATTTTTTACATGGACATACTACTCTGAGGGTCCTACAAGATGAACGATTCAAATTACTGAAATCAACTCGCGATAGGGCCCACAATGGGTGGTGGAAACCATGGGGTTTTACCTAATGTGGAAAGAATTTAATTTCAATCAATTAAACCCCACCGTGTTGCCCTAGTGTTCAAGACTTAAAAACTTAGGTATTTGCTTTAGGTCTTATGTCCGAAACCTCTTAGGTGCTTTTGGTGCTAGTTTATACAGAACTTGCTTTGATTTTACATGGGGTTCCGCTAGTGGACATTGCGATTGTTTCCTGAGTATTTATAAAGGTGTGCACAAGTTGGCCATTTACATTATGTTGGTTATGAACTAAGGAACTACATTTAATGTTGAGTTGCCACAACTTTTATAACTGAATCAGAAGCAGCGCCATTTGGATCATGTGATTGCACCGGCCCACTTTATACGATGATTAAAGTAAGGAAAGCATGCATTTAGTTGGTGATTAGAGAACTAATCAGGATGCTGTTTAATTTTTGTGGAGAAAATCCACAAGCATTTCCCTCTATTTTGCCTTTAACTGTCATCTCTGATTAACTACTTCTTTCATTGATTAGGAAGATTTAGGTGGGGTACCCCAAAAGATTTTCAACCCTCAATCATTTCCATACCTTGACCTACAAACAAGCAAGGAGAGAGATAAGAACTCGAGGGGTAGCTTAAGCGATAATATGGACGAGCCGTAAATTTAAGTTTGAAATTTGACAATATATTGGGACTAGGCTATCACAAGAACTTATATTGGAAATTTCCTAGTTTCGGCGTGGAGGTCACCTTGACCGGACCGGAAAAGAATTAGTTGAAATGCGCGTAAGGTGGCCCGGAAACCTCTGACCCCAAACGAAAAAAGAAGAAGAAGAAGAGAGAGAGAGGGGGACCGAAGAGATTTTGCTTTTATTCACTTTTTACTCAATTACCTCTTTTACATAATGGAAGGGAAAAACAAGATTTCGTAGGGCATGCTTGTTACCATAATTTTTGCCGGATTTATGCTGTCTTTTTTTTAATCCTGCATTTTTTTTGTTTTTATTTTCCTTTTGGGTATTATGTATGAATATTCTTCCTTTATCATTGTATACAGTATGCAGTCAAAGAACCGACCCGGCCTGTCCGGATCGAGTAACGAAACCCAATTTGCTTACATTTTCTTATTAATTCAGTCATGCCCTTTGAAAAAAAAGTTTTTCTAGCTCATATTTTGCCCTTAAGTTTTTCTGGAGAATTGATACGAAGGAAGTAATACTTTTTGGGACTAAATTAATTGGAGAGTAATATCATTGAGTTGTAGCACCCGTTACGTACATTTGCCCAAATCAAATTATTCTCCAACTAATTGATTCCCCAAAAATCTTAATTTTTTTGCATGAATTCCCATAATTTATGGGCAAAATGGGAACTACACAAAGTATGTTTTAAGGTCACGAAGTTGGAATCCACAAACCTAACAAAAGACTAATGAATGGATCTAACTGAGCTAATTTATTCCAATTCAAGAAAGGCTACAACAATAAATTGAAAAGTTGAGAGTGCAGTGTATTTGTCAGAAACCTCAGAAGAGGTTGGTGCAAATTTATTTTTACATGCTTTAATTTCTTGGTCAAGAGAAGGTTTTATGAGAAACGAGAATTTTCATTTCATTGCAAAAGCTTAAATCCATATGGTCAAGAGAAGTTATTGCCGCAAAAAAATAGGGCAGAGCAAATAACTGTGGCTCAATTGCAAATAAAGCAAGGCATAGGTTGGGCTGTGGAAAAAGATCGAGGCAGAGAGTGAGAGAGAGAGGCGTAGCCCAGAAAATTGGAAAAAGGTTGCAGATGTGCATAGGGTTCTTACTTTCTTTTTTTTCCGTCATTCCTAATCTATTGTATGGGGATGAGGGTCTGGGACTCGATCCCAGAATGCAGCGTGGGGCATCCAAGAGCTCTATCATATAAGCTAGCCACCACTTGCGTATAGGGTTCTTATTTAGATTGTCCAAAAAGAAGGGGAAAGGGATCTAGCAGTATCTCACTTCAGTAATTGAAAGGGATTTAGCTTAATTGGCGCATCTTATATACATTTATACAATTGAGTTTCCCGTTCCTCTAAAAGTGTTGAACACAGATTTCGAGACAGATCATTCTCTTCACATTCATAAATTATTTTTAGCACTTTTAACAAAAATGGAACATTGACGAAAAGAACCTTTTGAGGGTCCGTGGCACTGACTAGGCAATGGGCATGTTTGATTGCATGACTAGAGAGTGGGATTTTAAAGGGGTGGGCCCACATGTTCCCATTTTTTTTAGTCCGGTGTTTGTTGGCAGCAGAATTAAGGATCGGATTGGATTATGGTGGACTATTTGTCAATTAATTACTTCTATTTGGGGTTATTAACTAGTACAAGACTACAAGGGGTTACAAATCAAAAGACCAAGTCACTAGCTAAAGTGTAAGGACTAAGTCATACAAATCAAAAGACCAAGTCATACAAGTCAGTACTACATAATATTTCTCATTTATTTTATAAAGGCCGGATAGTTGCATTCATTTTAGTTGAACCAGACAATGCTTATGGTCGCTCCAAACTCGTACAACAAAATTTGTGAGAGAAATTTTTGCACAAACATATCTTATATATTTTCTCCGTAGAGCATTTATGATCACTCCAAAATGGAGTACTTTTTTTTTTCCTTACCAGCCGATAGGACGTTGGTAGACTTAGTAGAGTTAAATTATTGCGGCAGGCCAACGTCGCTCCATCAACTTGAACTTGAAACCTCACACACTGGCACATAAGTGCCCACTCACAACCGCTTGAACTGGAGCTCTGTGTCCACTCCAAGCTAGCTTGTACAAGAAAATGTGTAGAAAGATAGCACTTATGTGTAGAAAGGAGGCTAGAAAGGTTGCATTCATTCACTGTAGTCGAACCAGATGGCACTTATGATGACTCCAAACTCGTACAACAAAATGTCTAGAAAAACGTTCGTATTTGTGTATTACATACACATAGAAGTTAAAAAAAAAAGGAACGAGAACAAAGGTGTTCGTCAGCTAATCCGAATCTCAAGTTGTAGAAAAACAGTACTATTATCCAAAAATGTACTTTGTTTTTCATTCGATGAGCTTAAAAGAAAGTACCCTAGTGAAGTAGTGATCACTTGACCCCCATAGGGCCATATGCCTCCCACCAGACACATGGTGCACATGGAAATTTAATTTCAACAGTCCAATTCATGCCATCTCCACACTTCCTAGAAATTGCACCAAAAGTCAGTGTTAGCTAATAGAGTTTGACACGTAAGTTTGGGTTGGATCTAATCCCATACGATTCATTGAAGCCACTGGTTTGTAATGTGGGCTTGAAAACATCAGACCGACCATGTGTACACCATGTGCCATATGAAACCATTGGGCTCCCACCCATCGATGTCATTAACGATATATACATGTATGTATATATACTCCCACATACATATTTACAATGCGAGCAGAGTTGAGCTTTGTTGTGTTCGAACTTGGCTCATCTAGTCAGGGCCGGTCTAATGGTTTTTAGTTCTCAAGGCTTAATTTAAAATTTGTGTCCTTAAGAATAAACACTTAAACAATTTTTATAGCAATAGTCACAATACAAGAAAGCCAAACAATATAAAGTTTACTAATCATTATATAAAAACACAATTTTCTGTGAATCAATTTGTCAATAAATAATGGGCCAAAAACATCTGTGAATAACCAATTGTTAATAATTGAATAATGAATAAACCTAGAGTATCCCACTGGGGATGGGGTTGTTATTAAATTTAGCAGAGTGCACTAGAATCTGGTTTCTAGCACACCCTTTTATACCACAAAATTATTCTTATGATTATATAAAAATCAATTATTATTGAACCATCCAACTACTGAGATTCCGAGAAACATAAAACAAGTGTTATATGGTTCAGATAACTGGGTTGAGGAGAAATACAGAGTTTATGGGGAAAAAATACATCTGCAAAACTAATGCCAAAAATGTCAGTTTCTTGTCTCTATATTGGACCCAAACCTTGTCTCTATATTGAACCCAAACACCAAAACACAATAGTTAATGATAAAGATAATAGAATATTCAAGAAGATCACATATAAATTCGGTGTTTGATGATAGGGATGTCAGAACCATCTTATGAATTCAAGGTGGTGAAATTGGAATAAATCAACCACTAATCATTATGTGTAATTAATGTTGAAAAGTGTATATTCTAAAGGTATTCATCCATAATATCAAAGAAAAGAAAAGTAAGAAGTTCTGACTGAGGTCAATGATCCATCAATGAACAAAAATAATTTAACGATTTATCAAGATGGAGCTTGATGTTCAATTTTTTTTTTGTGAAAGAAGTCGATTCCATTCATAACCAACACCCGAGGGTATTACAAATTTCATCACGAAATACAAAAGTGAACCAAAAAATAACACAATCTAGACATGAGTGCATACAAAAATTAGCAGGCTCAATGGCACCTCTGCCAAAGGCAGACCAACAACTAGGTTGCTAGGCGGTAGTAGAGATCCCGAGGGAGAGATAATAGCTCAATCTCGACACTCAGCTCAAGATGAAATTGACAGAATTGATATTCGATATTTGCTCGCCTGCCCGCTCGTGACAGAAGCACAAGCCTCCGCTGCCACAAGCACAGAAACCCTCTCTGGGGCAAGCCTCCGCTGACTCGCAAAGCTCTGGTAGGCGAGGTAGCAACCACCAGCGAAACTGATAGCGACTACAGGCAAAACCACCAGTAGAACCTCGCCTCCACGACGAGCATCGACTACCATTTCCTATAACAAACAGACAAACAACTAAACTAACAAAATTATTTCCCACCACCAACACCCACTAGATCTGGAAAAACTAGACCGATACAAAAATGGACAGGGGAAACCCAGCCGTAAAAGAAAAGACGAAAAACACTAACTAAAACTCTGTTGGAACTTTATCAAAATAAATTGGTTTTATTTGGGGTTTTTATTAAAATATTCATTGTCCTTTAGGAAGCTTATTTGTAGTGTTTTGGCATTGTCCCACATCGGCTAGTTAGGAAAAGGTTGAATGGCTGCAATATGGTGCTTTGATGGCAATCTTACACTTGGTATGGATACCGCTGACACTTGGTATGCATACCTATGGTGCACAAACGATTAGAAGTTTTGGTATCCATACCCCCTTGAAGAGGTATTGATACCTATGCAATCTGGACGAACAAAAAGATTGGTATGCATAAGAGGAGGTATCCATATCAACAGGTTCTGGGCGCGAAAACTCAGATGCATGGTTCGTGGACAGGTGCAACTCAAAACGAAGATATGACCCTAACTCAAGTCTATTCACTTAGGGTTGTGCCCATTTGGGTCTATAAATAGAGCCTAAATCTCATTCATTCAACACCGAAAAATTTCAGAAAATCAGCGTTGTTACTCTGCCGAATTCTCTACAGATTTTCTTCCTTGTTTTGTTGCACAGTTGCTCTGTAGAAACGGTGTCAACATATCGTTGGTACTTTTGATCACATTCGACTTGGTATTCTGTTTGTCCTTCCTTTGTGCGGACGCAGGCAGAAGATCATTGAATTGATCGGGCTTCGTTGTATCCTTGAACAGATTCACTATCAACCCGGTGCACACCAAACGGTGGGGCAAATACTATTTTCGGAAAGCGACTTAGTAACGTGCCCCGAAGCAAATTTCTACAAGTTCCATCATCAAGGCGTTCAGATTTCTCGAAGACTCCCGGATTTGCACCAACAAACTCTACCCCTAACCTCTTATTATTTACCACACACAGACAAACAACGAGGCTTGACGTTCATTTCGAATCTTAAAAATCATTTAAAATTGATTCTAAAGCCCCAAAAGTTGAGGATTTATTACTTCATAAAAGGGAACTGGTGGCACTGGCTAAGGCTTAGGGGGTGTTTCGCTAACAATAAACAGTTTTTTTCAAAAACCAAGACAGGTCATTTTCTCACAATCTATCATATAAAAAACTGTGAAAAATCAGTTTATTCTAAAAACACCCTCAGTGGAACAACCCCTTAATGGTTGCGTATGGCCAAAATATTCACATTGGCCAGAATCTCGAATTGTAACGATAACTCATTTTGACCATTTTCCCCCAGAGTAGTAATGGTTTGTTTTAACTATTGGCATAATCGGAATCAGACACTACCCTTGCTATGTGGGTGTTTAAGATCTCCCAACCGTTGTTATAGTAAGAAACAGAAATGGTTAAGAAGAAATTAAATTTTTAGTTTTGAATTGATACTGGAGTTTGAACTTACATGTTTATGTATGAGAAGATGCCGGACCTTGGGATTTAACCAAAAGGTATGGCCATTGAATTTACATTATGAGATGTGCCTGTTGGGATCAAACTAAGGGATGTGATTGTCATGGTGTGATCTTTATATTTTATTTAAACCAAGAGGCATGACCTTTAGTGAATAATTTACAAATTCTAGGTGCAATACCCTGTATGACAAATACAAGCTTACACTTCTTATTTAAGCTGTCTATTAATTTTATGATGATAAATATATGGAAGGCTTCTAAGTAATTGTCTCACACATTTGTCTTTTATTGCATGGGTGGTAGCAAAGAGTGAGACACGTGGGAGTAGATACAAGAAAGCATTGGTGACTAAGTTGGTGAAGTGTTTTTTGGTGATGAGAATTAGAAAGGCAGGGGAGTACGTGTAGATAAAAGGGAGGGATAAGAATTAGAAAAAAAGGAGTTTGGATATAAGAAGGCTACGACGTGGTGTTTTCAAAAAGGAGGTGAAGTCACATATGGTGGACATAGAATTTAGGAGTTGGCTTTGAACAACAAAATCTATGAACGGTTGTGATCTCCAATTAATTAAGGTTGGCGCGGCGGCGAGGGCTGGATGGAATTGCTTGTAAATATTATTATTATTTTGTTGAGATAATTTATTAGAGTCCCATTATTGTATTATCGTGGTGCTTGTGGATCCAGGTTGTTACAGTTGGTATCAGAGCAAGCGGTAGGTCTTATATGGGGTCGTGTTGGTGTTTGGGTTTGGTAAGTGAGTTTGCAATCATATTCATAGGTTAATGCTCCTCTTCGTTTAATTCGTTTTTGTTATGTGGTAGTTGTTTTGGAGGATATAACACACAAAAAAAAAAAACCAGGGGGGGTGTGTCATCGTGATCCACGGACAATGAAAGTTTTTGAGTGTTAGTTTTGTGAGGTGTTGGAAGTGATTATTAGTAGGACTTTGTTTAATTATTTTTCCGTATATATTTTGACGCCGATTATCGTTGTTCAAAAGAGGGGCCTTGTTGCTATCGAAACTTGAGTTTTATAACTCGGTAGACTATTCTGTAATATTGTAAAGTTTTAATTACATTTGAATAGCATCAAATTTGTAGATAAATTTGTCTTTAAGTTTCCGTGTTTGGATTGAACTCATTTTTGAGATGGTGGAGTTGCTTGTGGGACTTAATAAAGTTTCGTTGGTAGTGATGATTGATGGAGCCCTGCTGGGCGGTTTTAGATTATCAAAAAAAAAAAGATTTAGGGATATCATTATTGATACATTCTTTAGTTCTGTGGCCCTACTAAGTGGAGGTTTTAGACAAGATTTTGATGTATTTTGTACTTAAACTAATGTTGAGATGGTGGTCTTTTTTGCTTACGAGAATGTAATTACGTTTGAAGATGCTCTTAATTACATGTGCATTGCTTTCTTTTTCATGTTGAGCCACTTAATTAACATTAGTACTTTTCTTAGTTATGTTTCAAAGATCTGAATACTGTTGAATTCTAAAGATTGGACACGATGAATTCCACCCCTGATCTTGATTATCTTACGTAGATTGCGAGTTACCGCGTACGCTTTTATTAGCTTATCTTGCCATTGGAGTTAGAGCAATTAACCACCTGTGTTGGCCTGATGTGGTGATGGCTAATGACGGTATTATCAGTTTAGAGGCGTATAATTGTACACCGTGACTGGCAAGCGGTATAAAGATGTGTGCTAGATGGCGTGACATGTGATGCCAATGAGTGTACTTATGGTTTGTGATTAGTTGTAATACGTATGCTTGGCTTTGAGCAGATTATTTATATTCGTGGCATGATTTTTTTTTGAAAAGCGAAGAAAGATTTCATTAATCTCGAGGAAGCCAAAGATGAAATCAGTACAATAGGAAAATAAATGCATTGAGAGAGGTTCAGAGACACTCCTACTACTGCTACTCGCAAGTACTTAACCTACCTCCCCACCTCTCGATATGTTAATAAAAATGCACCCTGTTGGTAAGATACTAACACACCTAATTTTGCCCAGCCCGAAAATACAATTCTCAATGCAAAACGACCCATGCCCCTACAACTCTCAATACAAGCTGTAAATAGTAAACACAATAAAGCCCATTAAATGCATTCATGCCCCCTTCACGTTCACCCAAGCGCCACTAGCTGAGTCGCCTGAAAAATGCTCCGACGACCACCCAAAAACTCATCTGCACGTTCATCTACACGTTCGCCCTCTCCCCAACGAAAACCCAAGACACTATAGCGTCACAGATTGTCTTCCTCTGCATTAGAAACCAAGCTCGATCATTGCCTCCAATCTATCGCCCATCGCCGATCCTATCTCATCATCCATCGCCGATCCTCACCTTGTAATTACCTTTCCTTTTGCTTCACTGCCATCACTAAAACCCACGCACAAGCCGACGACATACCTCCCTCCTCCCTGCTGCATTCCTCAGATCGGATTTCCCCTGCTTCAAAGTCGCCGTCGTCATAACCCCAGTACAAGCCAACCGATCTTCGCCGTTGTAAACAGACACCCTTTATCAACCCCCAAAACATGTAAAAAAGGAGCCACAACGTCGGCAAGTATACCAAACTTGCCCCATACGATGCCATCTCTTGCTCGTGGCAATCGCCCCTTTCACCGTTGCTGCTAGCAAAACCCTCGATTGGACCCGTAGAACTCTTCAAATCACCATCAAACGCTGAAAATTGTTAGCCCTGTTGCCATACCCCACATTGACTAATACCTCCGCTGCCACACCACCATTTTGGCGTCTCAAACCACCACCACAGCGGCTACTCTTCCATCCACAAACACCTCCAAAACATGCAAACAAAGAAAGAAAAAAAGGAGCGGAGGAAGAAGGAAGCGGGGAAAGAGAAAGAGAGAGAGAAAGGAAAACCGCCTGGGGGGAGGAGGGACTCCCCCCCCCCCCCAAGCAAACCCTAGCCGCCTGTTTTTATATTCATGGCATGATATTTAGCCTTCGTGGCGTTATATGTAGCCTTCGTGGCGTGATATATAGCCTTCGTGGCGTGGTATGTAACCTTCGCTGCGTGGCCTTACTGGCATGATATGTAGCCTTTGTGGCGTGATACACACACACACACACACACACACACACACATATATATATATATATATATATATAGTCCCCTTCCTATCCAAACCACTATTTACGGACCTACCGTCCGGACTTCACTTTTCGGACCAAATTTCGACGATCCGAACTGTTAGATATTTGCGTTTTTATGAAAAACTGCTCCGATCAAGCCCTTCCGGGTATTTTTTTTTTGCCAAATCTTCGCGTTGAACCTTGAAAACACCTTTTAAACACATCTAACGGTTCGGATTTTCAAAAAAAAATTGGGAAGGTGGAGGTCCGGATTTTAAAAAAATCCGGGAGTTTGGAGGTGAAGTTTTGTGTATATATATATAGAGTCCCCTTCCTATCCAAACCACTATTTACGGGCCTACCGTCCGGACTTCACTTTCCGGACCAAATTTCGACGATCCGAACAGCTAGATGTGTTTAAAAGGTGTTTTCAAGGTCCAACGCGAAGATTTGGCAAAAAAAAAATACCCGAAAGGGCTTGATCGGAGCAGTTTTTCACAAAAACGCTATATAAAAACACCTTTTAAACACATCTAACGGTTCGGATTTTCAAAAAAAAATTGGGAAGGGGGAGGTCCGGATTTTTTTAAAATCCGGGACCTTGGATTGGAAGCTTGGTGTATATATATATATACACGAATTATCCTATCAAGGATCCCGGATTTCCCGGATTGAAGGGTTTTTCGGTGTTTTGATGCTTTTAAAAATTATTTTTGGGAAATCCGAGCCGTCCAATGTGTTCAAAAGGTGTTTTCCAAGGTTCACGCGGGAAATCTTCAAAAAAAAAATACCGGGAAGGGCTTGATCCAAGAAGTTTTTCGCAAAAACTGTACATTTCGGATCGTCAAAAAAATATCGGGAAGGTGGAGTCCCGGATCCGGGACTCCCGGACTAGATCGGGCCTCTATATATATATATATACATATAGGAAGATGTTCTATTGAGGACTCCCTCAAAGATCTCCTCCGTGAGGACCACCCCTTTTTTGATTTTCTGGACCAAATTTCGACGATCCAAACCGCTCAATGTGTTTAAAACATGTTTTCCATGGCCAACGCGATGAATCACAAAAAAAGGATACCCGAAAGGGCTTCATCCGAGCGGTTTTTCATAATAACCGTACATATATAATTTATCGAAAAATGCTCGAATGAAGCCCTTCCGAGTATTGTTTTTGGATGAATCCTCGCGGTGACCCTTCAAATCACGTTTTAAACACATTGAGCGGTTCGGATCGTCGAGATTCGACCCCGATCCATGAGGTCCGCAAATTACGAGTTTGAGGGAGTCCTTAGTAGAACGGGATCCTATATATATATATATATATATATATATATATATATACATATATGTTGATGTAGCCTTTATGACGTGACATATATAGCATTTGTGGCATGGAATCCAGTTACCTATATTTTAATCAGTAAATTTTGGGGACAAAATTTCTAAAAGGAGGGGAGTATTGTAATACCCCGTATGACAATTACAAGCCTATACTTCTTATTTAAGCTGTCTATTAATTTTATGATGACAAATATATGGAAGGCTTCTAAGTAATTGTCTCACACATTTGTCTTTTATTGCATGGGTGGTAGCAAAAAGTGAGACACGTGGGAGCTAGAGTAGATACAAGAAAGCATTGGTGACTAAGTTGGTGAAGTGTTTTTTGGTGATGAGAATTAGAAAGGCAGGGGAGTACGTGTAGATAAAAGGGAGGGATAAGAATTAGAAAAAGGGGAGTTCGAATATAAGAAGGCTAACGACGTGGTGTTTTCAAAAAGGAGGTGAAGTCACATATGGTGGACATAGAATTTAGGAGCTGGCTTTGAACAACAGAATCTATGAACGGTTGTGATCTCCAATTAATTAAGGTTGGCGCGGCGGCGAGGGCTGGATGGAATTGCTTGTAAATATTAGTATTATTATTTTGTTGAGATAATTGATTAGAGTCCCATTATTGTATTATCGTGGTACTTGTGGATCTGGGTTGTTACACTAGGCCTTTTCAAAATGTCACTGTGCCAAATAGAGTGGAAACTTTAAACATGTAAATTCATGGTTTGAATTACTTGAAATTCAATTTCGATAGATCTAGTCAATTGAGTTGCTATGTTTGATTTGGCATGAAAACTGATATTTTAATGGGTAAGCTTCATTTACCTCACCTGAGGTTTATGACAATGACAGAAATCTCCCCTCAGGTTTCTAAAATTGCACTGACCCCCCTGTCAATCTTGTAGGGTAACTTCTTTTAATGGAAAACATGAATTTATATTTTTACCCTTCCATTGACCTCCATTGAGGTTTATAATAATACTAACAGATACCTCCCTTGAATTTTTTTTATTATTTATAATTTCTATTACTTTTGATTTTTTTTTTCCTTCCATTAAAAAGCCAAAGAAAATTGATTGAACATTAAACTAATATGTTATTAACTCTTAAAATGTAGACCCAACTCCTACATACACACATGAGCTTTATTTTTGTGAGGAGAAATAATTTTAATATTTATTTAAGTATTTAATAAATTAAACAACGGATTAAAGCATTGCAAAGTAAAAAATTATGCACGAGAGAATTTTTAACCTAAAATGTGTTGCTCTCTTGTCTTCTTTTCATTCTCATTTTCTTAACTCGTGTCAACTAAGTTGGTCCTAAACATAAAGAAATTATGTGTAAAATTAAAGATATTTTGTACAAACTAAATTGGTGCTAAAAATATATAAATTATGTGCAACATCATGATACCCATTAGTTCATTTGCGTATCTAGCGACAAAGTTATGTACTAAGATTCATTATGATAGATACATACCCAGAGAGAAGGTATATGAACCCCCGGACCTTGGGCTCTTTTCTTGAGCACAATGGGTCCTGCTGTAACGCCCAAATCGACCTTAACCCGTGCTCAAAACGGTAATGCGAGGGGTACCAACTTCCACGTCCGGAAAATATACCGATTGTTTCGGGGGCCCATTCGTGGGTCTCACACGAGTGATGAGAATTTTATTCAACCACTTACGCATGTTGAATTAAGCTGATTTCTCGCGGGTCACTTGGAAAATTGTTTTAAGACGAATAAACGGTTCGGTACATTTTCTGGACGTACGTGAGGGGTCTCTGTACCCGTAGTCAGGTTCGGCTAATAAAGTGATTGAAAGCCTTCCTTTCCTTCTGTTCGTTTGGTTTGTTTGCTCATGCAAAAAATCACACTGATCGAAATACGTTTTACTTGAAAATATTTAACATTTATGAATTTGAGAGAAATCTTCAAGACAAACGTGTTTCGTATCGTTTTTTTTTTTTATATTAACAAACACAACAAACTAAATAAGCAGAACAAAATAAATGGTTCAGATCACTTTTTTGAGCCCGGGATGAAATCCATGTGCATCAAAGCAAGGTCTACTGTGCCCCAATCACAGCATGCATCCGACATCTCAATGAGGGTATATGTGGAAAGGTAGAGGGTATTTCGTGTACATGTCCTTTCTCTTACAACAATTTTCTTGTTAGGTGGGAACCATGGAATGACAAGGGGAAATTGGTCCAGCTTAATTTGTGTGTCAATTAAGTTAATTAGACCCCACCTAAGTCGATAATAATCCTTGAAGAAGGTGCCATCCTAGTGGTTGTGAAGGCATTATTTTCACAAACTCTTTTTTTTTTCAATTTTGTCCCCACAATTTAGCTGTTGGTTTTTCTCTCTTGGACATATAAGTTGTGAGAATAAATTCTTTCCACCGCCGATGGAAAAGTGGACTTTTCTAAGTAATATTAATTACTTTTGGACCAAGTAATTTGTCCGTATTTTCCCGCATTATTTGTACTGTCTTCGGACATTTCTAAGTCTTCGGGTCCTTGAATTTAATGAGATTGACATTTTTTCAAAAAAAAAAAAAAAACTTTCGGACCAAGTTGAATTTTTTATGAAATTGCGTTATTATGATTACAAGGGTCGTCCGTCCAGTTAAAACAAGAAAATATAATTGCTCCATGCACTCGAACACTAACTAAATTGTATGGGTTCCAATTTCTTCGGCTACGGTGGAGGCTGTGACGGTGGCCGGATTTTTTCAACATCATTTCCACGAAGGAGGATGGTTTTCAACATCGGCTTCTTTTTCAGCGGCTTTTATTTTATTTTTATTTATCTCTGGGTAGATTTAATTTTTGTTTTGTTTTGTTTTATTTTCTGTTGTAATTTTTTTTTAATTTACTCCTAGTAAAATTCTTCCTCTTTCCGAACCACTAAACTATTGCTGCCTAGTGTCCCCAGTCCACACCACGTGACCACATCAATATTATAGGGAGAAAGCACACAACGCAACTGCACGTGCCATTGATTGTTTTTGTTAGTCCAGTGCTAACATGCATGGTTGGTCGAGCTTATCCAATAAGTTGCCACCACGTTACAACTTACACATTGCATGAATAATCAAAAGTTGTCACATCAGTTTTCGGTTGTCTATTTAGGTTTTTAAAGTTAGCAACGTCAGGTTTGACATTAGTGTTTTTTGTTCATAATCAAAAGCAATGGACCCTCCATCACTTTTCCGAACTTAGATAACCAAAAACTTGTCGTATCACTCATTAGAAGAAACATTAAATCCATTGATGAGAATTTTGATGGTTTGTGTCCTTTTTGCTGTGAGCTGGTTGAATCTGCTTCTCGTGTTCTTTTAAATTGCAAAATTGCATGGGCAATCTGGTCAGACATCATTGATTGGTGGCAATTGAAATGGGTTTGCCCTGGCTCTATTTGTTCTTTGATATTCTGGTCAGGGATGGAGTCGGAGAGGGGCCAGTAGGGGCGGTCGTCCCTGTAAGAGAAAGAAAAAACCTCTAGTATTATATAGACTCGCCCCTACAAAGTATTTTAATTTAAAAATATATTCACCCCTGCGTAGTGAAATTCTTGGCTCCGTCCCTGATTCTGGTGGCTTCATGGATGTTTAATTCATTATGTTTGTAGTTTGGATTAGTTGGTCCTCCCGGTGACTTATCAACTCTGATGCTTTATGGTTTTTTGATTGTGGTGTTGCTGCTATATTCTTGGTCTTGCAATTTGCGGCTGCATTGGGATTTATTTGATTCACTTCTCTCTTGGCTGTTGATAAACTTTAATCTTTTATTGTATTTTGCCTTTGGACATAGGTTGTATTTCATGATCTAGGGGGCATATTATTGTCAGGGTTTTTGGTGCCATCATAGTTGGAATGTTTTCTCTCAGTAGAGTTGCTGTTTGGGCCCAAGCCCTTCTTCTTATAATCTCTCTTATCTATATATTTTTCTTTGCTGAGAAAAAAAAACTTGTCATATCACTTATTCAAATTATAAACAAAAAAAAAAAAGTTTTTTGTGTATTTTTTTTGAAAAAACAATCTTAAAAAAATTTGAAAAAGAAAACAGTTTTAAAAAACAGTTTTGGAAAAGAAAACAGTTTAAGAAAAAACAGTTTTTGAAGTTTTTTCAATAAATCTTTTGAAAACATTGTTGAGAGAGGGTTTTTGTAATTTTTTATAATGATGGGTGTACTTAATTGAGTGGATGTGAAACAGTGACATGATGTGAACTCTCCCTCATCGATGACGGTGGTGGGTTGCGGTGGTAGCATGACGTGGTTCTCTATCTAACTAATGAGTAATGACGGCAGTGAGGCCGAGGCTGTCAGATCGATAGATATCAGATGGTTGTTGTTTAGGGGTTTTATCTTTTGTTTTTTTTTTTCTTTCAACCTTGGTTGAATTCTCCGCCCCTTCCCCCGACTCGATGTACCCAAGTTTCTCTATATACTAAATAATTTTGCTGTTTAAAAAAAAAAAAAAAAAGTGAGTTCTTGCACCATATTGCATTAAAAAATTCAAGAGCTTGAAAGAGCACTTTATATTTATGTTACATGATAGTGCGGATGAATTTGTCGTAAAATATCATAAGAATGTGTATTTTCGTGTAGCGACTTCAAGTCTTGGGAAATTCTTGTCGAACATACTAAGGCTCCATTAGTTTAACCGTAAAATACTTTTGTGTAAAATGTTTTATCCATATTTTAGTGTTTGGTTGCACAAATTATCAGTGAAATGGTTTTAACTTAGTAAAATATTTTTCTGAGATTGATGTAAATTGACTTACCGGCAAAACCTGCGTAACAGCGTAAGTCATTTTACCATTTCGATCCCAATCTCCTCTCCGAAACCAGCAATTACCTTTTCTCTTTGTTAGCAACAACCGCCATCTCTCTCTACCCCAAGTTTGTTCCCCTTTCTCTCTCTCAACACGAACTACCTCTCTTCCACCCGGATCCGGGGGTGATGCACGGTAGGTGTTATGCAACGAAACTATGTCGTTTTGATTGAGAGATGATGGGTGGGGTTCTTTATTGACAGAAGTGTCTTCGTTTTGCAGCAGGCATAATATTCATTTCCCAAACGAAATTCTGAACAAACCTTCCACAGGGGCGGAACCAACATAGGGCTGGGGGTGGCCCCAGCCCCCCGGGTTTTAAATTTTTTTATTAATATAATACTAATTCTAATTATTCCTTATGACCTTAATAATTTGAGTTCGACTTACTAAAAAAACAAGTTATTTTATATTTTGATTTCTGAATTTCTTTCGTACGTGAAACTAACTGTGAGTGTTGTAGTAGCCCAAAGAATAGAACAAAACGGTTTATATATAACGCATTGTGCTGGAACAATTTCAATGTAGAAATGTGTTGTGTTGAAAAATAAAAGATATATAATATAATAAATATATTCTTGGATAAAAATACGTCTATTAAATTGGCCACCATCGTGTCAAAATCCTAGCTCCGCCACTGTCCTGGAACCGACACTGCTTGCTATCATCTTGGTGTCAAGAAGCATCCCAAAGTGAGGAAAGATTTCAAATGTCAGATGAAAATTTAATAGATTTGGCAATTGATGATGTTGGTTGTCCTCCAATGTCCAAAACCAAATCTATTATATCACCAATTGGCCAGTGAAATGTTTTTCGATTGTGTCACCAATTTTTCACAAGAAGAAAATGACAACATCTAAGCAGTGACATAGGTTTAAATCTTGTGGGGTGATTTGGCAAAAAAGAAAAAAATGGTTTTTTGATTTTTTTGTTTTGTCTTTATTCAATTTTTTTTTTTTTTTTTTTGCATTTGTTAGTTGTGCGTCAAGTTTTCGTAGTTTATGGATTCGTCAAAAATTAAATATAGACGAAACGAAAAAACTAGTTCAAAGCTTTTTTGCCAAAGCGTTTTGTTTAAAGTACTAGGTAATGTCCAATATCTTTACTTCTAACTTAAATAATTTTGTGATATTTTTTCTAAGCAAACTATTGACTGTGATACTCCTTAATTTTGAATGCAAGTTGTTGGAAAATTTAGGAGTTGTCTGAACTTTTGGGGTGAATTGACATTTTTGTGTAGCTTTTGCTGATGGCATCTACTTTCTGTTCTGTGTACACGATGTACATGATCATAGGTGCTAAACTTATTTTTTTCTTTTGCAATTTTGATTATTCGGTAATTTCTATAACCCTTTTCTCCAACACCTTCCTCATCTGATGTTGACGAGAAAATTTTAGGTGACGAGCGGGTAGGGGCATATGTGGTGTCTAGCGCCAATTTCGGTTGTCGAAAAGTGTTTTGGGCGGCCTAGATTTTAAAGAGAGAAATAGGAGAGATAGAGAGGAAAGAGGTTGGGAGAAATTTTGGCCGTCCAAAACACGGAATGAGGGGGCATGTAGTGAGCTCACTACAAGCATGTAGTGAGCATCTGAGCCATCTATTTCGATAATCAATAGTTCAGATATGTTTTATATTCTTACTGGCAAGAGTACACTTTAACAGGTAAGAGTGCATATACACTCAAACAAGTTATCAACTTACACTAATCAATGTCACACGTGTAACTACAATTTATAACATAGTATTCACCACATGTCCAAGCAATTCATTTGTACTCACACATCATACACAAGTTCTCATATGTTCAACAAATATTCACAAGTGTTCACCCGAGTCTATTAAGTATCCACGTATCCCCCACACATCACGTGTACTACAAATTCCCCTATGTTCAACAATATCTCACCATGCCCACAAGTACCCACACGTTTAATAAGTACATCTATAGTCACCTATCGTGTACCACACGTACCTAAGCACCCTGCAGTGTTCAATTGATTTCCATGTGTCTATATATACTCTCCCACAAATCCATGTATCCTATGATTTCTTAACAAGTACCTTCCGTGTCCCTCAAGTGTCTTTCACATGCCCTTATCCAACATTATCCATTTTTGTTAATTTGAAATCATGAGCATTGTCGGTTTCTACTCAGTTAATGTGTGTCAAGTGCAAACACGGTTTCATGATTCTCATCGTGTCCAAAGAATGTTGATCAACGTCAAGTAGTAACGTGCGAAGTGATAATCAAGCGAAGTTTGAGTCCAAGAGATCATAGGCAAGGAATTATAGATTGAATGCCCTAATGGAGGCCATGGGAGGGTGTTTTAAAGGTTGAAGCCTCTGGGTACCAATACAAGGAAGCCTGGGTATCAGTACCCAATTCTCAGCAAATTTTAGAACCCTAAGGTATCACTACCTGGAAATTGGGGTATTAATACCCAACTCCTCCAACAATTTTTCAAAAAAGGGACAGACCCTCTAGGTATCAATACCTGGAAACTGGGGTATCAATACCCAGCTCTCTCAACAGGAAAAATGAACAAAACCTCTGGGTATCAATATCGGGAAACTGGGGTATCAATACCTAGACTTCTCAGCAAACTAATAAAAATGGACAGAACTATTGGGTATCAATACCCGGAATCTAGGTATCAATACCCAGCCCTCTAAGACAGATTTTTCCTAAAGATGGAATTTCAACCCAAACCCAAAAGTAATGCTCAAACCCAGATTGTTGTGGCACAAATCATCAAACAAACATTAAGGGAGGTAGGAACATCAATTAGGCACGATATTCAACAGCAAATTTCGTGAATCCAAAGGAATTTAGATCCTTACTCTAGACCAAGTGGATTTTCAAGGAAATCATGAGAATACATGTTCAATCAAACCATACATGCAACAATCAACCACAAAACACTTAGTAATCAAGTAAGAAATCCCTACCTCAATGGGTTTTGAGCAAAATCCAACAAACCCTAGCTCTTGATCTTCAAACCCATCGAAATAAATACCTTCTTGAGCTTGAATACGCGTAATAGAAGCTTAAATAATCAAGAATCAAAGGTATGGAGGTGGCTTGAGTGGAGATTTTGAGTGAGAGAGAGCAACCGATAGGAATGGGGAAAAGAGGGGTGTGGGTCGACTGATTAAGAGAGGGAAAGAATGAAAGTTTCTCTCTCTCTCTCTCTCTCTCTCTCTCTCTCTCTCTCTACCCTTATATAACCCAAATTAATCACCTAATTGCACTACACCTCCCTTTACTAACTTGTGTGCTATTAATAAGTTTATTTTTTTCTCATTTTCTCACATTAACCTACGATTTTAGACTTTAAAACATTTCCTAATAATTTCCCAATTTCAAATTTAAAAAAAAAAAATTATAAAAATTTCCGGGACTTTACAGGGACCATGTTCATGAGAGTGTGTGCGGAAGTTTGGCGACCGTCAGTTGAAAGAGACGTAAACGGACCATTACTTCGAGTGATTGGATTGTGGCCCAGTGGTCGGAAACAGTGCCCCAATATTAATAAATTTGAAAAAGAATGCTGACACTGAAATATAACACGAGACAAATATACTGCGCACGAGATACTCTGATTCGAAATGACACAGACACTGTTACATGGACACATGCATATTTCCACAATAGATATGGTTATCTGTTTTAAACTGTCGTTATTCTTTCCTGCATAAAATATTGTTCTAGAATTGTTAGTATAAGGTTGGTGTAAGAGTTGGTTATTGGACATTTTCACTCACGATGTTGCACTTGTGTGACCCTGGCATAATACCACGACGTTGCTCTACGACTCTGACGTATTATGCTAGATTTTCGAGATGAACAAGAAGCGTATTATAGCTTGGGGCAGTTTCAGAGTTGATCGTGCAGCCGAGATTGGAGGTAACCAGACCCAGGATCAGTAACCGCCATAAATCCCACCCAACTGAAATTAATGTGTTTCTGGAATAAAGATTTGATGTACCAATCTTCGATACTTTTAATTAGTAATTTGTAATAAACAATGTTTCCCAAAATTTGGGGCGTTACATAAATAGTGGGGGGAAAAGATCAATTCACCTACTTTGTTGGCCTTCAAATAATCCAACAAAACAACGCCCATGGATTCGGGGGCCCTCCTGTGCACTAGGTGCATGGCACCGTGCCATACACCTATCCGGTCGTCCATTGCAAAAATGCACGGCTCGGATCAAATTCAACTCAATGTGAGAGCCATTGCTTGGATTTGATCCGAGCCATGCATTTTCGCAACGGACGGCCGGATGGGGTGCATGGGCATGGTGCCATGCACCTAGTGCACAACAGGGACCCCTAATCCCAACGCCCATAGGGCACGGGGAGTCATGTGATCCCCTTGGATTTCCAAAAACTATAGAGGAGTTATCTAGTCCGGGAATCCCGGATCTGGGACTCCACCTTCCTGATATGTTTTTGACGATCCGAACTGTCCAATGTGTTCAGATGGTATTTTCAAGGGTGCACGCGAGAAACCTTCAAAAAAAAAAATCCGGGAAGGGCTTGATCCAAACAGTTTTTTCGCAAAACTGTAAATATACAATTTTTGCGAAAAACTGCTTGGATCAAGCCCTTCCCGGTTTTTTTTTTTTTATGATTTCTTGCGGGGACCCTTGAAAACACCTTTTGAAGACAATGGACGGTTCGGATTTTCCAAAAACAAATTTTAAAAGCATCAAAACACCGAAAAACCTCTAATCCGGGATCCTTGATAGGATCCATGGCGTACATATATATATATATGGTATTTGTAAAACATCTACACCGTTCAATAACCATAAATTAATTTTTTGATTGGTCTTGTAAAAAATCAGGACAATTGGATAATTTTACATACTTGATCGAACCTTTCAAATTTTCATTCAGAATTTAGGACTCTAAGTACCGAATGAATTTTGAAGAAAAGTTTGATAATTGTGTGCCCGTTATCCCTATGATCGTAATCATACATATTGTAGGGTATGTTAAGAAGAGCATTTGGTAAAAAAAATATCTTGAAAAGTTCGATCAAGTACTTATAATTGCTTTGGAATTAATATTGCATATTTGAAGAGATTTGTAGAGGATTAAAACAAAAGAGTTGTTGAAAGATATTGATCATTCCACTATCGTTGTTGGTTTTTTTTCTTCTTTTTCTCAGAGGTATCTCTTACAAATCTAATATCAGAGACTTAATTATAAGTTCAATTACTCTTTAATTTTTTTTTTCAAAGTTATGTTTAAAAGGTGACCTCCATATAGAATTCCTAGATACGCTACTCACAACACCCATATTTTATAGGGCTAACTTCCCTCTTTTTAATCTACCCAAATTAGCCATATAATCGAACAAATAAAACTTGAAAGTTTTGGGAAAAACAAACATTGGAATCTGTATCTAATCCCAAACCAGGAGAATATTTTATAGTTATTTATTAGGCCAACCTGAAAGAAACAAAGACTACATAATGTGTTTTCGTGCTTGGTGGAATGCTTACCAAAACAATTATACTTAATTTCACACAATATTTTAGTGAAGTGATGAGGTTAGTATTAAATCTCACACAATATTTTCAATTAAATGATGAGATAATAAGAGTATAACCTCCTTCTCTTTCAATACCTGGCGTAAAATGCCAGGGCTATAACAACACTATGAGTGATAAATCACCCAATAGATAACCCTTACCCACTAACCCTTACATTACATTTACCACAATTCAAGTATAGCATAAAGTAGTACAGAATTAAAAAGCACGTAAAAGATTTCATTATCTAGTTCTTAACTTATATTTCATCTAAGTTCTCTAACTCGAGAACATCCTCCATTTTAACCACCAAGACTATGACCATTCGTGGTTCAACTCCCACCATGCTTGCCTTGACCAGGAGCCTCGATGAAACAGCCTAAGTTATCTACTTAGTCGGATTCATCGGTGCCACACAAGGATGAATTCCCCAAGGACTGAATGTATCACTGGGCCCACGAGGAATTAACCATTAACCTCGGGAGTATATAGTCCTTGACCAGGAACTATATTACAAACCACCCTTTTATCGCCTAACTTCATAAAGAGTAACCACGCAACGTCATATCTTAGGGTTTCGTTCAATAATAATCATTGGTTGACCACCATTCATAATCTCGGCATAACCTCCCTATATCACATCTCCATCTCGGGATAAGCTTCCATATCTCATCATCATATTAGGATAACCTCCCACGTCTTATCACAAATCGATCTTTATCATTTCAAATTTCCTTTATTTATCAACGTCTACGTGATTTCTACACGCGTATTCCAACCCAATGAAACTAGTTGTCCGTTCTAACAATCCAACAAATCATTAATGCGGATAACAGAATAAATCAAAGAAAAGCGATAACAATAAATTCAGGGTAATACAATTCACATAAAAAAAATTTAGGAAGAATAAATACATGTTAGATTGCAAAACTAATCATACAGAATAGATCGTGATAGCATATATCTTTAAGGGGTGTTAGTGTAATATAGATACTTAGAACCACAGGAGTTTATGTTTAAACTTGACAAAGTCTAACATATAGGTTTAGTTTTTAATTAAAAACTTAAACTCTTTACTATTTTTCTCAAATTCTAAACGGGGATTTTCCTACTTTACCGAAGTAATAATTTCCTATTTTAGGAAAGTCTAATACTCTAAATTTAGTGTTTATTCTAGACTTAGAAAATGTCATATGGAGATAGTATCTTTTAATTAAATTAAAGAATTCATCATTAGACACACAAAAATATATATACATGTACTGGTAAGGTTTTCACACATTAAAAATTGTTAACTAGAGTTATTATCTTTATTTTGAAGTCTAGTTAATTTAAACTAGACTCTAGTCTAAGGAAAAAAAATATTAAAAAAGTTAATAGGTTAAGCATATTAAATACATATCTTATCTAATCAAATTTCTAATCCAAGTTGAACATGTTAATGTTAACAACTAACAAGATTTCGGCAGTGCACCATAGTGGTATATTAATATTCAATCAACAAGCAAAATGAGAACAATATCAACAGGAGCCGAAATTCTTTTCTGCACTAAAAGTAATATTTCGGCTGAAACACTACACTGGTACGAACCGGTTCGAAAAACAGAGTATATGCAGTTTGATTGGATTTTGATGCATGGTTGTGTTTTCTTTTCATTTCTAAACCATAGAAACAATTCATAACCATCATAGTATACTTAGGGGAAGTGGGTAAAAATTAATGTACCCCTCCTCCGAAGATCAAAGCAAGAAAAGAAAATGGGGTTGGATCGTCGGGTCAATCGTACGGCGATGGAGCTCCGTCGGTTTCCGGTTCGACACTATTTCTCGCTGTGAAACGGAGCAGTTTCGGGGCTGTTTTGGAAGTTAAAAGGGGTTGCAAATGGTGGTGGGATAAGTGCTCAAAAGAGGAAGAAAATGGAGGAAGGTGGTTGCTAGCACTTCATGGTCTCTCTTTCTACCAAAATATATATCTATCTTTCTCTCCTCTCTTTTTCTTTTTGCTTTCCGAAATGTGAAGGAAGGAAGAGGGAGGGATGTATATTTTCAGATTAAGGGAAAAGAGAGAGAGATATAAGGGAAGTTGATTGTGGTCTTAACCTCATAGGTAATAGAGTGTGCAAGTTAGGAATATGTTTAGTGGTTAAAGGTAGGCATTTGGAGAGTGTGTAGGGCTGCCATTGGCTAATACAATTTCAGTCCAAAAGTGGGTAAACATATTAGACATGAGGGATGTGATTTGTGGTGAATGGTAAACTAATGGTTAATGGGGCGGCTGGGAGGTTGGATAGCCTTAGGAGACTATTATGGGTATAATATATCTACGCATATGTAAATATACAAATGGGTTTTACGGCTGGGCTTACAAATTAGGTACGATGCGTACACAATACTCACTCGTGCACTCGCAAGTTAAACCGTAGAAAATATATAAGATGACAACAAATAAAATATAAAAAATCTAATTATGAGAAATGAAATTTCAAGAATAAAAAATGCTCTTAAAATTTCGGACCGTTACAATCTATCCCCCTAAAAACAATTTTGTCCTTGAAATTCGGGTGTTCCTCCGGTTACGAGTAGTTGCTTGACTATTGATGTTCGTCTCCTTTAGGTCTATTCTTCTTCCTTTGCGTGTCATTAGAGAATTATGACAAATTGAATCGCCGTCCGTTCTTCTCTTCACAATTCGGAATGAGATTTGACAACTAATACGTTGTTAGTCTTGCTACCTCAATTCTTGAGTCACTATTAATGAGGGGTCCTCTCTATCCCCCTTAAATTTGAAGCACGTCCCGTCAAGAGTATAATTCGTCATCTTTTGGTAGCAGTCCATGGTAGTGTGTTGGCGGATAGTCGACCTATCAAAGTTAACCATTTCTATTGACTCAATATCACAAGTTGAACATTTGATGTCCAAGGCGTGAGCAAATCTTCCTCCAAGAATCTAGATACAAAAGGCTAAATTTTGAGTGGAACCATGAGAATAGGGGGAAAATTGATTTTGATCAAGTCAACCAAAACAAATTTAACAATTTCGAACTCAGAGACACATTACTATGACATAGATGATTCAAATCTATCATGTGACCAAAACAACAAGGACTCTAATGTGAAGAAATATTGTATTGGGTAGACAAGGGTTCTAATTGAGAAAGTTGATTTCAAGGGTACCAATACGTAATTTGCTCATTATGCCATTCTCGATGTGGAACAAGTTACTTATATCACAAGGGTTGACTCTCCTTAATTCAAGAAAGGATTCACAACTCAAAGAAAGAGAAGTGTCATAAAGATATACACGTTTAAGGAGAGCAGAAAAGAAAAGTATTTTAAGGCAATAGTAAGAGAAATTTGACAACAGTGAGTGTTCCTTAGAGTGGCAATTGGTCAAGCAACAGAAATAGCACAAAGATAATCATAGAGCTCAGGTCTACATTGTTCATATGACTGTGGTAACTGATCATTAAGATTATAGAGATGAGATCTTGATAACTAAAGGGAATGGTGCTTGTGACCTTGGATTGTATATCAAATGTTGTTTCCCCAAGCGTAGGGTTTAGGTATCGCGTAGCATAATAACCGGTAAGTCCGGGTCGATTCCACAGAGACCGAATGCGCAGCACGTAATGGTTGACTCGCGAATGATGGTTTAGCCTTAAAGCGGCAAACTTGGCTTTTGGAGTTTGTTTGGTGAAATTCTCTTAACTTCGAGAATGACGCGGAATTTGAAAAGACTAATTAAACTAAGGCAAAGTCTAGGGGTATTTAACGACCATGACTCGAGCTAATCCATCCCCTCTTGATTACTGGCTCGGGGCATCGTTAAATGCCCCCGAGCGGAAGATTTAGTGTTTAAAACCTTTACTAGAAAAATGTGTTTACCAAAGATTAGGGGTTTTCGGGACATTTTGCAAACGAATGAGTTGACATCGCCCAAAGCATCACACGTGCCAAGTAGTGAAGCTCTTGGCTACGTGTGATCAAAGGGATTAACAAACTCACACTTTGGTACATAAAAATGAAACCCCAAATTTTCGGTAAACAAGCGATGTATGCCTTATACACAAGATGGACGGATTAAACCCAAGTCAAGGAGTGTTAATCACCCCATGGCTAAGCCTATTAAAACTACTCACACATTATGCTAGAAATTAAGCCTATGAATTGGAAGCAAACTAAAAACATGTGTAGACACCCCAATTTTAAACCAAGTGTTCCTTCATCATCGTCTCTCATCCTAGACACCCCTGTCTGTTGCTCGAAAATCTGGCTAAGTATGGAAAATTAACTTTTTTGGGAAGTTTTGATTTGGCCAATAAAAAGTCCCGGTATTTGTTCCTTGGATTTTTCTAAGCACAATGATATAATCGGATGCTCTTTTCGAGTACAGGAAGATTATCTTTCGGCCCTTTTCTTCGGAGAAAAACGTGCCCGTTTTCGGTTTTGTACTAAAAGTGGGGGGACGAGATTTTGATTGGATTGGGATATCAAAATTCTAGAAATGTCATTGTTTCCCAAATGGGGGTACTTCCTTATTTTCATAAATAAATTAAAGTAAAGTAATCTTTACTTAAGTTTGGTTTATGAAAATAAGTACCCCTGTGCATCCCCAACGATGAAAGAGATACCCAGCAGTACCTTGGAACAGACAACCTGAACTTCAAAATTCTGGACTGAAATATCTTAGCCGCACGGTCCACTTAGCTAACCGCACGGTGCACCTTCTCAAAACCAAACCGTACGGTTAACTCAGTTAAGCCGTACGGTCAACCCTCTCAGCCGTGCGGTTGCATCCCAGAAAATATTCGTTTCCTGACAGCAGAAGCATCTCATCATTTCTTGGCAGCAGTTCGTACTCATTGTTATTCCTTTCTTCGGCTATAAGAACGCTCCTCCTCTCCCATTCTCAACACACAGCAACTCCAATACCATTCCGGCGACACGCCGACGAATTTCCCGGTCACTTTCCCGTTCCAAATTCCGTCCAAACTAATTCCGTTCAGACCTCCCTAGAAATTTCGAGCCTATTCCATCTCTTTTATTCAAAATCCCCTGTGATCCATCAGTACGTATCAGGTCCGTTTCCAAGGAGTTCAAACCCAGAATTTCTGAAGTTTTCAGAACTGTTCAAAGTCCCCGCGAAGGTACAATCGTGTTTCTAGAACTGGGTACAAAGCCTTGGTCTTTTGAGGGGAATCGCCCGGGTCGAGAATAGTTCCAGTAACTATCTCTAGGCTCGGGTGGTCGTGTTTATAACAAAATATAACTTTTCGGGTCTGTATCGGGCGATATTTCTCATTATCGTAAAGGTACAAATCTTTAAAGAGAAGTACATTTTGTCGTATCATTTATTTTTTGCACCGAAGCAATTTTATCAAAGTTATTTTTACTAAAAAAATCAAACAGGTCTTCAAACAAAGCAGAGCTCCTGGGCAGAAAAGGAATTTTTTTTTTTGAAAAACTCTCACAAACATGAGCCGTGCGGCTAACTAGTGAGAACCGTACGGTCGATTTGTTTAGCCGTGCGGCTAACCTTCTGGAGTAAAGTCTTTCCCCTGTTTCTCCTCTGTTCATGCTCTGTTTTTTTTCTCGTTTCTAGTATTTGGTTCATTGCACTTGTTCCCTTTTAATATACTGTTATTATTATCAAGTTCTCTTGGTTTAATTTTATTCCCGTTATGTTTTCATTTGTTATTTCCCCTTTTATTTACTTGCTTATTTGTTTGGTTTTATTTTATTGTTATTCTCTTTATTTACTTGTTTATTTGTTAAAGTTTTCAATAAAATGTTTTCCAAAAATCCCACAAAATTTAGTAGAGACCGGGAATCTCCCGGGCGAGCGGGGTGCTTTTCAATAAAACCTTCCCCGTTCGTAACCTGGCTTCCGAATCCAAGAATCTTTTCGCAGAACAAACCTTTTCCAAAGCGGCACAAGAGTCATCAATTACTCTCAACGGTTTCTCGGGTACCAAAATCGTTTTCTAAGTAAATCCCGGGTGGCGACTCATTTTCCATCAACCTTCTATTTTTAAACCGAAGAGCCGCGTGGCGCCGTCCACAACATGTTTAATAACTCTAAAAGCTTATTTTTAATATTAATCCTAGGTTTGCCTACAACATTAACACTTGAGAAAATCACAAACAACAACTACTTACTTGATTTTTCAAAGGAAATGACTAGAAAAGTATGAAAATAAAATAACCGATAAAAACGAAAACAAACTAGATTTATATGAAGATCAAAGTACGTACTACAACATTAAAGAAAAAGATTTACCTTGAATCTAAGTAGAAAAGCTTGAAAATCTAGAGAGAAAGTAGAGCTAAACTAAGAACAAACTAAGGAGGAAGAGAGAGAAGGTGAAAATCCAAGCTTCCCCTAAAATTCTGAGGTTGAAGACCTTATAAAGGCCCCAAAAGTCGTCCAAAGTTATTATAAAAATGCCACAAGATATTTCCTAATCGGGCTCAAAAGTTACAGAAAAATGCAGCTTCAACCGGTAGAACAAAAATGCTCTACCGGTTGAAAAACCTTCTATTCCCATTCTACCGGTAGAGCAAAAAGTGTCTACCGGTTGAAAGTGTAAAAATTGAGAATTTTTTATGTCTTGATCCCTTGACCTTTCGGCTTGTCATCATGACCTCTAGGCTTCCCGAGTCTTGTTCAAAACTTCATTCCTTGACTCCCGGGACTCGGTGGCGGGGTGCCATGTGGCCTTCGGTGCTCGGGCATCCTTTGGTTTAACAATGGCGTCAAAACACGGCTTATTTCTCCATTTTTACCTGAAACTACAAAAAGCAATCTTGCGCGAAATTAATAGTTTAAAGCAACATAATGCGCGTGTGTGTGATCAAAGTGAGCGAGATAAGCCCCATTATTAACACTTTTGGGGGCTTATCAAATGGTAAATCAAAATTTCTTTAGGGATGGCCAACCCACGAAAAGAAAAGTGTCACCATCATAAGAAAAAGATATGAGAATCACAACGATTTCATCTCTAAAGGGGTTTGTAAATCAAAGGATGAAAAAACTTAATTCGACGGTGATATTGAAAGGAGTAAGAAGAGATTGAATAAATGAATAGTGAGGATATAGTCAATTGACTACGACTGGGGTATCACGCGAATGTTGGTTAGCAATCTCGTCTATCCCCCATAAATTTGAAACAGGTGTCGTCTGGTGAATAAGCCGTCACCAACTTTCGATCATGGCAATCTATGACAGTTCGTGAGCAGATAGCCAATCCATTCCCAATATGACATCGAAGTTTGCCATATCTATGACTCGAAGATCGCAAGTTAAGCGTAAACCGGAGACTTCTATTTCACACTTCTACATACTAGTCCTACAGATACCTTATCTCCTAATGGTTAAGTAACATGCATCGTCATTCTCAGGGGTTCTATTTTTAGTCCAAGTGATTTCATGCACATGGTGGATATGAAAGAGTGCGACACTCCAGAATCAAATAAAGCTTGTACACAAGTACTAAACAGTATAAGTGTACCTTGGATCACAGATGGATCATGCTCCTCATTTTCAGCCTGAAGCGCATAGATTCTGCCTCCATTTCCTTGATTTGCTTTGTTTGGTCCTTGTCCGTTCCCACTGGTTTGTTGGGGGCGGTTCTGTTGTTGGTTCTAGTTTGACTTCTTCTGACTTAGCCCACTTTGATTCTGATTCCCATATCCAATCTGTTTCAGCAGCTGATTCTCATAGTTGTTGTTGTTGTTGTTTCTAGGTTTCAATGGTTTGGACAACGGCTCTTGTAATGACCTAAGTCTTGGCAATTGAAACAACGAATTGAGTCGATGTTAGGGTTTAGCGCTTGGTCTTGACCCTGTCCTTGCGCTTGGCTTGGGTTTTTCCATGGTTGGTTCTATTGCTAGGAGCTTGAATTATTCTGGTGATATGGCTGTACAACATAGCCCTTGTTGTTCTGGTTGTTGTTTGTTCAGATTGGTCCTCCAGCACTAGGACCTCCGGTTTTATTCTTCCCTTTAGAATCTGATGACTCTCTTTCAATCATGAGTGCACATTTGACCACCTATGCATAAGTCTTGAAATCGTGGGACATCACGATCCCTCTAATTATGGTGTCCAATCCCCATTCGAACCTCTTGGCCTTGGCCTCATCTGTCGTCACGAGGTCTCCCGCATTTCGAGCCAGTTCCTCAAAGTGTGCCGTGGACTGGGTCACGTTATGATTTCCTGTTTGAGTTCCATGAACTCTTGAATCAGGCCTGTTTAACTGGGGCTGGGAAGTACTTGCCATTAAAGGCGTCCACAAAGTTCTACCACGTCATCATTTCCACATTTTGAGTGGTCTTAAGTAAATCCCACCAGTGATTAGCTTCTCCCTGCAATTGGAAGGAAGCCAGGGCGATGCAGTCTGCGGCATCTACAACATTGAGAACTTCAAGTAGTTTGGTTAATTATTTGAGCCACGCCTCAGCAACAGCGGGATCAGGTTCTCCGAAAAAAGTTGGGGGTCGAAGTTTGTAGAAGGTATCAAGGAGTTGGCTCCGGGTCATCTGGTGTTGCAACAGGACTCGTGCGTTCTGTTGCTGGGCCATGTTGGCGGCGGTAGCAGTTGCTATTGCCTGAAGCAGCTGGGTAAGGTCTGGCACTCCATTGCCGGCACTGTTAGGTTGCGCAATGATATTGATGTTCTGCACATTATGAGGTCCACCATTGTTGTTGTTCGTATGGGTACCGTTCCTTGTCTCAACCATCTACATTAGTAAAAGTTAGATTACGAAGGGGTTTCTATCTAGATGCTATGGAAATGAAGGGCAAAATTCCAAAAGTTGAAAGAATGAGATGAAAGTTAATTATTTTTATAGCCACTAACACAAATGTATACAAGCAATACCACATATAGTTACCATAGTTACTATCAGCGTGTCAAGCCTAAGTTTTCTCTCGGTACACTCTCGGAGTCTAAGTCAAATGACAGTTATAAGTATTTGTATCTTAGAATAAATAAATAAAATAATAGAATAACAAAGGCAATAGATAACACTAACTACGGAGGTTTACGCTCACGAAAATTGATTTACCCATTCTACCCAAGGCCGAGGGTTTGAACCTAAAGCTCCGATACCAAGTTGTAACGCCCCGATTTTCAGTAGCATTAATTTAAAACAGTTAATAAGAGATTAATATAAATAAAAAGAAAATCATTAATAAAGCAACAGAAATAACATAATTGTCTTAATTTGAGTACAAATAAACGTAGTACTTTTCTTGGGAAAATTAAATTACATTTGTCTCACAAAATAAATGAGGTGTTGGATCTCTAAAGGTTCAGGTTTAGATCCCACCCTTCTGCTGTTATCTGCTCAGTAGGATACTCTTCCATCTGGTAGTACGCTCCTCCTTCTCTTTCAATACCTGACGTAAAATGTCAGGCCATAACAGCACTATGAGTGATAAATCACCCAATAGATAACCCTTACCCACTAACCCTTACATTATATTTACCACAGTTCAAGTATAGCATAAAGTAGTATAGAATTAAACAGCAGGTAAAAGATTTCATTATCTAGTTCTTAACTTATATTTCATCTAAGTTCCCCAATTCGAGAACATCCTCCCATTTTAACCACCAAGACTATGACCATTCGTGATTCAACTCCCACCTTGCTTGCCTTGACCAGGAGCCCCGATGAAACGGCCTAAGTTATCTACTTAGTCAGAATCATCGGTGCCACACAAGGATGAATTCCCCAGGGACTGACTGTACCACTGGACCCACGAGGAATTAACCATTAACCTCGGGAGTATATAGTCCTTGACCAAGAACTATATTACAAACCACCCTTTTATCACCTAAATTCATAAGGAGTAACCATGCGACGTCATATCTTAGGGTTTCGTTCAATAATAATCATTGGTTGACCACCATTCATAATCTCGGCATAACCTCCCTATATCACATCTCCATCTCGGGATAAGCTTCCATATCTCATCACCATATTAGGATAACCTCCCACGTCTCATCACAAATCGATCTTTATCATTTCAAATTTCCTTTACTTATCAACGTCTGCGTGATTTCTACACGCGTATTTCAACCCAATGAAACTAGTTGTCCGTTCTAACAATCCAACAAATCATTAATGCGGATAACAGAATAAATCAAAGAAAAGCGATAACAATAAATTCAGGGTAATACAATTCACATAAAAAAATGTTAGGAAGAATAAATACATGTTAGATTGCAAAACTAATCATACAGAATAGATCGTGATAGCATATATCTTTAAGGGGTGTTAGTGTAATATAGATACTTAGAACCACAGGAGTTTATGTTTAAACTTGACAAAGTCTAACATATAGGTTTAGTTTTTAATTAAAAACTTAAACTCTTTACTATTTTTCTCAAATTCTAAACGGGGATTTTCCTACTTTACAGAAGTAATAATTTCCTATTTTAGGAAAGTCTAATACTCTAAATTTAGTTTTTATTCTAGACTTAGAAAATGTCATATGGAGATAGTATCTTTTAATTAAATTAAAGAATTCATCATTAGACACACAAAAATATATATACATGTACTGGTAAGGTTTTCACACATTAAAAATTGTTAACTAGAGTTATTATCTTTATTTTGAAGTCTAGTTAATTTAAACTAGATTCTAGTCTAAGGAAAAAAAATATTAAACAAGTTAATAGGTTAAGCATATTAAATACATATCTTATCTAATCAAATTTCTAATCCAAGTTGAACATGTGAATGTTAACAACTAACAAGATTTCGGCAGTGCACCATAGTGGTATATTAATATTCAATCAACAAGCAAAATGAGAACAATATCAACAGGAGCCGAAATTCTTTTCTGCACCAAAAGTAACATTTCGGCTGAAACACTACACTGGTACGAACCGGTTCGAAAAACAGAGTATATGCGGTTTGATTGGATTTTGATGCATGGGTGTGTTTTCTTTTCATTTCTAAACCATAGAAACAATTCATAACCATCGTAGTATACTTAGGGGAAGTGGGTAAAAATTAATGTACCCCTCCTCCGAAGATCAAAGCAAGAAAAGAAAATGGGGTTGGATCGTTGGGTCAATGTACGGCGATGGAGCTCCGTCGGTTTCCGGTTCGGCACTATTTCTCGATGTGAAACGGAGCGGTTTCGGGGCTGTTTTTGGAAGTTAAAAGGGGTTGCAAATAGTGGTGGGATAAGTGCTTGAAAGAGGAAGAAAATGGAGGAAGGTGGTTGCTAGCACTTCATGGTCTCTCTCTCTACCAAAATATATATCTATCTTTCTCTCCTCTCTTTTTCTTTTTGCTTTTCGAAATGTGAAGGGAGGAAGAGGGAGGGATGTATATTTTCAGATTAAGGGAAAAGAGAGATAGATATAAGGTAAGTTGATTGTGGTCTTAACCTCATAGGTAATAGAGTGTGCAAGTTAGGGATATGTTTAGTGGTTAAAGGTAGGCATTTGGAGAGTGTGTAGGGCTGCCATTGGCTGATACAATTTCAGTCCAAAAGTGGGTAAACATATTAGACATATATGAGGGATGTGATTTGAGGTGAATGGTAAACTAATGGTTAATGGGGTGGCTGGGAGGTTGGGCAGCCTTAGGAGATTATTATGGGTATAATATATCTACGCATATGTAAACATACAAATGGGTTTCACGGCTGGGCTTATAAATTAGGTACGACGCGTTCACAACACTCACTCGTGCACTCGCAAGTTAAACCGTAGAAAATATACGAGATGACAACAAATAAAATAAAAAAATTCTAATTATGTGAAATGAAATTTCCGGAATAAAAAATGCTATTAAAATTTTAGACCGTTACAGTTGTATATTCGGTCATTATCAAATTCGGACTTAAAATTAGGGGGTGTTCCGTTAAGGGTGTTTTTAGAATAAACTAGTTTTTCACGGTTTTTTTATGTGATGTATTGTGAGAGAATGACCTGATTTGATTTTTGCAAAAAAACTATTTTTTTGTTAGTGGAACACACCAATAGCTAAAATTTGGTCATCACGACATCACCTTAATGTTCAGGGGGTGTTCAACCTAGTTATTTTTTAAAATAAACTAATTTTTTACGATTTTTTGTGTATTATATTGTGAGAGAACGATATGTTATGGTTGTAGAAAAAAAACTAGTATTTTTTTGTTAGTGAAAAAGGGCCTTCAGTTTGATCCGATTCAACAGCTGATTAACCGTTTTGCGTTTTTTTATAACTTTATTAATTAAAACGTGCATTTTTCAACTTTATTCCAAAAGTACGTGAAAACGTGTTTAGGAATCATGTTTTCTTAAAAAACGTATTTGAGAAACATGCTTTCTACGTTGATTAAGACAGATTAACCAAAAAATTAAGTTAATACTAAAAGCGTGAAAACATGCTTTCACCCTTTGAGAAAAAAAAAACACGTTTATCGAAATAATGTATACAGAGATAAAGTGAAGTGATACTTTAACTACTATTGTAACTCTCTTTTTCATTTTTTATTACCAAATGTACCAGACTTCTTCTTCTTGTTCTTCTTCTTCAACATCTATCCTATTTGCAGCAACCCCAAATCCATTTTCAATACTCCTTCCAAATCAAGCTCTCAATTTGACAAATCAGATCCAGTGCCATCTTCCCCAGCCCCTCATTGGACCCCTTGCACTTCGGTGACCACAGTAACTCTGTTAGTAGCCACAAACGACTTCCAAATTTTGATGAATTCCGGCGAGCCCTGTTGAGCACTCATCAAAACTTTAAATGTGGAGAATCCGGTGGATTTACTCCTAAAAGACCTCCTAGTGTATTTCTTTCTTTTCAATATACAGTACTAACTTCCACAGCACCCAGTTAGACAAAGGCAGGGCCTAGGGCATCCAAAAAACCCCTAAAAATTGGGATACTCCCATAATTTTTAGTAGTAGGCCCAATAGAAAAACTAAAAAGGCCCTATAGAAAAAATAAAGAGGTCTAAACAATTGTAATAAAGAGGTCTAAACAATTGTAATGAACATTGGACCTAAAAGCCCAAACTAAAACAAACCCCTCTAATCCAACAAAAAAAGAAAGAAAAGAAGATAGTTTTGAAGTCATCTCCAAAAAGCAGGAACGAAGAGGAAAAGTTAACCTCTGCGGTTAGTGTATAATTTTTTCATTATATAATTTTTTGACTAAAATTTTAAATTTATCATAAGTTATCACGTATTTTATTGGTTTTTTTTTTTGAAAGGCTGTTACTGGAGTGTTATAGTCATGGGTTTTGTAAATGAGTTAAAGAACCATTAAGTTCTACGTGCTTGACACAATCTCATTCATCTATAACTTTCTTTCCCCCCTTTTTTTTTTATTGACAAAGAAAAATTTCCTTCATCAGAGTTAAAAATGAGATCGATACAATAAAAAAAAGAAAAGAAAAAGTATTAAAAATAAAGCTAATAATCCTCTTGAGCACATCAATCGTCTCAAAAATTGAGTATTCACTTCAAGTTTTCTAACTCCATTTTGGACTCACAACGGTGTACGTCATAGTGAACAGTGTTTGAGGAAAAAATAAGTTTGACCAAATATCAGTAGATATCTAAAGAACATAAATGACTATAATACACACCAATTAAAGTTGTGTATCATATTCACTTATTATATGGTCCAGATTGTGCCACCTCATTAGCAATCGTAACATGTTTTAGTTTTTCGTAACTTTTCAGTAATATGATTCGTAACATTTTCTATGATTCGTAATATTTTGGTGTGTCTCGTAATTTTTATAAAATAAATTGTAACTTTTGTAGGGTTATTTATGATACACACCTAAATAAAAATGAGAAGTGTGTATTGTAGCTTTTTCCCTAACAAATAGTACAAATTAGATGGTTTTGTGATTTTAGACTAAAATGGTCCAATTAATTCAACTTGTAACACTGTTGAGTCATGTTTGATTAGTCAGGTAAATAATCTGATGAGAGTTCTTATACCCCATTTTCTAGGATATTTTATGCTAAAACTTTTTTCTTCGTTGGTTCCTTCACTCTATTGCATTCAAAAATTGGATTAGATGGGGTAACAGTGAGGGATTAGTAGAACTTTATATTTATATTGTTTTGGCTTTCTCTTATTGTGATTGCCGCTGGAAAAATTATTCGACTGTTGTACTTTTAAGGGCACAATTTTTAGGTTAAACCTTGGGCGCGCACTCCAAACTCTTGGGCCAGCCCTGGACAAAGGCAAAGCCGGAGCTGAACAAAACACTAAAAGCTTGTTTGCCAAACACGTTTTTAAGTCGAATTAGGATTAACTTAATTTTTTGAGTTAATCCGTCTTAACCCACAGTGAAAGTATGAAATGAAAACACGGTTTTCAAAAAGCGTGTTTACCAAACACGGTTAAGGGGCCAGATCCAACAAACAAAGCATCAAGAATCCGAACAAAAAAAAAGAAAGCATCAATAAGAAAATTCTCTCATCTCTTTTGCTGAACCTTAATCAACCCTTTGATAATAGATGCCCCAATGATCAAAACTAGTTTATTTCTCCATGAATCTTGATACCATTTTCCCCAAGAACAAGAAGGAAAAAAATACCTCATGGAGTCTTGTAAATCATGTATAGCTTTTATCATTTTCCTTATCACAATACCGTTTGTGGTGATTTCACAATCTATACCCACAACTTTAGAAGGCCCTTTTAAGCCAGTGACTCGGAGTTTCGATCCCTCATTGCGTCGAGGCAGTGACGACTTACCAATGGATGATCCTCGCTTGAAAAGGAATGCGACTTCAATGTTTCCAGAACAGATTGCTCTTGCATTATCTTCGCCTACTTCAATGTGGGTTTCTTGGGTTACTGGTACTACTAGTCTTATTGCTCTCTATGTGCTTGATTAATTGATTGAATGAAGAGGTTTTGCTGAATTGGGTTTGGTTTTTTTCAGGGGATTCTCAGATTGGTCTTAACGTGACTCCCCTTGATCCGTCAACGGTTGCGAGTGAGGTTTGGTATGGGAAAGAAAGTGGGAAGTATTCGATGAAGATGACGGGTGTTTCAATGGTTTACAGTCAATTATACCCATTTGAAGGTCTTCAGAATTATACATCTGGCATCATTCATCATGTGAAGATTGATGGTAAACAAGCTATTCAACTATTTTCCATTTCAGAGTGATTTTAGGGACAGCAGACATTGAATCTCAGACACCTTATTTATAACAATTAGGACATGCACATTGTGGACACGTCAAATAATGTATAATTGTATATAGTATATTTTTGTATTAGAGAGGTATACTATGAATTTACATACTTGATAAAGAAAGTATTCATAGAAAATTAAGATCAAACCCACAAATAGTCACTATGCTACGAAAATATAACGCAATGGTCACTTATAATTTCTTCACCAAGTGCGGATAGCAAATAGCGCAATTTGGGCATTTTTGGACTTATCTGTTAAAAAAGAAAACATTGATCTTGGCGAACGGTAAGAAAACATTGATCTTGAGGCCTTGAACAACACATCTTGGAGATTTTGGCTTTGAACACATTTTAACATTCTAATGTATCCTTACGATGGCCCAGGATTGTCCAAACACGTCCTAGACTGTCTACATGTCTGAGCAAACCAATAGTAACAGAAAATCTCAAACATGTGTTCAGGCTTTGTGACACGTATCCGGAGAGTAGAGTGTCGGGTCGTGTCCGTGCCCACATGTGTCGGATATGGATACGTGAAGCCGGTAGATGTGTCTATGCTTCATGGGACAATTTAATGTAATTATGATAACTGGTATGCTTCTTTTAAGTTCTGATGAAGGCAAAAAAAGTAATCATATTTTTTCCTTGCATTGATTGATGTAAACGCACAAGCATAGAAAGGACTAGGAAGGGCAATGCAGGTCACGATCATTAGATCAATTCTGGTAGTTCCTTCGTATAAAGTTATAAACCTTCTCCATCAATACCCGGAATCTTCCATATTGTCGTTTGTGTTTTTTGGTTCACATATAGTCGGAAATTTGTTTATATTATAGGTAGATTTTGGTGTTAACCTTTGAATAGTTGAATCCTGATCTTATTCATTCAATCTGACCGGAATCTCTTTAAGAGCTAAACACATGCCATTCTTTCTCGAAAGCAAGCTATAGCAGATACCGAGCAAAGGAAAATGAAGCCACCCATTAGTGAATATTCCATGAAAGAGTTAAATTATATGGCGTGAATGGAAAAATGGATTTGGGTTCTTGATTAGAAAACTTTGTCCTGTTGTATGTATTGTCTGGATATTGGATTTCACCTGTGCCACTTATGCTAATAATTCACTGAAAAATTTCCACATTTATTCATAAAGAAATTTTAGTTTGGATGACCCGCATATAACAAGACCTTCAAGGCCGGCACCGATGTTTGGGTTGCCCAAGCCCGACCCCAAATTTGTTGCCCACTTAGTATTGAATCATAAAAAAAAACATATAAGTCAAAAAAAATATCAACGCTACATTGTACTTTTATCTTGAATTACATCATAAAATAAAAATAAAAAATAATCCCGATAATAGTGCTTTATGATTAATACAATCCAAGTCAAAGAAAAGAATTTCTCCTTGTATTTTTTGAAGAAAATTCTTCTTGGTTTTTACTATTCCGAGAAGGGTACGCTTCTTTTTCTCTCGATAATCAATTCTCTCCAAATATGTCAGGACAACAGCCTATTTTAGATTCTCGGACCTAAGTAGGGACCCAAGAGCCCGAGGAATCAAGAAAAATACCTCTGTCTCTCTTTAAAAACTGGCCAAATACAGGGCCGGCTCTGATATTTTGGACGCTTAAAGTAAATTTAAAAGTTGCACCGTAAGTTTTTGTAAACAAAATTCAAATAGATGGCTAAAAACAGATCAAACATGTTATTGTGGTTTTGTAATTTAACTAAAATAAAATATATATTTTTTTATGTAACTAGAAAAAAAATGAATCAAACATAAGAAAACACCACTCGTACTTGTGTTTTCTCTAACTAATCATGTTATCAACTTTACTCTTGTACAAATACTATTTTAATAATAAAAATTATTTATTTTAAAACCTTTTATCAAAGCTTGTTGAATGGAAATAAATTATTCTGATTTATTTATTATCAATAATTATTTCTTTGGAAATTGGACTTTAAAAAAAATAGAAGTAAAATTGCCATTTTTAGAAGTAAAATTAAAATGAACTAATAGAGAATAAAAAAACACTTATGAAAACATTTATGGTGTGTAAAAGATTTAACCTTGGGCCCTACAACCACTAAAGGCATAAATAAATTTTAATTATAGTGGTGTAAGAGTTCTATTTTATGTACTACAATATAAATCCAACAAAAAATAAAACAAAAGAGTAATTGGCGAAAAATGTCCCCAAGGGATTTGAACCTTGCCCATTCAGTTTTCAAAAGTGAGCACAAACCATGGCACCGGCTTGCGCTTTGTGTTAGATCTCGGTGTATTTTATATGTCTTATGTATATCTTGACGAATTTTTTTTTTTTGGTTGCCCCAGCCCAGCGGGTTGCCCAAGCCTGGGGGCTTGCGGGGCTTACCCCTGGGCTGGCCCTGAGTACCTTGCCATTCTTGGCAGTGAAGTTTGTATTTGGATCAATTGTTTTGCTGGATTAATAATACAATGTTTAAATGCATGGATTTACTTAGACACAGAATAACTAAGTGACATCACTCCTAATGAAAAGAAAATCTTGATGTTATTTGCGAGGCGGTATGATGCTCCAGCTGTCTCAGATTTCTTCCTAAAAATTACTTTGCATCGGGCTGAGTCTCATTTTGTCGGCTAATATCACACAAGTTATGTTTATTCTTTTCTGCGTGTGAGTGCTCTGTACTGTTTCTTCTGGACTAAGCATATGGGGATATGGTTTTTATTGTAGGTCTTGAACCTGGAACAAAATATTACTACAAGTGTGGTGATAGTGCTTTGCCAGCTATGAGTGAAGAGCAAGCCTTTGAATCCTTACCATTGCCTGGACCCAATACGTATCCTAGTCGAATTGCAGTTATTGGAGATTTGGGTCTCACGAGTAATTCAACAACGACCATTGATCATCTCATAGAAAATGATCCTTCAATGATTTTAATGGTTGGAGACTTAACTTATGCAAATCAGTACCTCACCACCGGTGGAAAAGGAGCTTCTTGCTTTTCTTGTTCATTCCCAAATGCGCCCATAAGAGAGACGTATCAACCCCGTTGGGATGGTTGGGGAAGGTATTTTACTGTTTTGTTTATGTTAACCAAAGAGATTGGAAAACAATTGGAGGGAACACTTGGAGCTCAAGATTTCATTCATGGTCCAACATGGTTAACTCATACTGAATACCTAGATTACGAGACTATTTAGAGGACTGAAATGTGTGACTCACAAGTCACATCCTTACTATCAGCCACTTTGTTCCCAACACTTGCAATCGTTAACATGTGCCACTTCTCTACTACTTGCATATTAACACGTCCACTAACACAACGCTATTTTCAATAACTTTGCGGTCATATTTGAAAATCTAGTGACTTTTCGTGCTTTGGCATTGAAATTTTCATTCCTCAACTTTAGGTTTGCATTGGTGTTGTTTTATGAGGCTTTCTAACGAGTATTACATAACCAACGTCTCATGGGATGGGTAATCTAAAGAATGCATAATACCTCTAGCATTTTTGAAACCAAATGCCAAATGCCAGAAATGTGCCTCCAAAGGGCTTTTAATCCAGCTCATGGTTTATCCATGAACCAAACAAGTACTTTATGTACTTGTCCGTCTACTCATGTCTCCTATTGTTGCTGCATGGATGGCTATGTAGCATGATCACTTCGTTGGAGGTCATGTACCGGTGTTGGACACTTCTCAGACACCGACACCCTCCAGACACTCGGGGGACACGTGTCCAACACTTAAATTTGTAGTGTATTACTCCCTTCATCCCAAATTGCTGGTCCCTCTTTCTATGTTAGGATGTCCCAAAATGTTTGTCCTATTTCTAAAAACAACTATAAAAAAATATGTCAAACTTCCAGTTTTAACCATTAAAAGTACTCTTTCCCTCCCAATTTATTTCACAGTTTTTTAAATTCATGTCATTACTAAATCGTTTATGTCTTTTAGTTTATAATCTTTTCATGATTTTTAAAACTTTGTATAAAACAACTAATTGAGATCTATCAAACAAGATCCATATTGCATATTTTTTGAGATCCATATTGAAATATATAAACAATTTAAAACCACTTAATAAACTTCACAGTTTTGAAGGATAATTTTGGAACTCTAAGACAATAATTTTGTCTCCCTTAAAAAGTTGGATTCTCCAAAAGAGACGCGCAATTTGGGACGGAGGGAGTATTTTTTCTCCACAGTTATCATTTAGACACTCCATGAACAGTCTAAAAAATGCTCTGGAAACTATCGGGATACTTGCAGAACAATTTGGGGGTGTGAAATGAAATAGGCTCTAATTAGAACTCAGGAAACTCTTACTTTTCGTATGATGGGTGATGCTTTATTGATGGTTAAGACACTAAAATGAGGAAACGCTCTTTGTTGAATTACTTTTGTAAATGGTGTAATGGTAAATATGACTTTAGTTATACAGTGTTAGGTATTTACAATTAGAGCTTTACACCAGTATTTTTTATTCATATATTTTAGTATATGAAATATATTATTTGATAAAACTTGTCCCCTAATTTATACAGTATGTTGGTTGAATTCAACTTATTGCCTCCCTGACATGACTAAATTGCAAGTCCAGGTTCATGGAACCCCTCATCTCAAGAGTTCCAATGATGGTCATAGAAGGCAACCATGAGATTGAGCCTCAAGCTGCTGAAATCACTTTTAAATCGTACCTGACAAGATTTGCGGTTCCTTCTGAGGAGTCTGGCTCCGACACTAATTTCTACTACTCTTTTGATGCTGGAGGAGTACATTTCATTATGTTGGGGGCATATGTTGACTACAATAGCACTGGTGAATATACTACCCCACTGGTTAAGATATCAATGTGCATTTCACTTGATTTATCTCTTTCGTTCCTTGTTGACGTAGGACAAGTATGTTATGAGGGATGACCACTGTTTTGTGGTAAAAAAACTCACCCTACTAACTTCTAGGTTGTGGGCTCGAGTCTAAGGAATAGCGCTTTGAGCATTTAATGCCAAAGTTTAGCTATGTACCTTGTAATGTATACCTATCCCAGACACCTAATAGTGGTACTAACTTGGCAACTTTTTCAAACAACTCTACAAGTTGAATTTCAAAAAATATCTGTCTTAGCTTTTTTTTTTACCAGGTGCTCAGTATGGTTGGTTGAAGAAAGACCTACTCAATGTAGATCGCAGTGTGACCCCTTGGCTGGTGGCTGCATGGCACCCACCATGGTATAACAGCTATTCCTCACACTACCAGGAATTTGAATGCATGAGGCAGGAAATGGAAGCACTTCTTTATCAATATGGTGTTGACATTGTCCTCTCCGGTCATGTAAGTTGATATATATTTGAACATTTCAACAGAATGCTTTTTCTGTTAGATTTTCTTCTAAATCAAAAAGAGTAGTGCCTTGCATTATTTTTAAAAACAAATTCTTATGCATCTGGGATTTTAGTAAATATAACATCAAGTCATCAACTAACTCATATAATCCAATTTCCAGTAGCTATCTCTCAGGGAAATGGTCGCAATTTATGCATAAGCATTCCTGTTTCATCTCATTTTTTGTGGTGTTCTCACTAATTATCTTCTGTAATTCCTGCTCTCTTAGTCTCTAAAACTTTAATTACATACTTAAATCAGCTTTAGGCCACTTGGATAGTTGCTTTGTTGTCAACTGAGAGACCAGGCGCAAAGTTAAACTGCATTTGTGTTAAAAAAAACTCATTGTGGTGCTTTATTCCTCCGATGATAAATCCATTTAAGAAAATTTTGGTTTAGAAGTAGAACTGATGTATTCTTTTCCTGTCCCATAATATATATCTTCAAGATTATAAGATTGCGGTGTTTGTTTTTCAAAGAACATTCACCAAAGAACATGATAAAGATGAAGATGACCATCCAAATTGCATCATTCAGGTGGAGAATAAAGATGAATTTATCTAACACGGAATAATCCTTTATGATCCATTTCTAGAGCTAAAAATGACATTATTTTCATTCCAGGTGCATGCTTATGAACGGATGAATAGAGTCTACAACTATACACTTGATCCATGCGGACCTGTATATATAACCGTTGGAGATGGTGGAAACATAGAAAAAGTTGACGTTGACCATGCCGATGATCCTGGTAAATGTCCTTCAGCTGGAGACAACGTACCAGAATTCGGAGGAGTATGCCATTTGAATTTCTCTTCTGGCCCCGCAAAAGGCAATTTCTGCTGGAATAGACAGCCAGAGTGGAGTGCGTATAGGGAGAGCAGTTTTGGACATGGTATACTTGAGGTAAACAAGCTTTTAATGCCATTTATTGAATAACTGGGCGTGGCTATGATTTCAAGCAGAAAGAAAAGTACTTGAAATCAGTGTGTTAGTTTGTCGTCGCATTAAATGACAAATCATCTTCACTGCAAACAAGAATCATTTGTTCCTTGTTTCCGCGTGGCCTTTTCTCCCAGTGAATACATTACAAATTGTGTTGGTATACTTAAAGGTGTTTCAAATATCCTGGTTAAGTTTTGGATCCATTTTCTGGCGCAAGGGTAGTGCCAAAAAGAACTTTTGGAACATACAAAGGTGGTTTGAGATGTGATATTAACAGAAAATACCATACACCGATCAATTTAACCTATTTTAGGGTTGTATATACTTAGTGCATCATTCAGATAAAGGAAGAATCCAAAGGTGAATGTCAGTTTGAGCCTAGAGTCTGTCAATATTGATCTCAAATGGATCTATGATAGTGCATATGATTCTAAAGGATGACATAATGATACCAGTAGTACTAATAATATATAAGGTCTTTTCAATTTTTCATGGTGCACAGTTGCAACCAAAGGCATGTTGAATTCAAATTGCAGGCAAAGGCTTGAAATTGTTTTATTCTGATAAGCTAATTAGGCTATCTAAAGTGGAAGTGATGGTGGTTGATATATGAGGAGCTTTTGATTGACTGTTGACAAAAACAAGAAACGGAAATATGGAGGAAATTTTTTTTTCATTGGTTGCTTCAAATGTGATGTCCTACGTCACGTCCAAGTACCATTGTAAAAGTTAGCCTATGAACTGAATAAAGGATGAGCTGAGGATATAAGTTCTAGAGCATTAGGGCTATCTCTCATATTGCAGACTACAATCATATTGAGGAAAAGGTTTATTTATTTTTACGAGTTTGAACCTCTGCTATCACAAGAATGTGATCCATGATTTTTCATCTATATGTTCATTTTCATAGGACGGGCGTGATTACTCCTTTGTTTTCTATTACAGGTTGTGAACTCTACATATGCATTATGGACATGGCACAGGAATCAAGATATATACAAACAAGACAGTCATGGGGATCAAATATACATTGTGCGGCAGCCTCAATTGTGCTCTGTACCTTCAAAAGTAAATTCGTATTTTCAAGTTTCAGAAAAAAGTTGCTCAAATTGCTTTTGTTTCGTTATTTTCTTCACAATATTCTTAATGCTCACCACTTTATGAATTCTTGAATGCTTACATTCTATTGGTACATAGTGCATGAATAGTGGAAGCTTTCTCTGCCTTTTTATGTGCATCATTAAACATTTTCGTTTCCATATGTCAGAGCATGCTAAATTCCGAAAAGTTTTGCTACGTAGCCATTGTTGGCATGGGTCACTATCTCCGCTGAGCTATTGGATAATTTAGTTGAGTCATTGTTATCTCAAGACTAACATTTGTACTAGTTTACAGTGCTGCTGTATAATGAACTTCATTGCTATCGCACAAGCCCTCTCAGACAAATGCATCATAGGAAATTAGAAACTGTCATTTGCTCTAAAATGCTGAAATGTTTCTTTTCTACCAGAGTTAACCAATTTTTTTTCCTAATTGTTGGCTGAAGCAATCTTCTTCTAGTTGTAGCACCTATAATATTGTTTACCACTGTCGTGCAGGAAAGTGATGTCCCCATGTTGACATCACAACCAAAGGAAACCCTTGATGGATTCGGAGTCCCTTATTGGGGTGCCTCTATTTGCTACCTGTTGTTCGTCACACTTATCTTGCTTCCTTGTACTAAATGCATGGGGATTGTGAGAAGGAGAAGGCGAATGCCTTCATAGTCATTCTCTGTTGATGGTTCCCTTTAGTTGAGGGTACTAGGACTGGCACACTCTGTATGGATCTACCTTTGATATTATCCACTAATTTCTTCGTAGTCAACTTTGGTCATGATTTAACCTGTTTGGCGTCTCAAACAACATACTCGCATGCTTTGCATATGTATACATTCCCATCCATCATCTTAACAGACCCTTTTTGTTTAATGTCTTCTTAGATCCTTGGAGGAAGAACAACTAAATGATAAATGAAGACAATCTTCAACGTATTGTCAGCATTTGAAACTACTTGTAAGTCAAAAATATAATATACAGATGAGGCCCTCCTCCTTAGGACACCCATAACTATGAATGGCAGGTTTACCGGTTATTCGGTCACAAAGAAAACACAGGTAAAGATGTGCTGTGCAATGGTTTGCTACCAGGAAGAGCAATCCCACTACAACTACGACAACAACCTATAGTTGAACATCAACTTTGTGTACAATTGAACATCAACTTCATGTACAATCATATGTTAATAATGTTATTGGAATAGCTTGAAAATGATAAGTACGTTAAGACCGTAAAAGGTATTGAGATAAGATGAAGGAAGAGAAAAGTTCTTGGTCATTCCATACTTTGGGGAAGAAAGCCTGGTGACTAAGAGTGATTGTTTGCAAGACGAAGCAACAGTAGAGATAAAGAACATAATTGGTGTATAACTCCTTGTAAAGTTAGACAAAGCAATTGAGAGGCAAAAAGTTAGGGTTCTCTTTCTCATTACGTTATACTTATACAAAAGAGGAAAAAGGAAAAAATACACTACAAGCCCTTATCTCCTAACCTATTTACATAAGTGGATTAATGATACACAAATTACACAAACACCCATAGCTTAACACTCCCCCTCAAGTTGGTGCGAAGATATCAATCAAGCCCAACTTGAACACAATGGGGTGGAAACTCTTGCTGCCAAGTCCTTTTGTGAATATGTCAGCTAATTGGTCGTCAGATCTCACAAAAGGCATACATATCAAACCCTCGCTCAGCTTTTCCTTGATGAAGTGCCTGTCAATCTCTATATGCTTCGTTCTGTCATGTTGCACAGGATTATGAGCGATATTTATAGCAGCTTTATTGTCACAGTAGAGTTTCATAGGACCACTATTAGAGATTCCAAGATCACGTAAAAAGGTTTGGAGCCACAGAAGCTCACAAACACCATGAGCCATAGCTCTATACTCAGCTTCTGCGCTAGACCTGCAACCACTGATTGCTTCTTACTTCGCCAAGTAACCAAATTTCCCCCAAGGAAAGTACAATAACCAGAAGTAGAGCGTCTATCATCCACAGAACCAGCCCAATCAGCATCAGTAAATGCCTCTAAATGTAGATGACCATGATTAGAGAACAAAATTCCTTTCCCTGGAGCAGATTTGAGATACCTCAAGATTCGATATACTGCCTCCAGATGTGAAGCACGAGGATCATGCATAAATTGACTAACAACACCCACTGCATAACTAACATCCGGTCGAGTGTGAGCTAAGTATATCAGTCGACCTACAAGTCGCTGATATCTCTCCTTGTCAGTGCGCTCCCCCATATCTTCACTAAGGTGATGATTCACCTCAATAGGAGAATCTGCAGGTCTGCAACCCAACATACCTGTTTCTTCTAAGAGATCAAGTATATACTTCCGTTGGGAGATGAAAATACCTCTATCAGACCTAGCCACTTCCATCCCAAGAAAGTATCTAAGTGACCCCAAATCTTTAATCTCGAACTCTTGAGCTAGTTTAGACTTGAGATTAAGGATCTCATTTACATCATTGCCTGTCATTATTATATCATCAACATAAACAATAAGGACAACAATCTTACCAACATTTTTCTTGATGAACATAGTATGATCTGCATGGCTTTGTTGGTATCCAAACCTCAACATAGCCTTTGAAAATCTTCCAAACCACGCTCTAGGTGACTGCTTCAACCCATAAAGAGCCTTTTTCAATCTACACACCTTTCCCTCAGTTTGAGATGAAGAAAAACCTGGTGGGATAGCCATGTACACCTCCTCCTCTAACTCACCATGGAGAAATGCATTCTTCACATCAAACTGGTGAAGGGGCCAATTCAAATTGGCAGCACAAGAGAGTAGAGCTCGCACAGAGTTCATCTTCGCTACGGGAGCAAACGTCTCCTCGTAGTCAATACCATAGGTTTGAGTAAAACCCTTGGCAACAAGTCTTGCCTTGTATCGCTCAACTGTACCATCTGCATTCTGTTTAACAGTGAAAACCCATTTGCATCCCACTGGTCTTTTCCCCCTTGGAAGAGATACTAGCTCCCAAGTGCCATTCTTTTTCAAAGCCGTCATCTCCTCTACCATAGCTTCTTTCCACTTAGGTATTATGAGTGCATCCTGCCAATTCTGTGGAACAGATATAGAAGAAAGAGACGAAACAAAGGCATAGTACGAAGGAGATAAACGATCATAAGAGACAAACTGAGAGATGGGATGCTGAGTACATGATCTAACACCTTTCCTAAGAGCAATAGGAAGATCATCAGGATTAACAATAGGAGGTTCATCAGAATTAACAAGAGGAGGTGCAATGGGAGAAAAAACATTACCAGATGAGTCAGCTAAGGAGTCCGGAACTGGAGCAAGCGATTGTGATTGACAAGGTGGTATTACACTGGAGGACTTTCCTTTTTTTCTGCTAGTGTAGGTCTTTAAGTTTGACCGTTGCAGTCGCTGTATACCTTCTCCCTCATCACCACCAGTGTCATGTGTAGCTCGTTCGACAGATATTGATTACTCTCCAGACTTTTCATTCTCCCCCTCACCATGATTATTATAAAACAGTGTCTCCCCCTCACCATAAAACATCTCTTCCTCCTGCCTATACTCCCCCTGAAGAGATGGAGTAGAGGGAGAGAAAAAAGACTCTGTTTCCCAAAAAGAGACATCCATAGAGACAAAAATTTTCCTAGAATGCGGATCATAACATTTGTAGCCCTTCTGGGTAGGAGAGTACCCAATAAAAACACATTTATGGGCTTTAGGACCTAACTTGCCACCAGAGGGATGAGGAGCATGAACAAAACACACACAACCAAAAACACGTGGGGGAAGATTTGTGGCATGAAAACTGCTAGGAAGACACTCAAGGAGAGTTTTAAAGTTAAGAACACTAGATGGCATGCGGTTGATAAGATAAGCTGCAGTCAAAATGGCTTCTCCCCACAAATATTTGGGAACATTCATGGTAAATAAAAGAGAGCGAGCTACCTCAGCCAAATGACGATTTTTGCGTTCAGCAACTCCATTTTGTTGTGGAGTGTCAACACAAGTCGTCTGAAACAAAATACCATTTTCATCCAGAAATGACCTAAAACTCTTATCAATATACTCAGTGCCATTGTCACTACGGAGAATTTTGATATGCATATCAAACTGAGTGCGTATCATCGCATGAAAAGATTTAAAACAAGAAAAAACTTCATTTTTTGATTTAAGTAAATATACCCAAGTGGCACGAGAATAGCAGTCAATAAAAGTGACAAACCACCGATGACCCTTTAAAGAAGTAACAGGTGAAGGACCCCACACATCAGAATGGATAACCATAAACGGAGAGTCACTCCTTCTATTGATAGGAGCATAAAAGGAACGTTTATGTTTACCAAGCTCACAAGCTTCACAAAAAAATTGACTCCGAGAACAATGTTTAATTAAATTAGGAAAAAGTTTTTCCAAAATCCCAAATGAAGGATGACCTAACCGACGGTGCCATTGATGTAACATAGAGAGAGCTGAACCAGTATCTGCTTGCAGAGCTAGACCACATGATTGGGGTGAATGAGATGGGTGAGGTGCAGATTCCAAAAAATAGAGGCCCCCATGTGCTTTACCACTGCCAATCACCTTCCCTGTATCCAGTTCCTGAAAAACACAATGGGTAGGAAAAAATGTTACGGAGCAATTCAAAGATTGGGTAAGACTACTAACAGATAGAAGGTTAGTAGAAAAATTGGGAACATGAAGAACTGAAGAAAGGGAAAGGGTTGGAGAACAATGAATAGAACCTTTCCCGGAAATAGCTGATAGAGAACCATCAGCAATTCTGACCTTATCCTTACCAGAACATGTGGAATAAGAGTCAAAGAGTGATGAGCAACCTGTCATATGATCTGTTGCACCAGTATCTATTATCCATGGAGAAGAGCTAGAGGCAGTAAAAACATTAGCATGGATACCTTTGTGAGCAAAGAAATCATTGGCAGTGGAAGCAGAAGCCGTGGTAGATAGAGCATCAAGCTTCGCCAGAAGGCACCTGAGAGTTTGTAACTCTCCCTGAGAAAAAATATCAACCTGGGCAGTTTTGAAAGCCTCCATCGTTTTAACAGAGAAAAAACAGCAACGAACTGCTAAAGAACCTCAAGATAATAACCGGATAATACTTCAGAAGTGTGGAATAATACTCAATACTGTCCAAACAGTATTGAACAGTCCCCAAATGGTTCCAAGCAGTGTCAAATAGTGCCGAATAACACCCAGATACCCAATCGCAAACCGAGAGCCAGTGAACGTGAACAACTAGTCAACTTCTAGTGAAGTAGAGAGCAAAACGCGACCTCCCAGTCAATCTCGAAGCAAGTCAGTCGATCTTAATAAAAAGACACCAACTCAGATGAACAGTGATCCCGATGAACAGTAACCGTGATGAACAGTACTCGATGAACAGTAATTCGATGAACAGTACCTCGGTGAACAGTAGCGCGATGAACAGTATCTCTGTGAACAGTGCGCGCGATGAACAGTGCGCGATAAACAGTAACTGATTTTAGGGTTTTCTGGTCGTGGGTTTCGTTGGTGGTGATGGTGATGGTGATGACTGATGGGTTTTGTCGTTGAGGAGAATACTCACTCAACTCACAACAATGGTGGAGAATACTCACACACGAAAGCGTAGCGATTAGATCGAAAGCTCTGATACCAAGTAAAGTTAGACAAAGCAATTGAGAGGCAAAAAGTTAGGGTTCTCTTTCTCATTACGTTATACTTATACAAAAGAGGAAAAAGGAAAAAATACACTACAAGCCCTTATCTCCTAACCTATTTACATAAGTGGATTAATGATACACAAATTACACAAACACCCATAGCTTAACACTCCTAGGACAGGCCCTATCATTGATGGCGGTTCTTCTTTCTAATGACTGATACATCTATGATTGTTTTCTCCCAGATGAAGTAGCGGCCAATGGCCATTGGTCCGTGTTATGGTAAATCAGTGTGTCAACATGTCAGTAAAACGGAGAAGAAAATGTACATAAAAATTACTAGTCCTTTAATGGGGTTGGACTGAGCTGATCTAACATGCGTGTCTGCCTTCTGACTACAATTGGAATTAGCTGTCCTATCATTAAAAGTAGCACATGTTTTGGCTGTATCATTTCATTTGATTGGTCTATTAATTGAAGTATTAGGACTAGGGATTCCTAAGGACGAGTACACTTTTTTCCGTTTTGCATGTGACTGGTGACTCCACGCAAGTTTCGGTGCTTGTTTGTTTTTGGTTGGTTTGAAAAAACACCTAGGGTGGCTTTGCTTCACTATTGCTCATGATTTGGTATGGAGCAGTGTAGTCGTTAGCCTTCCCAACAGAATGCCTCTCTAGTTGTAGTTGGCGAGGGTGCAAGCAAATGAAGGGAGGCTTTACGAGCCGACCACAAGAGGCGAGCTCTACTATTGGCCATCTTCTTTATTTAGATATTATTAGCTCACGATTTTTGTTTGTCTAGTTAGAAAAGTCAGCTAAAGTTACTTGCCTAAAAGAGGAAAAAAGGTTTACTGCCTTACTGAGACATACTTGGTATACTAATGTGTAGGTTATGTTTCCGTAGTAGTAATTGTCTCTGGCGTACAATTTGGATATGCTTGAAAAAAAACCTTGCACATGAAGAAAGTTTGAGAGGCCCAATAGCTATTTAATTTGGCATTGAGAATGACTGCAAGATGTTCTGGCATATCCCATGAACAGCTGTTTTGTATAGACACAATTCTTTTGTTTCGACATGATAAGTTAGTTGCTCATTGTCCGCTTATTTGCTTACTATCTTTTGATGCTTTTCTTTTCTCTCCTTCACATTTTGGAGGCCTGAAATCATTGTTGTCCTCGATGCTTTCTGATGACATATTAGTGCTCATGAAATATGAAGTAGGTTCTCTTTTTTTTTATTCATCAATTGTTTTTAGGCCAAATTTGTGGTTCGCGAGACCAACAATTTGGTGCAGCATTATTCAATGCTTTGAATTTCTTCCTACTGTCAGACAATGAACAATACTTGCAATAACAGATATTACCATTGCGGTGCAGGATAGCAAGTTCTCACCATCACCATCGCCATCACAATCAATGGATGGGGCTGCTGGATTCAGAGTCCCCATGTCAGGTTGCTTTATGAGCTACTTCTTGTTCCTTGTCGCCATTTCCATTCGATGGTGGTGAATAGAGCTGTTGCTCGTATTTGGTTGGCAATTGGTCATGGCGCTAACGGGTTTCATATCTGAAGTTTGTCAGTTTTGTTGCTCACAAGGTGAAAGTGTTTTTGCATTTTCCCTTGTTGTATAGCAGAAACATTCTCTGGAGTACATTCTTAGAATCTTTCTTCCTAGTTGAGGTCAAACAAATGCACAAAAATGCAGGGTTTGGAACCAAATCTATTTGGAAGTCGGGTTTGAAAAGAGGAAAGTAAAGTTGGGCTTGGGATGCAGTTTTGCTTTGCTTTGCTTGGATTCTGTTTCCTTACTATTTGCCCTTGACCACTACTTTGATGAATTCTAGCTTGCTTGAGGCTATGGTGTTGAGTTTTTTCTCCTTTGGGCTAGCCTTTTCTTGTTAGTTTCTGTCCTTGTATTATTTGTAGTTGATATTTTTGAAACGAAACTATCTCTAGTTGATTAATCCAAGTTCTCCTTTTGCTGGGAAAGAAACTAGTGTTACAAAAATCGTTAGGGAAATGATTTTTGCATTTCAAGGGCTTCTAACCAAATGGGATCTTGTGCAGCCGTGAACTCTCACTGTGCTAACATATTTAACAGATTCCCAGTTTCCCCAGCTCTTTGTGCAGGTGCATTAGAGTGATTTCATAGCAGTGTCCATCTCATGAATCCGAGTGGTTCAGATTTCTACTAATACTAGTATAAAGGTAATTACCTTAAATTTACCAAATGGATTTGCTGCATCTGGAATCTGGATTTCAGTGGCACATTGCTGGCTATATTGATGAGTAGTGAGATGTGTGTTTCCTACCATACCATATTGTGTGAGTTGTGCGATTGGGCCACCTTCTTTGTGAGTGGAAATATGTAAAGCAGGAGGAGTGTGAGTTTGAGGGAGATGAAGTTCCCATCTTTGGTCCTAGGGCTATAATGAAAAAACAAGAGGGGGAGCATGAGTTATTCAAGGGGATATGTAGAAAGAGCACACAGCAGCCCATGGACTACTTTTTATTTTCCTTCAGTCATTCTGAAAATATGGAATCCATTTTGTGTACTTTGTGGAGTGTTAGTCTGATCTGGGCTAACATAGCTTATTTTTTGGTGTGTTTCATACTGGACCAGTGCACGTAGAGTCACACTTTGTTGCCGGAGTGATGTGGCTGATTGATTCAGTTAGGTTGTCGGCTGTAACAGAGCAGTCAAGTTGATGGCTTCATTTTACACATTAATTCTTGTTTTTTTTTGCATGTACTACCTCTTGGTACAAACCTTGTGACGATGGGTTCTTCATTTGGTTGATCGGTTTTGGATGCGTTGTCGATAAGAGAGGAGGATGCCCACTGGTACCTCAATTCTGGGTACATTTCTGTAATGCTGAGCAATTACTGGTGCCTCATCTCCCAAGCCATGTTGATATAGCTTGTAATTTTAAGTTTTATTCTCATTGGTGGAAGCTTAGGTATAGGGGGCTGTCCTATTACCACTTGTTTGATCCCACTGCGTTGGGTTTCCTATCCCAGAGGAGGCTGTCCTCTGGCTTTTGAATTCGTTCGTACCTGAGTTGAGTTATTCATAGTGAGTGCACATACAGTCTCATGGGACCATGACTTGGATCGTCTCAGAGCGTGGAAGGTCTGATCTTAAGGCATTAGTGCTCTACCTAGCACAAGTAGTTTCTGGGATTTGTTGTGGCTCACCTACCCAATTGTATATTTTGTGGACTATCTTTATTCTCATGGAAATGTTTCTTCTCCCTCAAAAAAGATGGGTAAGAAACATTACGATAGCATTTTAATTTTGTTTACTAAACAAAGCAGCATTTCTACTGTAGCCTCTTGACATCTTAATATTTATTTTCTTTCCTTTTCTTCTCCTCCCTTGGATATGCCCTTATAGGTTGTACATTCGGTTATCGTCTTTTCTTTTTCAAGCTGAATTACCCAAATAAAAAAAAAAGGCACTTGAAAATTTATGGGTAATTTTCAACACTAAATGACAAACTTTGGGGTGCAACTATAAGAAAGCGGCATGCAAAAATGATTACCTTTTTTCTTTTTTTCTTTTTTATCCTAGCTTTTATTTTGAGGTAACATTATTATGTGACTGGGTTTTAAAATCATACATTTAAACAATCTAATCCACCCACTCTAAATGTAAAATGGGTCTTAGTCCATTTTGACACATTAAATGGGTGGATTAAATGGTTGAATGGGTCAGCTGATGCTCCTTCCGTCTCAAATTTCTTGTCCATTTCTCAGCATGTGTGTCATTTTTTAATTACTTATATCTTCCGATACACATTTTTTTAAAATGATTTTGGAAACTTTGTTTTAAAAATAATCGAAAACAATAAAAAAGATCCATATTGTATATATATATAATATTATACATATAAACAATCTAAATATTTTTTGAGGTGTTGTAAATAGTGAAAGTGAATAAGAAATTTGAGTCGGAGTTAGTATGGAAAATGCTATGGGTACACAACATATGTACAACAGATACACACCAAGTTCATGTGGCGGATGAGAAGAAACTCAATGTGGGACTCACTTAAAAAATGGGTACATCACAAATTACTTCAAAATTTTCTAATGCCATTCCAATACAAGAGCGAATAAGGCCCATAATAAAAGAAAAAACAAGTGCTAAGGCCCATAATAAAAGAATTGTCCAAAGCAGACCGACCCACAATCACGAAACCTACACTCTCCAGTCTCCATAGGTAATCGAAGCGAAGTTCTCATCGTCTTCCTCAATTCAATTCAGCGTCTCTCTCTCAACTGATCTCCAACTGAACATAGCCGATGGTGGGTTTTAATGTGGGTTCAGTTCCCTTCAACTCCGACGGCTGGGGACCGCCGGAATCCTCCTCCCCTCTCCTCCCAAACCACCCCTCCAACGTCCCCTTCGCCCCCTTCTCTCGCTCCGACAAACTCGGCCGCATCGCCGACTGGACCCGCACCAACTACAACAACTACCAGTCCCGTAACCCTAACCGCAACCCTACCGACTCCGCCTTCGACTTCACCGGCGATGACTCCTTTGGCACTGGGTTAACAGCCGCCGACGACGACTCCACCTTCCGCCTCGTCGACGGTAAGCCTCCTCCTCGACCCAGGTTCGGCCCCAGATGGCGCTTCAACTACCACCACAACCGCAACCAGCTCCCCCAGCGCCGCGACGAGGAAGTCGAGGCCAAGAAGCGCGAAGCTGAAAAAGAACGCGCCCGTCGCGACCGCCACTACCACCAGAACCACCGCTCTGGAGGCAACCACCAGCGCCGCGAAGCAGCCGCCTTCAAGTCCTCCGTCGACATCCAGCCCGAGTGGAACATGCTCGACCAGATCCCCTTCTCTACCTTTTCTAAACTCTCCTTCTCCGTGCCTGAGCCCGAAGACCTTATTCTCTGCGGCGGCCTAGAGTTTTACGATCGGTCCTATGACCGCGTGGCGCCGAAAAACTCCCGCCCGCTCGAACGGTTTAAGAACAGGAACTTCTTTAAGGTTACAACCACCGACGATCCTATCATTCGTCGACTCGCCAACGAGGATAAAGCCACGGTTTTCGCCACTGATTCGATTCTGTCCACTCTAATGTGTGCCCCCAGGTCTGTTTACTCGTGGGATATTGTAATTCAGCGTGTTGGTAACAAGTTGTTTTTTGATAAACGAGATGGGTCCCAGCTTGATTTACTTTCTGTTCATGAAACGTCTCAAGAGCCTTTGCCTGAGTCGAAGGAGGATATAAATTCGGCATATTCATTGAGCGTTGAGGCAGCTTATATTAACCAGAATTTCTCGCAGCAGGTTCTGATTAGGGATGGGAATAAGGTGGCGTTTGAGGAAGGAAACCCGTTTGCGAACGAAGGAGAGGAGGTTGCGTCCGTAGCATACAGGTACCGCAGGTGGAAGCTTGATAGTGATATGTATCTTGTGGCTAGATGTGAGGTTCAGAGTGTTGTGGAGGTGAATAATCAGAGGTCTTTCCTTACTTTGAATGCACTTAATGAGTTTGATTCGAAGTATTCGGGGGTGGATTGGAGGCAGAAGTTGGAGACACAGAGGGGTGCTGTTTTAGCTAATGAGTTGAAGAACAATGCCAATAAATTGGCCAAGTGGACTTCTCAGGCGCTTTTGGCTAGCGCAGATATGATGAAGTTGGGTTATGTCTCGCGGGTGCATCCCCGTGATCATTTTAACCATGTGATATTGGCTGTGGTGGGATATAAGCCTAGGGATTTCGCGGCGCAGATCAATTTGAACACTTCGAACATGTGGGGTATTGTGAAGTCTATTGTGGACTTGTGCATGAAATTGAATGAGGGGAAGTATGTGCTTGTTAAGGATCCCTCTAAGCCCCAAGTGAGGATTTATGAGGTTCCTGCTGATGCGTTTGAGAATGATTATATGGAGGAGCCGCTGCCAGAGGAAGAACAGGTGCAGCCGCCTGCGGAGGATGTGGAAGGTGGAGAGGCAATTGCAGCTACAATCGATGTCGAGGAAAACAAGATCACTGCTGAGCCTTGAAGGGTATTAATTTCTTCTGCATAATGAATTAGCCATTTTCTGTTTCCTAGATTCTCTCTTATTACCATAGTGAATCTTTGGTAGTGTTTAACCAACATGTATTACTGTGGCTCAATATTTTACCACCTCATGTGAGCTTTATCATGACTGCCATTAGACCTGTTCGAATGACTTGTTGTCAGAAGGATCTTGCACTGAATTGAAAATGAGTGCCTGTTGAGTAGTATGTTGTAAGCTTGGTCTTGGTAAGTTGATGTCGGGTTCTAGAAATATACTTCAGCTAATAGGCCTTTGGAGTTGTATCAAGTGAGCTTTTGAAAAATGCACGACTGCCATTAGACCTATTTGAATGACTTTGTTGTTGGAAGTATCTTAAACTGAATCGAAATTGAGTGTTAATGAGTATTACGTAATATGCTTGGGTTTGGTAAGTTAATGTGGATTGTTGTGTTGTAGAGATATACCTCAGCTAACATGCCTTTGGAGATATTTCTATGCGTGTGGTGTCTAGCTGTGTTCTGACTCATCAAACAGGCCTTTGGGATCTTGTCAATCCCATTATTTAGGAAGTATCCCCCAATATCAATAGAGAAGGGGAAATCAGATAACAAGTGTTTGTAAGACTCATCTGATCTGCCAATTAACATGGTAGCGCACACGGTATCAGTTTGGGAGACTCGTGACTTCCAGCTTTCCCTCTTTATTTGTCTAGTCCTGTTTTCACTCACGGAGGCTTTTGGGACTCCTGCAAGTCCCATTCTTTCTAAGGAAGTATTTCCGAACTTCAATAGAGAAGGGGCAATAAAAAAACAAGTGTTTTCAGGAGATGAGGTTCTGTGTGACTCATTTTCCAAGAGCATAACGTAGTGCGCACATGCAATCAGTTTGGGAGACCCAGGAGTTGCTGCTTTTCCCCTTCTGTTTGTCTAGCTCAGTTTTCATTAATCAAGGAGGCCTTTAGGCTTCTTGCGAGTACCTTTTTTTGTAATAAGGAAGTTCTCCCAAATTTTAATTTATAAAAGGCACACAAAAGAACATGTATTTGTGAGACTTTCCTGCCAAGAACATAGCACACCTAGAATCAGCAGTTACCCCGCATCTAGTCACCCTGTTCCTTGTAGACGGCCTGGTGAAAATGGCCAACATGAAATAAAACTCCATGGTATGTACCTGGTGAGAAAACCAGACTATTCTAAACCAAGGCACAGTTTCATACACTTGAGGAACACTTCGTTTTGTTACAAGCTATGATGCACGGACACGGACACGGGGACACGGCAATTCTAAAAAAATGGGGACACGGATACGGCGGGGGACACGCCACGTGTATATTTATTTATTTATTTAATTATATATTTATTTACATATATATATATATATAAATAATATATTTTAAAACTTTTAGGGATCAAGTTGAAATTTTTTAAAACTTTTAGGGGTAAAATTGAAATTTTATAAAACTCTCAGGGGTAAAATTGAATTTTTTTAAAACTTTAATGGGTAAATTTATAATTACTCAAAAAATTAGGGTAAAAACTATAATTTAGCATATACATATACCCAAACAGATTGTGTTTTTTAAAACTTCAGGGGTTCGTGTGCAATTCTATTTGTCTTTAACACAAACACTCACAAACAGATCGTGTTTTTTAAAGATTAGGGCATTCTCATTTTGAGAGAGCAGCAGCAGCCATACGATCATCTTCTCTTCGACTCTTCCTCCTCTGCTTCAACTGGTTACTCTCTCTCTCTCTCTGAAACAGATCGTGTTTTTTTAAAGATTAGGGCATTCTCATTTTGAGAGAGCAGCAGCCAGCAGCAGCAGCCATACGATCATCTTCTCTTCGACTCTTCCTCCTCTGCTTCGACTGGTCTCTCTCTCTCTCTCTCTCCCCGTGTCCCCAGCCGTGTCCCCCGTGTCCCCATCCAAAAAAGTTGATTAGCCGTGTCCCATGCCACGTGGCGTGTCAGGACACGTTTCCAGCCGTGTCCCCGCCGTGTCCCCGTGTCGGGACACTGCGATACGGGGTCCGGGAGAAGTGTCGGTGCTTCATAGGTTACAAGTCATAGACATTGAGAATACACCCAGCAGATTTTGTTGAATACTCAATATTGGTATTAAGAAACCATCTGATAATTTAATTTGATCGTAATTAGCCAACATCAAACAAGATGTACCTGGTGAGAAAACCAGACGATTCTAAACCAAGGCACAGGTTCATACACTTGAGAAACACTTTTTTATTTTTATTTTTAGAAGTCATACACTTCAAGAATACACCAAGCAGATTTTGTTGAATACTCAATATTGGTGTCAGAAACCATCTGATAATTTAATTTGATCCTAATTAGGCAGAAAACTAATTGGTGTATGGGCCATACTTATTGTTACCGTATCCCTAGCTTTGGGCCGATTCCAGCTACCTTAAGAAGTAATAGAAGCCACTATTGGATATAAGGATTTGCTTAAATTGTCACTAACTCTATCCGCATCCCTTTAATGCAAGGGTCGTAGAGGGTGCTGGTTGTCCATCCGCATATTAAGGTTGGTAGACCATTCCCCACAGCATATGTAATCCAAGGCTGAACCAGATTCCTCAATTTGAAGAGCTTCCTTATAATCCAAGATGAATTGGCTGGCTGGAATTTTCATAGACCAAATACATTGCTCCTCATTGACGCAAGTATGAATCCATTTTACCAATAGGGTGTCACTTGTCAGCTTTTTGGTATCCATGCTCCTTAGATTTGGCACAAGAGTATATATATGCATGTAAGACTAAGAAGCACAAACACGTCTTCAGGTCTTTTGTATCCATATTGCAGACGTGTAGGTCACAGACACGCTTGGATACGTTGCCGACATGTGAAAATATGTGTGCATATTTATTTGTTTTCTTGAAGTTGGAAACGTTTTGGACACGCTGACGCGTAACTGCTTGTGCATGACACGTTTTGTATTGCAATCTACTTCTTTTAAACTTAGAGACCGACTTTAAAAATGTAATATTTGAAATGTGACCGTATGAAAAACTAATTGTAAATACTTTAAGAATGAAAAGTGCAATATTCTATGTTAAAATTAAGAAATATGAAAGTTATAATCTATGTTATGAGGAAAACACAATATGCTATCCTCATTTTTATTGGATTTTTGTATCTTTAATGTGGAAGAAATAATATCTCTGTGTAATATTCCCTCCGTCGCATTTTGATACTCCCATTGGGAATTCTAACTTTTTAAGGGAGCATAATGATTACATCAGAAAGTATTTGACTTTCCAATTATGCGCTTCACTGTCAAATTTTTTTTGAACGGCAAAAAAGTTTCATTAATCATCGAAAAGGATACAATGACTAATAGGAACTAGGAGAAAACATCAAAATACATCCAATGCCTATTCCGAGACCCAAAACACGATTGGCAAGGAGCCAACCAAAATGGGCCAAAGCCCACACCTGATGGGCCATAATGCCCAGAATGGAAAAAATTAACAGCTCAAAGAAAACCCAAAACTCCCCTCAGCACACGCCACCACTGCCGCTGCAAATCGCCCATCAGAACCTCCACCTCCAGCCATCATCACCCCCATTGATCAAACAAAAAATCAGCCCATAACGAACTCCATCAGCATCCATCGCCATCGCCACCAAAATCACCGCCACCATCGCTGCCATGCCCAACTCACCATGGCCACCTGTAAAAGGACAAGCCGCTGCCACTCCGTCGCTGGAGACCCGGGGAACAAGCCCCTGTTGCTGTCCTGGAAAAAGGCTTGACCGCCCCTCCACAAAAGGCCACACCAAGTCGCACAATTGCATCCATCGCCGCCACGCCTCGCCGCATGCTATTCGCACCGCCACCTCCACACCTGTCACCACCAACACTACCGCCATCCATCATCAACACCAGATCCCTGCAAAACAACAAAAACCCCAGCCCACAACACAAGCGCTTCGCAGTTAAGCATAAAACCGGAGAAGCCCAATCAGCCCAACAACCGGTGGCTACGTGAAGGAAAGGGCTGACCCACCACCACCACCAACACCGCTCGCCACCGATAAAAGAGATCGGAAACACTAGCCGAACGCCGTTAGGCACAGAAACCGGGGAACCCAGCAGTTTGCTGGAGGCCAGTGAAACAGTAGAACCAGCGAGAGGGAGGAGGGAAAGGGGAAGAGAAAAGAAAGGGAAGAAAGAGAGGAAAAGAGGAGAGGAGAAGAAGAGAACCCGGGGGGAGGAGGAAAGAGCCCCCCCCCCCCCCTGCGCGGCGATGAGATTGGAAGATGAAGAGATAGGTTTAGAGAGAGAGAGAGAGGAAGTTTACATGTTTGACTTGATCGAGTTTTTTCTTCACTGTGAAATTTGATTGATGTAGATAGTAGAACTTCAATTTATACATAAGGGTAATAACAGAATTTTACCAAGATTCTATGATTGATTTTGAAAGTGGACATGTATTTTGGGACGTCCCTAATGGGACTATAAAAATGGGATGGAGGGAGTATATAAATTTTACAAGTATATATGTGGAGACATATTAATTTATGTATTTTAATGTATTTCTCAACTTGTACTTGACCTAGTTTTGAAAAAATCATTTTTACAAGTATATATATGGAGACATATATTAATTTATGTTTTTTAATATATTTCTCAACTTGTACTTGACCTAGTTTTGAAAAAATCATGTGTCCGCTTATCCTTATCATGTCCTTGTCCCGTATATGGGCTCCTTAGATGCAAGAAATAGTTTTTTCTATTTCGATCAGGCCAGTTGATATCGAATGAATATGGGTTCTCGTTATCAAACTTCTACGAAGCACCGACGCTCCTAGAGATCTATGTATCCTTGTCAAGCGCTCTGGGGGACATGTGACACGCCGGTGATACACTGGGACACGTATGGGACAACTTTTCTGGCCGTCAACAGGTGGTCTTGGCCACTTTCCCAATGCTGCCTAACAGGGTCCATAGTAGCAACTTGTAACCTTCGACATGTTTCCACCATACAGTATCATTTTATTGTTCCTCCTGTAGGTTTTTTGAACAATATGAGTTGCTTGTTTTCTTGAATTACTTGCTTAGGAGCATGGATATAGACAAGGGGCATAGATATGCAGATAATGATAGCAACTAGCAACAGGCTAATAACCTTCTATATGTTTCCACTTTCCAGCATTCTGTATCCTTCGATTACTTTTTGCCGGTAGTTTATGGTGATTTTACCCCTCCTTTTGCATTATTGGACAATGAGTTGCATGTTTTCTTTTGATTCCTTGATGAGGAGCCTGATTATAGATAAGGTTCATAGGTAACAATGGACACTATACTTCTCAAGTGTTAAGACGTGGGATAAGTTGGGAGTCTGGGGATATTACAAAGTGTATCTTCACATGCAGGTGCAAATATATTTTTTATGTTACAATAGTGAGATAGTTAGGGATGCTTCATTATACATTTGTTTGTAAAGGAAAAGGAATAGAAATTTGCATGATACAAGGACTCGGTACGTATTGGGTACTTGTATGGCTATGAAGCACGGGTACTTGTAAAACCCCAAAGTACCCGTACCAGTACCCGGTACCGGTACTTCAAAATACCGGGTACTCCAAAAACATACTGGGTACTTTTGAGTTTATGAATACTTCGTTCGGTACTTTTCTGGGTACTTATGGGACTATTCGTAAAGTTTTCAAAACTTCAGAGATTCTGCATGGGGAAAAAACTCAAAATGATCTAGAGCTTGATTTTGGAAAAACAAGAGCAGGGTTGACTAATCTTTTCTATCGATCTTCCTCCAGCGACTGCGACTCCTCTATCTCTCTCACATTATTCCTGTTGCCCCTTCTCTCTCGTTATCATGTCAAAATCTACTATTTTTTCGATTTTTTAGATGGGCCTTGAAATATCTTTTACTCTCCATCTTGAAACTTATGATAGTTGCATGCACAAAAACTAGGCTATTGCACTTTATTTCATAGGAAGATGAGCCCATCAAGCAATATGGATTCAAGTTCAAGTGCTATTGGCTTTTGTTATCTTGCTTCTATCTATAAAATATGATATACTTGTTATATCTAACGAATCATGCCAAAATTGTAAAAAGATATACATACAAAAATCGCTGTACCCCGCCGTACCCGTACCCTACTTTTTTGGGTTGTTGCCTTATGCTGTTCCAGGATCCGTACCCGTACCTCGTAACAGTACCCGTGCTAGTCCCTAGCTGTATGGGCACATCGATATCCCTTTTATTAATTGGTGTCATAATTAAGTAAAAAACAACAGAGAGATGACGATTGATTTGTTAAATGTAAACTTGTTTTGCTCTGGATGCGATGACATGATTTTGGCTAACCTCTAAATTATAGACACCCTCCACTTCAGAGCTTGTGTAGTGCGCAATTGATAAATTATAGATATCCTCTTTATTTTTCAAAAACACGTTTTCTCGGTAACAGGAACTTGAATATTCGACAGAAATCCAATGGGAAGGTTAGAAACGTGACTCTTATATAAATTGAATTTGCTCCCTACGCTGAACTCCCCCTTTCAAGCTTACAATCATTTTAGGAAAAGGTTCTAGAATATGAAAGCATGAATTGTAGAAGAGCTTAGTAAACGTGTCGTGTTTGTTTTAGTACTAAATTAGCTTAGTAAACATGTCGTGTTTGTTTTAGTACTATGAATAAATTGAAAAGCACTTCTTATCAGATTATGGTATTGACAGCCAGGTGCTTCACTTACAGATTTGGAGGATGGAACATGAAAATAAAAAGTAGGTCATATGGAGTAGGGGTACTTAAAAAATGGGGTTGGAGAAGTACATGGTACCTATCAGGTAACTGTATGGGTATTTGTAAAAAATGCACTGCAATACTTAATTTATACGATGATGTTCGAATTGGTACTTCGTTGGGAAACACTTTATTTCTCAAAAAAAAAAAAAAAAACCCATGTACGCTCGAACGAAAAGATGTTTATTCCTGCCACATGGGGAAAAGCTATTAATGCTATTATAAGGGTTGCCCTTTTCACCTGGTATAGACGGTAGGCTTGCCAACGGCCAACGCACATCGTGGGCATGCCGAAACCAGGCAATCGCTGAAAAAACAAGACCCGACGTGTGCTTGTCACCGGGCAATCGCTGGAAATACGACCCGACGTGTGCTTGTCACCAAGCAATAGTTGGAAACATGATCCGACAGGTAACGAAAAATCCGAACATCGGTAAAATGGCGGAGCCGGCCGAAAAATGCTCATAAATCAACTAAAAAAACACGTGCGTGCGTGCACGGGCACTAGGGCTCGAGCGTGGGCACTTGATTTGACAAATACCCATACAGTTACCTCAAAATCTTACTGTGCACCTATCTTGCTCCAACTGCCTGCCCTTGATTCTGGCTACCCTCTAGAGAATAGTTTGACCCTTATATGTCTTTGCTTAAGAGGTTATGTGTAGTATTTAGCCGCTTATCCTCTTCAAAGTTACATTTTCATCTTTATATATAGGCCCTTGCCTTGCATAATGCAGTGCATAATAGAAGTTGGAAGGTTAGAGACGCTCTTATTAAAAGTGAATATGCTCTCTGCTCCCAACTCTCCTTTCTCAAGTTTATAGTCATTTCTGAATAAACCCTAGAATATGGAAGGATGACTAGTAAAAGAGCTTAGTAACTGTGCCACATGTCGCCTGCCTTTTAGTACTAAACTATTGCCTGCTAGATTTGGTGATTTTATCTGTTTTTGACCTCCGCTACTTCATCTGCAATAACAAAGATTAGTATTGTTAGGTAGGTCAGTAAGTCAATATCTGGTCCAATAAGGAAAGAGCATGAGACTCGATTGAACTTTTGGTGGTTCATCAGGTTAAGATGCCAAATTTTATATAATGTACCACCCTGAATTTTATATAATGTTGCCCACCCCAAAAAGGAGTTGAGTTGTTATTCTGAGTGTACTGACAGGTATTTGCTCGAATGGAGTGGATCAGGCAGGAGGGGAAGCGGCATTTGAGGCTGTGTTTTTTATGGGAGATGAGGAGAGTAGCATGTATTAAGAAAGAAGGGAGGGGATACTTCAAGTCTCTTGGGCTATAGGTGCAAGATCATCTAATAGAGGGAGAAAATATACCATCTCAGATTTGAGGAGTTTTTGAAATATGGTCTGGTTAACTGTCCCCACTTTAATATTTTAGCCAGTGCCTTTCTATTGGGAAAGACATCGTGATGCTAATCTAGTTTTGTGTACCTTGAAAACATGCGGTGACTTCACTATGGGCCTATGCATAAGCTTGGTGGCGTCAGTGGATAGTGAGAAATCGTACTAGGCACCCATAAAAAGTAACGTGATGGTTGGAAACTTGGAATTGTTAGCTTTGCTATCTTGCTCCATAATCAACTTTACTTCAATTGTTTATGGAGTTTTATATTTTTCTCATTTGTTTGGGGACAAAATGTAGTTTCATGGTGATGCGCCAGATGTGCTCCCATATTTGAGCTCTGTGCAAACTGATATATTGATCTTGAATTTTCAGGAGTACGGCGATGCACTTGAGTGAACTGGTTGCGGCAGACGGGATGCACTGATGAATTCTTTGGGTACTTGTTCTGGATTTTGCTTTTTTTTCCTATAAAGTTTTGTTTTTTAAGCAGTGAAGTGTTGGCAAGTATCATTTGCACATTTTATGTCTGTTTGTGCTTTGCCATAGATCCATTTAATTTGAACTTGGATATGCGAGACATCTCACTAGTTTTACAGATCCGCTTCATTAAGGTTTTGGGCTTGTTTGATTAATGATGATGCTTATGTTTTTCCCATGTTTGCATTGTCTTCAACGAATTCTGGCTGATGAGATCTTTTGGTATGGTTTTACAGCTTGTAGGTAGCATAGACACCGGCACTGTTTGGATCTTCATTTGAACAGTTTGAGGGTTCTCGGGGTAAACTAGAACACTTCAATGTACACTGGTGGGACATATGGTAGACGATTTAGGGAGGTATATAGGAGAAATTATTCAATACCCCGGGGGCGACGGAGCACAAATCTGGATTACACAAATTTGTGGAGTCTACACCTCACACATTTGTGTGTTAAAAGTTATAAGCAAAATCTATTATTTCCTACTAAAAGTTATGTTAAATATATTATTTCCTAAAATGGCAAAAATCCCCCTTTTGAATCCTGGAAGACATCGAACGGTCGAAAAACATCGATGATCATTGTCGGAACAGCGATGAGTATTTCCAGAAGCCCATTTCCAACCGACTATACAATTTCTAGGCCTTTTATCCAAAGTTGGTTCGTTTGACTTATTTGCACCGTGAATGGTCCAAACGGTCAAGAAACGTGGACGGGATCCATTCTACATCAGTTGCTGACCCTAACTTAGTTTTTTCACGCAGTGGGGAGGGACTCCCAGTGTTTTCTGCTTGTATTCTTGAAATAAATCTAACTTATAAAAACAAACTATGTTTTTAGAAATAGATACGAATTTTTCTTGTTTTCTCCCTGTCGAAATATTCGATCGATATGATTATTCATCTCACAAAGAGGAACAATATATAGGCAGAGTACAAGAAGGAATAAAGGAAAAATCCTCTAATTATGCTACCTATCTAATCTGATTGATTGCCTACCTAATAATTACAGCTAATTACAGAGGACGACAACATAATTATAAAGGATAACAACATAATTACAAAGTATTTCAACACTTCCCCTCAAGCTGGAGCATAAACATCATGTACTCCCATCTTGCGACAAATAAAGTCAATGGAAGTCTTGGGAAGTGCTTTGGTGAAAAGATCCGCAAGTTGAGAGCTTGTAGGGACAAAGACAGTCGTAATAGCTTTAGATTCCACCTTTGACCGAATGAAGTGACAATCAACTTCGATATGTTTGGTTCAATCATGAAATACCGGATTATTGGCGATGTGGATAGTAGCCTGGTTGTCGCAATAGAGAGGAGTAGGACCTTGTTTAGAAATCCCAAATTCTTGTAGAAGTGTGCGCAACCAAATTAACTCACAGGTAGTATGAGCCATTGCTCGATATTCAGCCTCAGCACTAGAACGTGCCACAACCGACTGTTTCATACTTTTCCACGTCACAAGATTACCTCCTATAAAGGTACAATAGCCAGTGGTTGAACGACGATCAGCAGGAGATCCTGCCCAATCAACATTAGTATATCCTTCAATGCGAAGGTGTCCTGATGACTTGTAGAGAAGACCACGTCTAGGAGCATTCTTAAGATACTTCAAGATACGAACAACCGCCTCCATATGAGGAACTCGAGGACGAGTCATAAATTGACTAACAATACTGACTGCATAGGAGATATCGGGTCGAGTAATAGTGAGATAAATAAGTTTACCCGCAAGTCTCCGATACATCTCACGGTTATCAACCAACTCACCATCTTCAGGCATGAGTTTAAGATTAGTCTCCATGGGAGTAGCTACAGGTTTAGAACCCAGATAACCTGTATCCGTCAAGAGATCAAGAGTGTATTTTATTTGTGATAAACTAATGCCCGCTGTGGAACGAGCAACCTCAATGCCAAGAAAATACTGAAGCTTGCCTAGATCCTTGTGAGAAAACTGGAACAAAGATGACGAATCAATACTTGAATCCCAGCACTGTCACTCCTAGTGATGACAATGTCATCCACATAAACCACGAGAATCACAATACAACGAGTGGTCTTTTTAAAGAATACGGAGTGATCAGCTTGACTTCGAGTCATACCATGAGACACTACAGTACTATTGAACTTATCGAACCAAGCCCGAGGAGATTGTTTGAGTCCATATAACGATTTGCGAAGATGACACACAGACTCCTCCTTGGACTCAAAACCGGGTGGTTGAGCCATATAGACAGTCTCAGAGAGGTCGCTATGAAAAAATGCATTCTTGTAATCAAGTTGATGGAGATGCCAATCAAGGTTGGCTGCAAGAGAGAACAATTCGAACAAAATTGAGTTCGGCAACCGGAGAAAAAATCTCAGTGTAATCGAGCCCATAGGTTTGGGTGAAACCTTTGGCCACAAGACGAGCTTTCAAACGGATCAATAGTACCATCAGGGTTGTGTTTGACAGTAAACACCCAACAACAACCAACAATATGGGCTCCAGAAGGCTTGGGGACAAGATCCCAAGTATGATTCAATGATAAAGCGCGCATCTCTTCTTCCATAGCAGAATGCCAGCCAGGATGAGAGAGCCTCCTGATAAGACTTAGGAACAACAACAGAAGACAGAGACACAAAAAAAGCGCAAAAAAGGGAGATAAATGATCATAGGACACAAAATGGGAGATAAGATGGAAAGTACATGAATGAATACCTTTATGTTGAGTAATAGGAAGATCGAGAGTAGGATCCACAGACGCTGGAGGAGATGATGTGGGTACAGAAGTAGTATCTGTAGTAGCAACAGGTGGAGTGACAGCTGAAGGACGACGAACACATACCCGTGTAATTGGTGGTCGAGTGGCAAGCTCAAGGAGACAAGGAGATTGACCAAGGTCAGCCATAATATGGGATAGTCTTGAAAAATGTCACGTCAGCACTCACAAAGTGCTTCCGTAACGAGGGACTATAACACTTGTATCCTTTTTGTGTTCGAGAGTAACCAAAAAAGATACATTTGTAAGAACGAGGATCAAGCTTATCACGACTAGGAGATAAATTATGAACAAATGAAACACAACCAAAAAGTTTTGGGGGAAGGACATAAAGATCCTTGTCAGGAAACATGACCTGATAAGGAATTTTGCCATTCAAAACTCAAGAGGGTGTTCTATTTAGGAGATAATTAGCAGTAAGAACAGCATATCCCCAAAAATATTTTGGAACGTTCATGTGAAGCATGAGAGCACAAGCTACAGCTAACACTGGCCCATTTTTCCGTTCCGCAACCCCATTTTGTCAAGGGGTGGTGGCACAAGTAGTTTGATGAATGATGCCATAAGTCTCATTAAAATGCGTAAATTGGTGAGAAAGATATTCTTGGGCATTATTAGTCTGCAAAATATGTAATTTAGCATTAAACTGATTAACAATCTCAGCATGAAAACTTGGAAAGACAGAAAATAATTGAGACCGATCTCTGAAAAGATATACCCAAGTTAAACGAGAAAAATCATCAATAAACGTAACAAAATAGCGAGCACCACATAGACTTGTAGTGCACAAAGGTCCCCAAATATCTGAATGAACTAAAGCAAAGGGTTCTAAACATGGTGACTCAATACGTAAAGGAAAGGAAACTCTGTGGTGATTACTTAGTTCACAGGTGTCACAATCAAAAGGAGAAAAACTAGGTAAATTAGGAACTAGCTTGCAAAGATTGGTAGAAGATGGGTGCCCAAGACGATGACCGTGTCGTGCTGTATCAAAAATATATTTATAAAAACAAGGAATTAACCCTTACTCAGAAGAATAGTGGCTAAGTCCGAGTATCGATCCACGGAGACAATTTGGCTAAAATACGTTAATTCTGACTAATTTCTAATTTAATTCAGAAAAAGAGATTTGAGTGATTGGTTTGTTTTCAGAAACTGAATAAAGCTAGAAATAATAAAATTGAGTGAAATTAATGGAGAGAGGATCTAGGGTTTCAAATCCACCCCGACCACGTAACTAGGCTATGTATAGGCTAGGGTTATTATTCGAATTGCAATTGTCAAGAAGATAAGTTGAGTTGTCAACAGGCATGGGCTATCCCATAGCACGGACCGTCTCGCTGGCACAAACCGTCTCTTTCACGGCCTGTCCAGTGGCACGATCCGTCTTACGAGCATAACCCATCTCAGTTACCCAAGTTCAAGCAAAGAAAACTGTTGAATAACCTGGTATTTGAGATCGCGCACACAAATACACAATTGATTGAAAGCATTAAATTCAATCTATCTGATCATAATGAAAAGAGTTCTTAGTTAAACAACTGATTCGAATGAATAAACCTAAATCCTATACATAAGCAAAGTTACTTGGACCGAGGCTTCATCTTCCTCCTAGAAGGTGTTTAACCGGTCATGAAGATGGAGTTGAACGCTTGATTTGATGAAAAACTTGAAGAACCCATGGAACGGCTCGCGTTTCTCTCTAAACTTGCCTCAAAATATTCTAGAACCCCCAAAACGTACAAAGCAATGACCTATTTATAATAAAACCCAAAAAAATGTGGTCAACGCCCTAATCCGTCTTTGACTCGGGTAAAACTGCCCGGGCGGCTTTGATTCCCGCTCGAGCGGAAAATCCAGATTGTAGCCCAAAACTTCGCGAGCTCGCTCCGGCTTCATCCGAACTCGAAATGATGCGATTCTTGGACCGTTGCAAAGCTCTTTAAGTCTACTTTGCGTTCCATGCCTTATATCAACTCCCATTAACACTTTTAATTGTTCGGCACTCTCCAAAGCCTACAAACACAATTCAACCATTATGATTCATCAAGTAACTCTATGATTGGACTATTAAAGTGTTAATTAGATGGTTAAATGGGTGCTTTTCAGCACCTATCAGACGACAATGCCACTGATAGGGTGTAATAGTGGACTGTAGAGAGGTGGATGATTGTTGCTGCTGCTCCTCCTGAAGGTAATACATCCCATTCTTCTCATACCCCCCACCAATCATCCTCTGCGTCTTTAGATCCTAAAATTCACAACGAGAAGGATAGAAAAGTATAGAACATTGGTGAGTATGAGAAAGTTTATGAATGGAAATAAGATTAAAAGGGAATTGTGACAAATATAAGACAGAAGGAAAAACAAGACCAGATGAGGAATATGTGCCAATGCCACGGACAAGAATTTTAGAACCATCAGCAATAGTGACATAAGACGGAACAAAAGGAGTAACAACATTAGTCAAAAGGGACAAGTCACCTGTCATATGATCAGATGCACCAGAATTGAGAATTCAAGGAGTACTGCCAGTATGAGAAGATGAGTGAAGACAAGTAGTACCTGAGGCGACATGGGTTGCAGTGGAAGAAGAAGAAGATGCATTAGCCCTTTGTACCATAGAATCATACCTAGTGCAAATGGCTCCCCCTCAAGTGTAGCCTGCTTAGCCTAAGCCGGCTTGCCATGAAGCTTCCAATAGAACTCAACATCGTGGTTGGTTGCACCACAATGAGTACACTTCTTGGTGCCATGACCACCACACCCCCCACGTCCTCCACGTCGACCACCTCGTTCAGAGGGACCACTTCGAGTGTGGGGGGAATTGTGATTGCCAAAATTTCTAGAAAATGAAATAGGGTATGTAGTGGGAGCAGCTAGAGAAGATGGAGTCGGATGCTCCAAACTAGATGAATGAGTAGCAGCCCATCAAACACGAGCAAAGGCTGGCCTCACCAATGGTGGGAACTTCCTTTCCAGAAAGAATCTGGGGACTAAGAGGAGCAAGTTCTGAATTCAATCCAAACAGGAATTTGGTAACACGAAATTCATCTATGTACTTTTGCTGAACTGCCAAATCTGTCGTGAGAGGTTGGTAAACATTTAACTCATCTCACTTACCCTTTAAGGTAGGTGGAGAAGTACTCATCAATCGATCGATCTACTTGTTGAAAAGAGAAAATATTATGATAAATCTGATAAATACGAGAGAGATTCTGATCGGATGAGTATAATTGGTGTAGATTATCCCAGACTTCTTTGCACGTATCAAGGCATGCAACATTGTTGAAAATATCAAGTTCAAGGCTATTCCAAAGTAAGGTCATGATAAACGAATCATGTTGTATCCAAGCAGGATCAGTAGATGAAGCATCGGTGATATGAAGTCTCGCCACTCGCGCGCAGAGAGACAATTACTGCGCGTGACCATGGCAGATAATTGGATCCATTTAATTTAATTGTGGTCAGAGAATGACGTGAAAAAGTATCCCTAATAATTTCTTTAGTTTCTGAGGCTTCGGGTGTGTCTGTTTTCTTTTCTTTATCACTCATGATGAATTCAGATGATAAAGACAATTGAAAAAGAGAGGAGTCGTTACGCAATAACTTTTGAGTAGGAACAATGGGTACCCAATTGGTTTAGAGCAAAACACTACTAGATCTGAGAGTAACCAGAGAGAGCAGAGGTCCGACGAGGCTACCAGGAGGTCGCCGGAGGTCCGACGATGACTGGCGGTTGTCGGCGAGAGTCGCCGGAGACAGACGAAGTGCCAGTGAGGGAACAGACCACATATCGAGCCTTGTGAAGGCTCTAACAGGGCTCGTTAGAGGCTGTCGAGATATTCTGAAAGGCAGACGACGGTCGATGGAGTTCCGGTGGTAGTTGATCATTGGTGAGAGATGATACCAAGTGGTGGTCGTTGTCGGTGGTAACAGGTCGTGGTTGCTAGGGTTTCTAGTAATACCGATTGGAAGAAAGAAAAGAGAGACAATGATCGATTGATAGAGGTTTAGAAGAGAATCGACGATGATCGAAAATGGTAATTAACCTTAGACAATGATCGACGACAGACAAAAAAAAAATCAGGTTCCTGGAACCCGCTCTGATACCATGTCGAAACAATCGATCGATATGATTATTCATCTCACAAAGAGGAACAATATATAGGCAGAGTGCAAGAAATAAAGGAAAGTAAATAAAGGAAAAATCCTCTAATTATGCTACCTAACTAATCTGATTGATTGCCTACCTAATAATTACAGCTAATTACAGAGGATGACATCATAATTATAAAGGATGACAACACAATTACAAAGGCTGTGTTTGGTTAGATAGTTTAGTTTAGTTTTGATGATGTCATCAGGTGTAATGAGTGGAGAGAGATAGAGAAAGAAATGAGGAAAATGATGATGTCATCAAAACTAAAACTAAAACTAAACTGGGAAACGAACAGGGCCAAAGTATTTCAACACTCCCGTATCAATATTTGTGTCCATGTTTTGATGTCTCATTTTGTCAAATATTTTCTTTAGTTTGGAGTTACTTTTTACCGCATTTTTCATTTTTTTTTTTTAATAACTAGGACCATAACAATAGTACAACATTCTTTGAATGATGCTTAAGTTGCGTGTTTTTTTTTGTTTTTTTTTTGCTATAATATCCCCAGTGAGATAGTGTAGATTATACAATATGAAAAGGTAAATGACCATGAACTGTTCAGATAGACGTAATCTACTTCAACTTAAGGAGTTACAATGTGGAAAGGTGAATGCAAAATAATTAACCAAACTGAGCCGTATGTCCCAATCAATTGGGTAGACTACATGAATTCTTTTTGTCCATTAATCTCTTTCAAGGGCTACTTGTTCACTTAGAGTTAGTAGATTCATATCTTGCTGCACTACATCATCCAATGTCAATTTGGGTCTTCCTCTCGTAGCATTACTATCCAAAACTATCTTATGACTCTCTTAACTACTGCATCTACAGGTCTACGATAGATATGTCCAAACCACTTTAGTCTATTTTCTCTCAACTTCTTTATGACGTGAATGCAAAATGTGAACACAAATATATGGCAAAAGTTCTCGGTAAAAATTTCAACGGATGGGAAGAGTTCAATAAATGAAAATCTCTTCAAGTCTTTCAAACGAATGAAAAATTTCTGCAAATCTTGAAATGTGTTTCCTAATTTTTTTTTTTCTTCACTTTATTTTTTTCCAAGTCCTCTATACAAAAAATTTATAATCTAGATATGAATCTTGACTTTATTTCCTTTACTTGATTTTGTTGCTTCCTCTTAAGTGATAGTGTTCATCTCCATTGACTGTTTCACCCTATAAATCAGTCAAACTACATGTAGCATAGACTTGCAATCAAGAAACAAGTTAAAGACCACAACTTGAAAAACACCATTATCTCAAGACAACCTTTGGGTTAGGCAATGAGCCACTTCTTCCTACCCTTACTCATCACCCTCGCACTTCATTTTGCATATGCGGTGTCAAATGCTGGTAATGGCATTACCGACCAATAATACACTGTGTTCATCGTCAGTGCAGTCCCAAACAACCCTAAACCCCTGAGGATTCACTGTCAATCTGGGGATGATGATCTCGGATTTCATGACCTTAAATCTGGAGAGAATTTCAATTGGTCCTTCAGGCTTAATTTAATCTACTCTACTCGCTACTACTGCCATTTTTGGTGGGATTCTAAAGACAAGAGCTTTGATGTGTTCTATTATTACACAATGGCTAGTAAATGCCAAAAGCCAGGACTTTATACTTGGGTTTGGATAGTGAGACCAGAGGGCTTCTATCTTAGCAATGGTAATTCAACTTGGTATAAAGAATATGACTGGGCTTGATTAAGTTAGTTCTGATAAGCCTAGAGACTATGTGGTGCCATGGCTTTTAAGTATGAGTAAATATGATTTGGAGATTTATTTCTTCAGCTTAATATTTGATTTATGTATCCTATATGGTGTGGTTTACTCTATTTTTGGACTAAATGAATTAATCATCTGTAAAATGTGCCCTGTAGAACTTCAGTTCTCCATGTTTATGAATAAATGGTAGCCACAGTTGAGGCTGAGAAGGTTAGGATCAAAGCCTTTGATTTGATTTGATCATAATCTGTCTCAACTCTTTAACAATGAAATAACTGGATCCTAATTTGATGGGCATTTTGCCTCTGAACAATTTGAGTGTACATGACCATTTCAAAATTTCAAATTATGAGGGCCAATTTGATGCAGTTGTAACTGCGAGGACCAATTGGTAAAATTTTCCCTTCATGCTATCAACCATCAACTGTTTTTTGTTTTTTTTGTTTTTGTTTTTTTGTTTTTTGTTTTTTTTTTTGTATCTGTCAAGTGACTAAAATGTATAAATCGGTATAGAAAATGCCGGCCGCAATATAGATTCCTTTCAGGATATTCTTTAGCAGTTACTGTTTTCATTTCAAGTGCTAATTAATGTCTCGATGTGGTTTTTGATTTTTATTATCGGCTCTCTTTTGTGATCAATTCAGTTTTGCTTCCATTTTTGCCGCCTTATTCATGTCATTGGACTATATATCTATCTTCCACGAATATTATTACTATGATTTTTGGATTATGTATTTCAAACCAATATCATAATAAAGATGAAGGTGTCCAAATACTTGAAAGAGTACTGCTCTATCGACCCAAAGCCTGTCTGAAACCGACACACTAGGCAGCATTTTGATTGAAGCTTTTGGGGTCAACTTATAAAGCTCTCATTCAGGAGGTGCCGTGTGTCGGTTCGTTTGCTTTCAAACATGTCTGTAGCAAAGCCTTCCGTTTTTTGACTTTCCATGAGGGGTGTTTGTTCCTGTTTTTGTCTGTTCTTTTTTTCCCTAGTTGCCGATACATTAATATCACCAATTACGAAAACTTTTACGTTTTGCGTCTGGCATATAGCGTAAAAAGGGATGAATTTGGATGTTGAAGTGTTTGTACACTTACCCTCCTCTTGAATTTGGAGTTGACGCACCGCCGAGGGCTGTGGATCAGCAGCTGCATTGTCGATCTTTGTCTCTGGATAATATTCTTGGATTCTTTCTTCCCAGGTGAGGTGAAGCAAATGAACAGTTACAGTCTACGAAGCATCGACACCTCTCCGGGACCCCGTATCGCAGTGTCCCGACACGGGGACACGGCTGGAAACGTGTCCCGACACGCCACGTGGCATGGGACACGGCTAAGCAACTTTTTTGGCTGGGGACACGGGGAGAGAGAGAGAGAGAGAGAGAGGGGCGATATATATATATATATATAGGGAACCGGGGGGAGGTGTTGCGCAGCCCCGTGCTGCGCAGCGTGCTGTGCGGCCCATTTCGGCACCGTTCCGGGACTGTTTCGATGATCGGAGACGTCCACCGTGTAGAGCTCGTCGAGTACTACGAATGTACCAAAAATCAAGTTGATCGGATATCGTTAAGTGCCTCATCGGAACACAAATAAGTTGAAAAAAAATTGGAACACACGTCTTGAAACATTAAATGAAAACCATTGACACCATTTTTTTCAACATATTTGTGATCCGATGAGGCACTTAACGATATCGGATTGAGTTAATTTTTGGTACACTTATAGTACTCGACGAGCTCTACGTTGTGGACGTCTCCGATCGTCGGAACAATACCGGCGTGACACCAAAATGGGCCCGCACAGCACGCTGCGCAGCACGGGGCTGCGCAGCACCCCCCCTGTTTCCATATATAGGAACCCCTTCCTATCCAAACCACTATATATATACAGTGAGCTTCCCATCAGGACTCCCTGATGGGCTTCCCATCAGGGAGCCCTCCAATTCTCCTATTTACCGATCAAATTTTCACGATCCGAATCGTCCAAAATGTTTAAAAGGTGTTTTTAAGGGTCCCCGTGAAAAATCAGTGAAAAAAAATACTGGGAAGGGCTTGATCCGATCAATTTTCGATAAAAATGCATTTATACAGTTTTTATCGAAAATTGATCGGATCAAGCCCTTCCCGGTATTTTTTTTCACTGATTTTTCACGGGGACCCTTAAAAACACCTTTTAAACACATTGGACGGTTCGGATCGTGAAAATTTGATCGGGAAATAGGAGTCCCTGATGGGAAGCCCATCAGGGAGTCCTGATGGGAAAGATTTCGTATATATATATATATATTAGGGCTGCTGCTGGAGGATCAGATCTAAAATATTAGGGCTTCCAACTTGAATGTCGGCTGATGAGGAAGAAAAGGGCATATATAATATATATATATATGTTAAATTATAGTTTTTACCCTAAGTTTTTTAGTATACCTCTGAAAGTTTAAAAAAAATTCAAATTTACCCCTAAAAGCTTTAAAAAAAATTCAATTTTACCCCTGAAAGTTTTATAAAAGTTCAAATTTACCCCTAAAAGTTTTAAAAAAATTCAATTTTACCCCTAAATTTTTTTAAAAACTTCAATTTTACCCGTGAAAGTTTAAAAAAAAATAATTTGACCCCTAAAAGTTTTAAAATATATATATATAGGGAGAGCTTCTCCTCCGGGATCCGGGACTCCGGGACTCCATGATCCGATCATTTTTTTGACGATCCGAGCCGTCCAATGTGTTTAGAACATACAGTTTTTGCAAAAAACTGCTTTGATCAAGCACTTCCCGGTATTTTTTTTTTTGAAGATTTTCCGCGTGGACCCTTGAAAACACCTTCTGAACACATTGGATGGCTTGGATTTTCCAAAAACAATTTGCAAAACAAAAAAAATACGTTTTTTCTCTAGTCCCGGACTAGAAAATCTCCGTATATATATATATACGGAAATCTTCTTATCCACACCTCCCGGAAATAAGAAAAAAATGGTTTTTTTTTAGTTGCAATTTTTTTTTGGAAAATCCGATCCGTCCAATGTGTTCAGAAGGTGTTTTCAAGGGTCCACACGGAAAATCTTCAAAAAACAATACCGGGAAGGGCTTGATCCAAGCAGTTTTCGCAAAAATTGTATTTATATATTTTTACGAAAACTGCTTGGATCAAGCCCTTCCCGGTATTTTTTTTGAAGATTTTCCGCAAAGACCCTTGAAAACACCTTCTGAACACATTGGACGGATCGGATCGTCAAAAAAAAATTTGGATCAAAAGTCCGGAAATCAAAGTCCGGATAAGAAGCGGAACCTATATATATATATGAAAACAAATATATAAATAAATAAATATACACGTGGCGTGTCCCCCGCCGTGTTCGTGTCCCCATTTTTTTAGAATTGCCGTGTCCGTGTCCGTGCATCATAGGTTACAGTGTTTGGAACCAAATCTGTTTGGAAGTTGGGTTTGAGAAGAAGAAAGAAAATTATGCATGCATGTCGACATTTTGGTTTGGGGTCTGGTTTGTCTCATTGATTATGCAGGTTTGTTTGACAGCAGTTTCAGCTCATGGGCATCTGCTCGGGTCATGGAGCGACAAGAAGTTCGCTATGGTTGTTATGCAATTGCCGAAGATCTGTATGGACAAAGTAAAGTTGCGCAAGAAGCACGAATGGAGGAATAGTTGCAGCAAATAGAAGCGATGCTTGGTTCGCTCCCCCAAGGTGTGGAGGCTCTAGAAGTTGCATACCTGCCTCGCCGTCGTCCTATTCAACCTCGGTGTTAGAAGGAGGAGGTGTCAGATGATGTTTCTATCACCAAACCTTTAGCGAGTAATTATCAGCCGAGTGGTAGGAGAAGGGCGATCAAGGTTCCTAATCTTATTAGTGATTTTGGGAATCGAGTTAAAGATCAACTTTTTTTGAGTTTCAGGGAGATATGACACCAGAGAAAATTCTAGAGGTTAGTGCGGTAGATGATACCACTCTTGAGTGGCCCTTTACATCAAACTTTATTCAAGATCGGATTGTGGATTGGGATGAACTGTTGTGCTGAAAACTGAAGTATTAGAATATAAACGAATCAACAAGAAAACAAAACACAAAATTTACGTGGTTCCCTTCAAGCACAAAGAAAGAAGGTGCGTCCACGGGAAAAGAGTAAGAGAATTCACTATAAACGGAGAGAGAACAGTGAGCCAGCTTTACTCGTAACGCAATTTGAAGCACTCAACAGATATCTAGGGATCAATCTTTGGCGAAACCCAATAGGGATAATCAAACCCTAGGTGGAACCCAATAGAGCATCAAATGTTTCACAAATACAAATACGATAGAGACAAATACCAAACTCCCTAATATATGATCCCTTGAAAAGACCAATAATGGACTAAACCCTAGTTTTCTACCAAAAAATCCATGGGGGCTCTCGAAGGAATTCACTCAAGAAGTCCTAAAACCTAACAGCCCCAGGGTTGCTATTTATGAGATAGTACATAAAAATAGGTGAAAAGAGGCCTCAAAACGCGTAGCTCGCAACAAACAACATCAATCCTGTGTCCGACCGTCTAGACGGAAGTGAATCCCAAAAGGACGGGAATTACAGTGAGTTACCCACAAACAAAAAATGCAACCTGTGCGTGACAATCACTATACCTTTCTTCCGAACGTTGGATTCAAGGCAAATTTCAACAAATCTCCACCTTAACTTGAATTCCATCAAAGTCAATAACATATGCAATTCTCTCAACACTCGTACTTCCCTCAAACACCCGCCACGAGGCAGTCCTCCATGGGGCGATCACCAACGGCACCAATGAGTAAGACTCAAGCACCACTGCTTAACATTGCAAACGTGAATCAGGAAATCCAGTTGCACATGCCTTCAAATTGAACGTCCATCTTGACTCAGGAAACCCATCCCTCCATTGACCATACAATTTTTGGGCCTTTTAGCCAAAGTTAGTCCGTGCGACTTGTTTGTGCTATTTTGGGCCGTGAAGGGATGCGACTCATTCTATATCAATTGCTAACCCTAATTTAGTTTTTCTAGTCATGGGGAGGGTCTCCCTGAACTCAGTGTTTTCTGCTTGTATTATTCAAGTAAATCTAACTTAAAGAAACCCACTATGCATTTAGAAATAGATATGAATTTTTCTTATTGTGTCCCGTATTCATATTCATATTCATATCCTTGTTTTGATGTCTTATTTTGTCAAATATTTTCTTTAGTTTGGAGTTACTTTTTACCTCATTTTTCAATTTTTTTATAACTACCCTAAATGACCCTAACAATAGTACAAGATTCTTTGGACAATGCTTAATTTTCGTGTTTTATTTTTCTTGCTATAATTTATCTGGTGCGGTAGTATAGATACATTGTGAAAAGCTCCTAGTAAATGACCATGAACTGTTTAGATATATGTAATCTACTTCAACTTAAAGAGTCACAATGTGGAAAGGTGAATTAATGCAAAATAATCAAACCAAACCGAGCCTTATGTCCTAATCAATTGGGTCTGCTATATTTATTTTCTTACATTGAGCTTTGTTAAGGGTTAATTGTTCACTTAGACTAAGTAGATTCATATCTTTGTGCACTACCGCATCGAATGTCAATTTAGGTCTTCTCCTCGCTGTGGCATTACTACTAAAAACCATCCTATCAACTCTCTAACGACTACATTTATGGGTCACAAACAATAGATATGTCCAAACTATCTTAATCTATTTTCTATCAACTTCTCCTTTATGATATGAATACAAAATGCGAACACAGATCTATGGCCCAAGTTCTCTGTAAAAACTTCAAAGAAAAGGGAAAAAGTACAATAAATGAAAATCTCTTCAAGTCTTTTAAATAGTCAATTAAAAATCTAAGCAAATCTTGAAAGTGAAGGTCTTTTTTTCTAATTTTGTTCTTTTTCTTCACTTTATTTTCTGCAAGTCTTTCTATACAATAATGAATCTTGCATGTGAAAACTATTTGCTACTTACATTCTTGTCTTTGACTTCATTTCCTTTTTGTTGCTTCCTCTTAAATGGTAGTTTCCCTAATACCCAAAATTTACCTTCATCAACCATCTCCATTGACTGTTTCATCATATAAATCTGCCAAACTACCTGTAGGATATAATCCAAGAAACAAGTTAAATACCATAACTTGAAAAACACAAATTATTTCAAGAAAACCTTTGTTCCCCAATGAGCCGCTTCTTCCTTCCCTTACTCATCACCCTCACACTTCATTTTGTTTACGTGGTGTCATATGTTGATAATGGCATTACCGACGAATACACTGTGTTCATCGTCAGTGCAGTCCCCGAACAACCCTAAACCCTTGAGGATTCACTGTCAATCTGGGGACGATGATCTCGGATTTCACGACCTTAAATCTGGAGAGAATTTCAATTGGTCCTTCAGGCTGAATCTAATCTCCAGCACTCGCTACTACTGCCATTTTTGGTGGGATTCTAAAGAAAAGAGCTTTGATGTGTTCTATTATGAAACAGTGGCTATAAAATGCCAAAGACCAGGACCTTTTACTTGTGTTTGGATAGTGAGACCAGAGGGATTCTATCTTAGCAATGGTAATGCAACATGGTACAAAGAATATGACTGGGCTTGATTAAGTTAGTTCTAATAAGCCAAGAGCCTATGTGAAAGCTTTCGATATATGAATAAAAACAATTTGGAGATTTATTTCTTCAAATTAATATTTCATTTAACGATTTATGTGCCATACATGGTTCGGTTTTCTATGTCGTTGGACCAAATTAATGAATCATGTGGTTCGTAACACTCGCATTCTTCACGTTGCGTGTGCAAATTTATGTAGTCTATACGCATGACACTGACACCCTTAAAAATTACTGAATGGTACATAGTTGCAGTCAAGTTTCTGAGAAGGTTAGGGTCAGAGCGTTGGATTTGATGTACCATAATTCATGTCTTAACTCTAAAACAATTAAATAACTGGATCCTAATTGGTGGACCATTTTGCCTCTGAAAACTGACCATTTCAAAATTTCACCGAATTTTCAGGGCAAATGTGATGCAATTGTAACTGAGTGGACCAATTGGCAAGAGAACTTTACGGGCAGTTGATGAAAGTGTTACCCTCATCTATCAAATTTTTGCAGATACACCCCCTTATCTTTAAAAGTAAACACAGAGACCCGCTCATCTATTTAAAATTATCGCTAAACCCCCTTCCCTCTCAAGTGACTGAAATGTAACTGTCAAAGTGAAATAAAGCATTTGTTAGAAATGAAACATCACAATTTTTTGTAGCTGTCAAGTGACTAAAATGTATAATCCGCATGGAAAATGCCGGCCACGATGATTCATTTCTAACAATTGCTTTATTTCAAGAAATCATGGGGTACTCTCGTGTCCAAAATCTTCTCAGGTTAATTCTGTGATTACCTTTTTGTTTCAAAGTTGTTAGAAGTTAGATGAGTAGCTAATTATCGATAATATAGCCTTTCTCGCCAACATGTCAGGTTTATTTATGTTGCAGTAAAAAATTAACATGGGTTTATGAATAATCATTTTGATTGTTCGAACCTCACTGACCACCAATTTGTGTTTCACCCGCTTATGGAGAATTGTTTGGCCACAGGTGATGGAGTGTTTCGCATATGTAGCTTAATAATTTTACTGTTCCAATAACGCCATGCTGATAATAACACAGAAAGTTCATTAGTGTTTATAGTTGATTGTTTCCAGCATATACATGGTTAACTTTAGCCATGGTATTCTCAACCCTTGCTAATAAAAGTAAACTAGAAAGGTTAAATACATTGTTAGTTACAAATTTGATTGTATGGTCAGACCTTGTGTTTTGCTATCTACCCCATCTCTCCCTTTTTATTTATGTTGCTTCGTATATCCAATTTATTAAAAAGACATTATCATTACACCTTTCACGTTAATTTTTACTACCATTTTCTAAAATTATTCTCCATTTTTGCCCGTTAACTTTTTACCAACTACCTTTAATAAGTTCGAAAAATAGAAGGGTTGTACGGTTTAAGAGGGTTATTGAGTACTAACTTATTTTTGGGAATATCCTCGCTCTTTTGATTAAGAAGAGGGTTGTACGGTTTTTTCACTAAAAAATAGAAGAGCATCTATAATGACGACAAAAAACCGAAAGAAGAAAAACAGTAATTAGTAGAGCGAGGATATTCCCGAAAATAAGTTAGTACTCAATAAGCCATTTTTAACTTATTTTTTGACACTTAGACCCTTTAAGTTTTTCGTTATAACAAAATAGGGGTCAAACGATATAATGTTTGCCCCTTTCACTTTGGCCTTATTTTAAATTTTGGCCCTTAAAATTAGACAAATTAACTTTAATTTGTGAAATTAACTTTATTTTGTCAAATATTTTCTTTAGTTTGGAGTTACTTTTTACCTCATTTTTCAAAATTTTCATAACTACCCTAAATGACCGTAACAATAGTACAAGATTCTTTGGACAATGCTTAAGTTGGGTGTTTTATTTTCTTTGATATAATTTCCCTAGTGCGGTAGTATAGATACATTATGGAAAGCTCCTAGTAAATGACCATGAACTGTTTAGATAGACGTAATCTACTTCAACTTAAAGAGTTACAAAGTGGAAAGGTAAATTAGTGCAAAATAATCAAACCAAACCGAGCCCTATGTCCTAATCAATTGGGTCCGCTACAGTTTTTTTCTTACATTGAGCTTTGTTAAGGGTTAATTATTTACTTAAACTAAGTAGATTCGTATCTTTGTGTAGTACCGCATCCAATGTCAATTTTGGTCTTCTCCTCGCTGTAGCATTACTATCAAAAACCATCCTATCAACTCTCTAACTACTACATTTACGGGTCCAATTAAACGTTAGATATGTCTAAACTATCTTAATCTATTTTCTCTCAACTTTTCCTTTATGACGTGAATACAAAATGTGAACACAAATCTATGGCCCAAGTTCTCAGTAAAAACTTCAAAGAAAAGTCCAAAGGTTCAATAAATGAAAATCTCTTCAAGTCTTTTAAGTAGTCAATTAAAAATCTATGCAAATCTTGAAAGTAAAGGCCTTTTATTTTTCTTCTAATTTTGTTCTTTTTCTTAACTTCATTTTCTGCAAGTCTTTCTATAGAATAATGAATCTTGAATATGAACACTGTTTGCTACTTACATTCTTGTCTTTGACTTCATTTCCTTTTCGTTGTTTTTGTTGCTTCCCCTTAAATGGTACTTTCCATAATACCCAAAATTTACCTTCATCAACCATCTCCATTGACTGTTTCATCATATAAATCTGTCAAACTACCTGTAGGATATAATCCAAGAAACAAGTTAAAGACCACAACTTGAAAAACACAAATTATTTCAAGAAAAACCTTTGTTCCCCAATGAGCCGCTTCTTCCTTCCCTTACTCATCACACTCACACTTCATTTTGTTTACGCGGTGTCATATGTTGATAATGGCGTTCTCGACAAATACACTATGTTCATCGTCAGTGCAGTCCCCGAACAACCCTAAACCCTTGAGGATTCACTGTCAATCTGGGGACGATGATCTCGGATTTCACGACCTTAAATCCGGAGAGAATTTCAATTGGTCCTTCAGGCTGAATCTAATCTCCAGCACTCGCTACTACTGCCATTTTTGGTGGGATTCTAAAGAAAAGAGCTTTGATGTGTTCTATTATGACACAGTGGCTAGAAAACAATTTAGAGATTTATTTCTTCAAATTAATATTTCATTTAACGATTTATGTGCCATACATGGTTTGGTTTTCTATGTTGCTGGACCAAATTAATGAATCATGTGGTTCGTAACGCTTCCATTCTTCATGTTGCGTGTGCAAATTTATGTAGTTGCAGTCAAGTTTTCTGAAACCCTTAATTAAAAATTTACTGACACCCTTAATTAAAAATTACTGAATGGTACATAGTTGCAGTCAAGTTTACGAGGAGTTTAAGGTCAGAGCCTTGGATTTGATTTATTATAATTGAGGTCTTAGGAGTGCTTTGGAAAAAAAAGTTGCGAACTGGTTTTTTGGTTTTTTCGTTGTCTTTATTCAAAAAAAAATTGCATTTATTAGTTTTGCGTCAAATTTTCGTGGTTTATGAATTTGTCTCGACGAGACAAATTCAACAAGTATAAAATTATGGTCGAAACTAATATTTTTTTAAATAAAGCCAAAAATAAACCAAAATAAACTAGTTTATTGGTTTAATTTTGGCTTTATTCAAAAAAAAAAAGCTTCGGCCATAATTTTATACTTGTTGGATTCGTCTCGACGACGAATCCATAAACCACGAAAACTTGACGCAAATCTAACAAATGCAAAAAAAATTGGAATAAAGACAAAATTAAACAAAAAAAATCAAAAAACTGTTTTTTAATTTTTTGCCAAATCACCCCTTAAACTTTGAAACATTCAAATAACTGGATTCTTATTGGTGGACCATTTTGCGTCTGAAAACTGGTCGATTGAGGGTACATGACGATTTCGAAATTTTTGAGTGTGATACAATTGTAATTGCGTGGACCAATTGGCATGAGGAGAACCGGACAGTTGATAAAAGTACCCTTCATGGTATCAACTATCAACTGCTATTTATTTATTTTTTGTACCAGTCAATTGACTTAAGTCGTCAGAGGTTCAGATGAGTAGCTACGAAAATTTTTCCCGAAATGGTTTATAAAAGTGAAATCAATGGTCCGGATTCACAAACACATGAATCCGGGCCATTGATTTCACTTTCCTGGATCGTTTCGGGGAAATTTTTCATGTATTGTAACATTTTTCATATTGATAACATAGCCTTTCTTGCCAACATCTCTTAGGTTTGTCATGGGTTTATGCATAATCTTTTTGTGGATATATTGTGTTCGAACCTCACTCCCTGACCATCAATTTGTGTTTCACCCGGTTATGCAGAAGTGTTTGGCCACATGTGATGGAGTATATAGTTTTACTGTTCCAATAACGCCATGCTTTTAATAACGGAAGCGGGGGAGATGTTGTGCACAGCCATGCTGTGCATGGTGTTGTGCACCCCTCAGACGTTGGATCGAGTTTTGGACGGTTCGGATGTGTTTTGATTTTTTACCGGTAAAAAAAATCAAAATTAAAAAAAAATTGCCGAACGCATCCGAGCCATCCAAAACTCGATCCAACGGCCGAGGGGTGCACAGCATGGCTGTGCACAGCACCTCCCCCGAGTCCTTTAATAACACAGAAAGTTCATTTGTGCTTATATTTGGTTGTTTCCAGCTGGCCTGGCCCTGAGGGCCGGCTAGGTAGGCCTGGATCTGGGGCTCACCAAAAATAACGTCTTTTTAGGCCCCAATTAAGTATATATATGTTCATAAGTAATAAATATATAATGTAGTGCTACAAGTGACAATGAAGTATTTGGCCCAATGAAAAGGCTTGCATTTTTCATGTGAAATGCTAGGTTCGATTCCCACCCTTGGCCTCTCCTTTTCCTTTTCTAATGCTAGTTTGTTCTCTTCCTTTTTTTTCTTACCATGAGTCACCATGAGTCAGTGCAACGACTAAACAAAGTAGTTTTTTTTTTCTCTTCAATTATTGTTTATCCACTTTTTAAAAAATCTTTGTCGGTGTCGTAATTAGGAAAATTAATAAATAAAACACCTCCATGGGTATTCAAAAAATGTTCGCATCAATTTGCTGATTTCAATTATTTTTCTAATTCTTGCAATAAGAATAAACAATTACGACCGGAAACTATTTTTCATTAACATGAAGACACGAATTACAAAAAAATAAAATATGGAACACGGTATTTATCATTTGAAATAAAAGTTGGTTTAATTTTTTTTTTTTGCAAAAAACATAGAACCCCGGTTTACATTATCGTCTAGGGCCACAAAAATCTTAGGGCTAGCCCTGGTTTTCCACCATAGGTATTCTCAACCCTTGCTAATGAGAGTAAACTAGAAAGGATTAACTAATACATTGTTAATTATAGATTTGACTGTATGGTCAGACGTGGCATTTTGCTATCTACTCCCTCCATCCCTTTTTAAGGTTTAAGTGTGTTGCTTCCTAAATCTAATTTTTTTTAAAAACATCATTATTACACTTTTCATATCGACTTTTACCTCTATTTTACACCTTTCACATTAACTTTTACCTCCATTTTACTAAATTATTCTCAACTTTTACTCATTAGCTCTTTACCCACTAACTTTTCAAAAGGGCACACTAATAATTGTACAAACTTTTACCCATTAACTTTTGAAAATACACACTTATTAAAATAGTCGACAATAAAAAGGGGACGGAGGCGAGGGAGTACATGTGTAGTGGGACAAATCCGACAAACATACGGGTCTATTTAATTAAAAGAGACCCGGAGTGTGCTGAGCCGGGATGGACTGAAAGTGTGGCACGGACCAATGCGATAAGGGTGTCGTCACCCATACGTGTATAAGTGGTAGGTGATTCACAGAGAGCCATGTGCCCGGTTTAATGTAGGGTGACATCACTGCTCGTGTATGGCCACGTGTAGCTTGGAGAGCAAGTACTTGGGAGGCTATAAATCGCAAGGGATAGACTCTAGAGCAACTGTAACGAGGCCAAAAAAAAAAACAATAGAAGAAAAACAGTAATCAGTAGGACAAGGATATTCTTGAAAATAATTAAGTTAGTACTTAGTAGATCTTTTAACTTATTTTTTGACACTTAGGCCCTCTTAGTTTTTCTTAATAACAAAATAGGGGTCAAATTATATTATGTTTGCCCCTTTCACTCTGGCCTTACGTTAAATTTGGCCCATAAAATTAATAGAAAAATTAACTTTAATTTTTATGTAGACCTAAGTACGTGGACCTATATAGTTTGGAGGCCTCAAAATTATTAAAAATTTGGGGACTTAAAACGTTGGTTTTACGAGGTTTACCAAAGCCGGTTCTGCCAGACTGCCACCAAGCACACTTGAACAGTGAGAGAGAATCTTTTGAACTGGTGTTCGTCTATTTGTACGTGTGTATGTTACGCAATGGAACACTTGTTCGAATCATTGAAGAATCTCGAGGATAAACAAGCATAGAAGACTTTGAGGATAATTGTAATTTTAGTTTTCCAACATTTTTGTCTACCCATTAAAAAGCATATCACGCACTAGGTTGACTAATAATTACTGGTTTCTAATTACTTCACGAGGGAGTTTCTTTATGAGCAATGTTGATATGCAAGCATTAATCACGGCAATTAGTCGATTGATAAGTGATTTAGTGGTGTTTTATTTATTTGGATCTTAATTTGTCGTCACTATGCGATCATCAATTTTGTAAGAAAATGCTTTAGCAATTTTATTGCCTAAGTTCTTACTCAAAACGATTATTATTTCTTTTTTTAACCTTAAAGCCAAATACAGCACATGTTCAAAAGAAATTACTGGTCCGAGGATACAACAAACAACAAAAAAACAGCAAAAATGACAACAACAAAAAAATGCTGCAAAAGACTAGCAATATTAGTAGTAAAAAACCAACAAGTCCACTCAAGACTTGGTTTTGTGTAGTTAGAGAGGAATTTAGCTCAACGGTTCGAGAGTCTGAGACTTGGAAGTTTGCCTTCTCTAAGGCTAGTCTCTGGTTTAAAACTTTATAGCTCTATTAACCATGTTAAAGTCAATCTAACACGGTAACACTTCGGCATTAAATAAACCACGCTAGTCGTTGATGAGATTGTTTTTTGAAAAAGAGTTAAGGTACGTACGCAAATAATGTTCCAAATGAGAGAGAGAGAGAGAGAAAGAGAGAGAGAAATTCTGGAGAAAATGTTGTAATTTGTCGGGTTTCGCTTTTGCAAAGAAAAGGCAGGAAATATAGATCAAAAAAATACAAAAAAAGTTAGTTATCAATCAATCAATCAATACCCTAAACATAGTATTTACATACAAAAATCTTCAAATTCCTAATCCTAATTTTTTTTTAAGAATTTTGCTTAGTAAGACGGAGGGGGAGAAAAATGTGGGGGTGGTGGGAGAGAGAGAGAGAGAGAGTTTCCTAGGGTTGTGGGAGAGGGAAAGTGCAGAAGTTGGGTTTCCTAGGGCCTCAGTGGAGAACTAGAGAGGAATAAAATTGATACGCGCCCCACCCCTGACACCCACCCCGCCCAGCCCCACCCCCTGACCCCCCTAATTACAGTTTTACCCCTCCTTTCCTTTAATAATTACTTTAGTTATATTATTTAATTTCTTTATATAAATCAATTTAATTAGTTAATTCATTTCTTTATATTAATTCATTTCTTTTATTTAATTAAGTTCTTTTATTTAATTAAGTTCTTTTATTTAATTTATTTCTTTTATTCAATTATTTATTTATCTCTTTTATTAATATCTTTTTTCTCTTTTATATATTAATTCATTTAATTATTTAATTCGTTTATTTTATTTAATTAAGGTCTTTTATTTAATTTATTTCTTTTATTAAATTATTTATTAATCTCTTTTATTAATATCTTTTTCTCTTTTATATATTAATTCATTTAATTATTTAATTCATTTCTTTTATTTAATTCATTTTTTTATTTAATTTATTTCTTTTATTCAAATATTTATTTATCTCTTTTATTCATATTTTTATCTCTTTTATTGTTTATTTACCTCTCTTTTTTAATTATTTAATCTTATTTATTTAATTCGTATAATCAAATTATTTCTTATCTTCTTATCTTCAATTACAACCACTCATTTAGATTTTCTTTTTACCTTCTTATCTTCATTTACAACCCACTCTTCTTATCTTCAATTACAACCACTCATTCAGATTTTCTTTTTACCTTCTTATCTTCTTATCTTCATTTACAACCACTCATCCAGATTTTGATTTTTACCTTCTTATCTATTTATACTACTTCATTCTTCTACTACTTCACTTCTTCCTAATTCTCCCACTACTACTTCACTTCTTCCTAATTCTCCCACTACTACTTCACTTCTTCCTCATTCAGAATTTCTTTCTTTTTTCGTAATTCATCGAAGAACATTATGGATGGCTACTACTATCCAGATGGTTGCTCATTTGAGAATGATGTTCTCGGTGAGGAGAGCATCAATTTCAGCAGTCGCGATTATACATCCGAATTTAGCAATGATCAGGTTAGTTATTTCCGTTCTTCTTATGCATATTCGTCATTCATTTTGAAAGTAGATAAATATGATAAGACTGGATAATGTTTTACTTATACATATTTGTTTTTTTTTTTTTTTTATAGATTTTTTAAACTAGATAAGATATGTTAGTTTGGATGAAGAAAGTTGGTCTCGAAAACGGTATTGTGGTGGTTATTAATCAATCTGCTAATTTAAAAGGCGGCAAGCTGCCGAGATGCATTCTTGGTTATGAGAGAAGAGGAAAGTTCAAACCGCACCGTGGGGTTGAAAGGCTAATCTTGCATAGGAATACTGGGACTAAAAAATGTGAGTGTCCATTTGAGTTGCGAGGTATACCAATACCTCCAGACGGTGCCAAGTGGGGTTTAAGGGTTTCCTGTGATCTCCATAACCATGAGCCAGCAGAAAATATTGAGGGCCACGAGTACCCTTCAAGGCTAAAATCAATGGAGAAACAATTTGTGGTCGAGATGGCCAACAGCACTGCACCTCGTGAAATTGTTAGTATTTTGAAGAAAAAAAAAGACCCGTCAAACACTACGAGAATTAGAAGCATTTACAACACTATTTTCATAAACAAGGAAGCCGAATGGGGCTGTCTAACTACTACTCAGTATGTGTTAGAGCAATTAATTAAGAATGGGTACCTCCACGACTTTAGGACAAATCAAGACACCAACAAAATCACAGATATTGTTTGGGTTCATCCTACAAGTCTAGAGCTATCGGTCAACTTTTCATCCATGTTGGTAATTGATGCCACATACAAAACCAATGAGTATCGGAAACCACTATTGGAGATTGTGGGTATCACATCCACAAATAAAACTTGCTCGCTTATGTTCGCATATCTTAATAACGAGAGGGAAGATACATGTACTTGGGTCTTGAATACCTTAAATAAGTGGATGGTTGGAAAGGGGGCATCGTTGCCATTGGTGTTTGTTACAGATCATGATTTGGCACTTATTAACGCCATTGAAGCATGTTTCCCTATGGCACGTCACATCCTTTGCATTTGGCACATAAATCAGTGCATAATGAAGAACTGCAGCGCTGTGCTTGGTCCGTTGTTTAAAGACTTTTACAATTCATGGCAGTCCCTTATTCATTCATCGAGCACTTCGTCTTACCAGCATAAGTGGGTTGCCATGTGTGAGGAGTATAGCCAATATCCGCGTGTCATAACTTATCTTGCGGATACATGGTTAAAGCCGTACAAAGAGCGATTTATTACAGCATAGACAGATACATGTATGCTCCTCGGAAGCAATTCAAGTCAAAGGTATAGTCACTTTATAACTTTACGAGTTAAATTTTCTGCATTATATTTTATTACACTATTTAAACAAAGTGCATTATTCTATTACAGGGTCGAGTCTGCACATTCGAAGCTAAAGCAATATTTGGGGGGTACAACCATGTCATCGCTCCAAACATCTTTTGAACGCATAGATAATATGTTGACAATTCAATTTGGAAAAATTAAGAAGTCGTTCGACAAATCTCTCAACATTCCACGCCACAACCATTTACGTGACGCCATTTTTGATGAAATCAGGTGTCGTGTTTCATTATATGCACTGGAGTTGATCGATTTTCAACTACAACCCGCCGCAGACGCCTACCCCCTCCCAAGCGGCAGTTGCGGCTGTTCGATCAGAACAACACACGGATTGCCATGTATGCACGATCTGAGGGCTTATCGTTCCCACGACATGTCAATTCCGCTATCCAGTATCCACTTTCATTGGAGTAGGCTCTCTATGCACTCGGCCGGGTTTAATGACAAGAGAGAACAACCCGACGAGACATCTCATGTGGTTGACATATTACAGGGGATGGATCCATGTATGCGAAAGCATATGATAGACAGGTTTGTGGATATGGCGAATCCGTCTCACAGTAGTGTTCGAGCCCCATCATACAACACAGAATATAGAGGTCGACCTGTGGGAAAAGCTGAGCAGAGTGGACGGCACATACCTTCATGTACAGAAGCATCTACATTGAGAGGGAAAGGGAAAGGGAAAAATGAAGGGAGGGAGAGGGTGGAGAGGGAGAGGGAGGAGGTTAACTACATTCAGTATTTACCTCAGCAATTTCAACAGTTTATGTACCACACTAGAGACATCAAAGCTGATGGTCATTGTGGATATAGGGCGATAGCTGCGCAAATCTATAACACTGAGGAGGGCTGGACTCACGTATGACATGATCTTATTCAAAAAATTCATCGGAATAGAGATATCTACGATGCGGTTTATCCACAACGTAATATGGCAGATGAGGTACTAAAGTCACTGACATGTTTCCTACCTACGGCTGATATGGAAAATTGGATGGAGTGTATGAGTTTGGGGGTAGTCATCGCATCACGGTACGATATTGTACTACATACATTTGACGCGAATGTTGGAGGTTATTTTACTCACTTGCCCTTGAGATCCCCTCCAATTCCAGTCCGACAGCGCAAAGAAATAGCTATTGCCCGTATTAACAATCACTCCGTGCAACTTTTTTTGTGCCCTCATCACCCTGTACCACCAATCCCAATATGGTGGTGGCAGAATGCGTCAAATGTCGCTAAAGGATGGGCTTCTACTTATAACGTACGTGTTGATTTGTGGTACGACATACTGGGCGTCGTGCCGGGATCACAATTTGGAGGCAATATTGATTAGGGATGAACTTTGTCAATTGTAATATTTTTTCACTTTTAAACATGATTGTAATATTTATTTACTTTTAAATATGATTGTAATATTATTTGAAAACAAATATAATGCACTAACGAGTCCTAGAGGGGGGTGAATAGGACGACAATTTAAAAATTAATTCTAATTAAGAGATATATAATCATTCATGCTCCATTCAAATAGCCACAATTAACTTTGCAAGATATAAGGCAATTAAAGTAAAGAGACAAGACACAAGATATACGTGGAAACTACTTAGGGTCTAAACAACCTAAGCATAAAACCACGGCCTAGTCCTACTTATGCATTCCATAAATCAAAAGGTTTACAATAATTAATAAGACTAGGAATTACCCAACAAGCCCCTTATGACACCTAGCTCCAATTCTTGATAGTACCCTGTACCCCTTTTTGATTCTATGGACTCCACAAGCACACCCGTCTTGATCTCCGAGTCAACTCGGCACCGGTCCAACCGGCTCACGTAGGAACCAAGGCAATCAACCATGAGATGAATGACATGATGATAAATGAAGATTTTTTTGAAAAATAATCAAACTAGATGTAATCCATGGAGTATTAGAAGATTAATCTAGATTGATAAAATAAAAGATCAAACACAATGTTTAAATCATACAGTGCATCAAAAACCCATAAAAGATTAAAAAAACAAAAAAAAAAAAGACTTTATTTTTAATGAAGGGTTTTGAATGAAGAAAATCAATCTAGAGCAAATACATGGTGAACAAAAGCATTGCACTGGATTGACATAAAAGATGATCAAACACTAAGTTTAAATCATAATTAAAGCATCTAAATACATGAATATAAGAAAAGATTGTTTCTTAATGCTGCAATGAAGATTTGAGAAGAATCAAACTAGAGCATATACATAGATATAAGAATATAACACTAGAATGAATAAAAGATGATCAAATCAAAATAGAAATCACCTCAAAAGCATAGAACCCTATGAGCAAATGAAGGAGATGTGTTTCTCTCTCTAAGGTGGGCTAATGCTCTCAAAATCTGACCTAGAAGAGTGAAAAATAAGTTTATATATAGTGTCAAGGACACAACCCTAGCATAAGACAATAGGAACACGCCACATACACCAGTAAAAACGCGTTGCGCTTGAAGTTGTGCACGGAGACAAGCAACAAGCGCTCAACAGGCGCAACGGAGATGTGCAGACAGGAAAAGTGCTAATATGTTCAACGAGCGCAGCGGGTAGCGCTCATCGAGCGCATCTTGCTGAATTTGTTTTTAATGAAGCAAACTGAAGCACTAGATAAGCGCCAGTAGCGCTAAACAAGCGTTGCGCTCAGAATCCCTTTTAAAATAGGTACATGCCTTAGAAAAATACTTGATGCTCACATTATAAGGCTAAAATGCAATATCATGCAACGTAAAAATGATTAAATCCCTAAACTATATGAAGAACATGATAATGCAACATTATACCTTTCATGAATCGAATACGAGCCAAGGAACGCGCAACTCCATTTCTCCAATCTTTCAACCACCGGGTGGAGCATCTAGACTCAATCAACTAAGCTACCTCCCAAACCCAAATGGAAAAAGATAAAAGTACATACTCCAATGGTTTGTCGGAATCCGGAAAATGCCAATAATACTAACATTATTCACTTTTAGAATTTTTTTTATTATTCATTGTTAAGACAAATTAATTAACTAATTAAAATATAAAGTCAAATTTAAATGTCAATGTAAAAAAAATAATGTACTTGCAAATGTAATTTGAGTAAAATAAATTAAATAAGTAATTAAATAAACAAAGTTAAAAGAAAATAAGAAAAAAGAGAAAAAAAAAAAAAGAAAAAAGAGGAAAGTCTGCCCGAAAAGGGCCAAAGGGGGGAGGGTATTGGGGGTAAAGGGTGGGGCCGGTGTGTGTGTGTGTGTGTGTGTGTGGGGGGGGGGGGGGGGGGCGCCTAACACCCCAGAGAGAAATCAGTGAAATAACAAATAAAGGAAATCTATGTTTTTGATAGACTTAAACCCCATATCTCCCTCTTAGAAACTAAGAAGTACAACCAAATCGCTAAGAGCCGCGTCCTCACCACGACTAGTCGATAGAAGGTCAAAATTGAATACCGACTTCGTATTATAACTCAATCCATGATACAAAAATAAAGTGGCAGACCCAACTTAATTGTCACCACCAAAAGCACTCATTATCCCAAATAAGGTCTGCCATTAGCTGTTGCTTTTACACCCAACAATGCCAAATAAATTTATTCATAGTCAACCTTCAGTCCTAACAAGATACGTATCCATTCTTTTTCTGGGATTTTCAGATTTTCACACATGATACTACTATTTTTTACACTAATCAGTGACCACGTGTAGGACTGAAATATAAACCCGGGGGAAAATTGACCAAAGAGTCCAAGCAATTATATTTGGTTTGGACTCATAATTTGTGTCCACGTGCAATTTTGGGGCAATGCCATCACATTACCAAATGGACAGAAAATACCATATCCCATTGTTCAAAATAATAAACAAAGGGAGAACATTCTTTATCCGGCGATGTAACCTAAAGTTTCCTCCAAATCTATTACATTGTGCCATGTGTCCAAACAGTGGTCCCAAAAGGTAGAACATAGACACATGACGCAATGCAATCGATTTGGAGAAATTTTGGTTTAGACCGCCGGTGTAAAGAATGTTTTCTCATAAACAAAATATAACGATTGCCATATAATTAAAAACATGGCACAATAGACCATAATTTTTTTATCGTTTTTTTTTTCCTTTTATCGGTATTTATAGACTATAATTACTTATTTGGAAACAACAAAAGTAGGTTTTAAATAACAATTTCGAGATGTGTAATTGTCACGGTTTGAGTGTAATGGTTTCTATAGTATCGAACATTCTGTAATGGGAATCAGGTGTAGCGGTCGTGAATTTTGTCAAAAAATTATTTTTTGCCAAAAGATAATTTTAAATTGCTTAAATAACCTGTAACAGTCGAGTATCGACCGTAAACCGGTCCGTGAATCGAATACGAACCGATACGTAACGAGAACCAGCTAATTAATACACTATTGATTTTTTTTTTTGGTCCCCCAAATGCTTCCACCGGACTTGGTGGTATTGAAATTTTGAAGAACGGGCGTGGACTATAGAATGCATTGGTAATCAAATTCAAAACCTGCACTTTTTTCTCTTTGAGATTGACAAGAAACTCATTCATAATGTGGAAAATACAATGTGAAAACAACAGAGCTCCTGCGACCAGCTACGCCTGTACCATTTAAATACATCAGAAAAGGATTTAAAGCAATGGTCTCCATGAAATAAAAGCGTGTCAAAAGACTCAAAACCTATAGCACTACAAGACGGTTTAGATTTTTTTTTTTTTTTTTTTGACACGCAAGAAGCTAGTGTTAGTTTTTTTCTGAATAGAAAAAAGAATTTATTAATTAATGCAAGGATACAATGATTAAAAAGATGAAGTGTAAGACGGCATTACAATACAAAGCTAGCATCCCAACAATGTTGGCACCCTAAACTAATAACATGCAAGAAGTGTTAGTTATTCATTAATGTTAGTGAGAATCAACCCTTCGTATTGTGTATGGGGGTATATCATATATGGTGCCTATAACAACTTTGATACCATCTCACTTACAGTTTAGATTTTCTTTTCTTTTCTTTTTTTGGATCTGTAAACATATCAGATATTCCATTGATATAAAAGACAAATACAGTGCACGTTCAAAGGACACTACCGGTCCAAGGATACAACAATCAACTAACAATAGCAAGCAAGAAAGAAAAGCAACAGTAGTGAAGAAACCAACTAATCATCCACTCAAGACTGGGTTTTGTGTTGGTAGATCCGCAAGAAGCTAAAATATTGGTCCCACCGTCAGTGCTGAAGTCGCGTCTATTGGGGTGCAGGCACCTTCAGTAGTAGTCTAGCCCGGGGGTGTGGGGGCAGATCCCGCACTCCGGACTGCAACGAAAATAATATTTTTGGACCATGATGTGTAATTTCTGTCATAGGGCTCAACCTATTTATTTCGCAGTTTGCTTATTAGAGTTATCAGTTTTTCAGAGAAAAATAGAGAGAGGCGAGAGAAAAATGCACATCTCAGAGAGATTGCAAGAAAACTTGTACTCTTATTTTCGATTTCATAGTGGATTAGCGTGACTCCCGTGGTTTTTCCTCACGTTTAGGTTTTCCATTATTATCTTGTGTCTCGTTTCTTTTTCCTTTTTTTCTATTACGCACGTCTATTTGTGTTTCGATTTCCTAACAGTGTCATCACTACGTCACTGTCGAACCCAACCGCCGCCGCCATTAAGATAATGGTGGAAGCCAGAGCTCAGATCCGCAAGACTAGGTTTTGTTACACGTACGAAATGCATTACCATTAGGTCTCCCTCCTTTGCTTGGAGGAGTTTGTTACAAACACATTTTTAAAAAAAAAAATTCAGTATTTCCCTTGTTTTTCGGTAAAGAGATTGAACTGTATTAAATCAAACCACCGGCCTAAAACCAGTGAACAAAACAACCAAAAACAAACTCACCAGCCTACAAAACCGCCGGCCAAAAAAATCACCTACAAAACTAACAACAAAAAAAGAAACAAAAAAATAAAAGAACAGAAAAGGAAACCGCTGGTGCCATCGCTATCGGTGTCAGAGGCCTAGATCGGTCTCCCCTTGGTCCCAAAATAAAGATTTCGGCCTCCCACACTGACCAGAGAGCAGATCCAGCCATGCATGGGAGTTACCGGCAAATCCAGGAGATGAAGTGATAATGGAGAGGAGAGGAGAGGGGCGGAGGGGCTGGAGGAAGGGGGAAGGGGATGGAGGGGGAGGGGACATGCGGCAGAAGGAGAAATCTCCTTCAGTCTCTCGCATCTCTTTCTCTCTCTATACTCTGCTCTCTCTACATTCCAGCCCAATGTTTCCCTTGTTATTTATTAATATTGGTGTTTATTGAACTCATTTTTAAACTTTTCATTAAATGTTCTTAAGATTAATTATTCATCTCGACGAAAAGAATAAATAAAATCCATTTTTTTTGCACCACTTAGATCTCAGTGACTACTTTCGGACAGTGTAAAAAAGTTCAAAAAAATATTTTCTAAAATACCTTTTTCTCAAGCAACTGAACAAACAAGAGCATAATTAATTTACCAATATTAGAAAGCTATATATAAACAAATACATCAGGCAAGAAGCTTTTAAAGAGTGTCAACATAGAACCTGTTCACTAAAATCATGTGCACTAACAAATGTGCCATGAAAACCATAGGGCACTCTACATGGCAACCTAACTAAAGCCTCTTGCTTCATAGTCGAAGCCTTCAATATCACCAACTCCGACATCTCTCTCCTCTCATCTCTCACAAAACTCATCAAAAACCCTTCATTTTCATTTTCATCTCCATCCACCTTCCCCGACGGCACAAAACACGGCTCGCCTCCAAACCTCCGGTCACCGTACATAAACTTGGTCATGTTTCCATTTCCTAAATCGACCTTGGCAATACCGGAACACCTTGGCCACGGCTCCGCTATTGCCAAGTAAGCGAACTGGGTCTTCTGGCCCAGTAGCTGCTTGTTCACTTGTCCGGCCTCCAAATTTAGATCCGAGACAATGACCCTTCGGGTTGACCCGCCCGTTTTCAAATCGAGACGGAACTCGGTTAATTCGCTGCGGATCGGGTCGTCGTTTTCGTTGAAAATCGAATCGGGTGGGGTCATGCACGACCCGATCACAACGATAACCGGGTCCCCTTCTTTGGTTTTCTCCTCCCATGCATTCCACAAGTGAAAACAGAAACAATTGGGTACCTCAACCCACTGAATTCGCGACTCGTCCGTATCATTTTTGGGCAAAATCCCAAACCGAGACGCCTTTCTCGGGTCATGTATAACGGGTGACCCGCCCCGGATCATCTCGGACATCTTAAACACCACCTGATGATCCGGGATGATCACGTGACTTGCCGTTATAGCAAAGTCATGAATCATAGTTGGCTGTTGGAGGGAAATTGTTACGTCACGTGACATTTTCCCACACGTGCCGAATTTGAAGTACCTAAGGTAAGGCTTTTTAAGCACGTTGTAGCTAAGCCCATGAAGATCACCTGTAACCGGGTCCAGCTTAGGATGAGCAATCATGGACCCTTCAAGCTGTCCATCGAAATCGAACCGTCCGATCGTTACCAAATCACCACCGTCCGTGATGCGAACATGGTACGGAATATCATCCTCTGAAATGGCCAAAAGCCGACCGTTAAAATACACCAAACCAGCATTAGCCACGCCGGTACCTCGAGACAGGTCCACGAAGCCGATACAAGCCCGAGCCGATAACAGAGCGAGCCGGGCCAAGCCAAGATGGCCATGCAGCTCGCCGATCGGCTTGGGAAATATCGGCCTACCCAATGTGACTTCCTGTAGAAGCCTGCTCGTGCGAGTGAAGCGGCAGGAGTAGCTGGCTCCGTTGCCGAATAAACCCAAACTAACGGCGTGAATCATGCCGTCACCGTCAAACAGGTGGTGGCCGTTGATTGGTGTAAACATAGGGTTGGCACCGTTTCTTAAGTAGACCCCACGTAGACAATCAGGGATACGACCGACTACTTCTAGCCCGTGCTGAACCGGGTGTTCTTGGACCGGAGCGAAGTTCCCTTCCAGCTGAATGGCCGGGTTAACGGTCCGGCTCAGCTCGTGTTTCTTTTCTGAAATAAGAGATTTCTCGACCATGTCTAGGGCAGAGGCTGCTAGTTTTTGTAGTGGGTTCAGCTTAGGTGGGTGTGGGCGGATGGGCAGCTCTACTGCCACCGCCACCGGTGGTGGCGGTAGTGTGATCAAGGGGTGGCGGTCTGGCGGTGGTGGAATTAGTTTGTGTGGGAGAGACTTGTTTGAAGTGTTGATGAGGATCTTGCATGTGATTTTTTGGTGTCTTGTTTTGGGTTGGGTTTGGAGTTTGGAGGGTGGTAGGGTGGCGGAGAAGTGGTGGCAGGATTGCATGGCTTGAATGAGAGAGAGTGTGTACATTATGGTAGGAAACAAGGGGTATGGGACTATGGGTCCTTTTTGGTGGTATATATAAAGATGAAAAAGTGCAACTTGAAGTGGAGGCTATTCAAAAGGAAGCCAGGTGGCATTGCCAAAGATTGGCACGATAGTCCCGTATGAAAATAAGTGTAATTAATTTTAAATTACCGAAGAGAGTAAGTTACTACACAATCACACGGACCGCTATGATTGATTCAAATGAAACATTTGTTTCCGTCGCCGGTGGAAATAATGTTTTCTCATTACCGAATGGCACGATCGGTTCCTACGAAAATAAGTGTAAAACAGTGTGGTTAGGCCCTGTACATAGAGTGGAGATGTCATATTGTTTTTGTCATTGGGCATTTTGATTTCAAAAGATTTATGCATACAGGCCCTCTTTCCCAAAAAGTTCACTACGAAAAATATGTAATTTTTGATAAAAATAAATAAATAAATCACTTTTATGCATAATTTCGCAGAGTATGAACTTTTTTCGGGACAGATGTAAAAGTAAGCAAATTTTCTTTCTTCCCACTAAACGACGGAAATTCAGATAGGATTGAAGAAAAGACCTTAGGCTCTGTTTGGATGGCAGCAATCTCGAGGGAAAATGAGAATATGATGCCTTTTTTTCATAATTTCAATGTCTGGAACAAACAAGAATAGGAATGTGATTTCATGCATTTTTATTCCGGTGTTTGGAACAGTCAGGAATATGAATGTGATTCTTGATGACACATTCAACCAGAAATCACATTCCCAAACTGAGTGGGAATCTGATTCCTCCTTTACCACATGGGAATCTCAGATTCTAGGCTCACTCATTAAGAAAAGGAAACGTGGACTGTAATAACTTTTCAAAATAATTGTTTCCCACGTAAGATTATTGAATTAATCCAAACACCAAAATAAAATTACTCCGGATATCAAATTCCTAGGAAGTAGATTCCCAATAATTATATTCCTATTCTCACCCAAGAAAATTTCCAGGAATTTAATTTCCAGTCATCATATTCCTATTCCTACTCAAGATTCCGGTCATCCAAACACAGCCTTAGTTACTAGTAAGGAGAGTCATCGGAAGGAGTCTTTTACACGCACAAATGGTCTGTGATCACCATGTGGGATCCTACTAGTGTTGAGCCTACTAGTGTTGTGCTCGTGTCTTGATTGTTTGGTAGTTTTGGCTCATCCATTTTATAGCGATGAAGTCTGTATTGCCTTCGGGCTTCTACCTTTGGGCTGTCGTATTGACATTTGCCTCGTGTTCAAAAAAAAAAAAAAAAACCATGTGGGATTCACTTTCGGTCTCACACAAACATGGGTGGACGCAGGATTTTTTTTATCATTGGGGTCAAGAATATGTATACTCTCGTCTCATTTTGATAGTCCTCTACTAAAAACTTTGGTGCAAAAATATTTAAAAAATTATGAACCGAAGTACTTTTATTTTAATCTGAAAATTGCACATCTTTTCATAGGAAACTATCAAATGGGACCGATGGAGTACAATATAATACTAAACTGAAAGAGATCTATTGAATATATATATAAGGACAAAGTGGTATGTAAGGCAAAGAGAGAGTGAGAGAGAAAGACGGGAGTTGAAAAATAGTGAGACCACAAAAAAGAATATTATATGTTTTTTCGATCGGCAAAAAATTATTAAGGAAAACTTGGCAAAGAGTGAGAAAATTATATGTTCTGATTTGGCTCCACTTTTTCGCATGAGAGAGAGTGAGTATTAAAAAGTGATGGGACCACAAAAGAAGAAAAAAAGATCACGGGAGATTCGGTGAACCATTCAAGGTCCAAGAATAAGTACATAGAGAATAGATTATAAGATTTTGGGGGCAAAATTATTAAAATGTCCAAAAATATATGTATATGTCTGTAAGGAATTTTAATTCAGTAGGGTCAGTTGACCCACCTTGCCTAGTTTTCTTCCATCCACACAACAACTCGTTAATTAATTTTATGAATTATTTTTTGAATTTTTTTGCAAAATTTTAGCTCAATCAGATAAATATAAGGGTGTAGACACCCCAAATTAAGATTCCTAAACGCATCACGTGGCGCCGTCCACAAAGGGCTCAATCCAATCCTCTAATTTTTTATTCACAGTCCAAGATCCTTGGAGGATTAGATGGAGCACTTATAGTTATCTATAAGGAACACTTGAAAAATTATTTAAAATTAATTAACAGTTCATATCGTTTATTTGAAAATTGTAAGTGAGTTCCATATACCGATCTGTACACAGTCTATGCACAGGCCATCTGTACGTGTTGCTTTGCGCTATCGCAAATAATATATATAGTATAAAATTTTTGATACCTGGTGTGGCGCCCCAAATTTTGGGAACGTTATATTTAATACATTAATAATAAATAAAGTCTTACAATAATATCCAAAAAGAAAATTACATAAATCTCCCTGCTAATACATTTATTTACTACAGAAATAACTAGGGTTTCTCTTCTCATTGCACGGCTGTCAGCCCCGATGGTGTCCTGCTCCGCTCCGTAGGCCTTCAAACTATAGTACTCCTCATGTTCTTCTCTATAGTCTAGCATAATACGTTAGAGTCGCAGAGCAACATCGTGGAATTATGACAAAGTCACACAAGTGCAACACCTTAAGCGATAATGCCCAGCAGATAGCTTTACCTAAACCCTTAACTAGTAATTCTAGAACAATATATATAGCTGGTAATGTAAAACGGGATTTACAGAAAACAATAACTTGCATGAATAGTGAATGTGTCAGTGTCAATACAAATCAGAGTATATCGTGCACAAATGAATAATGTCTCGTATTATCTTTCAGTGTCGGCATTCTTCTTCAAATTTAACAAAATTCGGGTACCGTTTCCGTTTGCCGGGTCAACAATCAATTCGCTCCACTCCTCTATGGTACTGCTTTCGACGACCGGGCCTACAATCCAACACATGAAAGTTATTGGGCCATTTTCGTCTCCTTTCAACTGACGGTCACCAACCTTTCCGCTCGAGGTTCTGGCTGTCTTGTATCCAAGCGCACACTAACGAGATACAAGGTCCGTCCACCTCGTGTAGTACACAGAACATAGTCCCGGCTGTCTTGTCTTACTAATCCCCACAGTACGTTTCAAGGTCCGTCCACTATGTGTTGTATACACTTAGCACCAAAGACAACCAAATTCTCTCCACGAAGTAGGGACGACAATGCTTAAGCTGTACTACCGTATCAATTCGATTCCAATCAATCCATTTTCATTCTCATCTCATTTCTCGTCAATCAATCAATCGTTCATTTTTTCGAAAACCGTGTCGTGTCAATACCGTATCGTCTCGTGAATATGCAGTATGATTTATAAAACTCATTTTGTGTCAATGCATCTTTTCTTGAAAAACGTGTCACATATTTAACAACCTCTTATACACAATTCTTTTCAAAACCAGTCTAGGGTTAACAAAAAATAGTACTGATCAACTTCGTAGTCACTTTATAAACCTATTGCTTTCTTATGCGACCTTCTCTTGATGAATGAAATAACCAGGAAAGCCCCAGGTCAGATGGCCGGACGAGTCTAGTTAGAATTATCATTCCTTCCTTAGATAGCGCGAATCTTGTCTTTTTGACAGATTTTCAAGGGTGTTGGCCTTGCGTCATTCCATAGTCCAAAGTTAGTAAAAAATATTTGCATGAGTGTAGTCACTTTTAAGAAAAATTTAGTCGGCCGCATTTTTCAAAAATCAGTTTGGCATTATAACGGCATAATTTTGAAAAGTCAATTTCTATCCGGGCATTATAACGACTACGTGATATTTGTAAAAATGTTTCTTTAATTATTACTAACTTTTACTGTAAGCTAGAAACAATTAAGAGATTTTCCGGAAAATAACTTTATAGAAAAATTAAAAACTACTACGAGCATTATAACAACATAAAAATTAACTTAGGAAAAGCTATAACGCCCCATGTAGACCACTAGCCCAGTACCTTGATTTGATCCACAAGCCACACCACATGACCCAAAATGCTTAAGCCCAAGGTACTAGTAGTCTCTTACATGGTTTGTTATATGCCCAAGATCACTTATGTAAACAACCAATGTGGGACTAAACACCATCTACCCCCAAACCTGGGGTATTACAAAAGCTACTTAAGAATGGTTAGAAAGGCTACCTTAATTTTTGAGTGTTAATCGGAAGCCAAATAAGCTAGGTTGGTTTTCCAGCTAGAACTACCGTAAGCGAAAACGATTTTCTACCGACTAAGCTTCTACTTGGATTGGAGGGCGGCTTTGAGTGGTGGAGGGTGGCGGTCTTAGGTTGAATGAGGAAGAACTAGTTGAGTTTTCAAGAGAAAACTTAAGAGAAATGTGAGAGCTTCTCTCTCTAGAAAGCTACTAAAAGACTACAAAGGAAGAAGAGGTTTTGGTATGAAGAAACAAGTGAGAGAATGACTCTATTTATAGGCAAACCTTGGGCTCCCCCTCCCCTCACCATGGCCGGCCCCCACCCCCTCCAATTTCTAGGAAATTTCCTAAATTTAATGCAAGAATAAAATCTAGAATTTTGTGGGATTTTGAGAGAATATAATCCTAGGTAAATCTAGCTAAAGTACAAAGTAAATCCTTGGTAAAAATCTAAGTAATTAATAGGTAAATCTAGTAGGAACTTTGTAGGAAATTTCTAGTGCACTAGTTTGTGTAGAATTTTGCATGGCCACCTTTGTTTTAGAGAGTTTTGAGTACTAGGTATAGACACATGTCTAATAGGCTAGGCAAATCTAAGTAAATCTAGGTATTAAATAGAGAATATATATATTCTTATTCTCTTATTAATGAGGGAATATATTCTTATTCCCTTAATAAATGAGAGAATATATTCCCTTCATAAATGAAGGAGAAATGTGGGGAATTAGGGTTAGGGTTTGTAGTAGAAAATCCCCATTAGAAAGGGTTTTTTGTGCTAATTATACAAGTGAGTGTACTACAATTAGACACATGCCTAATAGCCTAGGAAAATCTAAGGAAATCTTAGGTTTATTCCCTATATCTTAAGGTTTCACTTTAAGGGATTCTTGTGTATACATATACATGTATAGTGTACTTATTCTTGGGGACTAAGTTATTATTAGGAAGCTTCCTCCCTCCTTCCTCTCAATCTTTCCATTAATGGAGAGAATCCTAGGTTTAATGGAAAGAATCCTAGAAAATCTAGGTTCATAATTAGGGTTAGGGTTAGACTAGATTTGGTAGGATTCTAGTGTACAAATTTATGCACATGCATGCAAATGTAATGTACTTTGCTTAGTGAGTGAGCAAGTAGTCAAGGAAATTGTTAAGCAACTTTCTCTCTAATAAATGAGACACATAACTACTAAATTTGGTTTACTAGGGAATGAGAGAAATATAGGGTCTAGGTATACTAAGGGAGATGAAATGGTGTAGGGTTTATTGCGGATAATATAGTTGGGCCAATATATACATAATAGTATAAATATACTAGTACACATGTATATATACTAATACAAAAATAATTATTGATCCAAAATAATTATTACCAAAGAAAATAATTTAAGTAATTTATTAAAGAAAATAATTAAAGAAAAGAATAATCAATTTAATAAACGAAATTTTTATTTACCAAAAATCAGGGTCGTTACACCTGGCCTGTGAATGACTAGTCCATTCTAGGCTTCAAAAAGCATAGATCAGAATAGACCTAAACTGTCGTAACAGAAGAGAACCATAACGATGGAAAGTATAGTTAGAGGATCGGCACCGGAGTTTGTCATTTTACCATTGTCATTTTCATTTTTGAGCAATATAAATAGTGTCATTTTGACAAAAAAAAAATAGAAATAGCAAGGGTGTTGCATCTATGTATCATTTTGTCGTTTTACCAATAGAACCGCCACATTGTCATAATTTTTTCCTTTTTTGACAAAAGAATTGATATTTGCCAAATTTGTGAAAAAAATTTAACTATTACACCCAATTTGTTATATTCTTTTCCCTATTTTTGAGAAATGACTACAAATTCTATCAATTATAACAACCGGTGTGGTTGCTCTCACACCCATATTTACAACTAATCTTAATCAAGCTTCTTTTGCAATTCCACTTAAGCTCTTGGGCCCACCTCTTAAGTTACACGCAGTGACGGAAAGATGATTACGAATTTGATCTAGTTTGCAAGAACCACTCGTCAGTAATTTTATAAAAAAATTCAAAGTGTACTATAATTAGGAAGAAAATTGGGAAGAGTGCAGGAATCTAGTAATTTAATAGCCTTAATTCGTTGAGAGAAAATAAAAAAATAAACTAGAAAAAAAGTTATTAGAATTATCCAAACGAACATAAATTACTAAATGACTAATTAAATTATCATTCTATTAATTTAAGGACAACACATAAGCTTCCATCCTTTCAATTTTAAGGTTGTGTTTTTATATTTTTCTCTTGTAAAAAACCATATTTACCCTTGTTTACTGTAATATTTAGTTGCCTAATTATGTGGATTGTATTTTAGGATGCTAGTAATAGTTACCTAAAATCAAGGATTTTCACCATTTCCATTTCTTCCTTATTTCAAATCATTCAAAGGAAAAGGAATAGGGGGGAATTTTGAGTGCTCAAATTTTCAAATTGTTAAAGGATATCTTTCAAACCATCCCTTAGAGCTATAAACAATTTAATTTGATGAACAATTTAATTTTTTAATTTGATGAACAATTTAATTTTGCTTGTGCTACGAATCACAACTTACAAGATCCAATTTTACCACATTTAATATTCCGTATTTAATTTTAACCATTATTCCTTGGTGATGGACCACGTCCATCATTATTAATATGTTCATTCGAAAGATCTACCCTATAAAATCCAATTTTACAATTTTTTTTCTTACATATATATTTTTACCACGTAAATCCAATTTTGACAAACATGGTACATTTGTTACACTAATATAAAAATATGGTAAATTAGTTGCATTGCATATATACGGACGAACATGATAAATTACATTGCACAATGAATATATCAACAAACATGATTATATAGTGTGCAGAATTCATTGAAATGCAATAATTCAAGCTGCTCCTATCAACAAATATCAGGCAAATCCCCACCACATAGTCACTATTACTCAACATACAAAATTGAAGCCACATTTAGCCACAAACTCTACCGCAAAAAATAATAATAAATAATAATAAAATTTGATAACGACTTGCTACGTAGTATTCATGGCAAATTTATCAAAATCTCGTAAAAACCTGAACATGTCCACTATTGAGGAGCCGCTGGGTGAGTACCCTGAAGTAAGTGGGGGGCTGTGGCGTGGCAGTGTGATTGCGCTAGTTTCCCCGGAGGTTTGGCCGTTTGGGTTTTGCAGTTGGGTCCATAAGCGAAACCGGGGGGGCTGTAGTGAGCTAGTGGACGGTCCGGATTTTAAATAAACTATTCGCGCAAATAGATTAGTGAAAATTCGGACCGTCCAAAACACTTTGAACGGCCAAAATTCATTCACTACACCCTGTAGCGAGATTCACTCACTACATGGACCCCCGGTTCCCCATAAGGCCTGACTATAAGGTTGTCTTTCTTTCTGTCATAAAAATAAATAAAAAAATGTCCGCTATTCGAAAAAATTCATCTTCCTGGACTCTGTGTGTGTTTTCGCACGGATGATCATGTTTATAGGACTCCAAACGTAGCAGAGGATGCAGACATAGGAATGTTTACCATTTCGTATCCAAAATGACAGGTGAGAACCTCCAAATTTAGATCTGTCTTCACTCGTACGTGTTTATTAGTCCACTTTTACTGTTCTACCACCTATGAAAAGTTGTACATATCTCTTAATACGAATCTTTTAAAATATGTAATATGAATCTTATTTGATAGATCTTAATTAGTTTTATTATACGAAAAATTTCAAATCATGAACCCCATTAGAAATTTAAATATAAAGACAATTTAAAACACGACACAAATGTCGAAAATAGATTAACAAACACGGACGGAGGGGTAGGAGTATTTGGAAACCGACAAGGAATAGCATTACAGCAATGTGAATAAGTCCACTATCATAAAAATGGGTCATAGACATTTCTTTGTTCGAAGAAGCGGGTACTAGTATCAGTGGGTCGGCACGTGGGTGAGAACATGGCCGATGTGGGCGTACACCATCCTATTGTAGAGAACAACTCTGTGGGACCCAATTCTTGACCCACCTAATACATATGGGCCCCACGAATTCCAAAACCTTCAGAGATTCTATACCATGTGGACACAAGGGTGTCCCTTAATGACACGTGCAGATAGGACTAAAAGATTTGGCACACTTGTTTGTGGGAGGGTTGTACCCACGTGCCACAAGATGCAAAGACCTTTGTATGCATATTTGTGCTAATTGAATGAATAGTTTGTTTTGTTTCGAATGGTGCATTGTTTCTCTCAGGTGCCACGAGCTTCGATCTGATGAATATTGTGCCAATTGGGTAGATTTTCTTTTGGTTTCGACGACGGTCTGAGGAGTCCGGAGCAACTTACGCTTACCTCGACTAGCTAGTTAGTCCCCTCTCTAGTTTAGCGGTAAAAAAAAGATTGTACGTTCATGCCGGGACTAAGAGATTTAAAAACTTACTTCTTTATGGTCATGCCTTCGAGGACTGTAACTCTGAGAAACAAACCATCCAATGAAGTGGGGTAACCTTTGGGGCTGCCAATTTGGTGGATTGTTGAGGGAGAGAGGGATTTGTTAAGTCTAATCAGAGTTGTTATTCCTCTGGAACAGGAGCTAGATTGGGATGTCCATCATAGGAGGGGTAAAGGTATGCGCAATTCTGTGTATAAATTGTCGTTGGCAGCATCCATCTACTTCATTTGGGGGGAACGAAATCTACGTATTTTTCAGGGGAAAGCCAGGAGTTAGGTTGAGGTGTCGTCTGCTATTCTTAAGGCTATTAGAGCCAAGTTGAGCTCTTGGACGGCTGTTAAGTTTACCGTTGTTAATAGGAGAATTTGTGATGATTGGCTCTTAGATTCTAGAATTTTTCGAGTTAACACTTAGTGCTAGGATTTTGTGTTGTTTGCCTTGTTGAGGTCCTTTTCTTTTGTTGTTTAGCGTAGTTCAGGGGTATGCCCCGGTGTTTTTTTGTAGCTAGTTTGTTCTTTTTGGTGAAATGAATTTTACTTACCAAAAAAAAAAAGTGCAGACCAGCACGTGTCCTAGCTCATATCATGCCAGAACTAATTGAAATATTGTCCCATAGGACGGTTTGATTAAAAAGCTATCCCGCAGGACAATTGGTTTTTAGATGCAGCTGTCCCACAGGACGATTGATTTAAAAGTTGTCCTTCAGGATGATTGATTCAAAAGTTTGTCCCTCATGATAATTGATTTAAAAGTTGTCCCTTAAGACGATTGATTCAAAAGTTTGTCCCTCAGGACGATTGATTCAAAAGTTTGTCCCTCAAGACGATTGATTTAAAAGTTGTCCCTCAGGACGATTAATTTCAAAGTTGTCCCTCAGGACGATTGATTGAAAACTTTCCCACATGACGATTGATTTAAAAGTTGTCCCTCAGGACGATTGATTCAAAAGTTGGTGACGATTGATTCAAAAATTGTCCCTCAGGACGATTGATTCAAAAGTTGGTGACGATTGATTCAAAAATTGTCCCTCAGGATGATTGATTTCAAAGTTGTCCCTTAGGACGATTGATTGAGAACTGTCCCGCATGACGATTGATTTAAAAGTTGTCTCTCAGGACGATTGATTCAAAAGTTTGTCCCTCAGGACATTTGATTTAAAAGTTGTCCTTTAGGACGATTGATTCAAAAGTTTGTCCCTCAGGACGATTGATTGAAAAGTTGTCCCCCAGGGCCATTGATTTAAAAGTTTGTCCCGCAGGACGATTGATTTAAAAGTTGTCCCTCAGGACGATTGATTTAAAAGTTGTCCCTCAGGACGATTGATTTAAAACTGTCCCGAAGGACGATTGCATGTGACTTGTGCATTGGCACTCGACGACAACAACGACAACATTCCTTCTTTAAAAAGTAGGAGACTCAATGGGGTGGCTCTTTTACTTTACTGTGTTTCCCTTTTGGCCAAGGTTTGGGTCTGAGCTTGGCAGGGCTTTTAGGGTTTTTAGATTGGTTTGAGACTTTTAGGCTCCTCTACCCTAGTCTTGGATTTGGGTGTATCGCTCCCCCAGAAATGGCAATAGACTGACATGCCCCAATTTTTGGGTTGACGGTCCTCCACAGGTGATGAATCTCAATTCTGATTTTCTTTCTCGGCTCTGCTGATGGTTTTGGCAATTAATTGACCATGTACCCAAACACGGGTTCTTTTATGCTTTGAAATTGTTTCCACGAGTCAAGGATTGACAAAACTAAGACAACATGATTGGCTTCTTGACAAAGAGGTGGATTTTTCCAAGGTCGAGGAATTTGATCGGCCTTTTTGGTCAAAAGAGTGGACATTGATAAGACCGACAAGGCCAAGGAATTTGATCAGCCTTTTTGACAAGGGGGTGGATCTTGACAAACAAGGCGTGAGGAATTTGATTGACCATGTTGACTTGACGAATATGAGCAACTATGTGAATGACTTGACTGGGTGCCTCGAGTGGGGAAAGGTTGATATGGAAGAACATGTCGACTCGAAGGATATGGAAGACTATGTTGACTTGCAGTTCTGAAAGATGGCAAACATGCCTCACCATTGATGTCGAAATTGTCATGATAAAATTAGATTTTGATTTTGTGATTGTTTTACTCCATCCATCAAGTGATGTTCATTCAAATCTTCTTATCAAAACACAAGATTTCTTGTCATGAATCCATGCCCCAGATTGTTGATGATGCCTCATTGATTTTTCTTCAAAAATGCCTTAGTTTATAGGGCTGATGATGAAGATCTGTTGATGTGCCCCAGTTTAGATTTTTGCTTTGTATGACGTCAGCGTTTGCACAATGCTTTGACTTTTGATTTTCAAGGGAGATTAGACTGTTCCCTTTTGACTAGAATTCTCACTATCAAGTTGCACTTTCCAATCTGAAAGGACTTTTATCTAGGTTATGATGGGGCCAAGGTTATGGGCTTAACAAAGGAATGATAATAGGCTCAAAAATCTCATTTTTCCTCGGGGTTGTTTAAGCTAGCAGCTATCTTGGACTCCATTCATCCCCTTTTTGCTTTTTGATAGACGCTTCTTCTTTTATTCTTCTTTTGTGCCTGTTTTCGATTGACGCTTTATTTCCATTTGATTTTTCTGTTTCATTTCTTTTGTGCTCATCTTGATGCAATTTGGCATTTTTAAGTGATAACGAGTTTAACACTTCCATTCTTGTGATGGTTTGAACTTTCATGCGCCTACATCTTTGGCACTTTTTTTTTTTTATTCTTTCCTTTCACCCCAGTGTAGGGGATAGCTGCCTAGCTGGGTTCTTTTTCAAAGAAATTGATTCAGACTCAAAGGGGCTTTGCAATGGATATTTATGTGGTGAATAAAAGCAAAGAATGTCTTTCTTCATTTTGAATTGCGCAACTTGATGGGGAGAACCCATGCTTGCTCTAACTTTTGCCTAGATCTCATTTTGAAGTTCGATCTAGCGAGCTTTTTGCCTTAACTTTTGCCTAGGCCGCCCTTGCAGGTTTTCAACCCAGCAGGCTTTTCCTGTGTCAAAGCATCGCTTCTTAATGGCACCGGGGAATGGTCCACTGGAAATCCTCCTTGTGTGGGGCAAGGGTTCAATCAAGATTCTTCTCGTGTTTTGAAGTGATTATCATGTTTCTCAAATGATGGTGTAAAAAAAATTCCAAGTTGAGGGATTATTACAAAAATCCAAGATTATGATGACAATTTCAACACAACAGTATGACATTGATTTTTGAAATTGAAGCGGCCGAACCACTAAAGGTTGCCTACGTATCCCTTTTCAAGGAATCAGGCCGTACGTAGTTCGGGACTACAAAGTTGACCCTCTTTTTGGTCTTTTTTTTTTTTTTACAACAAGACATTACAGACTTGAACATAAAAAACACACAGATAAGGAAAGCAAAGATATAAACAGACACGAATTACAAACTGACTCAATCAGAATCGAAAACTTGACTTGACACTTGAAAACTTCTAAGACTCGTGGAAGATTGAACTATTGCATGGCCATCGATGGTTCATTGATTTGGCGAGGTGTTCGGTTTTTCTAGTGGAGCAGAGATGGATCCGTTGTCGATGAGATCTTGTATTTCGTGACGAAGGTGTTAGCATCTCTTGGTAGGGTGACCGGGTGTTTGGTGGTAGATGCAAAAGGTATTTGGGTTGTAAGAAGGTGGAGGATTTTGTAGAGGTGGGGTTGGTTGAAGTGGTTTGAGGAAACCAACCTTGAAAAGCTCTTTACAGACCACGGGCAAAGGTGCAGAGAGTTGGGAAAATTTTCTTCGCCAGTTTTGAGGGCAATTGGTTTGGGTCGTGATCTTGTTGATCGGTTCGGTTTGGTTGGGATCGTTGTTGGTGGAGCTCGAAGGGGTATTTTTAGTGGTGGTGAGGCTGATTTGATTGATGCCGAGGTTTTGTTTATGTCGAGGCATGGGGTTTAATATGGTGTTGGATTCTATTAGCAGAAGAGAAATGGTTTTATTGTCAATGAGATCTTGAATCTCGTGACGAAGGCGTTGACAATCATCGGTAGCATGACCGGGCACTTGATGGAAGGTACAGAAGGCGTTTGGATCGTGGTAAGCTGGGAGCTTTCGAGGTAGAGGAGTTGGAGGGAGTGGTTTAAGAAGACCAGCCATGAGAAGCTCCTCATAGACCGAGGACAGGGGTGTGGGGAATTTGGAGAATTTTCTTGGTTGGTCTTTGGGCCGGTTGATTTGGATTATGGTCGTGGTTGGTTTGGCTTTGCTGATGGTATTGGTTGCGAAGTTGGAGTCGTCATTTATAGGGCTCGGGGTGGTGTTTGCATGGTTGTGGTTGGTAAATAGTGTGTTGTCATTCTCGGAGTAAACCCTTTCGCTTTCTGGAATGAGGTTCTCCTTTTCGATATCCCAGTGGTGCATCTCCACATCTCGGGTGCCAATAAAATTCTCGGCGCCTATGGGTTTGAATCCTTCCATGATAGATTCTTCTAGTTCAGAGATCTTGGCTAGAGCTGCAGCCATTTCCGGGCTTTTTCTGGGTCCTTGGAGATTCTCTTGGACCTGTGGGAGACGGTCACAGATGTCTTGCACCATGATCATGAGCTGGGTGATTTGATTGCCCAGGTTGTTCACAGCCATCTTGAGCCCCTCGATTTCAGTTGGAACATCCATGTCTTGAGGTTTTGGATTGAGTCAACTTTTGCTCGGGGAGTTGTAAGGTTTCTTTCTTGGATCAATGGCTCGGAACTGATAGTAAAGCAAAAAGGTCAAACTCAAATTGTGCCCCTGGTTTTATTGAAGGAAATGTCGTGCATGCATTGTTGTCGTGTCGTTCTAAGATCTAGACTACCGATCTCGATCTCACTTAAGAGATTGCACGGATGTTCGAAACAACAACCACGGGTAAGTCGTTACAGACATGTTAAATTCCAAGCGTCGTGGAATCAGAGCCAATATCTTTTTGGACCATCCGAGACAAAGCAATAAGGTTGTTGAAATCCGGATACAAATGCACCTAAGGCTAGCCCGAGACGCGAGGAGCCGTTCGAGCACGGCAAACACTGGAGGTATCTCAAACTCTGCGGATTTAAAGTCTCCTAGACTGACATCTATTCCTATAGATTCTGCTATCGGTTTCGATCTCACTTAAGGCATTGTACGGATGTTTTTGAAACAACAACCACGGGTAAGTCATGTCAGGCAGGTTAAATTCCAAACGTCGTGGAATCAGAGCCACTCTCCTTTTAGACCATCCGAGACAGAGCAATAAGATTGTTGTAATCCAGATACAAATGCACTTAAGGCTAGCTCGAAACACGGGGAGCTGTTCGGGCACGGCAAACACCGGAGGTATTGCAAACTCCATGGATTTAAAGTCTACTAGACTGACACCTATCACATAGATTATGCTAAGGTTAACCTATGGTTAGTCTACCGGTTTCAAATCTCACTTGAAGTTGTTGCACAAAAGATTGAACAACACCATGGGTAGGTCATTACTCGGTAGGTACGGTTTATCAACCTAAAGCCTAAATGTTGAGACCATAACCCTTAACTTTTCTTGACCATCCGAGACAAAGCAATAAGGTGCTGTAATCCAGATACTAACAACTCCAAGGCTAGTCCGAAACACGGGCGGCCATTCGGGCACGACCAACACCGGATGTATCTCAAACTCCATGGATTTAAAGTCTCCTAGACTCGACCCAACAGCTTTGGAAGGTTGCCCCAATCCTCAAGTTTTCTTTTAAGTAACAAATCCTTGACATTGAACAAACGGATTTGGGAGAACACGACTTATACAAATTTTTGGCAAGAATCTGAATTTGGATATTTAGGAGTGATTATCCCTAATTTCAGGTTAATTACCCTTAAATCCGTTTAGATTATTGTTACGAATCTGACCATTCATATTTTCCCACGGCTGGTCGTCCTAAAGACTAGCTTGTAAGAACAACGCGCATTTGGAATACACGACTCATCATCGGGCCAAAGCAACCTTCTACTAACTACCGGGAACCTAAATCATGCTATACTGACGGCACACAAGACACGGATAGCTATATGCACAAATACTAGTGTATGCATGTATGCAATGTGGCATGCTGAAGAAAATAGTAACACATAACACATAGCAGGGTAGAGCACATAATCCTAACACATGGGTTGGTCACCCAGTGTGGGGCTCTACGGTTATCTATATGCAAAGGCCGGTTTTGGTTTGAAAGGGTACCCCAGACTTAAAGTCAAAGCTGTCTCCCACCACCAAGGATCCCGCAAGGTGATGGTAATAGCGACAATTATGACTTATCATAGTCGGGGGGTGCTGAGCATTTCGGGATTCCCCGTCACCGGCAAGCCGGGTGGGATTGCCGAAACACGTAGCGGGGGCTAGTAACAATGCACGTTCAATGCAAAAGTCTAGAAACAAATGTTTTCAAAAATTCCTTAAACACCTTTCAAGTCTAGCTCTCTAAATTAATGCATATTTCAAAGTAATTACGCAAGTGCAATTAAATAAAAATATACATTAACCATCGATCCCCAGCAGAGTCGCCAGCTTGTGGACACCCCGCAAAAATTCTCCGAATGGTTTTGAAAATATGATTATGATTTTAGAGTCGCCACCCGGGTTTAAGAACCGTACCCGAGAAACCAATTTTGAAAAAATGACTCTTTTGCCCTTACTTTGGAAAAAGCTTTTACCGGCGCATCGTTACCAAGATTTCTCGGGCTCGAGAGCTAAGTTACGAGGGGGAAGGTTTTTAAGGCACCCCCCTCGCCCGGCTATGGAAACCGGTCTCTACTTAGTACTTAAGGGATTTGAGAAAAACATTTATTTCATAAACTCAAACACGTAAACAAAATAAAGGAAGCAAATATGAAGGATAATCACAATTTATCGTATGAAAGTGTATGCTTGTGGATGACATAACATGATGGTATAATGACATAAATACTAGTAGTAGCAACCCACCGCTGTGAACTCACCGTCGGCCGCAGGGATCTGTTATGGGTTGATTTGGGGTGTTTGGGTGGGGGGTGGGGGGGGTTGTTTGGTTTGAACTAGTTTCGTCGTTGCAATCATTCGTTGGGTTTGAGGTGAAGTTCTGTTTTTTATTTAGGGGAGGTGACTTTGAGCTTCAGATTGGGTTTTTTGGTTGAGTCTGACGGCGGCTCGCAGGAGAGATATTTTGGATTCTATGTAAGCTGATTGTGGAGATGGTTGGGGCTGGGGTTCTTTGATGGCGAATGAGCAGTGGTTTTGGTTACATCGAGGTGGAGATCGAGGTTCGTGGCAGAGGTAATGCCAGTTCATGTTTGTTGAGGGGCACGTGATATGGAAGACGGGGAGCGATGGTGGGATGGGGCATTTTCTGGAAAGCCGGACGATGGTGGTAGATTGGGTTACTTGTGAGGATTGGCGTTTTCTGGTGTTGTCCATGGAGGGGGGATGGGTGGAGCTACAACGGTTAGGTGACTAAACAGTAGATGGGTTACGATGGCAAGCGGCGGAGCAGCAGCAAAACGATGGCGGAGCAGCTGTGGCGTTTAGTTGCATGGGGAAGATAAGGTATTTGTTGGGAATGTAAAAGCTTAGGAAGGGGAACTTGAGGTGCATGTTAGCCAATTAATTCTATTGAAAAATTCAAAAGCAGGTGAGGAGAGAGGTTGCAACTCCTTGGAAACAGAATAGGGCCGACAATTACAATTTATAGTGGTGGCAAAAGGAAAAGCATTGAGGTGTTTAGGTGATTGGTTGTTGCGGCGGCGGGGCTGATGTAGGGTTGTTTGTTTGGCAATGATGACGTCTTCTAATTTTTCGTTGGTGTTTGGTTGTGGATCAAGCATTAACGAGTGTAGTTAACTTTTGGCTAACTGCATTTGTTGTTTTTAATTATAAAAAAAAAAAAAGAAGGGCTTTGAGGTAGGTTAAGAATTAGCGAGTAGCAGTAGTAGGAAAGTTTGCGTACTTTTCGAGACTCTCTCAATGCTGTTCTTTTCTTATTGTATCGATTTCATTTTTTTATCCCTGTGATGAATGAAATCTTTCTTTCGCCGTTCAAAAAAAAAAAAAAACTACGAACTATGAATAAAATGAAATAAAAACTTGTTTTGAAACCCTTTTTGCAAAATCAGATCTAGCTTTCTTGTTTTCTTTCAAGCACCTGAAGGAATATTTCAAACGCCTGAAGCTGAGAGGATCAGGCGCCTAAAAGGGGCTTTAGGCACCTGAAGCTACTGCTTCAGGTGCCAAAAGCTAGTGCTTTAGGTGCTTACCCAAACTCATTTTCACCACTGTTTTGCCTTTGAAAATGGTAGAATAAACTATTTGAGACCCCTTTTGGAAAATCCAATCTGATCCTTTTACTTTCCTTCAAGCACCTAAAGGTATGTTTCAGACGCCTGAAGCTGAGAGGATCTGGCGCCTGAAAGGGGCTTTAGGCGCCTGAAGCTATTGCTTCAGGTGCCAGAAGTTACGACTTCAGGTGCTTGATCAAATCCACTTGCACCTCTGTTTTGCTACTGGAACAGGTAAAATAATGATGTTAAAACTCTGTTGAGAGGCAAACAAACTGGAAAGCTTCATCTAACAACTCATTTGTACCATAAAACACCATTTATATCTCATAAAAGCATGTTTTTCATCCATTCAAATAGCAAAACATAAACTTTTCACTCTTGCATGCAAAGAAAATGACCTCCAATAGAGATTTTGTGATAAATACTTGATTTTTAACTACATTGAAGGTCATTTTCCTCCTTAAAAAGTTTGGTTTCACCTCTTGGAGTGAAAAATAGAAAGCAAACAGATTGTTCCTGGGATTAAAACCATCATCATCATAAAAATAGACCAAGAGAAAGCATTTTAAGATAGAAAGAGATAAAAATGAACAAGGCCTGAAGCTGTTGTTTTAGGTGCCTGAAGCTGCTGCTTCAGGTGTCGAGCAAAAATGCTCTTTTGATGTGTTCAAGTCATGATAAGCCCATTATTGGTATCAAGAACCAACATGGACCTACTGACTTCCCTCAATAAGAACTTTGCCACACTGATTTGGTAGAACCACTACCTTTTAGAGCTTAAAAGTGGATGATTGGGCAATAGAAGTGGGTTTTGGATGGATGGTGGGTGGCTTGGATCAGATTAGAGGCTGGTTTTGGGTAGTTTCTTGAGAGAAAAATGGTAGAACTTGAGTATAATGTGTTTTAGGTGGAAGATGGATGGATTGGAGGTGATGTTTGGTTGATTTTAGTGGTTTCTTAGAGAGAGAAATGACTGATTTTGGGTGCTTTCCTTCAGATTATGGTGGAACCTCTTCAAAGGAGGGGTGTGGGAGTTTATATAGAGCTCCAAAGGTTGGTTTAGGTCCCCTAGGGGCCATTTTAGGGGTTGGTTTAGGTATAGACGCTCCTCCCTGATGATATTCTGCAAAAACGAATCATAATAATTGAACCCAAGATATTCCCGCTTAAATTTTGAAATTCAGGAAAAAGAGCTTCAGGCGCCTAAAGGGAAGGCTCCAGGTGCATGAGGAAGGTTCGGGCGCCTAAAGGTGATGCTTCAGGTGCATGGGGAAGGTTCAGGCGCCTAAAGGGGAATGGTTCAGGTGCATGAGAAAGGTTCAGGCGCCTGAAGGAAAGTGCTTCAGGCACATGCAAATCCGCTTCAGGTGCATGGAATGGATTCAATGGTTTCTTTTGGTTTTTGGTTTGGAAGTATTTTGGTAGGGTTTTGGATAGATTTCAATGATCCCTTTTAAGCTCTAAAACGTGTTTGAAAGTCCATTTTCATCATCGGGAACGCTATGGATTTTCGTAGGCTCAAATTGGGGTGTTTACAATACGATGTGCCGAGCTTTTTAAAATAACAACAATGATCCCCATGACATCTACTAAACCCCATAGCAGTCATAAAAGTATCAAACTTTTTATACCATTGCCTCGGAGCCTGTTTCAACCCATACAGAGTCTTCCTCAGCTTGCATACCTGATTCTCCTTCTCTTTCACAACATAACCCTCTGGCTTATGCATATAAATATCCTCCTCCAAATCCCCATGAAGGAAAGCAGTTTTGACATCCATCTGCTCTAAATGCAAGTTCTCAACAGCCACAATATTAAGGACACATCTGATAGTAGAAATCGTAACAACAGGAGAAAAGATTTCAGTGTAGTCGAAACCTTGTTTCTGCTCGAAACCCTTGACTATCAACCTTGCCTTGAATCGCTTGCTGCCATCAGATTCTTCCTTAAGCCAATAAACCCACTTGTTGTGCAAAGCTCTCTTCCCCTTGGGCAATTGAACCAATTCCCAAGTCTGATTAGATGAGAGAGAATCCATCTCATCATCCATCGCATGCTCCCACTCCTCCTTGGTCTCAACCTACAATGCTTCCTCAAAACATTCTGATTCACCACTATCAGTTAACAATAAATAGTGCAAAGATGGAGAATAACGTATTAGAGGTTTTACAATACGTGTAGACCTTCTGAGAGGAGGAGTTGGTGGATCTGCCTGTGGAGTAGATTGCATATTAGTATCCTGAGGCATTAAAACATTACTGTTAGGGATCCCCTCAAACTCTATAAAGTCTGATTTTACATCAGCCTCCTCGGGTTGACTTAGTCTGTTTCTATACAAAGCAGACTCATTAAATACCACATCAATACTTCTACGTGTTTTTCGATTTTCAAAATCATACAGCCTATACCCATAGCTATTAGTATCATAGCCTATGAACACGCACTTACGAGACTTAGCATCAAATTTATCCCTATCCTCCAATTTTATATGCATATAGGCAATGCAACCAAAAACTCGTAAATGGGATAAATTCACCTCTTTACCTGTTCAAGCCTCCTCTGGCAATCCACAATTCAAAGGAACTGAAGGCTCCCTGTTAATCAAGTACACCGTCGTATTCACTGCATCAGCCCAGAATTGCTTAGGTAACCCAGCATGTAACCTCATGCTCCTCGCACGCTCTAAGATCGTCCTACTCATGCGTTCAACAACTCCATTCTGCCTTGGCTTCTTTGGGACCGTATTCACCCTTCGAATCTCATTCGCAACATAGTAAGCATCAAACTCACTGCTACAAATACTCGCCACCATTATCAGATTTCAAGTACTTCAATTTATTTCCTGTTTCATTCTCAACTAATGCTTTTCAATTCTTGAAAACATCAAACACATCAGATTTACGCTTAAGGAAATAAACCCATAATTTTCTAGTAGAACCATCAATAAAAGTAACGAAATAACGCGAGCCACCAATAGAGGGTACCTTTGATGGACCCCACACATCGGTATGAACCAGCTCCAGCTTCTCTGTTTTCAGAGTCTTTGCCACCTTCGTAAAGCTGACCTTCTTCTGTTTCCCGAGAACACAATCCTCACAGAAGTCCAAATCCAACGACTTACAACCCGACAATTTTCCCTTCGACATCATTACTTTCATCCCTTTTTCACTCACGTGACCCAACCTACGATGCCACGTAGCCCAATCAACCCCTGATGCTGTCACCGCGATGTTACTGTAAGTACCCGTAGATACATATAAGGTTCCTTCCTTTTTACCACAGGCAAGAATCAAGGCCCCCTTGCTCATCTTCCAAGCGTCTGATGTAAACAATGTGACAACTCCACTCTCTGACAACTGACCCACTGAAATAAGATTCCGTGTGAGACTAGGCACATGTCTAACATCCTTCAATTTCAGAACCGTTCCATCTGTCTGAGTAATCTGCACATCTCCTTTCTCAACTGTATTGCAGGCTTCATCATCGCCCAAATACACTTTGCCGAAATTTCCCTGCACATAGTTTTGTAACACATCCACGCGTGGAGTAGCATGGAATGAAGCTCCAGAGTCTACAATCCAAGACTCACTGCGAGAATCCAACGAACAAATCAAAGCATCATTATCAGACTCATAAGAAATATTAACAGTATTTTTACCTCCTTGATTGTTCCCGTTCTACTGCTTTCTCGGTGCCTTGCAGTTCGCTTCCAGTGCCCCTTCTGACCACAATTCCAACAACCCTCATCTCCTCCAAAAGATTTACTCCGGCCCATATTCATGGACGCCGATTTCCCCCTGCCCTTTTTGTTGCCACCCCTATTCATAGACCTGCCTCTTTCCTCCGTACTCAGTGCTGAACCAGAAGTAACATCCTCACCCGATGCTCTTCTCCGAGCCTTTTTTCCTAATATCGACCCTGCAACATCCTCTAATTTTATCTTTGCAGACCCGGAGGAATTGCTTACTGCCACGACAAGTCTGTTCGAACTTTCTGGCAGACTCAATAATAGAACAAGAGCCCTGATCTCATCATCAAAATTAATACCCACGGATTCTAACTGATTCGTGACCGTATTGAATTCATTTAAATGTTCAGCAACAATAGAGTTTTCAGGCATCTTTAAATTAAACAACTTTTTCATAAGATATACCTTATTCACCGCTGAAGGTTTTTCGTACATCTTTTCTAGGGCTTTGAACAAATCTGTTGTTGTCTTTTCCTTGACGATGTTTGACGCAACTGATGGCGCGAGGCTTAGTCGCACAGTCCCTAGGGCTTTGCGATCCAAAGCATCCCAATCTGCTTGCTTCATCTCGTCTGACTTTTTGCCATCGATGGGGAGATACAGATCCTTCTGATACATAATATCCTCCATCTGCATCTTCCAGAACGCGTAGTTCGTACCATTGAACTTCTCAATTTTGACTTTGTCTTCAGCCATTGCGTAAACCCTTGACCTCCTAACCCAGAGCTCTGATACCATTGTGGACGGCCCACTGGAAAACGGTGCGTTTTCGCGTTCAAAAAGATTGTGATTGTTTGAGTCGCCACCCGGATTTATGGTCCGAACCCGAAACCGATAAAAATATGACTCGTTGCCCATTGAAAAAGATTTTACTAGTCCTTGTGAAACCAAAGATTTCTCGGATTCGGGGGTTCGGTTACGAGAGGGGAAGGGTTTTACGGCACCCCTCTCGCCCGGTCCATGAACCGGTCTCTACTCAATGTTTTGTGGGATTTTAGAAATATTTGAAATTCAGTTTGTTCACAAAAATAGGGAATCGGGAATGGGAATCACATAAGCAGTAAAAATGTAAAACGTGAATCTAAAGTGGATGCTTGTGCTTGATGACTTACATGAATGATGACGATGATAACAAATGAAATTACCACAATTATCCACAGGAAATGAGAGGTTACAGAGACTGTACAACAATTTCAGAAATTATTAACATGAGACATAACTAACACTGTTTCACATACTGGATCCCAGAATAGGGATTGAGCGTTCAAAGACAAGGGCTTGAGCGCTCAACCTCTTCAAACCAGTTTGAGCGCTCAAGGCTTATGGATTGAGCGCTCAAACCAGTTCCTGGCTTCTGCGAAATTACACCTTTTTGCAGCTTCTTTATGAGATCAAACATTTATCAAACACTTTCCTATGAGAAACAAATAAGAACATACTGATTGATCTCTTAAAGAATGATGAAAAGAGTATAATCACCACAAATTAACAAAGAAATGTTTGAAAATATAGAAATGAGAGAGGGGTCCAGATTCTGAACACAGTGATAACAACTCACACACACTTTCTAGTTAATTTTTAGCGATACTCTTCCAGAATAAGACATAAATATCAAACTGCTCAAGAACAGCTTGAGCGCTCAGGTGCATGACCTTGAGCGCTCAAGCCATAATCTGGCTCTCTGATTTTTGACCTTTAAGCAAGCTTTTAACACCTCTTCAAGATCACAAATATACAGATTAAAGATGTTTGAAGTTGAACAGTCACTGTTTTACTCTTAACTATGAGATTTTCAAAGGTTTTGATGTTGGATCATCATAAAATGGTTAACTTATACTCATGCATATGATTTTGAAGTAGAAATAAGCTGTTTTGAGAATGATGTGAACATATTTAACCATTTAATGATGATTAAAACCAAGAGAAAGCACAAAAAATCAGCAAAACAGTGACTGACCCAGAGCTGGGTTTGAGCGCTCAAGGTCAGAGGCTTGAGCGCTCAACCCCTGCTAAAACTGCAGATTTTGAAAATGATTTTGAACAACTTTTAGACCTTTGTGAGTTCAATACAAGTATAAAGAACCTGTTTGAACTCACTGGTCTTCCTCAGATGGGCCAAAACAGTGAATACATCACATGTTTCACTACCTTTTGGAAAATGCTTGTAATTTGAACTTGATTCTGGACTTAGGGATGACGATTGTGGATGCTTTTGGCTTATACTCTGGACGAATTGAACAATGTAGGTGATTGGTTGATGATCAAGGACTCAATTTTGGACTTGAAAGGTGGTTTTTGCCACTGGTTTTGGTAATGAATGTGTGGTTTTGTAGAGAGAGAGAGAGAACAACGAATTCTGGGTGGATTGAGAACTGGTGTATGAGAGTGGTTCCCCTTTTTTTCAAACCAGGGGTGCTAGGTGGTTTTATAGAGTGAGTGGGAGGGAAGAGAGGAGAAAGAGAGAGTGGGTTTATATTTGGAAGTGGGTTGGGGGTATTTTTTTGTGTATTTTTGGAGTTAGTGGAGTGTATTATACATATAGAGATCGTATAAGATCATCTCAGACGCTCCCATGCAGAAAATCTCATGATGAGATACTCTGCAAGTTGCTAACTGGATTAGAGTTGAGCGCTCAAAGCCGTGGGCTTGAGCGCTCAAGGTGTTTCTCAGGGGTTTGAGCGCTCAAGGCCTCAAGCTTGAGCGCTCAAGGTTCTTGGTGGCAGATTGATGGTTTGGCTTTGGTTCAACAATGCTTGGGTTGGTTTGGGCTATTTTGGTTGTTTGGGTGGTGTTTGGTTGATTTTGATCAAATTCAAGTCATTCTCACAAGTTCCAGGTAATCATGATTGGTCCGTTTCATCATCGGGGATGCTCGAGCGCATCTCAGGTTCAAAATTGGGGTGTCTACAACCAGTTGTTATGGATTCGCGCGCTTTAAACCCATAGACAAACACACACAATCAAGAGCAAACCAAGAACATAAAACAATGAGAAGTAAGAAAAAACAAGACACAGAGATTTTACGTGGTTCTGACTTAAGATGATTGCTTAATCGTACTCCACGGGCTGCTGGGGTGTTTCACTATGATGAATAATGATCAAAGTTACAATGGGGCTGCCCTAAGTGTCCCTTTTATAAAGTAAAGCGACACAATACATCAGAAACCCTAAAAAACGTAAAAACACGCATTTTTTCGTGTCGACCGTCCGGATAGACTTGAACACCGTCCGGACCAAATTTCTGCAACTTCAGAACTGGACCAAAAACCTGCAGACAGTTTTCTGCACTTTCCGTCAGGACCGCCCAGGACCCTGTCCGGACCAAAACTTCAGATATCTCTCTCTTGGTTTTTCCGACAGAACAAGTTTCATCCCAACAATACACGCACCGGATCCATGTGGTTCGATCTCGTATTCATTGAGATTTATTGCGGTACTTCGCTAGTATACCCTTAACACGAGTTGTTGATTTTGTTGACCATCAAACCAATGTTGACTGACAAGGCATGATCGAGATCTTGTTAGCAGCTTGGATCTCATGGAATACCGTAATGAACTACAGCCCAAATCAGAGGATAAAATGTCGCTAGAATACAAGGACAGAGTAGTGAGTGAATGGATGATGGAAATTGGAAACGTTCAGTTCCACCAACTCCCATTCTGGCGGAACAAGGCATCCTGTAGTGCGGTGCCGCACTACAGGGTTGTAGTGCCGCATCCGAGCCGTTGATCGCTCCATCAACGGCTTGGATTTCATCTTCGCACTTGCATGATCCGAGCCTTTTATTGCCAAGATGAAATCCGAGCCGTTGATTGCCGAGATCAACAGCTCGCGTGCCACACTACAGGGTTGTAGTGCGGCACCGCACTACAGGATCCTCGGGTCCCATTCCGGCACGCATCGTTATTCCTCTGGATATTCGAGATAAACTACCCTCCACAAAATGCGTGCAATCATCACTAAGTACCGATTGGTTACGAATTTAAATCACATGGAGCGAAGGGATAGGGTTAGGGTAAATATAATTCTTCTATAAAATGATTCTAGTGATGCTACACACAACACACAAAAGTGTGTGTAGGACGGATTCGGGGATCCCGTAGTGCGTCTCCGTACTACGGGGTTGTAAGGCGGCCAAAACTACGTCGTTTTGGGTGTGCAACGATTTAGAATCACAACATTTTCTCTCTCTTGGGATTATGTCAAGTTTAACATTAATATTTTTATTTTTTTGTGGGTCTTTTAAAAATCTAGAAAATTGATTGTGACTTTAAATTTGTACAAGACAACATTAGCTAATAAAATTCATCTATGTTGTAGAAATAAGTTTTTACAAAGTGTCTTTCGGCACGGACACTAACTAGTACTAGCGTAGGTGTGTTTTTGTGAGAAGCCCCCTAAATAAAACAAGTGGCATAATTTAGAATTTCTAAACATAATTGGCAATTTACACATCTTGACTCTTATTCTTATTATACATTGTAACCCTTCTCATCTCGAACGGGCATTAGTTTTAAAAAACTGAAGGAATCCCAAAAATTAAGAAGTTAAAAAATGTGTTTAATTGTAGACTTTTTGTTTTGAGAATTAGGTTTTAGGTGGAAAAACTTCTACTCCTAAAATAAATAAAAAAACAAACCAACCCCAATCTAAAATAAGTGACTTATATGTTCAAGTATAGAAGAAATAAAAAATCAAATTTTATTTTGAAGAAAATAAACACCCACTTAAAAATGCTCACATTTTGGAATTCAATAAATAAAACTAGGTTAAAATGATATAGTTTTGAGGGATTAAGTAGTGCTGTTCTCTTTTTACACCCAAAACGACGTAATTTTGGCCGCCCTACAATCTCGTAGTGCTGAGGCGCACTACGGGATCCCCGGATCCGTGTAGGACCTAAATGTAGGATTTTATAACAAACCCTAAACCCAAGAACTCATGTCAAAACATTAAAGAAAATAATAGCGGATGCGTACTTGTCGCTATGGAGGATGAAAACCTTGCGTGTGGTTTTGTCGTCTTCAACCTCCAAAGCCCTTCTCTTGATCTTGATCTTGATCTTGATCTTAGTCTCACACACAATGGGATGGTATGAGAAAAGAGATTTGAGTTTGGAGTGGGACTTAACCACATATTTATAGGCATTTGTTCCATCATAGTCCATCATTATAGATGAAATCCTAATAGGTCTTTAATGGTCTCTACACTTAATAATAAGCCGCGTCACTTAACACACATGATATAACCCAAACACGCACAGCTAACAGAGATTTGTCAATTATTCGGTCATATTTATTAGATGATCACGACTTAAGGGGTAATACCAACACCACTCAAACCTTATTCGACAATATACAATATCTAATTATGATTTATGTAGGTCCACTGACAGAAAATTGCTAACACTAAATGCTATGTGAGTGTGTTGCGTAATTGTTGTGTCTGTGTGAAGTGCCCAGTAGGAGTGGAAGTTCTGATTGAGGACATTTGGCATTTGGCACATCAGTTTGCAAATTGTGGGTTCTGGTTCGTTCGTAGATCGGCAAATGCAGTGGCTGACAAGTTGGCAAGTGTTGGCGTAGAGGTTCTGGTATGAAGACATAGGAAGCTAGACCTCCTCTTTTGTTATTGAGTCTTCTAGGATCAGTCTGATTTGACTAAATTGAAAAAACTAATTTTTTGGATTTTTTCTGTCTTTATTAAAAAAAAAAATTACATTTGTTAGTTTTGCGTCAAGATTTTGTGGTTTATGGATTTATCTCGTTGAGACGAATCCAAAGAGTATAAAATTATGGTTAAAAGTAATAGTTTTTTTTAATAAAGCCGAAAATAAACCAGTTTTTTGGATTATTTTTTGTCTTTATTCACAAAACTTTAAGTTTGGCTAACAATTTTATACTTTTTAGATTCCTGTCGTCGAGACAAGCCAAGAAATCACAAAAAATCGACCGAAAAGTAACAAATTCAAAAAAAAATTGAATAAGGACAAAACGAAGAAAACAAAAAAAACCAGTTTTTTTAAATTAGCCAAATCAGGCATCATCTTTTTTCAATGTAGTAGCAATTGATTATAAATAACATTCTTATCATTTGAACCAAAAAAAAAAAAAAGTTTAGCTTACAGCCTAAGCAACCCGAAGTGGACACGTTTAACCCTTTACAATAACAGAAATTTAGTTATCGATTTTAACAACAAAAATGATATATGTACAACAAGTAGCTCCAACAAGTCTCCAACACACTCACATGGTGTGTGGAGCCCACACACACTTGAGTGTGAAGTGTGTGTGGGCTCCACACACCATGTGAATGTGTTGGAGACTTGTTGGAAACTTTTGTTGTACATGTATCATTGTTGTTTTAACAATGATGTCCCAAGGGTTATTGAGGGCCTCGTAAAATTTTTCTCTTCCTTTGATTGGTTCTACAAAAAAAGGAAAGAAAATATTTAAATTCCTATTTAGCTTTCCTCCAATTTCCTCTTTAATTTTTCCTCTAATTTCCTTCTTAATTATTTTCTTTTATTTTATCTTTCTTTCCCTAACTTCCAAACACAGCCTTACGCAAAGACAACACACATAAACTCACACCCATTTTGGGAGGCTAAACAGGTATAGTATGTGTAGGTCCTAACATGAATGTGAACAGTGGTGGACACAAGAAAGTGACAGGGTACCAGACTCTGCATAACTCAAAATATTCGTGCATATTATATTTTAAATTTTCAAGTTTATCGGGAAAAAGGCCCAAAAAATGGCTCATGCAAGTACTTTAGATGAAAAATAAATCTTTAGATGTGTAAATGTACATCGAAAACACCTCTAAAATATAAAATATTAAGTTATGTACACCTTCCATCCCATTTTAATGGAAGCAGGGCCCTATTGTGAGCCTCATCCAGACATCGATCTCTACACCGAAATGATTCGAGTCTTCCATTATTGAAATGGACGACTGAATGAGCTCACTATAGAACCCCGTACCCTATTTTAATAGTCTTTTACTTCATTTTTTTAGTCTTTTATTCCTTTTTCAAAAATATCAATCATAACATGGTAATATATTATTTCTGTCACTGTGTTTAAATAGAACTAGTATTATTTTTATCAATCAAATTTTAAATTGGAAGGAATATTTGAAAAGTGAAATACTTTGAAGCAATCATCACAGTTCCTTAAAAAGTTGAAATCTGTAGCAGGAATTACGGCAATGGGGCGGATGGAGTCCTAATCTTACTTCATATTTTGGGATATTCTTTCTGTATTTTTTTTAATCCTAGTAATTGACACGCTGGGTCACCTCGGAAGAAGCACCCATCAAGCATTCCCAACAATTCTTCCCCGCCTATTGAGAGAGAGAGAGAGAGAGAAACAGAGAGAGAGAGAGAGATATGGAGAAAGCAATCGAGAGACAGAGAGTTCTGCTTGAACACCTTCGACCCACTTCCACCTCGTCTACACTCGAGAACATCGATTCTGCTCTCTCGGTAAGTATCTAATAACTCCAAATTCGTTTCTATTGGGTAAAGATTTGATTCGTCACTGCTTTAGGCAGATTGGTGAATTTCCGTTGATCGTGAATATCATTAGGTGATCGTGTTTTTTAGTCGACTAGCTTGAATTCGGTGAATTTGATGTTTGAGTATTTGGTCGTCGCTTGTTTTATTGATTTTCATCTGGAATATTTAATTTGGATTTAGGGCTTGTGGTTTGGACACGTGCATGTGTGGTGTATTTCTTGATTGGAAATGGAAAATTGGTTTGGCAATCTATATTTTGATAACTGACCTCCACGGTTGTCCTTTCATTGTTCAAACCAAATGGCATATTAAACAGTGGAGTCCCAAAATCGTTACCCGTGAGCCTAATTGGGTAGCTAGTTTGGTTTTGATCATGGAACGTTACGTACTAGTCTTTGTTTATATTTTGGGATATTGTTTCTGTATGTACAAGTATGTACTTAGAACCTGACCGTAGCTCTAAGTGATTGTATCGAAGGTTTCTAGGTGGAGGTTGGGAATTTGAAATGCAACGAAACTAACGTGCGAACTTGTCATTGAGATGTGAGGGAGTTACATAGATAACCGTGTAGTATAGGGATTTTGATGTTTTGCCTATCTGTGGAGATCGATGGAGTCTTACGGAAATTATGGATACAATGTTCTAAAAATTGCTAGGCTGACTACTTTGCGCCTAGAGATTAGTCAGCTTTTCAATGTGTGAAAGATATATTTCCCACCAAAGTTTGAGTAAGAATTAAAAAGACACTAGGTAGCAATAAATTAAGAGACTAAAGTAACAACTAAAACCTAACACTTAAAATATATATTTGTTGTGTGTTATGCATGTAGTTTGTTAGCCGATATAGGGCTTTGATCTGAATTGTTTATCATATAAGTTTGGTTAAAATAAATATTTTTTGAACTGCTGGTTAAGATAAAACTTAACACCCTGTTCCTTTTACTATTACAATTTTAAACCCAAAATATTTGTAAACATTACCAAATATAACCTGCTGATTAATCGCTGCGTAGCCACTTAGTCTGCGGCCTATTGCTGACTAATGCAAAATCGCCTAATTACCTTCTAGGCATTGGGGTTCAGCTTAGTGTCTAGGCATCGCTTAAGATGACTTTTAGAACGCTAATTATATGAAATATTACTTTATGAACTATCTTTATGTATCTGAGGGGGTATTACATTACTTTCCAAACCAAACTAAGTCTTATCCCAAACAATTGTAGGGAACCACACGAATAATTTTCTACCATCCTGCTCTGTGAAATGACATGTAATCTAATTCACCAAATTAATATAATTTTTTACTACGGCATCCCATCTTAGTTTAGGCCTTCCTATCCCTCTAATATTACCATTAACAGTAGTTCTACTATTTTTCTTTACAGTTGCATCTACTGGTTTGAATTGGATGCTACCAAACTATCAAGTGTCTAAAGATGGCTCTTTCTGAAAATATAGAAATGATAAGACAGGCTTGGACCATTATTTAACACGATGTCCAAGATTGTTTGGAGAGTGTAGGTGTCCAACACGACAAGCACCCTTCTTAGTGGTGTCCTCTTAGGTTACTATTTTAGACTTTAGTGTACCATTTTAATTTGTCGATCAGAATTCGATTGCTTCAGTGTGCATTATATGTGGTCCATCCTATTTTATTCTCTTTTTGAGATGTACACCTATGATCTTAGCTTTTATAATTTAGGATACCATGCAAAGTTTGTATTTTGCAGTGTTCTAAAAGAAAGTCTGGAAGTCTGAGTACTCACCGCCTAGGCGCTAGAAGGCCCCTCGCCGACTAGCCTGACTGGGCGCCGAGTACTCGGCCCTAGAAGCTAGGAGGTGCCTGGCCGCCCTGGGAGTGCCTAGCGAGTTTTAGAACCTTGGTATTTTGAGGAGTTAGAATTGTCCTTCAGCTTGTCTTACGCTCTTATTGTTCCTTAATGGTTGATAGAAGTGCACAAGCGGTGAAGCATTTATATCTTGGCATTCCTTTTGTTCGTTCTCTGAACTAGTTACTATTTACATCCAGGCATCTGTCTGTGCTGCTGGAGATAGCGCAGCATACCACAGGGCTTCTGTTTATGGGGATGATGTAGTTATCGTGGCGTAAGTAACTCTGTTGCTTCTGATTATAGTTGTACGTTGGTATTTTTACTTCTCTGATGATACTCAACTAGGTAAAGTAATAATTGGTGGTCTTCACACATTTATTGCTTTTCATTGTGTGCAGTGCTTATCGTACTCCACTTTGCAAGTCAAAGAGGGGTGGTTTCAAAGACACTTATGCTGATGATTTACTCGCACCTGTTCTGAAGGTTTGTGTCTTTATCATCACTCAATTTGATCAGTTCATTTTGCTAAACATCCAAACGAGGCTTGATAAGATTTCCACTTTTCTACACTAATGATGCCTATATCATTCAGGCGTTGATAGAGAAAACGAATTTGAATCCAAGTGAAGTGGGAGATATTGTGGTGGGGTCTGTATTGGCACCAGGGTCTCAAAGGGCAAGTGAATGTAGGATGGCTGCATTTTATGCCGGTTTCCCTGGTACCTATCGTTGCATGAATTTGTAATCGTTGGTTTCATAATCTTCAATAACTGACATTTTTTATATTGGCCAACACCCAGAAACTGTTCCAATTAGGACTGTGAATAGGCAGTGTTCATCTGGTCTTCAAGCAGTTGCTGATGTAGCTGCAGCTATTAAAGCTGGATTTTATGATATTGGTAAAATTCATATATTTTGGTGGATGCCTTTCTATCTATACGATCTTGATATGCCATCAGTTTCTTCTTCTTCTTCTTATTATTATTGTGGTATATACTCTTCAAATAGGTATTGGTGCTGGGTTGGAATCCATGACAGCAAACCCAATGGCATGGGAAGGATCAGTCAACCCAAGAGTATGGCCCCTTTTCCCCTCCCTCTTTCTTGAGAAGCAGTGGATTAGCTAAACGTGCTGACAAGTTTGTATTATATTTAAATCAGGTCAAGACAATGGCAGATGCGCAAAATTGCCTACTCCCCATGGGTATTACTTCAGAAAATGTTGCACAGCGCTTTAGCGTTACTAGGCAAGAGCAAGACCAGGCTGCAGTGAGTTGAACAGATATGTCGGTGGTGTGATTCTTCTATTTAGTCAACATTATTCATTACTTCTATTTGTTGCCAGGTCGAGTCACATAGAAAGGCTGCTGCGGCGACTGCTTCTGGTAAATTTAGAGAGGAAATAATCCCTGTGGCCACAAAGGTGTGATTGTTTGAGTGCCACATGTGTGAAGTTGTGATATCCCATTTCAGTTGCTTGATGTTTTTCCAAGGCTTTTAATATGTTATATGATTTGTGCCATGACATATTTGCTGCTATATTCAAAAGATTGTTGATCCCAAAACTGGAGATGAGAAACCTGTTACGATCTCCGTTGATGACGGTATTCGGCCTAACGCATCGTTGTCAGATCTGGGGAAACTGAAGCCTGTTTTTAAGAAAGATGGGACAACCACCGCTGGTGATTCAGTACACTGACATTTGAACTCCCATTTTGGGAACATATTGGTTTTATTCTTACTATTTTTGGTGCTTGTGTCTTAGGTAATTCTAGCCAAGTGAGTGATGGCGCTGGAGCTGTCCTACTGATGAAGAGAAGTGTTGCCATGCAAAAAGGACTACCCATTCTCGGCGTATTCAGGTTTGTGATTTTCAGAACATTTGTTTTTTATTACATCCAGATTAAGCACGGTTAAGCTATTTACACCTCGTGCTAATGGCAAACCTATTTCTGCTAATTTGATAATACTGTCTTGTCAAGTAGGAGGGTTTACGTTGTTAGAAAAGAAAAAAAAAAAGAATAAAAAAGGTAGGGGTTATATCAAGAGCAGTGGTCTTTGTTATTTTCTTTTTGTTTTTTTGGGTTCTGTTTTCCAATGTTTGCAGTTTCAATTCTCAATTATTAGTCCTTGTTTGTAGGTCATGGTCTTATCTTTTTCTTCTTCATTTCCTTCAATGTCTCATTTCTTGTTTATTGGTTTTATGTAAAATTCCACTACGTTTTCCTGTACCGGTGCTGTGTGCATGGTCACTGTTAAAGGAAAATACAATCCCACATTTCTTGGGGATGGAATGTGTGATAACTTAATAAGATGAGGGACCTCTCCAGGTAATCAAAAGGGTAATAAAAAAAAGGGATCTCTCCACTCATGGCCAATTGGTTTTGAGTTAGACATAAAGTTTCCACACACACGATGACAAACAAGCAAAAAGGTTGTACGATGATAGACCCAAAAAGAGGCTATACGTGACAAACCACGAATGAGGTTGCACAAGAGGGGGTATATTAAGGAAAATACAATTCCACATTGCTTCGGGATGGAATGGGTGATCACTTAATAAGATGAGGGACCTCACCACTCATGGCCAATTGGTTGAGTTGGATATAAAGTTTCCACAGTCACCTTAAATAGCATTTCTTATCTGTGATCAGCTCTTTTGTCAATTTGTTATGACTTATCACCCTATCACTCCATCATTTACTCAATTTCATTTGATGGATGTGTCTACAAATCTTCACGATATGCTCTTTTTTGATTGTTTGGTTGTCCCTCTAACTTCGGTCAGTCAAATTCCAATGAGGTACTCCAAAATTGTCCGAACCATGGTGGAAGAAAAAACTAAGCATCAAATAAGCTTGAATGATCTAGTTTCTTCGTTTTTCATTAGTCATATTTTGCACATTGCTTAGATGGGTACAAAAGCCCGTGAACTTGGCTATCCTAATCCACCCCCTAGTAGGCTCTATCAGAGCCATGTTTCTCTGATCTTGCAGAGACAAATCCACTCTTGCATTTAAGCAATTACTGACGCAGCGGAATTCACGAGAGAATAGTTAGCGTACTATTCCAAACGAGATAGGTTCTCGAATCCACGAGAGTTCTTGAATCCACAAGAAAAAGAAAGAGAAAATCTCATAAATAATATTGATTGATTAAAAGTTGCATATGCCATAGGCTTACACCCTAATTTATACTAATAGGAGGCCTAACTAATATGGTAATACTTGGCCACCAAGAGTATAACTTGGTGTAGGGACCAAGCAAAACAAAATAAGGAAATAAAAATAAGGAAATAAAACTCTAGAAAACTAGAAAATAGGAAATTAGAATTGTGCTAAACAGGCAGCACTAAATCAGATTTGCTACTACTAATAAAAGTTTCCGAAATATAATATTCCTGTGATCTTGTCCTGCGTCAATCTCCTTTTCTTCAAAGGAACTCGTCCTCGAGTTCTCGTTCGGAACTTGCCATCTCCCTTGCCAAATAAATAGATACTTGGAATATTTCAACCCCTTGATTTCCTTCCAAAACATCACGGAAAATAATACTTGCGATGATATCTTCTCTGCATGCTTCAATTGATTGATATGATTCACTAGACGAATATTGGAAATCCAATCATATTGTTGCACTCCAATAAAATCAATAAAGCCAAATCGAGTTTGTGGGTTCTCTTGATTTTGTACCAGCTTGACATTGGTTGACACATCAATGATCACCCCATTTAGAACGACCGGTTCGACCGTATAACCATTACAGAAGGTGGCAGCATCGATCATCTCTTGTGAAAAATTGTGTTGGTCCTCAACAACTTGATCACCAACAACAATATCAATTTTTTGCTTATCACCCAAATCCGTATCGATTTTCTCTTCATTAACTTCAATTACGATATCCCCGTTGCCGCTATTGCTGATATCAACTTGCTCTTTACCATCAACTTGAATTACCTCTTCTTTAACAGAATCTTCAACAACATCGGCAGATGTGTGAATTGTATGTTGTTGCTTTGGCCCATATTTTTCTTCTAAAAGTTGCTCATAATTCCATGGTAAAAATCTCTCCATCATAAGTCTTTTGATTCTTGACCATGCGCGAATACGACGCTTTCCCAATCGTTCTCTCTTATCTTGCATATCTAACCACCATCGTAGCGCTCATCCCGTAAGTTTTGCCAGCAAATATTTCCATCTTATTTCAGACGGCATTCTCACATACTCAAAGAAACCATCAATATCTAAAATCCAATCTAATATATCTTCAAAATACTCATAACCACTTAATTTACGCAAATTATCATAAGACCTGAAATCGGGTTCTGATTCCTCATTATCAGCACAGTTAGTTGGGTGTCTCCCAACTACAATCTGGGTACCGGGCTGGCGTTGGGCAAATCCCACCGCGCATTCCCGAACCTGGTTAAGAGGACGGCGTTGGGCAACTGCCACCGCGCGATTCTCTTCAACCCTTTCTGGTCCTTGGTTTAGGCGAAGAGTGAGCGGCTGCAGCACTTGTTGTTCTTCCACCATCTTCCTCGGATCAGCAAACCTTTGAGCAACGTCAAAGGGTGTGCCATCTACTTTGTTTGGTGACATCGAGCCAGGAAAAACCCGCTCTGATACCACTTGACGCAGCGGAATTCACGAGAGAATAGTTAGCGTACTATTCCAAACGAGATAGGTTCTCGAATCCACGAGAGTTCTTGAATCCACAAGAAAAAAAGAGAGAGAAAATCTCAGAAATAATATTGATTGATTAAAAGTTGCATATGCCATAGGCTTACACCCTTATTTATACTAATAGGAGGCCTAACTAATATGGTAATACTTGGCCACCAAGAGTATAACTTGGTGTAGGGACCAAGCAAAACAAAATAAGGAAATAAAAATAAGGAAATAAAACTCTAGAAAACTAGAAAATAGGAAATTAGAATTGTGCTAAACAGGCAGCACTAAATCAGATTTGCTACTACTAATAAAAGTTTCCAAAATATAATATTCCTGTGATCTTGTCCTGCATCAATTACTCATATGTCAATTACTCATGTCATCACAAAGTGTATTAGTTCTTTCTAAATTTCGTGAAGCCGTTATTTTTATGACCACCCTTCCACATGCATTATAGTCTGAACGTCTGGTGATAGAGGAGTTGCAATTACTCGTACGTCGTCACAAAGTGTATTAGTTCTTAGTTCTTTCTAAATTTTGCGAAGCCGTAATTTTTATGACCACCCTTCCACATGCATTCTAGTCTGAACGTCCGGTGATAGAGGAGTTGCTATTGCGGCTATGTAAGGTGTATGGAAATGGTTTTCATGTTCAAAAGAGGTTTCAGGTTCTCCTAATTAATGATCGCCTGATCGGTAGTAGAGTGATGGCTTTGACAACAGGATAAATCACTACATGTAGTGCACATGCTGCGATATATGTGGAGTTTTAGCTATCACATGTGCTGTAGGGTTGAAATCCTCAACATCTGTCTTGTGGCTGGACCACATAGAGTCAAGGAAAGTCAAGTTTTACTTATAAATTCACAAGGGTGAGAGGTTTGTGTTGTTGTAGGACTTTTGCTGCTGTGGGTGTAGATCCTGCCATCATGGGTGTTGGCCCCGCTGTTGCGATTCCAGCTGCAGTCAAAGCCGCTGGTCTTGAACTTGATGATATTGATCTTTTTGAAATAAATGAGGTAATGTTCACATATGAGATTTCAACATTCCAGTGTACCTTTTACTTCTGAAATGGGTAATCTGTTAGGAACGCTTGGTTATTTGTTTATTTTTGTAGCGATTTCAAAATATATGACTGTTTGTGGGCTTGGTTTTACACAGGCTTTTGCATCCCAATATGTATATTGCCGTAAGAAACTCGAGCTGGATCCAGAGAAGATCAATGTTAACGGAGGCGCAATGGCACTTGGGCATCCTTTGGGTGCAACAGGTATTTTGCATCTCAAATCTCTTCTTCATGATTATATTTGTTTGATGTCATTGAAAAGCACTACCCCATCCACTCTTCTATCCATTATCCAATCCAAGAGGTCTTCATAATGGTGTTTGCTCCTTAAAACCGTAGGGCACAGAAAGATTTCCTACTTGAAACACCTCCTCATGCACATCTTGCGTGTATCAAACATGTTATGTGCCTAACCAAATTCCCAAATCTTCATAGTGGATTTGAATTTTCAATTTGTGAAATGCTATATTGGAGCCTTCAAATTATATTATGCGTTCTAATGATATGAATTGTCTGCTATTAGGAGCACGATGTGTTGCCACACTATTACACGAGATGAAGCGCCGGGGCAAAGACTGTCGTTTTGGAGTTATTTCTATGTGCATAGGTCCTCTCCCTCAATCTCCTCTTTTACACTGCTTAGCTGTTGTATTTTACTCAAGAGGATAATTTTTTCACTTACATTTTAACGGAAACCCTTTCCTTTCATTTGCTCCTGATGTGATCTCTGAAACATGTTTTTTCCCTCTTATTCGTAACGTAACTGCAGGCACAGGGATGGGGGCTGCTGCTGTTTTTGAAAGAGGCGACAGTGTCGATGATCTCAGCAATGTTCGGAAAATTGAGACCCATAATCTTCTATCAAAGGATGCTCGATAAAATCCGTCTTTTATTAACGAATAATGTGAGAGCTGGTGATTTGAAATCCTAGCTAAGTAATAAATTTGTGAGAAACTCTGGTGGATAAGGTCTGTAATTTCACTGTTTTTTTCCTTTCCGATATGTTGTATCCTGGATAGCGAAGGACTGGTAAATCTTAAGCTTTGGTTATACATGGCAATAGCAAAAAGCATTACTTATGGATATAACAGTGAATGATATAAAATTCTAATATGGTTTATTTGTTTTTATAATCTTTTATTTAACGGGGATTTAATTTTGATTAGTGAAGTTTCATGTTTGCAAAAGCAGTGTTCTAAAAGGTCTAGAAGGCCGAGTACTCGCCGCCTAGGCACTAGAAGAACCCTCGCCGACTAGCCTGACTAGACTGACTATCCCGACTAGGTGCTGAGTACTTGGCCCTGGAAGCTAGAAGGTGCCCGGCCGCCTTGGGAGCGCCTAGCGAGTTTTAGAACCTCGTGCAAAAGAGATGGACCACATTACCACAAACAAAAGAAAAACCAACGGCAAGCACCTCTATGATCAACAACAACAAACATTTGCCAAAGAGATGACCAAAGAAACACAAACCAAAGTTGGATAAGTTAGGAGCCACGAATGGGACCGAAAATAGAAGGAAGTATAAATATAACTTTGAAGTTTGAAAATCTTATTGTTGTTTATATGACAACCCCATATATGAAATCTTGGTTTCGTCCTGTAAGTCTGAAGAGAGGTTACATTGGCCCCCCCTCAGTTTCCCAGTCCTCCTCCAGGAGAGATTATTCCTAATTTTTTGTTCTTCAGAGGGCACAAAGGAGATGAAAATGGTGGTTCTTGCTTCAGTTTCAGTCAAATTTACAGAAATAATATTGATAGCAGAATGAGGTAATTATCTTTCAAAACAAGATATTGACAGCATGAGTAGTTAAAGGAATGCATCTCTCTATCAAGAACCTATACATAAAAGAACGAAGGCGGCTTGCCACTTTTGTTTCGTCATTTTGGACAAAAATGGCCTCCATAACTTGTTGGATAGCGTGCTCTAAGATGTCAGTTTGCGTATTTTGTAGTTAGCCTTTTTTGGTTGGCTTTTGGCGTGGTTTTCGCATGAAGTTGGAATGTAACTTAAAGGGCTCTATGGTTAAAATAAAAAAATAAAAACTAGAAGGGCTCTTTGCTTCTTTTCTGCAGAAGAATAAAAGAGTTGTACCACGATTTTTTGCTTTGAAGGTTTACTGTATTACGACTCCAGGAAATTAGGCTCTTGTTTGAGGCAATGTTCTGGCAAAATCTTCAAATACATTAAAAAAAAAAAGAGCGGCCTACAAAGCAACTTTTGAACCGCAAATAGAGTTTGATCTTTCAAACTACTTACGTAGAAAATTTAATCAAAATGACTAACACCCAACAAAAAATCGGAGTAAGCGTGCTCAGCACTACTACAAAAATGGTTAAACCAAAATTTGAAACAATGACAACTGTCATAAAAAATATGAGGGTAGAATTTTGATGTCAGTCTATCATAAAAACTGTCATCTTTGCGATATAAGATGATGGTTTAGAATAGAAGTGTCATTATTATCTCTTTCTTTAATGTCAGTTTTTGCTTAAAACCAACATTAAAACAAGGCACTTCTAGAAACCTATATGGAAAACCTTTTAATGTCATCTTTCCTTAAAAATGACATTGAAACTAAGGCCTTTTAATCTTAGTTTTAATTAGAACCGACATTGAAGTTGATCATAAAAGATGAAGGTCAAAAAGCGTCATTAAACATATAAGATGATAGTTTAAAGCCGTCATCTTATATTTTCAATGTCTAAGGTAACAGTTTAAATCCAAAATTGACATAAAAAGTGCTCAGCTTAAAATTTTTCGAAAATGTAGTATAAATAGTTTTTTTGGTCTTTTGTCAACAACAAGCATGCTAGCACAATTGGTAACATGCGTCCGCACGAGGAATGCAAGGTCTTGATTTCGAGTCCTAGGACAAGCATATATTAACTCGCCACGTGAGAGCCACGTGTTCGAACTAGAATTGGAATTATTACTTTTTTTAGAATGAAGGATAGATAAGATGACTGTTTAAAATTGTCATCGTTTATTGTAAAGATGACAGGTTTACACCGTCATCTTATATATTTCAATGAGTTTTTTTATTGTCATAAAAAATCTAGACTTTTAATGTCACCTCCAAAGATGACAGTTTTAAAACTGTCATCTGTTGTGGGGCATTTTAAGACAAATGTACATGCACAATTAAAACTCTCTCTATTATGCAATTAGGAATCTATGTTTCTAGTTGGTTCGTGAAAAAACTCGGGCTCGAGTCAAGGTTCGACTAGCTTGGCTCATTAACTATTTACTATGTTTGAGCATGAGCTCGGTAAAATTTATTCCCTCCGTCCCAAAAAGGATGTCCAAAAACACTATTTACCCACCACAACAACAATAACATAAGGGGTATTTGCACTTTGACCCCTGTACTTTGCTCGATTTTCACTTACACCCGTCGTACTTTTTTTCAGGCACTTACACCCTTTACAGAGATCCCGAATTTTGCTTAAGTCTGGACTTCGACTTTCCTGATCAAATTTAGATGATCCGATCCGTCCAATGCGTTTGGAATGTGTTTTCAAGGGTATCTACAAGAATTGGCAAAAAAAAAAGACCGGGAAGGGTTTGATCCGAACATATACAGTTTTACAAAAAAATTGCTTAATCCAAGCCCTTCGCAATCTTTTTTTTTTGGCCGATTTCTGCTAGATGCCCTTGAAAACACGTTCCAAACATATTGAACCGATCGGATCATTGAAATTTGATCGGGAAAGTCGAAATCCGAACCTAAGCAAAATTCGGGATCTCTGTAAGGGGTGTAAGTGCCTAAAAAAAAGTACAACGAGTGTTAGTGCAAATTGAGCAAAGTATTGGGGGTCAAAGTGCAAATACCCCCATAACATATGTTATTGTTGTTGTGGTGGATGAATAGTATTTTTGGACATCCTTTTTGGGACGGAGGGAATAAAATTTTACCGAGCTCATGCTCTAACATAGTAAATAGTTAACGAGCCGAGCTAGTCGAAGCTTGACTCGAGCCCGAGCTTTTTCACGAACCAACTAGAAACATAGATTCCTAATTGCATAATAGAGAGAGTTTTAATTGTGCATGTACATTTGTCTTAAATATATGTTTAATGTACAAGGAAAATGCTCTATTTCGAAATAGTGATACAATTATAGTTTTGAGTATTGTACATCAACATATTACTTTCGAATTAATGAGAAGCAATGTAATCTTCTCCTCTTAAAAATAAAATGAGCCTTATCCAGCCTATCATGAAAGTTTTTAGGCTTATCTATTAATTTTTCACGAGATCCAGCTCGAGCCAAGCCAAGCATACTAATGTTTAAGCTTATTTATTAATTTTTTCACGAGCTCGAGCTTAATAAAATCTTAACCAACCAAGCTTGAACAATCCCAAAATGAGCCGAACACCGAGCCATTCACGAACGGCTTGGTTCATTTGCAGCCCTATGTGAGAGTTAATGGCTATGGCAACAGCAAAGATAAAAGTAGGGAATGAAGAAATAAGATAAACAACTAACACAATCGTCAGATAGCGCAACAATTATAAGTGAGTCCTAAAATTGTCACTCCCTCCGTTCCTTTTTTAGTGTCGACATTTTCATTTTGCACTGTCTCTTAATAAGTAGGAGTATATGTTTTGAAAAATTAATGGGTGAATTTGTACTATTATCATTTTGCCCTTTTGAAAAGTAAGTGGGTAGGGGATATACGAGCTACTCTCATGGGATAGAAGACACTATCTTGTAATGCAGAAAATGGTAGGCTCTGTGCTGTTTGGAATCTGCCAAGTAAATAGAATGCATAGCGTGTATTAGTTTCTATTCGGTTATTGTTTTGTTGTATTTGTTGTTTAGGCTCTCAAGGATATATTCCCTTGGCCTTTTGCTTTTGGTGGTTTTCTTTTAATAAAGAATTACTTTACTATAAAAAAAAAAAAAGAGTTAGTGGGTATAAAGTTAATGAGTCCGGATCTCATCCGGGACTCCCGGATCCGGGACTCTACCTTCCCGATATTTTTTTGAAAATCCGATCCGTCCAATGTGTTCAGAAGGTGTTTTCAAGGGTCCACGCGGAAAATCTTCAAAAAAAAATACCGGGAAGGGCTTGATCCAAGCGTTTTTCGCAAAACTGTAAATGTACATTTTTTGCGAAAAACTGCTTGGATCAAGCCCTTCCCGGTATTTTTTTTTGAAGATTTCCCGCGTGGGCCTTGGAAAACACCTTTTGAACACATTGGACGGCTCGGATCATGCCAAAACATCTTCTAAATGCTTCAAAACGCTTCAATCCGGGATTTCCGGGATCCTTGATTGGATAATTCCCGTAAAGTTAATAGGTAAAAGTGAAGATAAAAATTGATGTGAAAAGTGTAAAAGTAGAGGTAAAAGTTGACGTTAAAAGTGTAATGAACTAATGATGATATTCCTTTAATAAGTTGGATTTACGAAGCAACACACTTAAAAATGGACGGATGGAATAATATATAGTTTCGGGAAGAGATAATTTGAATGGAAGATGCTGCAGACTTTGGTAGATATAAAAAATGCCAGTAGAATGCACACGCAGTTTATAAGCAGTTGAAAAAAGGAAATTGCAGGCAAACGAAATCCTCTCACAATGCAATTTTCAGTTCTAGGAAGATCTGAATTATCAGAATGATTTAGGGTTGTCATTTTGATGATGCTAGAAGAAGTTTACACATAAGACTCTTGATATGTTTCATTAACAAAAGCACGCGCTGGAAAAACAATGTATCGATGACAAAGAAGAAATCCGACTTTACCAACCTCCAAAACTAAGCCCAAACCAATCATGCTTTCTGTCTTGTGCAGATTCTCTCCAAACCCTCTTTTTCTTCTCTTCTTCTTTGCTTCATTTGTTCTCTTCTTTCTCTTCTCTTGTCTCTCTACTTTCACTTCTCTCCTTCAAACTCAACATTATTATGTATCTTGCAAGCACTTAAAAAAGAACCCCAAATACTCCTATCAGGAGGAATAGGCATTGAAAGAACCAAATCTTTAGCCTTGTGCAGCTTTCGTGATCTTCAGCCATGTGCTTCAAATTAGGTGACAGAAGTTAGCCCCCTATTTTATTAAAGCACCTGCAGGAGTACAAGCAGAGAGAACAGTGAGAAACATAAGTTCATTCGGTTCGACATTTGACTGCTCCATCCACTTGAAGATTTCTATTGCAGATTCTGCATCTCAATGCATTCCGTAACACCAGTTATTATATTCCAAGAAATAATATCCTTTTCTTTCATTTCATCAAAAAATATTCTCAATTTTTTAATTTGTCCATCCTTTTATTTCCTTGAAAAAGTGAGTTTGTGCACCATTTAACAACTTTGCACATAAAATAAAATTGCAGCTGTTAACATATTCAATTACCTAGAAACTTGACCGTACAGCACTCTATTCCAATCTGAAAAAACTCCTCACTTATCAAGTAGTAGGACTCATATATTTCGAAAGAAGAACATAGTCCAAGCCAAATTATGAACAATAAAATTAAATAGGTTTTATGATAGAAATAATTGTGACAGAGAAATAAGCCCCTGAGGAGGTAACTAAACCAACATAAAAACAGGACTATGATCCATGCATCTTGACCGATTGCAGAAAGTAAGAACAACTGAGTAAACAAGCCCAGAATATGAAACCCAACAAAACGCAGCTGGAGCAAATCTTGTCCAGTTGGTGTGTTGACTGAAGAATTGGTAGGGATGAGTCAAAATATGAAAGGGAATCAACTGCCTTTACCGTGTATGGAAAGAAAGAAATCTCAAGATCTTTCAATGTGGAAGGGAAAATGTGAAACATCATATTACATAGGATAATGACTAATATTTAGTATTAGGGAGGAATATCAAGAAATCTGCCATGGAGCAGAAGCTATGCTTGAGGTGGAATATCTCTTATTAGATTTTGCTGCTTCTCAGGTTCTAAATGTTCCCGTCTGTTATTAACATGTGATATCAGTCTGTGATGGTGCTTGGTGGGGTGACATTTCTTGTGCACTTTTTTGTGTATCTCACAGGTATGCCCATGTGATTCTGTCTAAAGTCTGTTCAAGTGCAAACAATGAAACAACAACACACTTTCGCAATTTGAGAATCATCACACTACAATTATTCAACATTTCTATCAATCAATAATTTGGAGAACGCTGCATGGAAAATGTTAAAAGGAAACAAAAACGAACTCTCTCTCAAGCATAAAAAAGACTACCCAAGGAAAGTAGCACTAACAAATCCAAGATCATAAGTTTAAACCAACTTTTTATCTCTTTAACTTCCTCATTTCTTTTTTATTCCTTTATCACTCACATTTCATGTCATTTTTCTCCCTTTTCTCTTTGGAACCAACTCTAAAAAGGGTCTTTCCCCTATTTTTTGTTACTATACTTTCCAAGCCTAACTTCTCTATCTTTTGCAATCACAAGTTCTCATCAATCACCCCTAAACATTATGAGCACACGACAAGAGGAATCACTCCTAAGATAACAAATTTACATCACTTGTTTATGAACTTCAACTCCTAAAATTTTAAACTTCAGAAATACCCTAAACAAAGCCAGAAGACAGGACACATATTTTACACACTTAGAATCATAACCTAACCATTTCACAGAAATTATAAGGGAAGGAAATATACACAAATAAATCCAAAGGTTCCAAAGCAATTAGCATAAAATGATACAAAGTCAGGGACAGAAATTACCACAGAAAAATACCACAAAGCAAAAAATCGATCTCCTCTTTCTTTCAAAACCAGATCAAAGCGTAAAGCACCACAAAATCAAGATCTAAAACTATAAACCAAAACAAACCAGATTTCAAAAGAATATCTTCAAAAAGAATAGGCGATAGAAGAACCCAAAATAACCTAGAGAAGTAAGGGAAATCCTAGGACTGCTAGTCTGCTTCCCTCTATCCTTCCCCAATACCTTTTATCCCCAGCCACTACAACAATTTTTCGACCAGAAGAGGATGCTGCCAGGCCGTTCAAATAGTAAACCTTCAAATCACCAAATCTAGTCCTTTAAACATCAACATAATAGTGAAAAACGGTAATCGTCACTATTCTCAGTAAGCTATGCAGAATACACATGAGGAACCATAACATTGATGCGTAATTTTTTATACCTGCTGACAAGCACCTTTAATGGGGCTTTTTGGCACAGAAACAGTCCTTTTAACATCAACACACGACTTTCTACTCAACCCCGTCGCAAACTCCACCCTTCCAAAACTAACCAAATCCGGAGCCACTGTAAGCACGCACTGCACTATAAACCCCCTTACCTTGAACAACATAAAACGCCATCTTCTTGCTGATAATTTTTTCCTGTTAAAGAGCCATGAAAGAATTTAAAGGTAAAAGGCCAGATCTCCTATTCACCATTATTTGAGAGTGCTCCAAAATGAGAAAAGAAGACAGCATAAATAAAAATTTACAGTGCATAAAAGAAATAGGATCAAAAGAAATTGAGTGGTAAAAATCAAAATATACATACAAGACTAAAGAAAAATTACTTTACGAGGGATGTATCACATCGATGACTGGTCATTTAAATTTAGGTTGGTGACTCTAGTATCTTGGGCGTTGAACTTCTTCTTCACATGTAAATAAAGCAAGAGTAGAGGGTGCAAACACCAGGCCAAGAAACAATTCAGCACCATAAAGAAAACTCATATTTCCCCAAATGTGATGAAATGGTGGGAAAAATCTACAATCTGCATATAGAATCCAAATTATCAAAATAACAGAGCCTAAAAGTCACTAACCACCATCAAAAGGAGTACCGGAAAAGAACGAAACAACCAAATATGCCTATTACAAAACCAAGGAGCATAGCTTTTTCCAGCAAAGGAATATGCCTAATTTACCAACCAAATATGCCTAACAAAACCAAGGAGCATAGCTTTCTCCAGCAAGAAATTGCACTGTCTTAAGGGGGTCACCACTGATTTCTCAAGTTCCTCGCGTAACAAACAAGAACTTTGGGGATTAAAGAATTTGAATATCTTGAACAAAATTTATTCCACGGCATTGATTGTCGGCAGCTAGGCAGGTATTAGAGGTGGTTTTGGGCTCCTAAGTTAGAAGGATCCTATGTCCCATGTCCAAAATTATGTTCCCCCACATCAATAGCTAGACTTGGAGAAGGAAAAACTAAAAAGCGAGTAAATCATTGAAGACTTAACAAAGATTGGAGCACTTATAACCAGAGTACTGCAGCCACGAAACAGCAATAAAACCAAACAATTCCAAGATGAAACAATCAGAAAATAATTTTTATTAATTTGGAAGCAAAAAAATAAAAGATGAAAAACATCAAAGTATAATATGACCACTTAAATATATAACATATGTAAACACATCTAAACTTTCCGACCTCAAGTTCCTCCAACTTGCAACATTCTTCTGGACTCCTCTTCCTCTTGCTTCACAAATCGAAAAAACAAATTACTCTCGCCGCAGAATACTAATCACAATCCAAATTACATTTTTTTGGCTCTATAACAAGAAAAATTAGTGAACCATGATTGTATCAAGTAAAGAGAACGCGATAAAGATGTCAACCAAATATAGCATAAAAGGTAACTGGAAAGAAAGTAGCCCATTTAGGTAATTTCATATCAAAAGAGGGACTTTCCATTCTTTCATTCTCACAACTTATACCCACCCATCATAGAACACAAAGAACTCTACAAAAGGCTCCAAAAAACTAATGTAGAATTCTTGAAAGCCAGAAATAAAAAATTACTGGTTGAAAACCAGGCTAAGGAACAATTGATTTCCTCCTTCATTCAACACCTGAAGCATTTTATATCTTTCGCAATCAAACAGAAAAAGAAACTATGAATCTCAGGCATAAACTATAGACCAAATTTCAGAGGAAAGATTAAAAAATGAGGAAACTTACCAAACTAACGAAGGAAGAGAAACCACACAGATGCACTTTTGAATCCTTCCAATCTGCCTTTTATCCCCATCCGTACCAACAGTGCAATGACCATGAGAGGACATAATAAGCACAGTGAACCCTCAGATCACCTTTTTCCGAAAGGGAGAAAATTGACGGAGATCCCTGGAAATGGGGTAAGTAGTACTACATACAACATAGGAGAGAGAGAAGGAGTTGAAACAAAAAAAAGAAGTGCAGGTAGGTGGAAGGAAATTTCCCTTCCCAACCAAGCCCTTTAGCTACAAATGGATGACAACTCTGAAATGACTAAACTGACCTCAGGAATAAAACACGAAAGGACGAAGGGCATCTTCATCCACAAATGTCAGAAAATGGCAAGCGACGTTCGTTCTTATAAATAAAGGTTTATGAGATGCTGCACAATGGCATACATTCAGTTCATTAATTTTCCAAACAATACAGCAAGTTCTCGTACAAATATCATTCATTCATTCCAATCCTTGATCCCATAGCCGCTAGGACTTTTTCCAAAGTAGGGAGAAAACAAAAATCAAACGGAACAATGAAGATACTACGTCCCCGTGACAGCTGTATTAAATTCAAGAAATCTAAAGTGCAGAAAAGAGAAACACAAGCACATTTGCAATATCTTTTTAACACATGGAACCAATGTCGCCAACCTCAAACATACCTGGAACCACTTACCAGCCACCAGTAAGTATTGTTTTCTGAGCCAAGATGATTTCAATTGAAGAGCAAGCGCAATAGGAAAAGATCTCTTTCAAGCAACCACTGTCTTAGCAACAAGAAGTAATTGAAAGTGAGGCAACTCAATTAAGTACAGGTTCTCCATCCGGAAATAACTTTCAGTTACAAAACAGTGAAGCATAAATTGCCTAATATGAAGTACATAGCACAAAATGCCCCAACAGATTGGGCGATGGAGAATGTTGAGGTGGATGTGCTGAGCTAGATTGGGGGAGATTATGGATCAAATGAAAATTGGGGTACAAGTACAGAGCAAACAGGGGGGGTGAAGAATCACTCACATAAGGGTAACTAACATAAGCAGGACATTCCACCTTTTAGTAATTATAATTGGATTGGTAACGGATACAACAACAGGTCCCCATGCCTGTGATCGATTTCCTCACCGATAACTATTCAAGAAGAAAGATAAAGTTGTCCTAGTTGATGGTTTGAAATTAAGGATTCCCACGTCGATAGGGCTACAAACGAGCCGAGCCAAGCCTTAACATGTTCAAGCTCGGCTCAGTAATTTTTAGGGAGGCTTGATAGGGTCACAAATGTTCACATTAGTGCCCCTGCTTGATAGGGTCACAAATGTTCACATTAGTGCCCCTTAATTATCCTTGCTAAGTCCATTTATTTTATTATACTTGGTGTTTAAAGCTTTGTTTGCATGTAGTAGGTTTTTGGCTCTTTGATATCGAAAAGGCAAAAAACTTGCATTTTACTCGGTGTCGAAGCGAAACCCGTATTAAATCAAGTGGTGCAATCGGAGCTGATACGGAGAATCAATACTAAATGCTATTCCCATGAGATCCTGCCAAGGTTTCCTTATTGAATTATGCCTACCAAAGAGGATTTGATTTTGGCAAGAAAATGAATTTTACCTTCCAAGAATCTTCAGCAAATATCTTTATATAATGTTTAACGGAACTTTCCAAAGAGGCTCAAGGTTTAACGAGAGGAAATCAAGGACATGTCGTGCCTTCCTATAAGAGAAGATTTTTGTGCATATAAGTTTGGAAAGAGGAAATCAAGGACATGCAGGAGGGGATTTTCGGACGATGCATAACAAAGAAGGAAGGGGGACTTCGAAGCACACAGCTGCTGGGTTGTGGCAGTAGACAATGGTTGCCTAAACACCCTCTCCTAGGGCGTAGATGAAGCTCGAACTCCTAGTAACATTATTTATGTTTTGGTTCAGTGTTTTATTATTTGAATCGTGGTTGTATGACTTGAAGATTTATTTATAACATTAATTTTTCCCATCAAATCTTGTGTATGATTTTCTAGATATTATGCACATTCATACAATGGTTCTTAATTGTTTGTGATAACCGAGTAAGATGGGTTATGCTCCGTAAGATGCGTCGTGCTATTAGACGAGCCGTGCCATTGAGACACGGGTCGTACTAGTAAGACGGTTCGTGCTAGGAAGCGATACCCCATGCTATTTGGTGATTCATGAAAATCTTTTGGCGATTAACCTTTATCATCGCATAGGAATTGTTACAACGTGTCAAGTGGATTCGAAACCCTAGGCCTTTCTCCCATAAACTCTCTTCACTTTTAATTGCTATATTTTAATTAGCTTTCATAATTTTAGGAAACCAAACCAAAATCTCTTTTTCTCGAGTTAGTTTAGAAATTGATTGAAACAGTTGCAACTTAGCCTTTTAATCCCTGAGGACGATACTCGGAATATTTTCCACTATTCTTTGAGTAGTAGTAATTGTTTTGTTTTATTAATTATTTTTCATACAGAAACGACACTACCAAGGCTCGAGCTCGAATCAAGCTGGAAAATCTTGGTCGAGCTCGGCTCGTCAAGGATTTGCAAAGCTCGCGCTCGGCTTGTCTGAACTCGGTAATGTATGAACGAGCTAGCTCGGCTCGAGCTCGTTAAACATTCGGAAAACAAATTATCCAGGTTTTACATCACAAAAAAAAAGGAAAAAAAAAGCACCCAATACCTGGCAATACTCCTGAAAGTGAGAACCACCATGCATCACTTGGAAAAACTCTAGTCAGAGAGAGTGAGAGAATGGATAGCAACAGGAAGACAGACCAAATAGGAAAGCCTCAACAGCGACCTCTTGCACCACGTCATCCTTCGCTTAGAACCACTCTTCTTACTATCCACCATCGAATTTCATGTTGCGACCATGGGGGGCCTGTGCTTCAACCGTTTCTTGACCAAAGGCGGCGAGAAAACCATAGACTTCGGTGGGCTCAAGGGCGGTGACAGGAGTCGACTATTGTTTCCTACCGAGGCAAAGGGATTTGTAGGAAAGGTTGGATTGATGAAGTTGATTAGAGCTGTGATGGATGTGTATTTGTGTGATGATTATGGTCGTGTCAGTGATCGGGATAGGGACAGGAGCGATGGTAGGTGTGGACTGCTGTTTGAGATGTTGATAGGAATACTGGAGGAGAAAGGTGGAAAATTCCATGAGCCCTTAGGATCTTATCAGCATGGAACTTCACTTGCAACATTCTGAGCAATGACCGAGTCCATGAGAAATTAACGGTGTTATACCCACCCTAAAGAGCACAATACAAGTCCTGCAAAATTCAACTCATAAGTTGACTAGTGTTCTTTTGCACTACCTGTTTGATTGATCAACCCATAAAACAAGAACAAGAAATCTGCACGCAGTTTAGTGATTCTAAACTCATGGGCTGGGGCCATTATCTATTTATTTCATGCTCATGATTTGCACCTTTGACACACTGTGGTTATACCAAACGTTTTCAGTACTCATTCCAATTTGACAAACAATGTCTAAATTTGTTCAAACATTCATGCATAAGCAGAACACATTAATTGGAAATGCTAGGGTTTCCTATAAGTTGCACACGAATAAACATGCCAAAAAATGCAGAGACAACCACAGGGGAAGAGAGTGGCTAAATCTTTGTCACGTTTGCTGGACATGGGTCATGGGACTTTTGTCAGACCTCCTAACCTTCCCGAATTTTTAATGATGACTTTATCATCCAAGCGGATGTTCTTTGTACTAAAACATGTAACACATGCATGGGAAAGCACATCTATACAACTCATGCACATTCAAATTTATCACAGAACAGTAATTACTCCCTTCGGCCCATAAAGATTGTCCATTTTCACTATTCACTCCTTCCAAAAAAAAAAATCTTTATTTTGTACTCCCTCCGTCCCAAAATGCTTGTGCGGTTCGCAAAACGAGAACTTGAAAATAATAAAAAAATTCAAGAGCAAATTCAAACTTCTATCATAAATTGAAGAAACTTGTTGATATCCAGTAAATTGGTGAAATTTTATGAAATTCTCTTGAAAAAATGTGTTATTTGGAACAGAGGTAGTAATTCATAATAGTTTTTCTATCTCAAATATTTCGTTTAACAAAAGTGAGATCTATCAAACAAGATCCATACTACATATACAAAATAGTTAAAAGTATAATTGATAATTTGATGAAAAGTGTGCACAATGAAAATGGACATTCTTTATGGACGGAGGGAGTATTTGCTTCTATGACGGTACCCTTTCAACCAAAGAAAATAATAATAATAACACTTCTCACTTGGGATGACCTAATAAACCACATACGGAAAGTTGGTAAGAGAGACAATGAGGACTGGCCTAATAATAAACTACATGTGGAAAGCTGGTAAGGGAGGTAATGACTATCCCTCATATATTTTGATCCCTAAGGAGAATCTTCAAATATTTTGACTGACACAAGTATGGTAATATTTTTTCCTCTCTCAGAGCTATTAAAACCTGGATAGTTCTGGCCTTTGAGTCTGACAGATTTGGAAGATCAAATTTTGGTCAATCCATGACATTCATGCCAATTTGATTTGAAAATTACCATCCATTTCTTTTAACAGCTTAGTGCATCTATTAGAGGAATGAGAATCTGTCAAGATTACAAAGTCACTAGCATTACGACTTCAAATCCTAATTTAGTACAAAGGCAGAAGATCACAATTGGGCTAAGGACCTAATACAACAGCTAAAACTATTGCACGTGGGCTTAGATATGTGTCTCAGGTGAAGGAATGTGTCTAAATCAACGCTCAAGCCTGATGACATGGCTAGACTTCATACTTCTTAGCAACATATATTAGTTTCAGGAGTAAATGGTGTTTACAAACTAAACATAGAGTGCTTACGAAAAGAAGTGGGAGTCTTAGGCATCATTATGATGAGAATTTGACTATTTAGGCCTACTTAAAGGGCATGTGTCCAATTAGACAAGCTGAATGCATCTCTAATGTCCTTACTCGATCCTTGAGATGTCAACATTGGTGCTCCACAAATTTAGATAGTCTATGTAGCATGGCTAGTAGGGAGTGTCAGTCCAATGGACAAAAAGTAATAGAGTACTGGAGATGCATTATCTTAGATATCTAGGAAAACTAAGAAACATTTAACTTTAGAAGAAAGTGGATGAGTTTGCGGTGGAATAAGAAAATTCGAGTGGAAAATTCATACATCGAGTTCACCAGAGCATTTGGAAATGAAACATATAACTAAAACATACCTTCTTTGATGATCAGCCTCAACTTCCAGAAATACAGAGCAAGCATATCTGTTTTCATGAACATTCCAGCAGCAGCAGGAAGGGAAGAAGAACTAAAGGTAAGAGCAGTACCAAAGGATGAATGGTGATGAGACAGATATGGGTCCCGAGGGGTCTCTTAATGCACATTTGTCCTCTTGGAACCAGCCTTCTTTATATCAAACATCGCTTAATTCTGCCGATCTTGGAGACATGCATATTACGAACTTGCTTGAAAGCAACCAAACGGTCCAAACCTACACAAAAAACAACTAATTAAGATCAAAAAGTTAATAGAACACTGATCAACATTTGGTTACAAGTTATCTAATACTTCTGCGATGATGTGACGTTGCAAAAGTTACTTATGTCATCAATACCGTAAAATACCACTTGGACCTGACTGGCAAGTAAATTTATCATATGCTTTGTGGGAGAATCCGAATATGATCCCTGTGAAAATCATACGCACATGAGAATACATAATCGTTATTTGGGAATTTCTCCTTGCCTCTTCCTGTGCCATGAGGTATCATATTCATGTATCCATGTTGGAATGCTCCATATCCGTTTTTATGAGTAATATATTGGTTTCTTTCTTTACTTAAAGCTTTTTACTTGCCTAAAAAGGTTCCCTGCATTTATGTAAGTATATCAAAATGGAATTAGGTTGGATTTTCCAAGATCCACCAATGAAGTTATGAAATTCTTTGCTCATGTCGTATTGGTTCTTCCAACCTATTTACTTCAGGATGTAAAAAATGGGTGATCACTTAACATACATGAGGGACTTTTACACATAGCAACTTAAGCTATTAGGCGGAAAGGTCCCTCGTGTATTCAATAATAACCTTTTGTCTTTGATCTAATATTCCTACATGGTATCAGAGCGGTGCCCATCATGACACATGTTTAAAGATAAAACAATCCTCACTACGCCATGACAAACCCAACAAAAAGGTTGCACAATGATGGACTCAAACAAAAATGACACGTGACATACCTCAAAAGCTGCTGCATTTGAAGGGACGTTAAATAACATCAGTCCCATGTTACTTGGATATGTAATGGGTAATCGCTTATTTTACATGAGAGACCTCGCAACCTAATAGCTTAAGTAGTTGTGTTGGATCCAAATTTTCTACAAAACAAAATTCTCGCCCTAACATAATATTCCATCTTTAATAAATGACTTTTTAAAAGTCCAACGATTCAAGTGAGAAGTTTTTTTTTTAAAAAAGTTTCTCTACGAGCCTCCTATTTTCAAAATCCATAATTGTGATAGCTTATGATACATAATTAGCACTTACAAATTAGGACACATGAAATCAATGCACCACCAAAAATACCTAAGATACATTAATGCAACGCATGACTAGCCTATCCACTATGCAAAATACTCGATGTGGGACTCAATACACTGGTGTGGGACTCAATACCAGATGTGACTAGGGATGGTTCTTAAATCTCCCCTCTTGTCCTTGAATGAACCAGATCCAATCAAAGTACCATGATCACCGATGGTCAACCAGGGAATAGAGGGACTCTGCACTATAGTAACCTGAAGGGCTTGTTGGCTCTGAATCCATAAGTAACATCAACATGAACTCACCTTAAACTGCTAAGGTGATGTAATTCGTTTCAGTTCATTGCTCCTCTTTATATACTAGATGCCTCGTGCAAACATCCAACGTGGTACTCAACAAAAAAAATGTGGGTTGAGGTCGTTACATTTGTTGGCGTAAATCAAGGTTTTAAATAAAGACCGTTACGTAACGGGATTTCGGGCATCCGATTTTGTTATTTCGTCTTGTATCGGCAAATACGATCTGATATCGGCCGATGTATGGCCATATCACCGATACCGTTATTTAGACTTGTATCAGCCAATAAGATTCGATATCGGCCAATATATGGCCGCATCTCCGATACCGTAATGTTTCCCAATACCGAGATTTAAAACCCTAATGCAAATCCTTTATTTTGTGCACCAATGCAGATTGGTAATGATATGCTTTATGTATATCCTTAGTACAGACACTTAACAAGGAGAGTACTTTTTGGCCACCTCAACTTTGGCTGCCAGATGTGGTCTCTGTCATTGGACTCAAGCTGATATGTTTTAGTTCATTCATATCAGCTATGCGTGTGCATGTGTGTGCCCCCACGTGTGCTTATTTGTGTCTTGTGAGACACCGCTTAAAAGGAGAGAGCATTTCATTCAGTCAGATTGTCCTCAGGTTCTAAATTCACACTATTTTTAATCTAAATCTTCATCAACACATTTGTTCACTTTTTAATCTTGCAAAACATCCCAAATGTGTTTCAAATATATTCCAAGAACAGATACAAGTTCCCAATGTGTGCAAGAAGTACGTGTGGCCTATGTATGTATGGATACTCGTGTCGGAAGCGTTGTACTAGTATAGGATATCACATGTGTAGGCTGCGTTTTAATGGACATTCAACCAGCTAGCCCGGTAATTCAAGTTCAGCATATTGTAGCTACATAGTACCAAGTCCAAGGACTAAAGGAAATAGGGCGACCTCTGGAGCAAAGGATCTCACGGCTGAAGGGCAACCCTGGCTAAAGGACAATTGAAACCCACTCCCCAGGTCGGCAGTGTTCTAAAAGAAGGTCTGGAAGGCTGAGTACTCGCCGCCTAGGCGCTAGAACGGCCCTCACCGACTAGCCCGACTAGGCACCAAGTACTTGGCCCCGGAAGCTAGAAGGTGCCCGGCTGTCCTGGGAGCGGCTAGCGAGTTTTAGAACCTTGCAGGTCGGCAGCTTACACTTGGGTAAGAGGCAGGGTCCAATTTGCTCGGGACCAAAGGAGGGCTCTGGAATGGAGGCTTGAGCTCAAGGGATCATCTAAAGGCCCAAGCCCCTTCCAAGAGTTCGGCCTTCAGACCAGTCTTAAAGAAAGAAGCAGATTTGTTGATGGAAGGTAAACCTTCTTCGAGATCTGCATCATACCTAGCCGCTAAAACCTCAACTGAGATGTCACAATCCTAACCTACAACCTAATACTCATATGGCCTCTGAGGTCGAGTGATGCAAAGCCCCACATATCACCGACCTCTGATTAGTAAACCTTCATGCCTAATGCCTAGACCTCACATGGCTGCTCTCATCAGCAGGATTTAGCCCCCAGCAACCTTTAACCTATGATACTCGGCCATCATAGGTCTAGTCCCTCAGCTCAAGGTGCGGACCCTCATCCCAGGGACCACTGGAAGGTTGCCATGTGTCCTTCAATCAGACGACCTTCATGGATATTTCCCTCTTATATGGATCAACATTTAGCCAACCATAAAGTGGTGGTTCATATCTTACCATCTCACCTACCCTATCACTTAGCATTTAAAAAGGATCCTTGGTTCCCTCTTAACTACTACCACAATCTCGCTCTCCAAAGTCTGCCTTGGTCTCTCTCCTCTTCCGCCTTCGGCAGCATAAGCCTTCAACATCTCTTTGGTCATCCCAAATCACCTCCAAGGCCCCTCAAGCCTTCGGTTTAGCTCACACATATAACCAAGAACAAATTTTTGAAATGCTTTATAGCACTTGTAGTCCTATAGACCCTCGTTTTCACCAAGTATGATCATCTAAACAAAAGGGATTAGAAAATGTGTACAAAAGTAGAAGGGGTACCAACCAAGGCATCTTAAAAATGATCTAGAAAAACAAGTCTAAATATAGCCAACGACCCATGTAACACCATCTTATCCTAGAAAACAAAAGAGAAAAACTAAGGACAAAGAAACATACTTGTAGATAGGAATTAGCCGAATCCAACACAGACAATATCATATTACATGTTTAAAAATTTGTGACACTGGCCCACAGTTGTCTATTTATCCTTGTACCTACGTCATAGACTTAGCTCGAGATGGTAAGAGCAAGAGTCATTCAAGTAAAGATCCGTTCATTTGAAGTCAAAACATTTACGATTATGTGCTATAATAAACACTCCATAGCTTAGTTGCCTTTTGTTCTTAATAGGCCAAATGCATGATATCTAAATAATTGTGCCAACGCAGCTAATCCAAAGAGTAAAAAGCAGGAACATGATCAAGGAAATGGAACACGATAGAAGAGTTCGCTCCACCGCATAAGATCCTCGAAGCTACCTTTCTTTGATCTACCAGAAACAGAAGCAATTTTAATGGATCTGAAAATTTAACAATTTTAATGGATTTGAAAATCTAGTGTCAGAGGTGATTTACAAGTAAGACATCAAACATGAAACAAAGCCACAGGAGCAATTACAACCAGGCTTAACCACTGCCACACATGACATAATCCAACGAGGGGCTATTGATGTAAAATAAAGCACTGGAATCTGAAACTATAAGAGAGAAACCCCAAAAGTTTAGGTTTTCTTCAGTAGGCAACACTATTGTAGAAGGCAAATTAAGAAGGTTTCCCTAACAATAACGAAGACAAAACACAAGAAATTCACACAAAAGAAACAAAAAATGTCACAAGCACAAAGGGAGTTTCCGATACAGGAATCGTACGAGGCTGCAACAAGCATACCTCTACCATACGCATGAATCTATGGCTTACCATGTCGAATCCTTCATAAGATTGAGTGCTCAATTACTCCTCTGCCAAAGTATATTCAGTAGATTCTTCAGGTTATGCGGTTCTGCATCTCCAACAAGGGACCATTTAATAACACCTTCAACTTCATTCTTCTTTATCTCACATGACACCAAGAAATCTGATTCATTACCTTCCAAGGCAAGGCAATGCCAGATCTCTACTTTCTGTAGTTTCTTACATTTTGATAGGATATTCTTCAAAGCAACTTTTCCTACGTGAATTCTTTCCAATCTCAATAGTTTCACCCTCTTTAGATTCTGAGCAATTTCAGGAGACAATTGCAGATTTAAGAAGCAGCCAGACAAGATTAGAACTTCTAACTTCTTGCAGCATATGCCTGCAGCTTCAATTATACGATAAGTGTCATAATTTTGCGCAAATGGACCAATAAATGGACCAATTGACATCTTCTCTATCTCATTCCAGTAGCGGATAGCCCTTGAAAATCCTTTATGTGTGATTCCTCTCCGGCAAGGTAGGGAGAGTTCTCTAAGCTCTGGTGACCTACAAAATGTGTCAGGGATCGACCAGAATTCATTTGAATCATAGCGGAAAAATTATCTAACACCATTACAAATAAATTAGCTTTCATTACGGACAGTCTAACTCCATCAAAAATTGCCCAGCCAAAGATCAGAAATATCTAGAAAACCAATTCAGAGAAGAGAATATTTCTTATCTAACTCTGGGGCCCTTACCTGGGGACATGGGAAAGAGAATTCTTCTGTTTTATCTTCAAGAGACAAAAGGAAAACAAAGAAGTTCTTGCCAATATTCTTAATTTCAATTGTTTCATTGTCTCCAAGTGATACTAAGTTGCATAACATATAATTAGTATACTCCATAAAATACAACTGCCTTTCCTAATTAACTGGATGGTTGGAGGTAAACAGATTCCAAACGCTCTGTTTGTCGAAACATTATATCATATGCTAACTTATCCAATGAGAGTAATGTATGCCTTCATATAGATGGAGAAAACTATCGCAAGAAAGCTATCCACTAACTAAATACCTGCCAGTGTTAACTTTTGCACTCTGCCCTTTGCACCATACATATATCACACCCAAAGCAAATATACTGTCAAACCCAAAGCTCTGAAATTATTCATCCATTCTTCTATTTGCATCCACCAGAAACAAAGCATGTTATAGGTTTTTAGATCCTCTCTTTGTCTTCTTTGTAGGTATCGGAGCTCTATTCTACACTCAAGATTTTTTACTCTACAAGCTCCTAGTACATTACCCATCTTTTCCCATGCTTTGAGTATTAGCATGAGTTGAAATTCAAGACTCGTTTTGGCATGACAATCATTGGTGACTTCTGTTGGTTTCAACATCCAGGTGTTAGTTTTCCTTATATTTTCGAAAGAAAGAAAAAAAAAAAAAAGAAGTGAGTGTAGGAGGCGAGATGTTTGAAATTTTTTCTGTCTTGTAAATTGTAACGAGGTACAGAACTCGAATGTTATGTTTTCTTAAACTTTGGATAATTTCCAGTCTTTGGGGTCCTTCAAGAAAGATGTAAGTACTAGCTTTTCTAACATGTCCTTTAGGCTTCATGTCATTGGTTTACAAACTAGGAGTTAGATGGAATAAAGGTTCTCCATTATTTGGATACAGAAACATAAACTATAAAGTTGTTTTGGTCAGTTTTCAAGTTAACATTTTCTTTGTTTGATAAACAAGGGTTAGTCTTGCAACTATGCATATTTGTTTCAGTTAGAGTGGAGATGGTATTATACCGCCTTCATGTTAACAAGTTTCTAGATTACTCATTGTTCAAGGAAATTTATTTTGCCATATGCCCATTGGGAAATTCCATTATGGAGCAAATGCTACAATAGAAAGTCGCAAATGCTACAATAGAAAGTCTAAAGACCCATAGGTTTACAAGTCATAGGCGCAATGATACACCAATATACTCCCAAAAGTTAAAGAACAAGTAACTTCATTCCGCTATCTTGTACTATTTTGCAACTCTATTCTTAGGTGAAACTCTTCCTTATGACGGAGCGAAATTGCAATAAAAGGATCCATTGAGCCGACCCCAATAGAACAAGAACTACAAGAACTAAATGCTTACTTTGGTTGGTTTTACCCTATATGGAATGCAAGGGATTCTAAGAGCAAGTTTAGAACATTATCTTCTTCGTCTCCAAAGTAATGTGGAAGATTTAATCACCACAAACCAACCCTGTGTCAGTAAAAAGCTCTAACTTCACAACCTTAACCTAATTTCTTTCCTTAAGCCTAAACATAGAATCCAAACAATTTATGTCAATGCTTAATGAACATCACAATTTTTTTCCCAAATTTTCCTTCTCCTTCTTACATACATTTTTTTTTCTTTTATTTATCTCCATTTACAAAAAGGTAAACGAGCATGTAATCAACTCAATCCCCATGTGGAAAGTTCTTGGGTAGCAACTCAACCCCAAAAGCTAGCTATTGAAGTAGGAGTGCCCAACGCTTATATACTTCAAATTAATTTGGTAACCAGGCGATGTGGGACTTCGCTTCAAACCCACCCTCACACGCAGTGTGCTCACTCGACAGCACCTGCCGCGTGCAGGCCAGAGACACGCAACCTACCCATCTCTAGTTTCTAGCTCCGAGACCATGTAAACTTTGCTAAGGGGAGAAACACGTTTATTTCATAACAATGATGAGATTACAGTGAGTAAAATAAGGTCAAATAGAAAAAGCCTAAGAAACTCTAATGAGCACTATGACTAAACCACCCTTAGGAATAAATAACAAAAATGCAAGACTAAATATATAATCACAGAAACACCCGCACACAACAAAGATTTGGTCCCATTTATTGTATTTTCATCAGATTAAACACCCTACCCCAATCAGTGCCATTACATGACAAAAATTTCACAATGTTTTCAAAAATTCTGTTTCCCTTGGTTGCTTTTCACTCAGAAATGAGCAAACTTTTGTCAGAACTCCAAAAGAAGGGTTACAAAATTTTCAATGATGAATATCTTGTGCTCTCTCATTATAGTTGGTGGAAAGGCAAAAGGTCTGATAACTAGAAAGTCACAAAAACGAATAATTAGATGCATGTTCTCTCAACCATTTGAGAAGCCACGATTTGCAACCTAGACCGTCATACTTTAATCCAGAACGTTCCAGAACTCTAAAATTCACCCAAAGACCCTTTCTACAGTTGATCGAATTCAAACGGGTTTCAACCAAATTTCAACATGTTTTTACCGAACCTTTTGAGCAAATATAGTAAACAGACACTTAGACAGGCCTCTAAGTCTAGATCTAGGGCTTCAAACTTTTGGTTCGATGCAACTTTTGTACATCTCTCATTTTCAACCAAATCTACAGAAAGTGGGCCAACTTAAACCCATGTCCTTACAATCAGATAGCGACCTAAGGAATGATTGGTTTGTTGGAAGAGTTTTGCAGTGAATGGAATGCTCATTCCTAGACTCCCCAAGTGGCATTGATAATTCCGCAAGTAACGCACATTCTGTCGTTATTAAATGAATCAAGTGTCTTAGCATTCCACGAGAATGACCATTACATTCCAGCTTCATTCCAGTGTATGGTGTACCAAACACTGCCTATAAAGAGAGTAATCATTCATTGTATCCCGGGAATTATATTCACTTGCTATTCAAAGCCAAACCAATCATGTACTAACAGATCTATCAGGTGGGACGTCAGCAATCACCTTTGATAAAGATGATTGGTGTTCCCTTGATTGAAACAAATGGTGTTCGTGTTAGAAACTAAAGAGTTGACTGAGTGATGGCTCATTAGAACAAGTCCACCTGACCTGAAAGAATCAAAACGACATTGCTAAAGCCATTTTTCTAAGATTGGTACAGAGTCAAAAAGGAAAAAAAAAAAATTGTTGTGCTGCACCGGTTCAATGCCATTTGGGCACAATCTCAAATTCAAACCAATGGATTAAACTCGTCTCATTTTTCAATAAAAATCAAACTGCTGGGATAAAGTGGGAGAAATGACAATTAATGTCATTTTCTATACCCAATGAGGCATTTCTATTTTTAGCATCAACAAATGACAATGGGTGGACTTACACTTTGCCAAAAAAAATATATATGCCAAGTTATAACAATAGCAATACAAATGACTATGGGGTGGACTTAAGGAGCATTGCCTACATCTACATGGTCATTATTTTTAGCAAACAGAAATAAGGCTTGACCTACACGAAACACATGGTATGAGGGCAAAACTGTTTTGGGTACTGAAGGGTGGGCACCGATTGAGGGCTCACCTCGGGTCTCACAAATAATTCAAGACATTTGTTTTGTTCACAATAACTTTTTCAATGTGCGTTCATTGGGATATCAATAAGTGCTTGATCGATTCATTCAATACTAGGTTTAGAATTTTTTCGTACGAACGTAATTGTAAATAACTTTCCCGATTAAGGATAAGAACGATGTACCTTTGTGCAACATAGATAAGGTGAGCATCAACGAACTCAAGAAACCGAAAAGATAACACCATCTTCCTAAACGTCGTAACCCTGACGCCACCACCACCTCCATCCCGATCGCCAACACGACCATAATCATCACATGAATACACATCCATCACAGCCCGAATCAACTTCATCAATCCAACCTTTCCTACATATCCATTTGCCTCGGTAGGAAACACTTGTCGACTCCAATCACCGCCCCTGAGCCCACCCAAATCTAGGGTTTTCTCGCCGTCTTTGGTCAGGAAACGGCTGAAGCACAAGCGCCCCCATGGTCGGCACACGAAAGCGACGGTGGATAGTAAGAATAGTGGTTCTAAGCGAAGGAAGATGTGCAACAAGAGGTCGTTGTTGAGGCTTTCCCAATTGGTCGTCTTCCTCTTGCTATGCATTCTCTCTCTCTCTCTCTCTCTCTCTCTCTCTCTCTCTCTCTCTCTCTCTCTCTCTCTCTCTAAGTGAGAAGTGGTGTTGGTGATTGTAGTTTCGAGGTGATGAATGGTTGTCACTCTCAAGAGTAATTAATTTTGGGGGAATTTGCACTCACACCCTCTATGTACTTTGTCCGATTTGCAGTCACCCCATGAACTTCTTTTTTGCCCCCCCCCCCCCCCCCCCCCGGCAGGTACTTTCGATTAAAGTGAAACGACTAAACCAAAATGACTGGAGTTTTTCTAGGTGATGTACAGTAACGTAGATGGCATGAGGTTTCCCCCCAAAACGATTTCCATATATAATGCCTAAACCAACTCTTTTGGAGGGAAAACTCCTGTCGTTCACTTTACCATCACTTTAGTCGAAACTAAAAAGGGTTCAGTGCCCAAAATGAAGTTCAGGGGTGTCTTGGCAAATCAAGAAAATTACAAGGGGTATAAGTGCAAATTCCCCTTAATTTTTTTGGAAAAGTTTGCAGATTCTCATATTTGTCAAATCTATCTGGATTTGCCGCTTTCGTTTCAATACCTTTAGTCCTAGTCAATATGTCATTGAATACCTATACTTGTCAAATCTATCTGGATTTGCTATGTCATTGAATACCTATTTGTGGAATCTATCTGGATTTGCTATATCATTGAATACCTATATTTATGGAATCTATCTGGATTTGCTGTCATTGAATAGGATTTCCATATATATTACTCCATAAAAAGGCAATTGAAAATATGGAAATGATTTTCACACCTCAATACACTTTAAAACTCGTCTTTTTGGCCTATTTTGGTCTAATAATTAAGAGTTGGATTATTTGTTTGTCCATATTCAAATATTTTCGCATTGTTAGGTTTGAGTCGATTTTTGTGAATTATTGATTTGGCTCAACAAGAGGAATCTAAAAAGTAAAAAAATTATGATCAAAATCTTCAAAAAAAAAAATTACTAAAGACAAAAACAACCCAAAAGACGAGAAAAATATTAAAAAAAAATTATGATCAAAATCTTTAAAAAGTTCACTAAAGACGAAAATAATCCAAGTCTCATCGAGATGAACCAATAATGCAAAAAAAAGTCTATGCAAACCTAACAAATGCAAATTTTTTTAATAAAGACAAAAAAAGAAGTCCAAATGGATTATTTTGGCCTAAACATCGCTTAGTGTTTAAATTAAACATAACAAAATCTCGAAACACACTAAAAATAAATTGTGTAGCCATTTATGAAAAAGTGAGGTGCAAAAATTATTTATGTTGATACTAATTTAATAACAAGGTAAATTTTTAGTGACCTCTCTTGAAGTTCCAAACTACATTGTTCTTCCTTATGTTAAGAATGCAAATCCCCCCATTTGTTATTTGTTTGCCAAATGGAGCTAATTGGAGTGCAAAAATGATCAAGATACCCTTAAATGAAAAGCATAATCATTTTGAAAGAAATTTTGAACCAAAGCACAAAATGAGAGAACTCGAATTGCACAAGCTTGTTTTTCAACTACCGCCATGGTCTTTCAACATGGAAGCAATTGTCCCTAGCTCTACCTTAAACAATTTATGTATGCATGCCCTAAAGGATTCAATTTTTATCTTTTTAATCTTATGCTCAAATCAATTGGCCATATTTTTTGCAGAACTATAAATTTGATTAAACAATAGGTAATTTAAAATATATAGATATAGGAGGATGATCTAATGAGGACTCCCTCATTAAAATTCCGTGAGGACCTTATGGATCGGGGTCAAATCTCAACGATCCGAACCGTTCAATGTGTTTAAAACGTGTTTTTAAGGGTCACGGCGAGGAATCACAAATATATATATATATACACACACACACACACATACGCCACGGATCCTATCAAGGATCCCGGATTGGAGGTTTTTCGGTGTTTTGATGCTTTTAAAAATTGTTTTTGGAAAATCCGAACCGTCCAATGTCTTCAAAAGGTGTTTTCAAGGCTCCCCGCAAGAAATCATCAAAAAAAATACCGGGAAGGGCTTGATCCAAACAGTTTTTCGCAAAACTGTTTTGCGAAAAACTGTTTGGATCAAGCCCTTCCCGGTATTTTTTTTGGACGATTTCTCACGGGGACCCTTGAAAACACCTTTTGAAGACATTGGACGGTATTAAGGACTCCCTCACGGATCTCCTCCGTGAGGACCACCCCTTTTCTGATTTTCCGGACCAAATTTCGACGATCCGAACCACTCAATGTGTTTAAAACATGTTTTCCATGGCCAATGCGAAGAATCACAAAAAAAAATACCATAAAGGGCTTCATCCGAGAAGTTTTTCATAATAACCGTACATATATAGTTTATCGAAAAAAGCTCGAATGAAGCCCTTCCGGATATTTTTTTTGGACAAATCCTCGCGGTGACCCTTAAAAACACGTTTTAAACACATTGAGCGGTTCGGATCGTTGAGATTCGACCCTGATCCATGAGGTCCGCAAATTGGGAGTTTGAGGGAGTCCTTAGTAGAACGGGATTGATTATATATATATATATATCCGGAAGTGCTTCATTCAAGCATTTTTCGATAAACTATATATGTACGGTTATTATAAAAAAAGATGAAGCCCTTTCGGGTTTTTTTTTTTGGCAATGCGGATCGTCGAAAGTTGGTCCGGAAAATCAATAAAGGGATGGTCCTCATGGAGGAGATCCATGAGAGAGTCCTTAGGAGATCATGATTGCATATATATATATATATACGTATGTGTGTGTGTGTGTGTGTGGAATTAAAGAAGCAAAAAGGGAATTCTTTTGCAGTTTGAAAGCTTATACAACATGACATCTTCATAATCATCAACTTTTGTTAAAGCATGCTAGTGTCACGCTTCGTACTTCGCACGAAATCGCGTTGTGACATCTCCTATTCCCATATCACACAGTTAAGTAAGTGTGGGTCAGTACATAAGGTTTGGCCCACCAGCTACTGCTACCTCAAGGTTAACCTTTTAAGCCACGTGGTTAGGCTAAGAGTTAGCAAGTCAGCTGGGGCGGGTCATTACAAGCAGTATCAGAGCACAACCCCGGTCTACATGGTGGGGGCCACCTCTAGAATCTATATGAGTCGCCTCTTGAATCCTGGAGTAGGAGCAAATTGCTATACAAAACTAAGTGTCACACCATGGCCACCGGGAAAAGGTTGATGGGCCAATGCAACGAGGACGTTGCATCACAAAGTGGGGAGATTGTAACATCCCCTAGTCCCACATTGCCTAGTTAAGGAAGTGTGGGTCAACACATAAGATTTGGCCGACCAGCTTCTACTAATTCGAGGTTAACCTTTTGAGTCACGTGGTCAGCTAGAGCTAGTCGTTACACGCGTGCTTAGTGTTATTGACGGTATTCGATTACTATCAATAGATTTATCAAATATATGACTTTAAAGCATTGCGAAGGAACATGTTCAAACTAAACCATGGATAAAATATGCCACATCTAAGCATCACGAAAATTGTTGTACAAGACAAGGCCCACGGTCTACAATATAACACCATATTAGTCATGTATCAATTGAAAATGAAGGGTTAATGGAAAATATTAAAATGTGCTATTCAACTTTGATGGAATATCTGTGCCACAAATGCAACATTCAAATTTGTTGAGCCTTCAACAATGTCCTTTGGGTTAAGTATATTTTGCAGTCCATTCTCTTTGCATTCTCAAGCACCAAATCAGCCTCATGAGTAAGATCATAGGTATCTCAAGTGGCTGGACTGCAATGTTTTAGTGCAAGAACATTAAGCAGATAAGCATAAGCCTCTCCATCATGCAGTACATAAGCACAAAAATTGGAACCTAGGACGAGTAAATTTATAAAGATTCGCACAAAAACTTATTCACACGGTCATGAGAAAATGAGAATGCTCATTTTAGCTGTTTAAATCTGTTATTCAAACTCCTACTGTAAATCCGTTCTACCCACAAAATCATACCATTCAATGCATAAAACTTTTAAGCTTTTCTCATACTAATCATTCTTAATAAAAAAAAATGATAATATAAAATCATGTGAGAGCTATGTACTTTTAGCATTGTTGACGTAGGAGACACAGAGAAATTGTTCAAGAAATACATGACAAGCATCATACATAAACATTGTTTAAGTAATACATGTCAAGCATCAATCTGCCAAAACTATTATGCAAATGCAAGAAAGTCATTTCGTAACCACCAAGTCTTTGAAACAAAAATAATACATTCAAAAATCTCTGCTCACATTAAAATAACATAGAACAAGTAACTCTATTTCCCCTCAGCAAATGCAGCAAACCAAGCCTATTGTAACATCACGTCTAGCGTTTGAAAGTGAGAGAAATTGAAGGACAAAAATAACGAAAAAACTGAATTAAATGGAAAAGTCAAGATCACTATGCCACCGCTAAGATGCTGAACTCTTGAATTTACTTAGAAGACACAATCAAATGCAAAGCACCAACTGAAAAGAAATGGAAAACAAAATTCAAGGCCAAAAACCAAGCATTCAAAAGATGAATACCATATCCATGCCAAAGTAATAGACACAGCAATATCGCAAAATCCAAAAGATTTCTACCGACTATCAACTCTAAGTATCTTTTTATAGCAACATGAATACCGTACTCATACCAAAGTATCTTCATTTCTTTCATCCTTTCATAAGAACCTTGAGAACATTAGAAAGCATCTTCAACCAGCAAGCGGCAAGCTTTGTGGCAACTTGTTAGACCCTCATCACTCACGTCAAATAGCAATATTAAGTATTCAATTTGAAGTCAAAAAGTCCAAAAATAAAAAATACAAAACATAAAAGCCAAGAGAAGGAATCAGCAATTTAATTTTGTTCATTGAAGAAAATTTAATTAGATTACCAAGAACTTCTGAAAACTAACAAAAGCTCAGTAAATTATTCGAAAAAACATGATCTAAAGACCACTATCCATACATATCAAAATGTATCAAACTGCACAACATACATGATTCATTCAACTTGCTGCTTCTTGGTAGCACATGTGGGATCATGCAAGTTAATCGTTATCCAAATGTGGGATCATGCACAAAGAGCTCCATTATTACGCAAATACCCCTGATTGCACGATCTTTAATGAACCTAACATATCACAGCAATCATAAATGGGCTAAAAATGCTGCTGAGAAGCTGTTTTCCATACAAGAGAATAGTTCCGCTAATTCAACTCTATAAATGATAAATTAAAGGGTAAACCGGACCACCTACTTCACAAAATCACAAAAGAAGTCAAGCTTCAAGGTTTTTCGGAGAAGGCCCCAAAATTATACCATTCGCCTCCAAAAAATAAGAACTGTAAGTGACAAAATTAGACCATTCCTCGCAAGAACTTTTTACCTTTTTTAATGAGAACATAAACACATCGATCCAAGAATATTTTTGGAATGCCAAACCTTTTTTCCCTCCTTTTTTTGCCGTTACTTCGACTACGAAAAAAAACCATCATGACAATGCTCAATTCTAAATTTATATAGCAAATGGAATTGAAATACCCAAAATCCTATGGAAAAAAGACAACAAAAAATAAATACATAAATATATATATGTATGTATATATGCATATAATGACTCAAATAATCCAATGCTTAAAACCAATACAAAACAGTTTGCCCTAACCTTTTAGTGAACGGACTTCCGTGGTAGCCTTATGAGAAGTCAGAACCTAAAACCAACACAAAACAGACCCTGAAAACAATAAAACGACAAACAAAAGGCATCAAACTGAAATTCCGAATACTTTTAAAAAAATCTAAAGAACAAAAGAATGCGAAAAAAAAAAAATTAAGCCAGTTCACAATGTCTTTTAGGAGTGGGTTCTAACCTTCAAGTGAGATGGATATGATGAATCTGGGAGAGTGCCCGAGTAAACTGGGTAGAGCAGAAAGTATACATGATCATGATGTACAATTCTTAGGGATTATTCATCTCATATTGTGACCTATATCATGCGGACAAAAATGCAAAAGAGCGATTCAAAAACTGTAGAAGTTATTAATAAACTTCTAAATTAGAGACAACATAAGCAAACAAATAAAAATTGGGGCTCGTAATTGATTTACATGATCAGTTCAAATACAAGAAGAATCACCTAGAGAAGCAATAGCTTTAGCATTCGTTTCCATCTTTAGGTATTCATTTACATGGGAACCATAATGCATAGTCTAACAAGTAACAATGGACAAGAATAGCTATGGAATTCATATACATGACATACGGAAACATCAGGACCTTAATTATGTCAGCTGTACAATGTCCTCTTCCTGTCTTTCGCTCTACATATAGTGCATTCAGTCCCATAGTTGCTCCATCCGGCCATAGTTCTACAAGCTAAATCAGGCATGGCATAAACAACAGAAAATTAGTGATGTACACTAAACGCAATCACACCAGGCAAAGGTTAGAGTCAGAATCATTAATGCATCCTTGAAAGGTTCTTCATGTAAAACACCATCTAACTCTAAGCAGACAGATTCCATAAGTACTCTACCTAGTCTCAACATATATTCAAAAGAAAGCACAAGCCAACTACCTCTGCTTAAGGCTTCCTCACTTGTGGAGCTGCATCATCATCCAGCCCCTAGAACAAGGAATAAAATGAGTACAGAAAAAGTAAGCAATTTTCCCAAATGAAGCAAATACTCTCACAATACAACTCATTACTTACCACTTGGACATACAAGTCATAGAGATCACAAAGGTAATTATGTTGGGCAGTAGATAGACTTTCATTTATGAAGGTGATTAATCACTACCAAGGTAGTATAAGAGCTATGCAGAAATCCCATAAATTGGACAATGGAACCAACTTTCCACAATGTAAAAACAAAGAACTTCATCGCAAACAAAAGACAGAAAATTGAGTGTTTGGTTCACGAAAAAGAAATAGGCTATACATGAACTTTTGGAAAGAATCCGGGGGTGTTATGCTGTAAAACTAAGTCATTTTGCTCATTTTCTTTTCTTGGTACATCTCCAAAACTTGAAGCCCCTGTTTGAGAGTTAATTTTGGGTTCAATTTTGGGATAAATTTTAGGGAATTTAGGCTATTTGGTAGATTTAGGCACTCCGGGTGTAAGGTTTAGACATTTGGGTTTAGGCATGGTTTTTTCTTCCTCCAAAGAAAGCCAAGCTTTGGAGGTGTACGTAATTGTAATTGTAATTTTGTTGTACAACACGGCGAACAACACCTATCACATAACACCCCGGATCCGTACCGGCCGAGATGTGCCGGATCGACAAGAAATCGGTACACAGCAGGTGCAGCTCCGTCCCATCTTGTTTACCGGGCTGTTCCTGAGTGTTCCGGCGATTTCGGCTGTACAGCTCGTATTCCGGTTCCCGTCCGGTACAGCCACAACGCCCACAACCATGAATTTTTCCAGAGACGAGAGAGAGAGTGAGTGAGCGACCAGCCGGAGACGACGGTGGAAGTTGCAGCGGCAAAAAACGACTCCTTCAATGCCGCTTCGTCAGATTACTTTTCCACCGCTCCATTCGATCAATCCAACGGTGGCAAATCATAGTTACATTTTAGAAGCCCTCCTGTCGGAGAGCCTGGCTAGGTAAAAAATTCGCCTTTCTGTAACCCATCTTTCATCTTACTCCTCCTTATCAGTTAGATTTTACACAAGAATTTGTTCGCTTTGGATCTCAAGACTGATTTCTAAATTATTACTCAATTATTATTTCTATTTCTTTCTCATCATTACTTTTATTTTTAATTATTATTTTCATTTCTCTCTATATCCCTCTCTAATCATTACTCCTATTTTATTTTTATCTTTATTTTTATTTTTATTTTTATTTTTCAATTATTACTGTCATTTATCTCTCTACTCAAAACCCAAAACCTGAACCTCAAACCCAAACTGAACAAAGTGCAAGGGTTTGAATTCCGTTTCGTACCGTACCGGCCAAAGAAATCACAGTCCTTCATTCTTATGAATCAGAATCAAATGGGGCAAAACATACAAAATAAAAATAATTTGAGCTTTTGTTTTTATCCGCTAAATTGGGGAAAAAAAAACCTTCCTTATTATAGAGATTTTGTCTAAATGGAAGTTTTTGTAATGATTAGTTGGATAGTGTGGAGAAAATTTGTGATTTATAATTAGATATAATGATAATAGCACTAAATTTGAAATGGTAACCGATATCTCACCAGTACCGGTACGTACCGTACTAGTAAAATAAACAGTACACAAGCTGGTACACTATTCGAACTTTGGGACTTTCACTTTTTTTGCAAACAACGGGACCTTTGCAGGCTAAGACGGATTAAAGAAAGTGTTCTACGTAGAAGAAAAGACAGACTACAAATTGGAACCATAGCCATAAGAATTGAGAGGATACGCCCCCTCTAAACACAGCTTTAACGACTTCACAAAATAACAAATACATAAGGAAATCTCCCTCCGTCCCATTTTCATAGTCCAACTTAGGGATTCCAACTTTTTAAAGGGACACAATGATTACATCAAAAAGTGTTCAATTTTCCACTTATGCCATCTCAAAAAAGTGATTTGATTGATGGAAAATGCTTCAATATCCCCCGTTTGTTTGGGGATACCGTATACCCCCGATCTAACGGTGTAGATCGATGCCACGTAGGCAAAAGTGAAGGGGTAACCCGGTAATTCCCAAAAAAAAAAAAAAATCAAACCCCTAAGAGGTATGACCAGAGGTACCTAACTGCCCTGAAAGGGATTAACAAAACGACTAAATGGAATAACAAAATCATTAAACGGGATAACCATGAGGACAACTTGAGTGGGCCATAAAGTATAATCCCAAAAGGGCATAACTAAAATCACAACATAGCATAATCGTTGTTTGAAAGCCACTAAATGGCATAACAAGAACTATTAATAGAGATAACCAAAAAGCATGACGTGACAACAAAAAAGTATGACGTGACAGGGGCAAACCTAAAACCCCAAAATGGTATAACTAGAACCACAATATGACAACATTTGTTTAAAAAACCACAACATGGCATTACCAAAACAACAAATCAGCATAACCTGTACTCACATCGAATTTTGTGCATAACATTAAATGTGAGTGGGACCAGTGTCTAATCGATTAGACATTTTTAAAAAAAAATTTAAATTTAATTTAATTTATAATTTTTTTTTAAAGTTAACCATGATTAAAATTAATGTGATTAAAATATGAAATGTAATTGTATGTTTCTGATTCTATAACAATGTTCCGACACAAATACGTTCAGATCTCCATCAAATTAAATTATTACAAAAATCAAGGGTGTTAATATCGTAGTATTTGTTAATTAAACCAGTCATAGAAAGTTTTACCTTGATCAAGCTTATGAAAGTCGTTGATCATTAAGAAATTCGTTATGTCAATAATGTCTATCGTTTGATGAAATGTCAATCGATACCCAATGAACTTGATTTTTGGTTTGAATGAGGTTCTCTGTAGTGTGTAAATGATAGACGGTTCGGATTGGCCCAAAGAAACTCTGGTGGTAGTGAAATGGTCCGTAAAAAGACTTTGATGCCTATTGATGCCATAAACGTGATCTGATCACGTGCTTATCTATATCCGATGATCTCCGATTTTGGTGATAATGATGGAACAAGCAAGGCGTGAAATTCTAACGGTTCAGATCGTTCATTGTACAAATCGAGATGGTATCGACCTCTACAATATGTACGTTCAACATAATTTATAACGAACTAAGACTTGCGCTGTTGTGACAGCGACAAAATCTTGATAATCCACACCGTTCATATTGTTTGTCTTGGTGATTAAATCAATGATGTTAAAAATTGGGTCGATCGGGCTTAGAAAGCATACTTATTTACACACAGTTTTGTTACTAGAATGCATTTTGTTGGTCGATTAATTGTGTAAGGATATCCGATTAACTTAAAATTTTGTACAAATTATCTAATACATGCACTATAAATGATTGATGATTCTGATTGGCCAAATATTTGGAGTGGGGCCCATTTGGTGCATCCCAAGAGTATAGTTGAATTAAGGTTATTTAAGCGTTTTGCGATGACATTGTTTTGAATATCAGATCTTCCTCCGATTATTGCAAATTTGGGTTATAGACAAAGAATGCGCGAGATGTAAAATCCTAACGGTTTAGTTCGACCGATATAAATATACTTGGCCAATTTTATTAGAATTAGTACCTTGTTAGTGTGCGATACGAGGACACATGAATATATCCAACAACCCTATTCCAATCCCAACCCTTACACGTGACCCCTTGTTCCCCCTTAAACACACCACGCACTCCACCCATTCCCCTTTTAGCCCTAAACCAGTCATCTTCTTCCCCTTCCAATCTGCCTCCCACACCACCACATACCGTAGCAGGTAAGGATGGCAATTTCACCCAAAACCAATGGATACCCGAACCAAATCAACCCTATCGGAGCGGTTTTTTACATTTTTTCCTACCCATGGGGCGGGTTTGGTTTTCAAAACATGATACCCGGCGGGTTTGGATTTGGGTTTGGTCTTAGTAAGTATTCGGCCAAACCCAAACCCAAACCGATCCATATAATATTACTTATAGGATATATATAACCATATTATATTTTTATAGACATGTAATTTTTATTTTTCAATTCATAACTTTAAATGTCTTTTCATTTCATCTCCCTCCTTATTCCTCTCAAATCCCTTAAAAATCTCAAGAGTCTCGATATGAACCTCTTAAGAAAAGTTTTATTATTTAGTTATTTCCTTTGATTATGTTGGAATTTAGATGTTTAATGATAAAATCATATGGTATGTTACTTTTTTATTTTAATATATAATTTTTTTCCTTCATATGTTCAGTTCATTAATGGAATGAATATTAATGCGGGTTTGGTGCGGTTTGGATAAAATCCAAATCCATATGGTTTGGTTATGGTGCACTAAAATTCATACTCGTTGGATATTGGTTTGGATTTGGGTATAGATAAATGCTTTGGATTTGGGTATGATAATCGCAAAACCCGGACCAAACTGATCTATTGCCATCCCTAGTAGCAGGGACACAACACCCATCCACCATCCACCACCCACAACTTGGCTTGCCCTAGCATTCAAGATAAGTTCATATCCAATCCCGCAATCGACTCTGGGATGGATGATCCAGCGTGAGTCTCTCTATCTCTATTTCTCTCTCTCGTTATCTCTCTCCCTCTATCTATCTAACCCCCACACACACCCACACAAACACAAAAACAAAAATGAAAATCATTGTTCTTGATCTTTGAATAACCGTGGGTGCATTTGTGGGTGAGCAAAAAAATTTCAGTATTTTTGATTAAGTAAGTGATTGAGCAAAAGATATCTATTACTCAAAATGGATGCTTCAATTGAATTAAATGTTGATCCACCTCGGAATGTGTTTGATTTTGCGTGATTGCCGGTCAATCGATTAAGTAACTGATTGGTACAAGTATTTTCGTTTATAGAATAGTTCGTATAATTTATTTTATAATCTGTTACATTAGCAAGTGAAACCATGTATTTGATGTACAATTAATTTGTATGGATGCTGGTATAAACAACCAATGTTCAGTGTATGTTCAAGTACTTTGGCAGATTTTTATAAACAACCAATGTCAATCGATTAAGTAAGTGATCGAGGTTATGCCATATTTTTACAATGCCATGCTTGATTTGTGTTTGTTCAGGTACTTTGATTTTTTAAGAAATGATGGAAATTTGAAACGGCGGGCGCCAACATCCTTCCTCGTATACAAGTAATTCATGTATGCACTTGTTAATGTCCCTATAGGACATTATTTACTTAAGTATGTAAATTTTTGCGACTATCTTACTTGGATCATGCTTGCATGTAGCAAACAAGAGTACCAGAGACTTAAAGACGATGGTAGCAGCACTCTAACAAATGAGGTCAAAGTTATATTTGACACGATATATTTATATGTTCCAGGGTTGAAGGAAAATTGTAATGGTTTCATATTTAGATAAAAAATGCAGGACAAGGTGGAAATTGGGCAGCGATGGAATAACCTACCGAAGGAGGAAAAAAGAAAGTTCGAGGATGAGGCAGCATCGGAGAAGAGAAAGTTCGAGGAAATTTTGCTTCCTTGCTCTTTGTTCGTGTATGTACGCCTATATCAAGTGTAACTGTGTGAGTAGCGGACCATGTCTTTGAGAGGTGTTCCTTCGATTAGTCGCTCAATTGGCCTTAAAATTTGTTCACTAACAATGTGATGTAGTACACAATCGATTCAACAATCGATTGTTAGTTTGGAGGATTTGCAGAACTCTTTCCCTTATTTCTTGCAAAAATATAAGGCTAGAGTTTTGAGAATTTGCGGAACTATAAGCTTCATCTATTAGCGTGTTTTAAGGATTCGCAGATATAATGCAATTAATTTCATTTTTTATGTTTGGATTTTTTATCCTTCTATTTATTTACTTTTGTTTTGATCTATGGTACATGATGTGGAATATAAGGCAACCATGGCCACGAAGCTTTCAATTGCCAAGAGACAAGGTACTCATACTTTTGAAGCGGTATGTGCCTAGTTTGATTATGTTTGTATTGAGTTGTATTGTCTTTCTGCGTGGGTAGCACCACTTATTTTGACTGTGTTTGTGTGTAGCTCAACTTCAAATCAGGGTAGGTTTGTGAAAGGGATCTGGTACTTATGAAAATTGGACAATGATGATGAAATTCGTCTTCTTCGCATAATGAAGGTAGATACCGTGGCTGGGCAAACATAGTTGCAGCCATGAGTACCCTGCATGCATCTATACTGACAAGTTCCTGAGCCCAATTTAACGGTCTGTCTGTGTTGATTTTGATGGTGTCTTTATGTGCTATTGATACTGTGATCAAGTCTGGGACTTGTCTGGCATCTCCCATTAAATTCAAACCCAGGCAGTTTTCGTAAATGGATCTCGTACAAGTCAAAATTGGCCAATGATGACCAAATTGATTTATTTGGCATAATGAAGGTAGATACTGTGGCGGAGCAGTTTCAGTTGCAGCCATGACTACCCTAATGCATCATGACTTATTTTTTAGCCCAGTTTCAGTGTCATTGTGTTCGTTTTGAGCGTGTGTACCTTATTTTTTTGTGGTGTCCATGAGTATCCTAACCTGCAGTTTAACATTGTGATAAGCAAGCCCCTTCGGCGTCGACATCATTCCCTCGGTAACATCTCTCCATTCTTTTTTCAATAAGCAAGGCCGTACAAATTTTTCCAATGATTTCTGGAATTTTTAATGAATGATTTAGGGTAGCTTCCAGTAGTAAAATGGGATACAAGGCAAATGAAGCATCCTGCAGAAAATCAAAGGTATTGGTCCATTACTATTTTGACAAAGGTCAGTTACTGTTTTAATCCTACAACCGATCAGCCAATCAATTAAGTCCTCATTATGTTTTTCTGAGCCATTACTGTTTTAATCCTACAATCGATCAACCAATCAATTATCTCTTAAGTCCTCTTTGTTATTAGTACTGATGGCAGGAAACAATTCCACGGGCTGCCGAAATCAAGGTTCCTCATTTTCCCTTGTTCAACGGATGGAGCTTTTACTTTGAACATCAGTAGATTGAAATTAGTGGAAGTTTATTAAACAAATTTGTAGTTGTGTACTTTACTATCCTTGTAATTGTATCTCCAATAAATTTGTATAATTATTTGAGAGTTAAATAAATTTTCTTTCTTGTATCCATATACTTGTTAAATTTGTCAATTTGTTCTTTTATTAATCATTGTGTTGGGAAGTAAACAAACAATTCATTGAACGAAATTGCAGTTGCAGCACTAATCAAAATTATCAAATTTGGTCGGCCACCTATTCTACGTTTTAGAATTGGCCCAACTAATGTTTTTAAAATTGGCCCAAACATTCCAAATAAAAAGTAGCCCAAGTAGGCCAAATTCAGCTACCCCAGGTGCATTTTCCCACCAATCTATCTCCCCCCATTTTCACCCAAAAATTTGAATTTTCGGGTACATTTTAAAATTTAAAATTTCAATTAAAAATTGAAATTTCGCTCCCCCTCCTTTCTTAAACCCAGACTACCTACCATTCCTTGCCACCATTCGTACGTATCTACCCCCTTGAACAAATTCACAAATCCTCTCTCACTCTTTGTACAAATTCACATACTCTCTCTCTCTCTCTCTCTCTCTCTCTCTCTCTCTCTCTCTCTCTCTCTCTCTCTCTCTCTCTCTCTCTCTCTCTCTCTCTCTCTCTCTCTCTCTCTCTCTGTGGTATTTATTTGACAAATATCACAAATTTCATGGATTTTCATTTATCCATAAAACATAGAACAATCGATCGACCAATCAATTAGTAGGTAAAAACATCAAATATACTAGGATAAGGTTTCAAATTTTGCACTTTCTCAAAACCCTAACCCACTTTGCCACTTTGCACTTTCAAATTTTTAATTCAAGGGCTTGTCCAAATTTTTTAAAAACCCCTGTCGATCGATCGAACAATCAATTGCACAAGGAAAATGGATACTTCACTTGCCACACACAAAGGTCAATGTTCCTAAACCCTTTGACACACACACACACAAAGTTCAAAATAGACACAGAAAAAGGGTTGTCAATTTTACTTTATGGATCATCCAATTGATCATCCAATCGATTGGACCCTAAATTTTAGAAAAATGTTGTCAATTTGCATTATATAGAATCGATCATCCAATCGATTGTACCCTAAGTTTTAGAGGAACATACCATCTACAAAGAAGCATCAACAAGATTACCATTTCCATGATTCCGTCACCAAATTCAATGTTATTCAGCATAAAATTCAACGTTACCAAATTTCCATGATAGAATCTACCATGATTCCGTCACCAAATATTCAGCATATACATAGTTGATATAAGTTTTGTTCGTCATCAGAGAGACCATACTAAAATTCAACATTATAACATCAAAAGTTTTCACCCATCAGTCAACCCATATCATTCCTTCCACTACCACCAACAAAAAATAAACTTCCTCCACTTCATAGTCCTGTAACTACATAAACAACGAAAATCAATATAATTGTTGAAGAAAACAAGTAGTGTCACGCAGCAAAATGGAAAATGACTGGCCGTGTGCCACGGGGCAAACCCATGGAGCACGAAGCCAACAACAAAATTATCCACCTGTGAGAGAGAAGAGATCGATGGCTGTGAGAGAGAGAGAGAAGAGAAGAAACCCTGAAATACCATGGTGGTGGTGGTGGTGGAGGGTCCTATTGGTCCGTCGTTGGTGGTGGTGATGGTCGTACAGCGTTGCCGGCGGCGAGGGCTCTGCTGGTGGAGCTCATACAGAGAGGGTGTAGAGAGACAGACAGACGTGCTCATGGTATAAAGGACGTAACCATGGTATGGGACCATGGTTATATAGGGGATAAAGTTTTTTTTTTAACCTCAAAGAGGGTAACCGGTTGTGTAGGTAGGGAGTATTTTATAGTATTTTATTGAAGGGTCAAGATTGAACCCTACAGATCTAATGGTGTAGGAGTGGGAAGGAAATGGTGTCCCCCAGACAAAGGGGGGGACATGGAAGCAGCGCCCTTGCTTGATTGATATATGGAATTAGAAGTACCACAGGAGTGTCGACCTTGAGTTTATCTACCCAAAACGAAAACAAATTCGTCCATCCAAACCAAAACGAGAGCGAGAGTGAGAGAGAGGAGGAGGAGGCCACAAGAGTGTTTTTTTTTTTTTTTGGAGCAAACCACAAGTGGGGGATTGTTGAAAGTTGAGTTGTGTATTTCAAAAACAAGATGAAAAGCTTTTGTCCGACATTGGACAATTAAAAGAACTTAAAAGGTTTTATATAACACAACCCTTGAGTGGACTTATGAATGTGTGGCTAGACCCAAGGGAGGCCTCGCGCACACACGAAATGGGCTGAGGTCCAAGCCAATTTGGGGAACCCGCTCCAGAAACCAGTTAACCGGGTGCGCATTGCGAAAATTATACTCTTCCAGAAAGCAAATGAGAACAGGGAACCCCACTCCATTGTTTTTCATTCTGAAAATTATACTCTTCCAGAAAGCAAGAAGGTCGAAACAGTATAGTGTAGTCGGTTTTCTTCTGTGCAGAGAAGGCCGAAACAGGGAGTGAATTCTGGGCTATTGTATCCTGAGGACGGCGTGGCTTGCACAATCTGGGCAGAGCCGTGAAACGTCTTAAAGAGAGCGACCTAGTCCGCGACTCAGCCATTAATTCATTTTGTTTGATAATCTGTTTTCATACACAAATTTTGAGGTAACACGTTCTTATTTTCAGCAATTGTTTCCAATAGTGTTGAACTGTTGATAGTTGATACGCTACCTAATATGAGCATGTCAGTTGGACTTGGCTTAGGAACATGTGTTAGTAATAGTAGAGTGCAAGAGGAACCGTTAATGATTCAAGGGCAGTTGAATCAAATTAGTTAGGAATAAGCGGGAAAGTTAGTTGAATGGTATAGCTTAACTATGTATAAAAGGTGAGGTAAAGGAGTTGTTTCATTCATTCATGGGACTGTAATGAGTAAGATTTGGGACAAAATGCTCCCACAGTTGTTATAACCCTTTTATTCTTCCAGTAATAAACCACCATTTTCTTTCTTCCTCCTCACTCTCTGCGTTTGAGCGCCGAAAAGAAATCACAGAGAGAGAGAGAATGGCACAGATTTTATGTGCGAGATCTCTGGATTTTGTGAGGAAGCAAGAGAAAGGGAAAAAAATTGTGAGGACGCCAGGGAGAGAGATCGAGGAAATAAAGATTGAGACGACTGGGGTCTGCATATGAACTATATGATTTCAGTTCCAGTACTTTTCCTTGAACAACACAAGTAAAAAAGATGCAACACACATTTTTACCTCAAACACACGGCAGGTTTTACGTTAAAGCATCGCATTTTCCTTAAGCACATCAAGTAGTGCTACAAATCCAAAATATTTACCCAGAAAATTACTCAGAAAGTGAAATCAATGACTCCAGAGGCGGCTCCACCTTATTGTGAGGGTGGTCACCCGAACATCCTGAATTTTTTTTTTTTCGGTAGAAATACATGTAATTTTTTAATTTTTATTTAATTTTTATTTTTTTGAACACCCTAGCCACAATGTTTGAACACCCTATCCAAAAAAATTTGAACAAATAAGCCCACAAAATATTTGAATACCAACCCAATTAGAGCCCATCCCTAAATAAAGAAGGAAAAGAAAAAAGAAAAAATAAAAAGAAAAGAGGGAAACATATGGGTTTTGATTATTTCGGACCCCCTGTCCGGAAAACTCTGTCCGACCTTGGTTTCGAAGAAACTCGAAAAATAATGTAGGGAAGTAGTATTTTTTTTATCCGAAAATTACACATTTTTTTCCGAAGGGAAGTACATTATTTTTCTGTGAAAAAAGGGTTTTTAAATATGGGAAGTGGGGCTTTAACCCCGTTAAAGTACTTCCCTACGGGAAAAAAAAAGTGTAATTTTCGGATCATAAAATAAAGTACGTCCGTACATTATTTTTCAAGTTGCTTCTCACCAAATTAAAGATCTCAATTAGTTCTTTAATTTAGTACGAGGAAAGTATATATAAAAAAAAAAAACATGTACGAGAGTACTTTTTATCAAAAAATTACACGTTTTTCATAGGAAAGTAATTATTTTTACTGAGAAAAAGGATTTTTTTTATTTTTTTTAACCGGGGGAAGTGGGGTAAACCCCATTAAAGTACTTCCCTACGAAAAAAAAACATGTATTTTTTTAATTAAAAAATAAATTACTTCCGTTTTTAAGTTTCTCGCACGAAATTAAAGATCTCAATTAATTCCTTAATTTGGTACCAAAAAAATTTAAAAAAATCATGTACGAGAGTACTTTATTTTTTGATCCAAAAATTACAGGGTTTTTTTTTATCGGGAAGTACTTTATTTGGTGGCATTTGTTGGTATTAGTAGAATTTTTTTTTGTGTATGTATAGTTATGGTTTCTGGAGGACCGTAGTAGAATTTCTGAACACTCTCACGAGAATTCCTGGAGCCGCCACTGAATGACTCGAATGCACATAATAGATTGCTACACCATTCAACATCAAATCAACAATAACACGATGGCAAGGCATTTTCATCACGAATTGGGGATGGTGTTGTCCCTCATACATGTTGTCCCATCCAAACCGTCCGTGCTCAGTGATCAACGACCCAGATGTGTTTGGACTCAAACAGATCTGCACCGTTGATCTTTTTCATCACACCGTAACAAAAAAGCAAGCTAAGATGAACAGTGGATTAGCCTCCCAATTTTTCATATGAGTAAGTTTGTAGAAATTAATGGGGCCGGGTGGCTCGATTCAAGACTTGTTTTCTATATAATTTGTCGAGTTGATCGTCCACTAAAAAGATTAGGAAAGAGGCCCAAAACGTGCCCAAGAGAGGTTGTAGTGGTTTGGGTACACCAGGCCTCTGCTTCCCACAGGGTCAATAATAACCGGCGATAAGCACTATTCACTCATTGGTTTAAAACTGAATGCTAAACTTTTAAAATGGAAAAGTTGTTTGCTAAGAAAATTAAGAACTGGACTAGAAAAAAATATTTTATACAAGAGGTAGCCCCACCATGTAGACCGGGATTCTGCTCTGATATCAACTGTAACGACCCACTCCAGCTAACCTGCTAACTTTTAGTCTAACCGCGTAACTCAAAAGGTTAACATCAAGTTATACTGGTCGGATCCCTTATATTCTAATCCATTTCCCTGTGAAGTCCTGGTGTGGGACTTAGGGGTGTTACAATGGGTTTTACCCGTTTTGTATTTATGTTGGTATTTTAACTCCTACATGCATTTCAAGGTGGAAGTAATCTAGCGTGGAGTCATCATCAATTTTTAATGGGGTCATCTATTAATTTGTAAAAGAAAATGATAGGCGCGCAATTGTTCACATTGGCGCCCCCTAATTTATCTTTGTTAAGTCCATTTATTTTGTTACTTGGAGTATACTGCATTGTTTGTGTGTTTTTGCATATGTTTGGAGGGTTTGATATAAATAGCGCAAAGGTTGGATTTTGTTTTCAAAGCGAAGCCCGTGATCAAATTAATTTTTGGACCAAACATAATATTGCACGTCTAATTGGGCCCATGTATGATGGTTGTGCTTAATATTGCAATACCCAAGGAAAGAATTAGTTATGGGTCAGTAAATGAGAGAATTTTGGGCCACTTTCAATCCTCCATAAGTGATTGGTGGGCCATGAATAATAACAAGGATGGAGGTCGGCTAGGGCTACGGAATAACCGACTTGGGTAGCTTGAACGTGGGGCAGCACTATACAATTATAAAGGGAGGCATAAGGCTTGGAATGGGGGATCGCGCATCATAGAGAAACACGACAGAGAGCAGTGCATCATTCTACCGAGAGCCTTGCTCTATTCAATCATCCTTTTCAAGGACGGCTAGACAGCCGCAAATTAGTGCTATGATCTCCACGACCATGTTCGGCTAAACCCCTCTTCTAGGGCGTAGATGAAGCTTGTACTCTGAGTAACGTAGTTTTTATTACTTTTGCTGGATTTAATTATTCGGATTTGGTTGTGTGAACTAGATGATTTCATGTTATGAAATTGATTTAAACCCTAGACTTTTCTCTCATCGAATCTTTTTACTTTTTAACTGCTTAAGTTTAATTTAGTTTTTTATAATTTTAGGAAATCAAACCAAAACCTCTTTATCGAATTAATTTAGAAATTGATTGAAACAATTGCAATTTAGCCTTTTAATCCCTGAGGAGCGATACTCGGAATATTTACCACTATTCTTTGAGTAGTAGTAATTGTTTCGTTTTATAAATTATTTTTATACGGAAACGACACGATCAACTAATAGTGGATATTTTTTTCCCCATGGGGCCACCTAACCCCACAAGCTACACTCTGCCATCGTGGGTTAAGGAAATGTGGGAATTAACAATAGCACGAGTGGTGGTGTAGTCGTGGTGGTAAAAAAGGTAGGTGGTGGTGAGATGGTGGTAATGGTGGAAGTGGAGGTCTGTTGGTGGTAGAGAGTTGGTGGTGGTAGTAACAAAGGTGGCGGCTGGTGTTGACGGAGAGTTTGTATTGGTGATAATGATGACAAGCGGTGGCAATTGTGGTGGTGAAGAGGTGCAGTAGTTGCATGTAGAGGTGGAAGGTAGTGAAGTGATGGCAGTTATTATGTTGGTGGTGGTGGAAGAGTGACATCAATATAGTGGTGGAGGGTTGTGGTGGAGAAATTGTGACAAGTGGTGGAGGGTTGTGGTGGAGAAATTGTGGCAATTAATGGAGTTGTGGTGGTGCTGGTGGGGTAGTGGTGGTGTCAGCAATAGTAGAAGGTGATGTTTGTAGAGAAAAAGTGGTATACAAGCATTGGTAAATTCAGCCAAAATTACATAAGCTACTTATTAAAGTTTTTTTAAATAAAAAAAATAGCCTATATATTAAAAAAATACATAAAATTTTAAGCAATGTAAAATTAGATTGTCAAACCTGCGTAATTGCTTATTGACTTAATACGTTCAGTTTTAAATAGTGAATTAGATTATCAAACCACCTCTTAATCTGTGTTCAACTTGGTAGAATATAAAAGTATTTTAATATCTCGTTCGAATTCTCAATAATCTAATACTTGAGGTACTCTCAACCAACTATTTGAATAATCTAACAATCTTATCCATTAGAAATGCTATTCCCACCTTCCCTTTTTAAGAGTCTAGTATTTTATTTTGGGCTTTGTAAAGAAAGGGGGCAAAAGGTGGTACATTTTTCATTTAGCCCTCAAAGGTACACACTTTAAAAAAAATTAATAGATAAAAATGCAATGATGATATCTCCACATAGGGTAATTATTGTAAGTTATAACGTTCTAATGTCTCTATAAAAAGTTAGATTTACGTACTAGTGAAACACCTAAAAAGAGACGGAGGGAGTAAACTATACTCAAACTAGTTTCATAGATCTATGGTAGTACCACGTTTTTCATTTTTCCTATTCCTTTTCAAAATCAATTGAATTCTAAGTTGAGTAATAAGTAATCACAAATCCACTACCATGAAAACAAAAGCAAAAACCATAAACCATACTTGGTCGAAAATTCCACTACCATTTTTTCTTGCAGCAGTCAAGATGATGACAACAGAGAAGGATATACAATGACAACGAAGCGTGGATACCAAATTTCTTTCTTTGGCTCTCAATAATTCCGTTTACAAAAATTCCTTCAGAAATCCACGATACAAACGCAACCTTCATAAAATTGGAAGCTCAACCCATGACAAGAACCAATTGTACTGTAATACATTTTTATCGGATGTCCCCAAAGGGACTTGTACTGTAATACATACAGCAGGACAAAACACCACTTGCTTCTTAGGGCAAAACTTCCATGCCGATGGCTGCAAAGCACGAATAAGAGGAAAGTCCCGGACATCACAGACCAGTTGGGAGAGTTCCCTTGCCGTAAGAGGCCCCAAACCAAAATTACAGCCCAACTTCTCTTGCCATAAGAGGCCCCAAACTAAAATTACAGCCAAACCAAGATGGAAAATATCACTAAAGTTGAAAGTTGAGGCTTGTTTATACAATCTGGTTCAATAACTGCAAGCCAAGTCCCTACCTTGATGTCGTGCTTAATTGGACTCGGTCAATAGCTCTGAAACACGAGGACTTGGTATAAAGTCTAATGCATACATTAGCAGCTGAATCCCAGAGAAGATTTTAAGTCCATAATAAAACCTAGAAGAAAAGAGAAACTAAAGCAAGGGTAGTCCTTGAAAGAAGAATTGCAATAACAAACAGTGTCATTGTGTCAAGGCCCCAAAAAAAGTGCGTTCATACCTTGACCTCGAATACTATTGCTCGCAGATTTGTTGTCGTGCGAATTTACCGGTTGCTAATAATCAAGTGATAGAGCACTTGCACACTGGACAAGACGTTCTTCTTCTGAGCCATGGATCGATGCACTGCAAGACCAAGAAGAAGGAAGTTAGATGCTTGGGGGTTAAAACTTAATAGCAAGTGAATCAAAACAAGCGCCCCATTGAATGAAAACTTAAAAACACAAAAAATAGAAAATAACGGAGATGGAAGTTGCGTACATCTTTGTGAAATTTATGCAAGCAAGGGAGATGGCGTATAGTGTCCCCAGTGGTTGGGGTGTCGAGACAAATTGCACATGTTTCATCATAATTGTTACCCTGAAAGAGAACACATCAGCAAACCAAAGGTGAGCCGGTCTCACCCCCCCCCCCAACACACTTATGTACAGGCATGACTGTATATTACCTGAACTGTTGACAGTGGTAACATGTTAATTCGGTCAAGAGATGCACCACCATGCTGGTGATTATTCTCGTCCAGCGCCAATAATGTTTCGTAATCATTTCTGCAAATAAATTAAGATTGTAAATCAAACAAAAGAACAGACTACAAATAACTGTTTCCACTATCACACAACCTCATAGTTGTCAGAATCGCACGATTCACGATTCGATTCACGATTCATGCAAAAACGATACGAATCTATAAGCGAATCAAGGTTTCCCACAATTATTACATTCGACTAAAGTGAAATCACTTGAGCGGTTTTACCTTAATTTTGCCATATAAACTAGTTTTGTACCTATTAGGCTACAAACTTTTATTATTATTTGTTTTTTTTTTATCGACAACTTTTATTATTATTTGTTGCAACGCTAAACATTCATTTTAATAACGAATATTTATATCTACATGCATATATCCATTTTATTATAGTATTTAGTTCCATGTACAAATATCTACTCTTTCCTAATAAACCATGTAATCATCAGTTTATGTTAGAAAAAAAATCCAATACCCATTTAAGCTTAAATTTGTCAATTTTACAATGTATCTTTATTATACAAGTGCATAGACACATTTTTCAAGTATTTTTGCAACTTAGACCGAATCATTACGATTCACGATTCGATTCGATTCACGATTCGGAAAAGGGTCATTCCGATTCTCGATCGATTTGACAACTATGCACAACCTAATCAAATGAGAAACAAAATACACAAGAATAGACTACAAATAACTGGTTACACTATCACACAACCTAATCAAATGAGAAACAAAACGTAAGCGAAAAAGCTCTGTCAGTTCCCAAAGTCAATAAAATCTCAAAGAGGACACTTCCCTGTTGTCCATTAAATAGAATTGACATTTTTTCCCTTAAAGCACAGAACATACCCGCGGTCCATAAAGCTAATTTTGAGGGGTAATATATGAAAAGTTTCTTGGGTCATTGAGCAACGCAGCGAGTACAGTACTGTGCTCAATGAGTATTTTAAAATCTTAATGTATGTTGCAAAACATTCAACTGGATGGGGTGACGACTAGCGAGGGGGTTGCTGGAGGGGGTGACGACTAGCGAGGGGGTTGCTCTGCCATCTTTTTTCTCATTTTTTATTTTGTTTCCTGAGGTTTATTTGCACTCTAATCCTCCAAGGTTTATATTTCTTGTTGCACAAATTATAATTCATCACAATAAAGAAATATAATTACAATCCCGTCCATATCTTAAATTAAATTTCGAGCTCCATATATTAAATAGCGTAAATATCTCCCCATGTTAAGATTAGAGCTAATCCCTTCATAAATTACACTATTAATAATTATATATTTATATTTAGTCAGCTTTTCGAAATGGAACTCTATGTTTTAATTGTACGGGCTATATATTGTGCAAGAATAATAGGGTTTCCATAAGGTTTTGCAATTCTTGTAGTAACAATGTTGAGTTTGATAATTTCAAAGACGGGAAAAACAGATGTGTTACTAATAAATTATTACAATGCTAATGAAGCTCTTAACTAGAAAACCTAGCCCGTGATCTACGCCTAAAATAGAAGATACGATTACGATATCATATGATACTAGTTGCCTAATACAGAATATTACGATACTAGCTGCCTAATACAGAAGATTACAAAGATACACTTTCACACCACCCCTTAAACTCAGGATGCGATAGCAAAGAGCATCGAGAGTTTACCAAAGAGAAAAAGAAAGCGAAAACGAACAGCAGTGTGAGTCTTCGTGAAGAAAATGGCCAACTGCAGCGTAGAAGAGACGAAGGGTAAAAATGGTGTCGAAATGAAGATGCTAGCGAATGAAGTGGCAATCAATTTCAATGTGCTTGGTGTGCTCATGGAAGACTGAGTTGTGGGTTATTCTAAATTGCACTCTTGTTGTCACAATAAAGAGGCGTGGGTAAAGAAACAGAGACACCTATATCCGAGATAAGCCGGCGAAGCCACCCAGAAAAACACAAAGACCTGAGGTAGATTTGCGGTCACTAATATCCCCAGCCCAATTAGCATCAGCAATAAGCATGAAGAGTCAAACTTGATGTAAAAGAGAGCAAAAGACACTGATGGAGAGTACCACAAACATAACAAAGAATATGTAACAGAGCCACCCAATGTGTAGTTCGAGGAGCCGAGACAAACTGGCTAACAATGTGAACATAGGCAATATCAGGCCAGGTAACAGAGAGATAAACTAAGCAGCCTACCAATTCACGGTATTCCGTAGGATCCTCAAGAGGAACACCATCGGAAGCAGAGAACTTGGCATGAAGCTCAAGAGGAGTATCAACAGTTTTGGTATCACTTAGACAGCATGGTGAAGTATATCAGTAGCATACTTGACTGTCCAAGAAGGTACCCCTGGGGAGAGGCAGCGATTTCAAATACCAAGAAAATACCGAAAAGAGCCCAAGTCTTTCATTTCAAATTCCCAAAAGAGATTACGTTTCACGTCACTAATAGTAGCAGAATCAGAACCAGTGATGATCGTATCATCAACAAACAGTAAGAGAAAACCATGAGAGGTGTGACGAATAAAGAGCAGAATCATGCCATGATAATTTCAGGGAAGGGGAAAATAGATGTATTATTGAATAAATTATAACAATGCTAATGAAGCTCTTAAATAGAAAACCCTAGCCCGTAATCTATGCCTAGAAGATATGATTACGATATGATACTAGTTGCCTAATACAGAATATTACGATACTAGTTGCCAAATATAGAAGATTAAAACGATATACAAAGATACACTAAGATACACTTTCACAGAGTTTTCGAATTACACAATGAAATTTTTTTTGTAGATCCATTTGTATTCCTTTGAGCCTTTCAGAACTTTGAGCTAGTACACACGGCCATTCCTGACCAAAGGAAGGAATGGGAGACGGGGTGACCTAGATCAACAGAAGTTCAAAAAAAAGGTTTTGAAATCAACGTAATTTTGATTATATCGAAATTTCTATGTACAAGAATCTTGAGTTAGGACAAAGACCTAGATGATTCATCATTTGTCGAATTCAAGGGGCCTTCAATAGGAATCATCGCGCGTAGAATATGTAATTATTGCCTTGTTGTTTATTAGTGACATGTTTACCTTATCCCAAAAGGGGGAAGAAAAAAAATGGTGGAAATTTTTGGGTAAAAAATGGTGGAAAACACTGAATATTGGTATATCACTGAATACTGCTTGACAGAAATACAAATAAAGTTGCAATAACTTTCTCATGGAATTACATTAGAGGTCTACGATGTAAAATCTCTGTTAGAGGAACACTGACTTCAGTCATCACTAAGGGGCTCAGAACCTCTAATCCCTGATGACCTTGCAGTATTTACTAGGCCCAAGGACAACACTATGTATAACTCTCTGTAATATATACAAAACAAAACCAAACCAGTGTTGTGTCCCAATTTTAGCCTTGTAATATAATGATAATAGCCATTAGAACCAATTTAGTCTCCATTAATGGGTGTTTTGGAGGGATCATTGGGTTTGCGATTGTGCCTTCGGCATAATGCACAAAGTTGTTGCCCTCAGGTCTGAACCATAACAACAAAGTGAATGGTGTTTACGTTTTAACCACCACCAGTGGCCAGGGCAGCGAACATAGCCTCCGAAAATGGAAATTTGAGAGGGGTAGATTGGGTACAATTGCATAATACCCCAAGCGGTTGCCCTCAGGTTTGAACACAAAACCTCAAGCATAATCGGTTGAGTATTAACCACCAAACCAGCGGCCATAAGCCAACTTTCATTTCGATTCTTGAAAAAAAAGTCAAGCATTAGAAACTACTCTTCAGAAGCTTGTTGATAATTTTCACCTTCATCTTAAAATTGCTTATGCAAACAGTGCAGGAGCAAAGCATTGATATGCTCTAAGGGCATGTTTTTTGAAGGAGTACACAGAACTCTACTGTTTTCTAAGTCGGAGCCAGAGGTTTAACTGAGAGAGGATTAATAACACCACATCCCCCAAGTTAATGTGTGTCCCATGCGTAGTCCTTGCAGAAAAGTTACAACCAAATGCGGGATATGTCCAATCCAACATTCTAACCATGACAGACCAACTGGGACTTAAAGGTACATGTGAAGATTAATGCTAAATCTGATATAATCTCCAACAATTACTTGTTAAAAGTGAACACACAAGTACAAAACAACCACTATCGAACAAAACAATATCATAACCATTTGAATCACGGTTAACCTAATAGCAATATCAATGAATGATGATGTAAAAAGAAATCTTACATGTTGAAATCATTCTCAGATGGATGGAAGTTACCAGTCACTCCCCTATCACTGAAGGCCTCTAAAGCTTCCAATATATGCATTCTCTGCACAAACAAAATCAATGTTCACTGGGAACTAACTTGTACAGATACATCTACTACATTACTGACCTTTAAAAGCCAAACAAAACAACCGAAGGAATGGAAAATGCAAAGAAAAGTATAAGAGAAGGTGTGTCTGTGTGTGGGTGGGCGGTTAGGGGAGTTGTTTCCCATGGTCCACTAACATAGTAGATCTTTCAAACAGAATGGAATTTGAGAATGAATTAAGACACTATTTCCAGGCCCATCTTCAACTCCATCAACGTGCCCGTGTTCTATGTAATCATCGATGGTCCATAAAAGCACTACCCAAACTACGTAAAATTTGAGAGGAGGCTCAAATAAGAAAACAGGAAATTCGTAGGGTGGCTTTTTCCTCATAGAACATTCAATAGCAATAATAGCAATGGATCAGTTTTTTGTCCATTATTCAACAACCATCTAACTTAATGCAATCAAGCTCAAGATTCATGAACGCAAGTCAAATTTGACATATTGTTTCAACCTTCAAAAATCATAATCGCTAACCAATCTTCCAAAATCAAATAGATTTAAAATTTCAAGACACTAGTTACTTAGCGGAAAAGAAGCCAAATTTGAAGTCGAATGGGAATTATGAGAATATAACCTCATAAAGAAAAATCAATATAGCATTAAGATAACAACAAACAATACAAGAGCAATAATCTCCTAGCTAAACGACATAGATCATCTTCACAACCAACCACGTCTTCATTTCATACATCATGGAGCCAGGTAAAAAATAAGAATAGTACTTGCAAGAAAATATCAATGAGCATGTCGAGTGAGACAGCAAAAAAGAACTGCAAATTATGTAAATCCTATACCATGTCCAAGTCCATGTCGGGAGGGAAAATAGCCCTTCTTTCCCTATGTGATGTTCTAGTTGATTGGCTGGGTAAACGACTCCTCAACCTCGTCAATCTAGTTGAGCCACGACCTCGAGCCTGGGTGCCTCTGCGAATTGAGGGGTTTTGAGAAGATCGTGCGTGAGACTGTCTATTGAAATTTGAAATTACAGGGCCTCCCTGCATAAAATCATGAGGAAATAACCTTTGAGGACTTTACACAGGATCATTAGATAGTAACATAAAACATTGAAGAACATAAGGTGATCACTTCTGTCAATTTGTCAGATTAAAATAATCAGGAATCAGGATAATTCTAAACCAAAACATACAGCATTAAAGGATAAACATGCTTTCCTATCTCACCTTAATGTGACTAAAAATTAGAGATGTGGATAGCTAAACATCTATTTTCCAAACTCCAGAGAATTGTTCCATTTTACTGAACTTAAAGTGGTGGTGTAGGAATTGGTAGAAAATAGATCTATGATATGCTTCTAGCCAATAAAAATTTGTTTTGAGTTGACTAAGACCCGTCTAATAACCATGCGACAAGCCTAGCCAGCAAGAAAGAACAAAGATGCTCTCGATATTTTAAAAAAAGTGTGACGTTCCCACATGATGTCCATGTCTCAATCCAAAGTAAGTACACAAAATTAAAGTACTTGAAGCCACAGGCATGGGTAAACTTACCAACAGATTCCCTATCCTCTCCTGTCCAATTTAATTTAATTGGCTTACCTTGGTTATAGGACAAGAAGACAGATAGTAACCCTTTGTTGTCAGTTGTGCGCAATTTTAGATTTTAGACCGCTTCTCTAGGTTCTCTACAGGCATTTGCCTTTTTATATAACGTGAATATCTCTTCATCTGCGCATATATTTCTAAAAATGCTCCATTTTATACTCCAATCTGCCTGTCTTCCTGTGTCTAAAAGTTTAGGTTTTTATCATTCTTAGTTGACTGCTAAAGAGATGAAAGTAACAGAAAAAACAAACAACGCACACACACATATATATATAGATAAGGAAAAAGTCAAAGATTGGATGCTTAAGCAGGAGCATGTTGGGGAGTTTCTTCTAGGACGGAAATGGGGTTTGGAGTCGAACCCGATGCAGGTACGGTAAAGGAATGTGTTGGAGTGTTGCTAATATGGACGGGTAGTTCGAAAGAAACCGATACCAAACCCACTTCATGTCCATTCCTACTTGATATCCATCTGAGTGCATCATCAATTCCCATCTGCAGGTCGATCGTGATCAGACTCACAAGGAGCGGAAATCTAGACAGTAGACAGGAGAAGAAAGCAGCACCAGAGCCACTTGCAAGCAGAGTTTGAGATTGCAGGCTTAAAGGTGAAGATTGTAAGGCTAAAACAAAGAAAGGGTGGGTTTATAAGTTTCTTTGACTCGGTCTATGTACTTAGACTCCAGTTATACTTGAATGGATTACTATGAGTGTTGTCCATGGTTTTTTGAAGTGGGTACTGTTGATTCCATGATTTTCATATGCTGTTGGGTTCATGTCATTTATATTTTAACTACAGTATTTTACAAAGGGTATTGACATAAATGACGGATAACAATATTTCCTTCCGCAAACTGAATAAACAGTTTACTGGAGTTGTAAGAATTTGTCCCATTCAACCACTTTGCAGGTGCACAATCTCCACCTAAACTTATCGTCATAAGAGGCCTAACAGAATGGAAAACACTAACACTAACACTGGCAAATGTGCGCTGTGAAGTTTCCTCCTGCTGCAACGCCAAAGCTATATGTGCATCAATCTGTCCAGAGACAAATGATCATTGTCAATGGGGGGGAAAGAAGGGGCAATAAAGCATCAAGCCCTAAGTTTATACATGAAAATCGAAATGAAATTTATATTACGAACCTCTCCATTTCCACCCCCTGGTGCCTCGTTATATAATTGTTCTTGGAGTTCACGGGCCAACATCTCGTCTGCTTCTAACTGTCTTTCCCTAGCATTTGAGTTAGAATCACTAAGTCTATTACGGGACCCAGACCTTAATTCGGGAGAGAATTCGTCAATTTCAATAATCGGATTCAAAATGCTACGACTATTCCTGCTGCTGGTCGACCTTGAATTTGATGGCTCCAAGGATGAGCCAAGAAACATTATATCTGAATCTACAGAGGTAGAGGTTTCACCACGATTACTGGAGCCAGAATCATGCTTCTGTCTTTTAATAAAAGTGCTCGCTGCAGCACTGCACCCATTCCCATTACCAACATGATAGACGTCACCGAGCCTGTTCCTACTTGCGCTCCCATTATCTCTTCTCGCCATGCTGTTTTCGTTTTGTTGGCTGACAGAGCATGGGTCACTCTTTGTTCGGGAAAGAAGTTGACCCAGATCAGATAAGGGGGGATTTACATCCTTTGTGCGGTTACGAGTACTTCGCCACCCATTGGCATTGCTAGTTCCACAGACCTCTTCATTGCTAGTCAGTGAATGCCTGCAAGTATATTCAAGAGGGGCAAGAAATCAGTACTAAGATCAGCTATAATATCTTGAAAATATTAGGTTGTTAATGACACACAAGCTAAAAAAGCCTGACTAGTCAATGAAGAAACGAACACAGCCAACCTAAGAAGCATGGAAACAGACAGGAGACACATCCATTACAAAGACATGCAGACAAACTATATTGCAAAAAATTAACACGGACATGTTGGGGACATGTTGAGTATGAATTGTATGTACCATATAGGTGTATTTAACAAATCATACAAAAGTTAAAAAAATTGTTACTGCCGGATTATGATAAAAGGGCGAAAATAACACCAAATATATGCAACACTGGTCACTAAATAATACTAACCAACATCCATGGCAATTTTAAATCTGGTCCAACTTTAAAAAATTGCACTATGACCTGCGAATGTGCCTCTAACATGTCCCCAATGTGTCATAGCCTGTCCCAAACGTATCATAGCCTGTCTCCAGTGAGTCTTACGAGAAAAAATTATAATACAAAACAGAATACATATTTAGGGATGTCCGGAGTGTGCCCTGTCATGTCCGTGCCAGAGAGAGGTCCAAGATGGATAAATGAGGCTGGTAGAAGTGTCCATGCTTCTTCATAAGCAAGCAAGCAACAACTACATATAATCCCTCCGTCCCAATTAATTGGTCCATTTTTGGGATTCCAACTTATTAAGGGAACGTCATCATTGCACTTTTCATATTTTTTCTTTTCTTCTTTTACCCTTCAAAACATCATCATTGCATGTACTTAGTTTCAAAAAGTAAGGATAAAAATGTAAACTCACCATTTTTTGCCCATTACTTTGGACCTGGGACAATAATTTAGGACAACAGAAAGTGGGAATTGGGATTAGGACAACAAAAAGTGGCAATTGGGACCAAAAATTGGGGACAGAGGGAGTATTTATTTAGAAGAAAAGTAAGCAACTATTGCAATAAGCCGTAAAAAGTCATCACGGTGAAACAAAGTACCTCGTGGTTTCAGTACCAGGCTCTTTTGAAGGAAACAATTTTCTTCTCTGAGAATCATTGTCTTCAGTAATCAACTCCCTAATCAGACTCAACGAGAAATCAGATTCCGGAGCTCCCTTATCAATCTGTACATCTGTCGACCTATTACTGTGATTTTCAGCTAACCGATTGGCTTTCTCAGTAATATGTGGAGAGATACAACCATTTCTCACCAATCGTTTTGGCCCACGGACTCTAGGTGAGGTAATAGAAACAAGACTCTTTCCAATGTTAGGTACAGAATCACCAGAGATTCCCTTTCCACGATCAATACCTGAACCTCCTTTGCATGTAGCATCCATTCTTTCTTTTCCTTTGTAGGCATTGGGGGTCATGGTTGAAGAATTTGCTATGCTGTGTAAAGGAGAGAACCCATTTGCTGATATTGATCCTTTTCTTATTTCTCCAGAGTGAATAAGCTCTGATGCTCCATTTGGGAATGCTTTTTGCTGTACTTTAGCAGGCCCACTCTGCTCCGTCAAGTCAACAACATCGTTTCCCCTGGAGGTAGAAGTCCATAAAGCTTTTCCTTTCCCTTCATTACGTTGCCAGTGTAAAGAATTTTTGTTCTCATCATTGCCAGTTTTGTCTACATCCATTCTTCTAAACAATTTTTTAGAAGATGATGTATTCCCCAATGAATTCGTGAAATCGAGTTCAGAGTCAGATTTGTTGGAAGTAACAGGTTTTTTAACTGGTTGAGAAGACGGCCTTCTGCTCTGCCCATCATCAATAACCAGTTTACTCCTGCCTCTTAGCAAATTTCTAGCCCCTTCATCCAAAAAATCAGTTTTTCCTGAATGATTTGCCACTGCAGAATCACTTTGTTTTTTGATGAAGCCTCTGCCATTCATATTCTGTTTAGCCAATCTATCAGGAGTGTCAGGAACGTCGAACACCTGATCCGTGTCCATCTAATTGATATCCTGTATAAAGTACCAGCCTACCTTAATCCATAAATCAGAAAAATTCCTACGGGCATCTCATATCCTTACTCTTTCTGTTCATCTCATTTGTGAGAATTTTGCCGAAAGATCTATCTGATAAACACTCCAACTTTGTCCCACCCTTTTTCGATTCATCAAATATTTCTTTTAACACGGGTGGGACCCTCACACCAAACAAGTTTTACTACCCAACTACCAAACTTGATGAAAGAAACCATCTCCAATCCATAATATTTTCGAAATTTCACCCACACTTTAGGTAAATAGAGAATTTAAAATCAGACTATGGATATGGTTCTCCCTTGAATCCAGTTTGATGAAAAGATAGGAGCTCATTTTTAACAGCTTTTTCACACAAATTATTTCGACCAACCAATGTCTGAAGACCAAAAAGAATAAGAACACGGAACACAGAATGTCAAAGAGTACCCGATAATAAATGACAAGGGAAATTACCAAAACCAAAATAATTTGAGAATCAATCAAGTTTTTTTATCTGAATAATCAGATGACCTTTTGAATAAATCTCATGGGTACCTGATGTGAACTCCAATCCCATAAGAAGAAAGACCTATCAACGTTACACATATGCTAGTGAAAATTAAAATTAGGTCACAACTGATACAACCAAGACAACACAAATTCTTTATTGGGACAAAACCCAATATTTAGTAATTCAATCTTTTGAAGAGAAATCAAGGAACAAGGAATTCTAACATAAACAAGAACGATTGTAAAGATTGTACCTTGTTGGGTAAATTTCAGAAATTTGAGATTCAGTGGCTAGCCCTTATTTGAACAATCAGATAAACAGAGAAGAGGTAAAGATTGTACCTTTTAGGGTTTTATTGGCCCTTCAAATCTAAAACAGAGAGAAACCCAGAAGAAGAATGTTGGTTTGATTATATTTCCGAAGGAAGAAGACTGCATACAACCATGGCCGATCTCTCTCTCTCTCTCTCTCTCTAACTTAGCGCAGTGCACGCCGGGTTAAGGGGATTTGGGTTTTGGAATTGGAATTATACAATTTGTGGAGAACGTTGAATAGATCATTCATGTCAAAAATCAGATTACTCATTAGTATTCATGGGGTGGTAAGAATTTGCGTGCGCAAACCGAGAGCCTGAAAGGTGAGAAGAATTTGGGTACAGGTACCACGTCACCCATACCTTATTTTCACCCAAGTTTTTTTCTCCAGAAGGTGGAAATGGGACGAGGGAAATTACATTTCAACGGGAAAGGGGTAAGAATCCGCAGATTATAAGGGGTGATTTGGCTAATTTGAAAAAACTGGTTTTTTAGTTTTTTAGTTTAGTCTTTATTAAAAAAAATTACATTTATTAGTTTTGCGTCAAGATTTTGTGGTTTCTAGATTTATCTTGTTGAGACGAACTAAAGAGTTTTTTCAAATTAGCCAAATCACCCCTAACAGTACACTTCTTGGGAACTCATGGTAATGACTAATGACATAGTTATGGTACACTTATTGGATTTTTATATTAAACGGGAAAATTTTACCTCTGAATTAAACTACCCCGGCTGGATTTGGGGGCTACTATGCACCTAGATGCTTTGCTCCGTGTTGTGCACTCTTCGGCCATTCGATCGTGTTTTGAGCAAATCGGATGTGTCTTGATTTTTTACAGGTAAAAATAAATTAAAATTTCCAAACACATCCGGACCGTCTAAAACATGATCGGACTGCCGATGGGTGCTGTGCACCCACCCCGGATCCACCCCGGCTAGGGCAAGTGCAACAAATTAGGTTAAAAAAAAACATTTTAGCTATTTTACCTAGATAAATACTCAAAATAAACCCTCCAACAACAAAAAAAAAATGTGCTAAATAAATTAAATTGTGCTATAGTATGTAGTCATTTTTACCTACTTACTATAAACCAACCTTTGCTTTGTTTAGTATTTTCTCTCTCTTCAAAACTCAACCAAAAAATAAAAAATAAAAAAAGTTAAAGAGAACGAAGGAAAGAGAAAGAATACATATAATAATAATAAATGAGAGGTAAAATAGATAGTATTGTTGGAGTGTTAAAAAAGAAGTGGGTAGCTAAAATGAAAAGTGTGTATTGTTTACTACACCCTCCGTCCTTATTTTTGTGTCTATTATTCTATATGTATGCTTGTTCTCATTTTACATTTAGGCCTTGTTCTTGAATGGATTTTATGAGATAAAATATAATTTTGATAAAATCTAATTTTGTTTAGAGGTGTGATAAAATGACATTGTTTTTCCAATGGATTACATCTAGGGTTGATAAAGGTGTTTTGTAAATGATTATGTGAGATAAAATCTAGTGTTGATAAAATCTAGTTTTGCTAAAATTCGTTGAGAATGTTAGATTTTATCAAAACTAGATTTTATGAGATGAAATCCATTCAAGAACAAGCCCTTAACCAAGTGAATGAACCCTAAATTTAATGAAACTTGCTACCTGTACCAACCAAAACACCTAGAAAATGTACCAACCGCTCTAGGGGACCCACTTTTGGGTCCCACAGGCACGATTCGAGCCGTTCATTTATCTTAGAATGATTTTCCGAGGAGTCCTACAAAAAATCAGCTCAATCACATGTCTGTAGGGTGCTTGATCCAAAATCCCTCGGAAAATCATTCTAAGATGAATGAACGGCTCGGATCATTCTAAAATTTTTCATTTAACATACGAATCAAAAAATACTATAAATTCAATGAAAAAGAAAAGCATTGAGAAAGACCCAGAGGGTGTAGAATAAACTTCTACTGTTTTTTTGGATAATTAATAAACTTCTACTGTTCCAACTCATAAATTCTCAATCTACCTCACAATCTCGAAATTTTCCTCTTTAAAAAAGAAAAAAAAAAACACGGAAAAACCAGTTAGCGAAGGGGAGTGATTTCAACACTCCCCAAATTAATATTCACACTTCATTTTTTGTATTGAAAATAAAAAAGAAAGTGTAGATATCAATTTGAAGAGTGTAAAAGTCAGTTACCTTAGTAGAAGGCTAACTTCACAAAAGCTAATGCTCGAGCCACAACTAAAGTGCCCCCCAAAAGATGAGAAGTCACTCATTGCCTTCATTGCGCCCGCCTCAACAAAACACCCCATTTAAGGATTTGCAGCTGGCTCAACACAACCTCAAATAAATCCCCAAATTAGCCCCAAGCATCACCCAAACCTTAAAACAACCCCTCAGATCCCTAAACCAACCCCAAATTCACCCATAAAAATATTGCTCAGAACACCACCAAACTAGGGGTGCACACAGGCCCGCTCAACCCACCCAACCCAGCCCGATTTTTTTAGGGCTTGGAAAAAATATGTAGGCCCACAGGACCAGACTGGGTTGTCATTTTAAGCCCGTTACTAATTGGGCCAGGTATGGAAAATTCTAGGGCTAAACAAAGGAACCGGAAGAACCGAACCGAACCGGTGAACCGGTGTGAACCGGTTTTTTTCCAATTTTTTAACATACCTCGGTTCGGTCCGGTTCACGAAAATTTTATTTTTTGAAAACCGGTTCGGTTCTCGGTTCTTGAAATTTGTGAAACCGGTTCGAACCGAACCGAACCGAACCAGTTATAATTATATTTATTATATATTATATATTTACAACACCCTCCCACGGTCCCACCAGAAATCCCTAAACCTAAAATCATTTCAGTCTCTCCAAAAGAAGGGTGCGGCGATCTCTCTCTCTCTCTCTCTCTCTCTCTCTCTCTCTCTCTCTCTCTCTCTCTCTCTCTCTCTGTGACGAAATGGGTTCACTCTACCTACAAATTGATGCTCGAAGTCCAAGAACAAGAATGGTACAAGAAACCCCAAGACGTTCAGATCTGGAGTAGCCATTTCTCTCAGCGATCGATTGATCTACTCATCAATCTAGGTGAACCAGACCAGGCGTCATCATCATCGCGGTCCGACGCCGTCATCGTCGCTCCTACGTGGCTGTCCGTCCAGATTTGTTCCTCTCCTCTCTCTCGATCTATATATATATATATATATGTAATATGTATTAAGATCTCTCTCGATTTGTAATATATATTCTGGGTTTGCACTTTGCTGCCTTCAATCTATAATGAATCTGGGTAGAATATCAAGCTGATGCTTTGATTGTTAGATCTCTCTCGATTTGTAATGAATCCGACGTCATCGTCATTTGATGCTTTGATTGTTAGAGAGAGAGAGATGAATCTGGGTAGTGGGGACTGGAACCGAACTGACCATGGACCAAACCGGAACCGGAGGAACCGGAACCGGAGGAACCGAACCGGAACCGAACTGACCACTCTAAAACCGGTTTCGGTTCCATGTTCTCTCCGAACCGGTTTTACTCGGTTCACCCAAAATCCCTCCTGAACCGGACCGAACCGAACCGGTTACAGCCCTAGAAAATTCTTCTAAGGCTCGGCCCACCCGGCCGATTTAAATAATCTTTTTATTTTGACATATATATACCGATGGAACCTAGCTGCTAAGGGTTTGTTTATCTTAATGAAGAAACACATCCATTTAGCTCTTATCTAGTAAGATCTGCTCTTCAAAATCTTTTCTTTTCCTTTTAACAGATTTTTACTATTCTTCTTGTTGAATCTCCTTAATCTTTTGGTTGTAGGTCTTATTGATCTTATGGTTGATTAATTTATGTTTGTGATACCATGTGTTAGAAAAATAAATGTGTTTGTTGGACGGGCTTGGGAAATAAAAATTAATTGGGTTGGGCTTGGGCATATTAAATGAAGCCTGATTATGAATAGATTGGGCTTGAGAATGCACAAATCTCGTTATTATCTAGTATAAGTCCGGCCCAATGTTTGTGCACCCCTACACCAAACCCCCTCCTAAATTAGCCCCCACATTAGACCCTCCCAAATCATCCCCACATCATCCTTTAAACACTCCACAAAAAGCACTACACCAACCCTTAAGTTGCCCTAAAACCTCCCATAAACAGCCCCCAAGCTGTCATGCCCTTAAATACTTCCAAAACGTTCCCCAAAACAGCCCCAAGCTGCTATACATAGGGGTGAAAAATCGGTCGGTTCGATTCAATTTTCGGGGTGTTCGGGACTGAACAAATCGGTTCGGGGCGATTTTGCTGGGAACCGATCCCGACCGAAAAATACAATGGACCGATCGGTTCAGGGGAGGTTCGGTCCGGTTGGGTTTTTTTGATTTTTTCGTTTTTTTTTGGTTCGACGTTAAAATTGAGATGGACGGCTGGGATATGTTATTTTTTGTGGGGTCAAGATTGGTTTTCGATCCAAATAGGGGTGGTTTCGGGGTAATTCGGTCCAAATCAGCATGATTTTAGGGTATTTCGGTTCGGTTCGGTCTGACAAAAATTCCGGGAAACCGAAACCAAACCGAGATGTATTTCTGTTTTTTTAGTTCGTTTTTTTCGAGTTTTTTTTCCGGACTGGACCAACCGAACACCGAACCGAATTTTCGGTTTTTCGGTCGGTTCGGGTGCCGTCAGTTTATTTTTCACCCCTAGCTATACACTTCTTCTTCCACTACTACAAACATAACCACCACCGCCACAACCTCATTCTCAGTCGCCTCCATGGGTATGGTCGCCCTTCACAATGCCCATTTATTAGGTCATAGCCTCCACCACCGTCATCACTACCTTAATACAAACCGCCGCCGTCAAAGATCACTGATAGTATTGGGTAGAAACAAGTTATTGCTAGGGAAACAAACCCAAAACTGGGAAAGAAAAAAGGAAAAAAAAAAAAAAACAGAGGACGAAAATGAAGAGAAAAGATATCAGAAAGAGAGAGGGAACAATGTCTTCATTGTTGATCTTCATTTCTATCAATGAAAATATCACTTCTTGTCCAAAAAAATTTAGAACCCAGCAGCAAACACCGATAGCTTCAAGATTAGGGAGCTCCTACTTCTCTCTAAACTTTTGAGCCGCTGGTTTAGTTTGGGGAGTTGCTCCTCTCACTCGTTTAAATATTAAACACTTGATACTAGAAAATCAATTAAAACTTTGGTAAGGGACGTACATGTCATTCATCCACACAAATATTTTTGTTTGTCAAAATTATTTATGTTTCCATCCCAAAATTCTCTTCCTATAGGGTAAAGATTTTTTTGGATGAAAACATAAATAATTTTGGATGAAAATCCACAAAAGATTAATAATTTTGGATGAAAACATAAATAAAATAATAATAATAATCTTTTGTGGATTTTCATCCAAAATTATTTATGTTTTCATCCAAAAAAATATTTACCCTATAGGCAAAGAATTTTGGGATGGAAACATTGATAAGCCCCAAATGTTGCATATAATCCGGGCTTATCTCTCTCATTTTGCACACACTTTCGCATTTAAAATACTTTGAATTGTTTGATATTGCGCGTTTGGTGTGTTTTCCAAGTTTTAGGTAAAATGGAGCAAAAGGCGTATCCTTAAGCTCCAAATAATCCCCGGTTGTATCCGGAAGTACCTAAGGTCCCGCAATGCCGTGGAGGACAATCGCCGAAGCTTAGAAGTCGATTCAAGAAGCTTTGGAAGGTTCAAGGAAGGCCCGGAACAAAGGAACAAGAAATCTGGAGCTATGAGCCTCGAGAAATCTGACCAACCGATAGAAAAAGGCTCATTTCTCTCAAGATACAAAGGCTATGAAGATGAGGTCAATTGGGTTTGAAAGTAGACTCATAGAGCTTTCCAACGGTTCAAGAATCGCCTCATTCCGAGTTTGGACGAAGCCGGGGCGTGCCCGCGAAGTTGGGTAAAAAATCTGCCTAAACAGACACTTCTGGATCGATCCATGATCAAGTTGGATCGATCCACACTATCTGGATCGATCCAGGGCCCAAGTGGATCGATCCACTTCTTGCCAAACTACCTTGGATCGATCCAAACCATCATGGATCGATCCAGATCATCCCAAAACTCTCCAGACTCATCTGGATCGATCCATGATGAAGTTGGATCGATCCAGACCCATCCTTGGCGATTTTTTGACAGATTTTGGTTGTTTTAATATCTTCCATATATGGAAACTTTCCACTTATAGTATGTTTTTGGGATAATTAGCCAATGTAAATGGCTTTTAGTATAAATACCTTCCTCCCTCCTCTCTCCTAGATCTTCCTCCTTAGTTTTGCTCTCACCTCTCTCCTCCATTGGAGAGAGTTTAAGGTTCATCTCTCTAGTTTTTCTCAAGTAAGTTTTCATTTCCCGTTTAATTACCGTGTATTAATCTTGTTCCTCGTGATTGGATCTTTCAATATATGTAGTTTATTTCCAAGTTCATCTAGTTTTTAGTCTTGTGATTTTCTAGCTTAATCTTTTGAAAACTCTTGTTCTTAGTGATTGTTTGATAATTTCTCAAGTACTAATATTGTAGGCTAACCTATGATCTTCATTAAAAATTAGTTTTTAGAATTGTTAAGTATGTTATTAGTTTTCTTCAAAATTCTAGACTTGTTTTCTAGCATAATGTGTGAGTAGTTAAGTAGGCTTGGTCATGGGGTGATTAACACTCCATGACTCGGGCTAATCCGTTCCTCTCATCTCAAAAGCAAACACTTCCTGTTGATCAAAGAGTTAGGATTAATTTTATGTATCAAAATTTGGATTTGTTAATCTCTTTGATCTCACGTAGCCAAGGGCTTGACCACTTGGCACGTGTGATGCTTAGGACGATGTCAATCAAAATGTTTGTCTAAATGGCACAAGAATCCTAATCTTTGTGAAACACATTTTCTAGTCAAATGGTTTTAATCTCTAAATCTTCCGTTTGGGAGCATCTAACGGTGTCCCGAGCCGGTTATCAAGAGTCGAACGGTTTAGCCTTAGTTGTGGTATTTATGATCCCCTAGACTACGCCTTAGTTTAATTAGTCTTTTTAATCTTCCGAGTCGTTCTCGAAGTTAAGAGAATTCCACCCTCAAATCACCAAAGCCAAGTTTGCCGCTTTAAGGCTAAATACCTCATTCGGAAGACAACTCTCACGTCGGGTGCGTTCGGTCCCTGTGGATTCGACCCGGTCTTACCGGTTATTATGCTACTGCCGACCTAGCCCTACGCTTGGGGCGACACTCTCTACGACACAATCCAAGGTCGCAAGCAAACATAAATGTTTTTTGTTGTAGTTTTTTATGTTTTCATCAAAAAATCCTTGATCCAGCAATCTTGGTTACAATTTTTAAGGAAGCCGCATGCGCGGGCCAAATTCATAAATGGAAGTGAAATAAAAGTTTTACCAATATCCTTGAATATACTCTAGCAATCACGGTTAAAATCGAACAAGCAATCATGTCAATGGTTTTTTTACTTTTTTTTTGGCATGATTCAAGATGTTAATTCAATAATAATTATTACCATGTTTACAGGTCATTAAGTGTTTTTTACTATAAAACTGGAATTTATGTTGATATTTTTAAGGAAAAATTAGCCAAAACTACATTAAACTTCACCTTTTCTGACAAAAGGACACGCACATTTTGACATCTATGGGAAGGCCATCCAAAACAATTGACGTTCACGGGAAGGCCAAAAAAAATAAAAAAACATGTTCAGCTGCTTCCGTAACAACTACCGCCACTTCCGTAGCCTCCACTACCACCCCTACTACCATCTCCTCCTACGCTGAGATGAGCAGAGCCACTGCCAGACCTGAGCTAGAGGCATCATTGGATGCGAGAGAGAAAAAAACCCCTATTTTCTGAACCTATTGTAGTATACGTGAGGATAGGAAATTGATTGAGTAATTGTGGTGGAAATTGAGGGATGATTTGAGAGAGCAATGAGCAGAATGGGGAAAGTTAGGGTTCGTATGAGAAATCCAACGGAGTTGCAGACAGGGAGGAGAGAGAAAGAGAAGGGAGATCTTAAATCTATTTCAAAACCACATCGGGCTTTTGCAAAATTAAAGCTTATGGCCGTTCTCTTTGATGAACAAACTGTACTTTCCTTCACGCATTAGAGAGAGTTGTTCCCTTCTCTCTTGATTTAAAGATTAGTAAGTGGTTGATCAAAATTATTGGATACAATTGTGAGTGTCTTTTGGGTATTGATTTTGAATATTATTTACAAAATTTGAGTTTTTAAAAATTAGTGACACTTTACTAATTTTTTTGGTCGCCGGAAGTAGTCGGCCAGAGGTGGGGTGGTTGTCAGCCAGGTGGGGAGGTGATTTTTTTTGAATTTTATGTTCGAAATTCAAGTTTTTAAAAATTAGTAACATTTTACTAATTTTTTTGGTCGCCGGAAGTGGTCGGCCCGAGGTGGGGTGGTAGTCGGCCGGAGTTGGAGTGATGATTTTTTTGAATTTTATTTATGAAATTTGAGTTTTTAAAAATTAGTAACATTTCACTAATTTTTGTGGTCGCCGGAAGTGGTCAGCCAGAGGTGGGGTGGGGTCGGCCGGAGATGGGGTGGTGATTTTTTTGAATTTCTATTTGAAATTAGAATTTTTAAAAATTAGTGACATCTCACTAAATTATTTTTTCGCCGGAAGTGCGACGCCAAAGGTGGGGTGGAGATTTTTTTGAATTTCATGGTCGAACTAAGAATTTTTAAAAATTAGTAACATCTCACTAATTTTTTTGGTCGCCGGAAGGAGCTAGAGGTGGGGTGGTGGTCGGCCGGAGGTGGGTTGGTGATTTTTTTTTTGAATTTTATGTTCGAAATTAGAATTTTTAAAAATTAGTGACATCTCACTAATTTTTTTGGTCGCCGGAAGTGGTCGGCCAGAGGTGGGTGGTGATTGGCCGGAGGTGGGGTGATGATTTTTTTTATTTTTATGTTCGAAATTAGAATTTTTAAAAATTAGTGACATCTCACTAATTTTTTTGGTCGCCGGAAGTGGTCGGCCAAAGGTGGGTGGTGGTTGGCCGGAGGTGGGGTGATGATTTTTTATTTTATTTTTATGTTCGAAATTAGAATTTTAAAAAATTAGTGACATCTCACTAATTTTTATGATCGCCAGAAGTGGTCGGCCAGAGGTGGGGTAGTGGTCGACCGGAGGTGAGGTGGTGTTATTTTGAATTTTATGTTCGAAATTAAATTTTTTTTAAAATAGTGACATCTCACTAATTTTTTTGGTATCCGGTAGTGGTCGCCAAAGGTGGGGTGGTGGTCGGCCGGAGGTAGGGTGGAGATTATGTTCGAATTTAGAATCTTTAAAAATTAGTAACAATTCACTATTTTTTTTTGTCGTTATGTTCAATTGCAAAAGTTCTTTGTCCTTCCCTTTAAAAATGTGAAATATTGTTTGTTTTTATGTTCAATTGCAAAAGTTCCTTGTCCTTCCCTTAAAAAATGTCAAATATTTTGGATTTTTGGCTAAGTGGCCCTATTTTTAATCCTTTGACAAAAAAATATGGTAATCAATTTTTTGTAACATGTTTAATTCATGGAAATATTATAGGATACTATAGATAAGGAGTATGTACGTTGTCCTTGTACATACCCTTTATTTATGTAGGCCCGCGCAGCGGCTCTCTTATAGAAGGTAATGTTAAAGTATCCAACTCAAAACCAATTGGCAATGAGTGGAGAGGCCGCCCAGACTCATATACTAGTTTTAGAGGTTTAATTAACCAATGTGGGACAAGCTCTAACACTCCCCCGCACGTGCGACCCCTGACCCGCATGTGGAGAGGTAAACAACGGATCCTCAACATTGGGATCATAACGAAACATGGTGCACTTATGGGCTATGGCACAAACAACGGGGAAATAACCAAGAGTCTTGTCCAAAATCATCCGAAAGCCTAACTCTAATACCATGTTAAAGCATCCAACTCAAAACCAATTGGCAATGAGTGGAGAGACCGCTCAGGCTCATATACTAGTTTTAGAGGTACAATTAACCAATGTGGGACAATCTCTAACAGGTAAAAATAAATAAATAAATAAATAAATTATATTGACCTAAGGAATATCGACCTAAGGAAAACTAATATAAATCATGGAAAGCTGGAGATATTGGGATAAATGGAGAATACTAGTATTTACGAGAGTTTGGACATGATTTGTGAATGGAGCAAGCTTCTCTTTAAATAAAAAAACTATAAGAGCACCTCCAGCCCACAACCAAACTCAGAACCAAACCCAAAATCTGAGTCAAAACCCCCAAAACCTCCCTCTAGTCTTTGAACCAAACTCATACCAAATCAAACTTTATTCAAAATTTTCCTCAAATTTGGGGAGAAAAAAGGGTTTGAACCAAATTTCCACCACCGTCGGACCACCTTCCACCACCGTCCTCGTCTTCGTCGTCGTCGTCGGACCACCTTCCACCACCATCGTCGTCATCGTGGTGGTCGTCACCGTCGTCTTCGTCTTCGTCCAAATTTGGAGGAGATGTGGTGGTGGTCGTCGTCAAGTGGTGGTGATCTCGATCTGAGTTGCGGCGGCGGCAGGCGGCGGAAGATGGTGGTTAGGGTAAGAAATTTGGGTCAAGTACTGGAGGAGATGATATCAAATGGAGCTTTTACTCAGATTTTCACTCAAATTTGAGGGAAAAAAAGAGTTAGGGCTGGAGATGCTCTAAGGCATCAAATAAAAGTCCTAATACTATTTGGGTGCCATTATCAAAAAGTCTAACAACCTATTAGTAGGCTAATATAGCCTTTACAGACTTGATCAATAATTTTACAATTGTACAAAATACCAAAAAGGGGGGGTCCTGCAAACGGGAAAAAAAGTAGAGGGAAGAAACATTGGGCAAATCCCCCCAGCAGATATCTCACAATCAACGAGCACTTCTCTTGTTCTAACCCTATCATTCTTCACGCCACCAGTGCGCAACCGAAACATCCCCAAAAAATATTTTATTTTATTTTTTTGACAGTGCCCCCAAAAAATTGAAACCTAAACAAATTGACATGCATCATCCCGGTAGCTACCCAACAAATGAAGAGACTTTGATTTAGTTGGCAACCTATACACGCATGCGCGCGCGCACATTCAAAAACTAGCGCTGAGGAATTCTATTTTCTTATCATTTTGGACTAAACTCAGACATTTATTTAACATATAAAACAAGAATATTGTAGAGTCAAGCATCCCAACCATTTCACCAAAATAAGCTTCTCTACATTTAAGTTCAATGCAAACAAAAATTCATCTGCCTAAACAAAACATCAATGAAATAAAATGGAAAAACCCTAAAAATCCTGAAGCAAACAGATCTACAAAACCCATTCAGAAGGAAAGAAACTGCAGGAAAATGAAGATAAATATCCTACGGAGCCGCAATGATACAACCGAGATGTAGCTTTATCTAGGTTGGGCTTGCTGATTTACTCTAAGCCTCTAACAATTCCTCTGGTGTCTACTCATCAGTCACACAACCCTTTGAAGCCGATTGCACGTTCCTGATGTACTGGATACGAAAAAGGAAACTAAATATTCAACCCTGGAAAAAACATCAACAAGTGGTGAATGGTATTCAAGCCCATTTTTACATTACCTTGTACAGAACTCCTTTGTCAGCCTTTGGTGGAGGGGGAGTCCATTTCTTTCTTCGTTCCGCCATCTCTTCATCTGTTAAATTAACATCCATTCTCCTTTTCCGGATATCTATGGTGATCATATCACCATTTTCAACGAGAGCAATGGGTCCACCTTCCTGAATATTTTCACATTCCACTAGTTAAGAACTTAAAATGGGCTCAGCTTTTCCTTTAAAAACTTTCCAAATGCAATTCATTTTTAACATTCAGTTCTTCCAAACATAGTAGAACGAATCTTCTTTCAAGAAACAAGTAGAAGAGTCTTCGAGTCTTGTTTACAGGTTATGTATAACTCACACAAACCTATGCAATTGTGATAAATTGCAAACACAGTGGTTTCCAAAAACTAGAAAATAGACATAATCAGCGAGTACGTTTTCATATTAGATTGTTTACCACAAACTCATAAAAACTTAAGTTGTTCCATAATAGGGCACTTTTATTATTTATATTATCAATAGCCACCTTACAAATGGCTACTCCATGAGCAAGAAAAATATTTGAAGTAATAGGTAGGTGCTGATTTCAAACACAAGATCTATTACCGACTTATATATTAAAGCACGTAACTCAAAACCATTTGACTTGAGTTGAGAGGCTACCCAGTCTCATATAATAGTTTTGGAAGTGGTAATTAGCCAGCGTGGGACACACTTTAACCGTGCTTATATACCTTGGAGAATATATAATCAATGCACTTGCCTTGCACACTTCTTAGATGGAATAGCCAAAGTTATTTACTCCACGAAAACTAAACGGAAACAAATAAGTCCTATGTACTCCAGGAAAGGTGAACTAAATCACAATAAGTCCTATTATTGGTATCAGCAGGTGACTCTAATATGCTCGGTACACGTGAATAATCTAAACAAATGCGAGAGGAAGAAAAACATTTTATGATCTAAGGAAATTAAATTATTACTAGGTATTGAAAACCTAACAAACCTGTGCTTCAGGGCATACATGGCCAACAACATACCCATGTGAACCACCTGAAAACCTCCCATCAGTCAACAACGCAACGTCCTGTACGATTCAGAAGTGACAAAGAAAATAATCATTAGTTCATAAGAGAAGGAAACAGTAATTTTCTGAGAGGAGAGTTTGATTTTGACCCCCAATGGACTACCCACACAACCCCATCTCCAAAACACAGCCACCAAAAACAAATAAAGACCCCTCTTCAACCACGGACCATAATGGGAGAAAGAATTGATTGAACAACGAACTGATGATGGTTAAGGGATATACTCATGTAGTCATGTGCATGAAAGTGATAAGAAAATTGCACAAATAAATTTAGTTCTTCACTTTGTTATCTTCTTAGCTTTTCCTTTCCATACCTAAATCAGTCCATCAAATCTTATTACCATCCCAACTCACCACCACCCAACATAGGTAGATAAACCTTTCATTGAAATTTGAGATACATAATAAATCAATAATCAGAGACTAGAAGGATTAGATTTGCATAGTTTTAAACCTTCCCAAGACCTGCTCCCATTATCGCACTTGTCGGTGTAAGCATTTCAGGCATGCCAGGGCCCCCTTTAGGCCCCTCTCCTCTAATAACGACTACCTTTCCCTGGAATTGAAAATTGTAAGAAAGAAACCAAATATCACAATCTCCTATTTTGAGACAAAAAAGGAAATAAATCTTACATTAAAATAGCAAGTTCCACATTAACAATTCATTAACACAACGCCACAATTATGTCTCCTCTGCAAGATGATGTAAGCAGCATTTTTTCATGGCGAAAATGCAATGCACAAAATTTGATCCTTCAAGAGGCAAGGCATTGAGGTGTAAGTATTTATGATTTTGATTTTAAGTTGACTAATATATGAAATTATTTATAAACTGTTGAAGGGAGTATAACAACAATGTTAAGTGAAAGTTACACAAGAAAGTCTAATCCTAGAAAAATAGTACTCCATGTTTATACAAGTATGTGATTGAAAGCTCTTTACCACCTAACAAGCTAAAACTATGTCTGTCACATCTACAACTCCTAAGTCATAACATACAAAACCCAAAATGCATGGATAGAGGTTTAACTCAGCTACAAGTTACAACAAGGCATTAAGGCAAGCCGATGATTTGAAAAGGCCACATTTAGAAGCATTCTAAACTGGTCATTACAATGTCAAGCAAAATTCATAAGTTCGGGCACTGGGTTTTTGTCATGCAAATAACGTCTACAGGAACCTTTTACTCAATGCTAAATCCTTTCACTTGTTTATATAGGTGCCTCCATGCTTGTTAACAGATAATGTGAACTAACATAAAATTACATGCAGACAATGCATAAGCCAACATAAAATTGGTGCATGCCTGAATTGCTGTGTATTCTAGGGAGAGATCGTACAGAGGGGAACTACAGACAAATAACTTATTTATTATATGTTTGAGCTAGTACTATCTTGTTCCCCAACCCCAAACTGTTTTTACCTGCGAAGATACATTGAAAGTGTTTTAGAGAATCCATTTATGACTAAGCTTAATCGAGCATGTACAGACGAGGGAGAAAATTGAAGAGTAAATGAATACGATATGTCGATCTCATTGGGCCGTGGAATGCAATCTGATCCAGCATGTACAGACGGGGGAGAAAATTGAAGAGTAAATGTAGATGATATCATTGGGAAATGGAATGCATTCTGACGATATGTCTGCTGCCAAGTCGATCATAATAACTGTAAATATGAATAATTCGTGTACAGGATATGATTGCTTTAGGAAATCATACACAGCAGTCAGCAGACAATACAATCTAAAGTCAGGACAATCACGTTAATCCAGTAAGAAAAAACAGGAACAAAACTAGGCAGTGAACAAAACCAAAGTTTAATAAATCATATCCACTAGATTTGGGAGAGACATTCAGAATTTATTTTGTCAACAGATATTTGGGTGGGCAACACACAAGGAACATAGAAGGCCTGATTCCCATTTCTGCATTAAATGCCACAGCTACCACGAAGAATGTGGATGGTCCTCGACAGTCTTACCTTAAAACTCAAAGGGTCTTTTGAGATAGCTGCAAGCATGGCTTCCTCTCCTTCAAATACAAGAGCAGGACCTGGAACATAAATTTTTGAAATCACTATCCATTCAATACAAGTAGTAATATTGAAATAATGATCTCCAGAGATAACCAACATCCAGCAAGTAACCAGGCAACATTTTACAAGACATAATGCAGGACAGAAAATAGCACCAGAAAAATATAGCCCTTCTTTTCCCGTAATCTTCGCGACAGAACCTTCCGGTGCAAGATTCCCAAATAATATCTGGAGATGGCCTGAATCCTTGATGGGGTTTGTTACTGGTCTTATTATTTGCTGGTAGAAATACAAAAAGACGACATACTTTTAATCCCAAACTGATATATATCAGTATAACAAATAACATCAACACAAACTTCACAATATATGACATAGAAACTTGCAGGAAAAGAAAATAAACAAAAAAGTGCAAGCCGTTTTACCTGACCTTCAGCAAGAGACGGGAACAGCTTTGCATTCTCAGCCAGTGTCTTCCCCGTGACTATTTAAGAAAACATATTTTCTTTACATAAGGAATACAGTAGGATTAATAAAACCCCAATTGCATAACTGAACATCAGACTAAGAAATGCCAAACATTTATACCAGTCAAGCAATCCCCGTCCAAAAACCCCTGCTCCAAGAGATAACGTATGATCGCAGGTGTTCCTCCAATCTACATCAAAAAGATCTTTATTAGCAACCAAGCGAGTAAGGTAACAAACACCTCAATATTTAACAACAGAGTTATGGAACACTTTTTTTCTGATACTTATAATCTATAAACAGGTGATAGCCAATATTAGGCATCCTAAGTGCAATAAGTTCCACAAAACTCTTAAAACACACTACATATTCAAAAGAAAAAAAGAACGTTTAATATCATGCCCACCTTATGTATATCCTCCATAACATATTTGCCACTAGGCTTAAGATCGGCCAATAGTGGAACCCTGTCGCTGACCTTTTGAAAGTCATCAAGAGTTAATACTAAGTCAACAGACCTGCCAAGAACCTATCATTAGCCATTTCATGCTATAGAGGGTAGAGGTGTCTAAGAAAAGTCAAGGAACACACCTCGCAATAGCAATTAAATGTAATACAGCATTGGTTGACCCACCCAAGGCCATGACGATGGCCATTGCATTACGTAGTGATTTAGGCGTAATAATATCTCGTGGTTTTATGTCCATCTTTATCAAATCTAGCAAGTATTTTCCGGCTAGGCGACACTCATCCAACTTCAATGGATCTTCAGCAGGTGTTGAAGAGCTTTTGGGAACCAAAGAAAGAAGAAAACAATTATTTAATAAACAGATAACCACCAACTCCACTCAAAGAATCAAAACTTCATTTTAGTGTGTTGCTTCAGCAAGCGTAGAACGGTTCACAAACATTTTGAAAGAGACCAAAGGAAATCGATCATAGGAAACATTAAGAAACATGAAATAAACTTATCTAGCTTCATAAAAGCCTAACTGATAATCACATAATGAGATTGTCGATTAATTCAGTAATTCACAAAAATGAACAAGTATAAAAGAGAAAAGTAAAGGTAATTGTGGAACAGAATTTGCAGTTAAATAAATTCCAAATCTGTTATGACATAACGCTTGTTTTGAATCTCATGGAACACAATGTCCTCGACAGAGCTCAATGGAAAGAACGATTCATGTAGCCACTTCACTAGATTGGGACTTACAGCTCTGTTTTTGTCATTTTTACATCTCCGGTTGATTTTTGTGTTCCAAAATATACTTTTGTCTTTCGGTGGAAGTACTGGACTTTTGTTACTCCCCTTGTGTTTCGTTTTGGTCTCTTCATAAATGGGAACGTTTTTTGTTCAGATGGAAGCCAATGGAAATCATGTTCCTAACTCAATCCAAGAGAATTATGGAATCACATAGTACCTGTATGGAATGGACATTCCCATTGCCTCAATAGCACAAGCCATGGTATTTGCTGTGTACATCCCACCACAAGCTCCTGCACCAGGGCATGAATTTCGAACAACATTCCTCCTCTGTTCATCACTTATGGAACCACTCACATACTCCCCATACACCTACAATGATAATCAAAAGAGAGAAATAAGCAAATTAAGCAATAGCTGGCAAATCAGTGAATCCGGCGCAGGGAAACGTTTTTTTTCAATTCCAGCAAAACAGCTTTCTCTGAGCAATGACCTATTTATAGAAAGATATATTCGGTTGAACGTAGGAGAAAACTCCACATCTGATTTAAAATGCTCAATGTGGATCATGAACAATTGTCAAGAAGGAAATAAACCTTTACAAAATAAAAAGCAAAAAAGAAAAGAAAAAGAGGAAATATATGCATCCAAGTTCCTACACGGCAACACTTCTTTACATTAGTCAAATAGTCAAATTCATCGAACCACCTGTAAAAATGGTATTTTCCTTCACCACCAAACTTAGATTTCCGAAGGTTAAGTTGGTGACGAATATATTTTCATTAAACTATTGATTCCAAGCCCATGTGATAACAATCTATGTAGGGTATATAGATATGGTACTCCACAGGCGCCCAAGTAACACCAAAAGACTTGTTTGGTATATATTCTATTCATGTAGTAAATACACCCAATTAAGAACTTTAAAATTTATACATTCCATTATTTCCAATTAAGTTGCATCTGATAATGCAAGATGGTAGATTTAAGTCCCATTATAAAACGGTGATAATTTCAGTAAAAATGCCATGAATTATCAATGATAAAGTTGTTCAATGAGAATTTTTTCCATGGTGATCCTAAAGGACCTAAACCATCCCTTGAAGATATTGTGCTTCCCTATATAACCCCAATAATGTCCCCCCATAAAAACACCATCTCACCTTCACCTAAAGCCAATACAAGACAAAAGGTCGGTGAGACCTTTTTGTATTAAGATCTAAAAAGACTTTCTAGCACTCATTCTAAACACAGGGAGAGACAGATGGGTAATTGTATGCCCAAGCGGTTGCCAAAGGACAAGTGGATCTTAAGATATCTGAGTCTGACACTTTTAAGGAATGATTTAATTTCATCAACTCAATTCGATTTTCACTAGACCACCAGCATTGCTTGGGAAGTTGCAAAGCGTGAGGCTTCCATAATGCGGTTGTCATTGCTGTTGATGTGATTTTACCATTGGCTAATATTCACCTGCTTTTATGCTATTTTCTGGATGCAGCAAAAGATGAGACATAATAAAAACAACATATTGAGATTTCCATATCCCAAAATCTGTATGTGTGCATACGGAGAGGTAGTAAAGTGGTTCTGGAAAATATACGAGATATGCAAACTAATTGACAGTAGAACTTTCAAAAGATGACGCAAACTGATAAGAAGTGGTAACAAAAGGCATACTGATATGAAAAATGCAGCCAAAAATAATCTAGGTACTTCAAGCAGCTAAATGAGGAAGTCATGCAAAAGAGGCCATTAAACCGCCAAGGCCATGCTCGATGGACTGGATCACTGGACTAGTAGTGTATAATATAATCAGAGAAGTATCCCATCCCCACGGTGTTGTATATCCCATACCATGGTGCAATAAATCCCATTCCCAAGTATTGTGGGATTTTAAACCCGACAGGTGCATAATCCTGACCTCATAAGTTCTCATCAAATGCAAGATATGCGGTCGGTCCCCTTGGATTTATAGACCCTATCCGATGCTATAATCTAGACAAACAAATAGGGCCCAGAAGAATTAATTTCTTAACCAATTGCCTCTAGGCCCTCAACAACAGATAAGGAACTCCAGATAAAAAGCTTGAAAACTGCAAATCAGAACGCATACCTGAAAGGCAGATACTATGTCGTACGTATTTCCTTGAAAATGACCAGGCTGCATGAGTCAAATTGAACAAATTAAAAAAGACAGGAAGAGGAGAATTTAATAATCTAGAACAAGGTTTTATTTATATCATCATCAACAGTTATCAATCAACTAAAATTTGAAATATTGAGAAATGAATAATATATAAATCTAAGGTGACGTCTTATTTAAAAGATGTTATATTTGTATGGTTTGAACTAGAAAAGTTGGTTACTAAGCTTTTTATATCCCAATACAATGTCAGGAAACTAATTGCAGATGAATTGCATCCATGCTCATACTTAAATTGAACAGGGAAGTATCTAAACGACTCTCTTGAACGTACACAATAAACACCTATTGGCATAATGCCAATATCCTCTGTCTTGCAATCCCAAGAGTGTTGTATTGGCCTACTAATCCTTTTTGATAATTTTTTTTTCTGTACTCAGGGCCAGCAACAGAGAATTTTTCTACTCTCATCCTTTTGAAAAAAAGGATTTGGTCAAAAAAAAAACGCAGTTGTAACTTTTTTTTGGATTATTGATCATCTCAATAAGAAGAATTAGAAAAATAAATAAATATATGAACCAAACTAAAGAAAACCTTGATAAAGAAAAAATCATCCAAAAATTGTTGTTTCAGTGAACTTTTTTAAGGTTTTGATCATAATTTTTTACTCTTTAGATACCTCTCTGTGAGACAAACCAATAATCCAAAAAAAAAACTGACGCAAAACTAACAAAGGCGATTTAAGTTGAGTTAACACACACACACAAAAAAAAATCTAAATGGATTTGTTAGGCCAAAACACCCCTTATGAGTGACTAGTAGAAGATAAGTTTTTTGGGTAAGATCATACTGTAGCGAAACACCACTCCTCTGTCTGGCTTTAATCATACTCCCCACTATGGAAGGTGGGATTGGATCCCAGGAGCATAAGCTGGCCCTAACGCCCGAGTTATCAAAATGCGAAGCACCACCAAAACAAGTGGCAAGGAATATCCTTGAGAGCCAAATACAAAAGCAACCACCAAAGGTCAAAATCTAGGACAGAGGCATCAAGATAAGCCTGGATACAAGTACGAAGGAACGCCTAAAACTCCACAACCATAGCCGCTGCAGACAATATCCTTCTTCTAGGAAGCTGTTAGAGATGCACCATAAGTTCTTAAGGCTGACATTTTCTGTAGCAGAGGAAACTCACCCCCAACAGCCATACAATCTCTCACTGCTCTCTCAATCTTTAAGTTCGTTCCATCAGCATAAATACCCTTAATTTTGAATGTCCGACAATTTCTTTCTGCCCAAACATGGTATAAGTTGTCGAGAAAGCCAACTTTAACACTGAACCCTGCAAACCCTTATCTTTGACATGATTCCTAACCCATATAGCTTCAGAATAAGATTCTGAGAACTTCTACTGAAATCACACTTATCAAAAAGCTTAACCCCAAATGCATCTGGAGAAAAGATACTCAAAGAGCAATGGTTATGAGATTCAAAGCTGAGAGAACACAGGACACTGCTTTCATCAGTAGTTATTCCCCAACTAGAAAGCCTATCCTCTGTCAGAAGCCTGCCCAAGATGGCAATCCAGAGGATAATTGACCATCTCAGCACAAGCTTTGGGAACCACTCTGCCTTATACAAAGGCACCCGGGGCTTTTTGTTCTGATAGACTCCCACGCAGATTTAGAAGATTAAACCCAACTGGGGCACCAAAGCTACCACCAGACTAGCAAGAGGTTTCCCAACAAGGAGAAGTCAGGGATCCACACCCTAAAAAACAAGATTGAGTTTATCTTCCTTCACACGGAATTTATATAATTCCATCCCCTTTATAAAAGCATCCAAAACAAACGCCAATGTCAAAGCTAGTAACTTGAACAAAGAAAAAGAGCTAATTGAAAAATAAACTAACAAACAAACAAACGAAGACAATAATCAAATGCCATAGAACGTTACTGAACGTATATAGCCCAACTAACCACATGCATCTCCAACATAGATGATTTGATATATACATGGGCTGTTAACACTTAAAAGTGATATATCTGTCATTAAGTTAGTGTTTCGCAACAAACAGCCACTTATAGTAGCTGTGAAGAATCATGCTCACAAAAGTAGAGATCATGATTGATGCTAAATGGGAAATGAAAAGTACATATTTTCCACTGAAGTGAACGTCATTACAATACGCTAAGAGTCAGCAAAGAGGCAGGTTCATGGGGGAGGTTTAATGGTTAATATTTGGCCTATACCCTAGTATAGAGCCAAACATTAGGGCTATACCAAATCAAACCCCCAGAAAGCTAATAATAAGTTTTCTTTTATCGGCAACAAATTTATTAAGGAAAACTTGACAAAGGGTACATCAAGTTGGGGCGAGAGGGGAGGGGCTTGGTTGGAAAAACTAAAAAACACCCGATGGGACAAAGCCCAAGAAACACCCAATGGGCCAAGCCCAAAATGCCTAAAAGCCTAGCCCGTATCGGGCACACCTAATTCATCAATGAAGCCCAAAAAGGAGCCAAAAGACTAGAATCCATATACACAAAGCCGCCACCCCTCACCCCAATCCCTCCGATCTGCAAGTTGCTGCCGCCGCCGACCACCCCGCCACCCATCAGCAGACGGAAAACCCTTATCCATTAAGCCGAAAGACCGGACACACCCAACAATGATGTGGCTGATGCCCAGCAAGTCAAACGGAGCCACCAAACCAAGAAAACAAGGGATACACAGCGGCAAAATAGTTCCCCAGCCAACCAACAACAGCCCGAAACCCCCCAACACCATTAAGCTTACCAGGATACAGCTAGCAATGATACCGGGGGTAGTCGGAGGAGCCACACACAACCAAACGGATTGAGGGAAGGGAAAGGGAAGGGGAAGAGAGGAGAGGATACCAGGTACTCCTTCCACCATTCAAAGCCGACATGAGGAGAAAAACCCAACGGTAGCACCGCCTGTAGCCAATAAAAAGAAGAGAGCAGACGAGACCCCGCGCTACCGTGAATCCTTCACATGGTCCGATCCCAAGAAAGACCGCCAAGATCCGCCATTTTGGATCCCACAAACAATCAAGAGAAACAGACAACCGGGATTCCATCCACCATGGGTTAGGCGGCGGCGCCGCCCCCCAGGCTGAGATCTATAACTTCTTGTAAAGAGAAGTGGGAGGGTTTTTTCTAAAGAGATTAATAAAAAGGGGTAGTTATTAAAGATTTTCCAACTTTACAAACCAGAATTTTAAAAGGCGCGCGCCTCGAGCGCTTAAGCGCTGAGGCGAGGCGAGGCTCAGGTTTTGTGCCTCACAGGGCTGAGGCGAAGCGCACAACGGAAAGTTGCAGATTAGGCGCAAAAGGCGCGCTTAAGCACAGAGGCGTGAGGCGCTCGCCTTGTGCTCCTTTGTGTTTTTTCCCTCTAATTGAATCCTCACCCTTCATCTGAGTGGTAAAACATGTGCGTCAATGTAGAGGATAAAACTCTTCAATAGTTTTAACCTTTAGAAGAAGAAGAACAGCCAGAAAAGAAAGAAAGAACGACAGCTGAAGTCGGAAAATCCAGCCTCACGGCTTTTCTTTTTTTTCCAGTTAGTTACTTCGCTCCTTTTGTTTTCAATCAGTTACCCTTTTTTCCTTCCTTCCTTCCTTCCTTCTTCTTCTTCTTCTTCTTCTTCTCTGTTTCTTGCATTTCTTGGTACTCTGTTTCTTGATCCTGATTTTCTTTTTATCTCTTTTCCCCATTCACTATGACAAAAGGTATCCATTTGCTCTAAGTTATTGGTGTTAAGGAGGATGAGTAATGTTGCATGACACTATGACATTTGAATGTTTTATAAGTGTTTGCTTGTGTTGAAAGTATTACCTATATTTGAATTCTACTTGTTCTAAAAAAATGTGCGCCTCACGTTCAAAAGGCGCGCGCCTCACCTTGCGCCTTGCCCTTAAAGCTCTAGGGGACCATGGCGCCTCGGTATCACTATTTAAAACATTGCTACAAACAAAACAAAATGTACATTACTCGTGCTTTGGCCTTTAAATAGAGGAAGCAAGGTAATGAGAACAAAAGCTGAATAGGGTATCTAAGCATTCCCTATCTGATGTCTTTTGGCTTTGATTTGAGGGCATGGTTCCACAGCATAAGGTCCAATTTCTCGATATCTCAAGGGGACCACAATTTCAGTGGTAAAACTTTCTGAGAGCAACCACTTTGTGTATACATTGCTAAAGGTTAAGTCTATCTCCAGTTCTCCCTTGCCCATACCCCCATCGATTGGGGAGTTCACGAGTGTTGTTATGGTTATACGTTGTTTTTTACATCCAAAACAAGTCACCTAGATAAGAGATTTATGCAACAATGCAAAATGATAGTCATCAACATTTGGAGAATAACTATGGGAATTACTTTATTAATTTCTCCCCAAAGGATCCTAATCTAAGCTGCACAAGGCGGGAGCTGGGGGCGGGGGCTGGGAGTATGTAGAAGCTCCCTAGGTATGTGTGTATATATATATATATATATATATATAGGTTCCACTTCCTTTCCGAACTCCGGACCTCCGTGATCCGAGCATTTTTTTGACGATCCGAACCGTCCAATGTGTTCAGAAGGTGTTTTCAAAGGTCCACGCGGGAAATCTTCACAAAAAAAATACCGGGAAGGGCTTGATCCAAGCAGTTTTTCGCAAAACTGTAAATATGCAGTTTTTGCGAAAAACTGCTTGGATCAAGCCCTTCTCGGTATTTTTTTTTAAAGATTTCCCGCGTAAACCCTTAAAAACACCTTTTGAACACATTGGACGGTTCAGATTTCCCAAAAACAATTTTTAACGTGAAAAAATTACATTTTTCTTATTTACGGGAGGTCCTTGCTAGAAAATTTCCCTATATATATATATATATATATATAGAGAGAGAGAGAGAGAGGGAAGGACCTCTAGTCAGGGATCCCTTATACTGTTTAAAGTGCGGACCTCACCTTTCCCAATTGAATTTTGATGATCCGAACCGTCCAATGATTTTAGAATGTGTTTTTAAGGGTTCCCGCAAGGAATCATTAAAAAAATGACCGGGAAGGGCTTGATCCGAGCAGTTTTTGATAAAACTGTACCCGGTCATTTTTTTTTTTATGATTCATCGCGGAGACCCTTAAAAACACATTCTAAACACATTGGACGGTTCGGATCATCAAAATTCAATGGGGAAAGGTGAGGTCCTGACTTTAAGCAAAGTCCGGGATCCCTGACTAGAAGATTTTCCTCTCTCTCTCTCTCTCTCTCTCTCTCTCTCTCTCTCTCTCTCTATATATATATATATATATATATATATATATATAGGGTTAGCTTCTAATCCGGACCTCCCGTTTCCGGACCTCCATGATCCAAACATTTTTTTGACGATCCGATCTGTCCAATGTGTTCAGAAGGTGTTTTCAAGTGTCCACGCGGGAAATCTTCAAAAAAAAATACCGGGAAGGGCTTGATCCAAGCAGTTTTCGCAAAAAATTTATATTTACAGTTTTTGCAAAAACTGCTTGGATCAAGCCCTTCTCGGTATTTTTTTTTGAAGATTTCCCGCGTGGACCCTTGAAAACACCTTCTGAACACATTGGACGGCTCGGATTTTCCAAAAATAATTTGCAACACAAAAAAAATCATTTTTTTCTTATATTCGGGAGGTTTGGACTAGAAGTTTTACCTATATGCAGTCCACTTCCAGTCAGGGCTCCCAGATTTTTAAAAAATCCGGTCCTCCACTTTCCGGATCGAATTTCGAGAATCCGAACTGTCCTGTGTTTAAAAGGTGTTTTTAAAGGTCCCCGCGAGAAATCAGCAAAAAAAATACCGGGAAGGGCTTGATCCGAGCAGTTTTACATAAAAAGTAAAAACTAACATATACAGTTTTTATGAAAAATTGCTCGGATCACGCCCTTCCCAGTATATATAGCGTACATATGTTCTATAGTTGCAAAAGGAGAGAGTGCATATAAACATTATATATGTATAAACATGAGTGAGACATGACATCCCAATATAACTTTTTATGCCCAATATATAGAATAAATATGTAGATAAGTAGTAGAATACAAGATAAGAAAGAGTCCTATATGGCTATATCTCTTACTTCTTTTTTCTTTTTCTTCTTCCTTGCATAGATTTGAAAAAAGTTTCATCCTTAAGATTAGTGTGGAAGCTCCCATCTTAGGAGCGCTTCCCGTATGGATGGGAGCGAGCTCCCGTCGAGCTCCCATCTTGGGAGCGCGGCTTCGAGCTTTCCGTCTAGGGAACGCACCCATTTTAGAAGGATCTTGCAACTAAGGTCCTAATCTTAGGAACATTGCTAATTAGGAAACATACAGTCTCAATATTGTAACCGGGAAACCCTTGTGTAACAACCCGTTTCCCTTTTCAATTAGTTTAATATGATATATAGGATTAATATTTTCTATACAATTGTCGGTTATGGCGGATAATTATTTTGTCTAAACCTAACTCTAGCGGTGTATAAAAGTTGTGGTTCCTTTGTATTTAGACTAACATGCATGTAAATATCACAACATCTGAAGCTTTTGTATGGTTTTGGAAAACACAAGGTTTTAAAATATTAGTTTAGAGTTGGAAAAAGAAAAGAAAAGGGATAATAGTAGTGTCGGTGGGATTTTGAGCCACCTATAGTTTGGTTTGGGAGCACAAGAACAATAGATGCCCATTTAATTCCCTGACTTTCCTCCCTCTGTAATACCCTCTTCTTTCTTCTATTATGCAACATCCCGGTGTCAACTCATTCTATCAATTTTATTTTTCTTTCGAGCAACCTATGTAAGAAACCCACGCATGCAACATGTCAACCTTTCGTGATTCATATAGCGTTCGATTAAGGCAGATTTCTAGGGTGCTGATCTAGATGGTGAGATATAGATATATTATGGCTTGATCAACAGATTAAGGTACCGGATAGTGTGCAATGCATTCCTTGCTAAATCTCTTTGCAAAGAGTCTTCTTTCAATTCTCGCATATTTGTACTCATTTGATCTCCAAGTTAATTCATTTAGAAAACGTCACATTTTGTATCATGACACAGAGAATATTTGGCTGAAAGCCGTGGAACAGATTGGTATGTGTGCAAGCCCACCGGGTCACATTTATGTGGTACGTTTGATTGCCCTACAGGAAGTCCCAAGTAAGTTTATGCGGCCCAAGGGGGCACACAATTTTTGAGCTGGGTGGTGCTTGACATGTTACCGAGATGGGCCTGGTCCGAGGCTACACTGCAAAGTTGTCGGTTCATAATGACTCAGTTTGATTCGTTATCATCGTTTATTGAGCATATTCTCATTTCGAGCAACGTTTATTATCTTCGTATTGCACATACTACCCAGCCATTTAATAATTTTTCAGGTACAAAGCAAGTTAGTGGCAGCCAAGTTGGAACTTAAAAGATTATTTAGTTTTAGAGTTTTTTGAGACGTGTATTTTGGAGTTTTTAGGCCTATTCTGTATATGTTTTTTGGAGACTATATATTGAGAGCAATTATTCATTTCGAGACATTGTAAAAATTTTGGGCCGTCACAACTTGTCTCAATAGGATTTCTAAAAATAAAAACAATTGCCCTTTGTTCATTTTGGTCTCAATAGTATGATGTCTAACCTTAATAGTTCCACCATAAATCATTATACTTGGCCGATTTAGCCGTCCCATGGCCATAATTGTACCTGGCATCTGCAAAAAAAATAGTATGATATTTGGTTAGTGATCAAGACAGGAAGCACACACGCACGCGCGGAAGCACACATATGGAGAGAGAGAGAGAGAGAGAGAGAGAGAGAGAGAGAGAGAGAGAGAGAGAGAGTTCCTTAAGGTAAAATCCTATTGGAAGCAACAGTGTTCTTTTCAACATAAACTGGAAACAAATGACAATGAAATGGCAGTAAACTGACAAGGCCCCTACTATGCACTGTTAACTCATTGGTTTCACAGTTAATTCATTAATGCAATTACTTCTCTCTTACTACGGGCTGACATGACTTCTAAAAATCTAGAGTCATCTTCTTCTAATCATATGAAAAAGGATAAACAAAGTTCTCATCCAGAAATGGAGAAAGAACAAAAGATGTGTTGAACACACTCGATCGCAGTAGATATTTTCAAACATTGCAAACAAATATGTTGTCAACATATAAATTCCCATGTAAACATAAATAATGTGCAATGTCTTCAGTAAGGAAATGAAGTGTTAAAGCCTCAGGCATTTTCAAGCAGGAGGTTACGTCCACTTATTTCCCCATCCGCTCTACTTGATAATCACCCTGTCATCAGCAACGATGGAGGAAACTACCTTTACCGAACCAGGTATGAAAATGAAAATCCAAATTTATCGTCATTCTACGCAGAGAATGGCTTAAGATCAAAACTAGTCCTCACATGTGCACCCTCAGTTCTTAAGCTTTATAAAAGAATATATTAATTCCAAGGTAAATAAGCAAGCACAGTTTCAAGACAGAACTAGTTCTTTTTCAAGCCATATCGTATAAGCATCTATCTAGAGCCACATTGGATACTGGAAAAAGCATTGTGGAATCCTAAACAAGCAGTCAAATAAATAAAATATTAGAGCGGAAAAACAGAAATCCCATCAGGGAAAAAGTCCACCGACCACTAGACTTCATTCTTTCACCATAATGACACCATAAAAAAGATCATAAGAGGGGTAAAAACACAAATAATAGAGTAGCACATGAGTATGCAAGGACCGTGAGTATGCAAGGACCGAAATACAATACAATACAGACACACCCAAGAGAAGAGTGTCCAATAGTTTCGATTTATATAGTCAAAGCCAATTTTTTTTGGCTCTGGAATCAACAATTCCTTGTGAAATCCTTAGCCAAAAATGGCACATTGCGGACACAGCTATAACGGTTGTGTTATTTAGTTGTGATCCAAGTATCTAACACCTAAAATGATAGTTAAGGTAAAATGGCACTGGAGCAACATTGCAAAAAAAAAATGGCAAAATGGCACTGAACTGACCGAAAGATGACTATAACTTCGACAATTTAGCTGAAGGCAGTGCAGATGCTCTAAAAAAACCAACATTGCAATTTTGTCACAATCACCCATACACATCCCAGAAAACCCACAAAACACTGAAATATCAAATCAAGAACAATAATAAATAAAAAAACCTTGATTCGCACTTACATTCTTGTCACAACCAGGGATGGAAATATTCCCATCATACCACTGAGCACCCATAACAGTCTCAATACTATCAGCAATCAAATCCCTAGACTGCAAACTATAACACATCCCTCTGGTCCCCATAGAAATAGCATCACTAACCCCAACCGTATTAAACCTGAACCCAACCATGCCACTCTCCCAAACCCCTTCTTTCACAGCCTCAGCCAGACCCAACAAATGCATGTTACAAGTGTTGCCTTCGTACCAAACCGATGAAATTCCTATCTGGGGTTTCCCCATGTCCTCATCGGATAGGCCCACGCCGTATAGGATGGCCTGGGACCCACCCTGCGACTTGGGTTCTGTGATGTGAGAGCTGTATTTGTTGAGTTTTTGGGTGGTGGAGGCTGCGGCGTTGACAATGGATAGGCGTTTTGGGAAGTGGGTTTTGGGTTTGGTGGTGGAGAGGTGTGGAAGGGTGTGGAAATGTGGGGAGACTAGGGTGGATTGCATGGTGGCGGCGCGTGGTGGTGAGTGGCGGCGGAGGTTGCTGAGAGGGTGTGATGGGGTTTTGGGGAGGGACAAGTGTGTATAAATTTATATTTACTCACGGGAGGAGTTTTCAGTTTTTGTTCCGATCAATAACAAAAGGGAATATTACATTCACCTCCCTAATTTTTTTGAATAAAGCCAAAATAGGTGGATTATTGGCCAATAATACACTTATTTTGGCTTTATTAAAAAAATTAATCTTTTTGAATAAATTTATTCTTGTCAGAATCGTCTCGTCGAGAGAAATCCAGAAATTACAAAATCTTGATGCAAAACTAACGAATGCAAAAAAAAAAAAATTAAACAAGGACAAAATGGCTTTTTAAGAAACCACTTTTTGGTTTTTTACCCAAAGCACCAGCTTTCTGACAATTTCAATGATCTTCAGTTTATTACAGTTTTACCTTTTTGTTGTAATTAACTTAATCAACCACTTAAAATTGCGTATGATTCTAAAATTTTAATAGCAAATTGATTAAAAAATTAAGAATAAAACCATATACTTTTCTACAAAAAGGCAATTACTTTACATTTTTTTACATTTTTCATTGTTAGTCATAATTTGTTTACCTTTCGCTGTCGTACTCAACGAGACGAATCTAGAAATGTATAAGAAAAAGACATATGAATCAAATTTAACAAAAAGACACTTTGAAAACAAAAAAGATTACACTTTTGAGTTTGAGCTAACTTAAAAATGTAAAATCTTTTATAGAACCTAATTTGTATCGTTTGGAAGTTTTATAATTTAGGTAAAAAAAAAAAATAACTCTTCAATTCGTAGATTTCAAAGAGAATTTTTTTAGATCATTTGAAAGAAGTTAACAAGAGTCAAAATAACCCAATACTTACATGAAATTTTTATTTTTTATTTTTTAATTTGTGTAAATTTCACTGGCCTAAACTTTCTGGAATTTCACCTCTCCTAAAGTTTTTGACATGTACAAAGATCTCCCCTACACTTTCTATAATTTCACTGCCTTCCCTTACTTTTTAAACTAATTGTCAGATTCCCCCTGCCGTTACTTTAAGGCTAACATTGTTAATTTTTGCACGAAATTACTGTAATACCCTAAGTATATATTCCACACCCTAAAAAAAAAATTTGACATTAGAGTTAAAAAATTCAAATAAATTAAACCCTTTTTCATTTTTAAAAAACAGGTTTTAAACAAAAAGTATCGAAGACAACTTTTTTTCAAAAAAAAATATTTTTTGGAATTTTTTGTTGAAAATAATTTTTTGAACGAAACAAAGCATATTTTGAAAAAAGTTTTTCTAAAACTGTTTTTTGAAATTTGAAACGTTTGAAAAAAAAATCGATAAAAACTAGTTTTTGAAAACCGTTAATTTAAAAAGAAAAGTTTTGAAATACGAAAGGTTTGAAATATATATTTTTGGATAAAAACTAGTTTTTGGAAAAACCTTAATTTTTCATTAAAAAAAATTGAAAATATTTTTAAACTTTTTTTAAAAATTTATTTTCATATATTTTGAAAAAATATTTTTTAAAAAATATTTTTTTTTAAATAATTGTTTTCCAAAAACTAGTTTTTTATCCAATAAAATGTTTTCAAAAGCTTCTTATTTCAAAAACTTTTTCCAATTAGTTTTTTTTTTCCTTTCAAAAAACTATTTTCAACCAAAAAAAAATTCAAAAAGTATTTCTTCTTTAAAAAATTCTCTTCAATACTCTTTTGTTTAAAGCTATTTTTTTAAATGAAAAACAATTTATTTTTTTAGAAAAACTTTTTAACTCTATTTTTTTTAAAGGTTTTTTTAGGGTGGAGAATATATACTATAGTCATTTTCACACAAAAAATTGACACTATTAGCCTTAAAGTAACTGCAGGGGGGAATCTGACAATTATTTTGAAAAGGAAGGGAGAGTAGTGGAATTTCAGAAAGTGTAGGAAAGGTCTATGTATTTGTTAGAATCCTCAAGGGAGATAAATGAAATTGACCCTTTTAAGTTTTAACTTTTAATGTTGTACAAATTCAATCTACATTTCTTTATTTTTCAAATCCTTATTGTTGAGGTAAACTTAAAAGTGTAAAAAATAATAATTTGCTATGAACAGGGAAAAAATGCTACTCCCTCCATCCCTTTTTTATTGTTGATTATTTTATTTTGGCTCTCCCTTAATCAATGTGTGTTTTGAAAAGTTAATAGGTGAAAGTTTGTATAATTATTATTTTTCCTTTTGAAAAGTTGTGAGTAAAAAGTTAATGGGTAAAGTTGATGATAGTTTTGGAAAGTAGAAGTAAAAGTTGATGTATAAAGTGTAAAGTTGAGGTAAAAGTTGATGTGAAAGATGTAATAATGATTTTTCTTAATAAGTTAGATCTACAAAGCAACACACTTAAAGAAGGACGGAGGGAGTAAGATAAAACAAATTCAAAAAAGAATAACTTTGTTTGAATATTTGTAGTGGACCAATTTTATAGTGGAACAATTTTATCCATTAACTTTTCAAAAGAGCAAAATGATACTTATACAAACTTTTACCCATTAACTTTTCAAAATGCACAGTTATTAAGGGACAACCCAAAATGAAAATGTCGACACATAAAAAGAGACGGAGGGAGTAATAATCTTTGTTTTGACCCCTCTCCTTCTCTTTCCTCTCTCAACGGTCCACATCTACATCTTATTGCAATAAATATTGCAGGAAAACAGATTCAGAGATTTTTATTAATAACGAAAAAAATTAACAAACATAAATTATGGATACAAAATTGAGATTACAAAATAAATAAATGAACAAGAACAACATCCCAGCTACCAAGTTATGTGGTTCTTACACACTCTGCATAAGTGTTGTGAGCCCAAAGCTCCACCAAAAGAACACATTTCTTTGCCCACGAAAGCTCACTAAAAATAAGAATAGAAAGTAGTAGTGTTAAGAGTTAAGGCCCCGTTTGGCAACTGGAGATGATTTTGGGTGGATTTGTAATGAGGGTGGGCCCACCTCTTAAAAAAGGTAGATTTTGGATATGATGGGACAAGTTGTAAAAATACATAATTGCCCCATTTTTTATTTTAATTGGAAAATGGGTTTGATTTTATTATAATAGGAATAAATACATAATAAATATTTATATTAAAATATTTATACTGTATTTGTGCCCAAGTCACTAGCATAAATATTTATTATTATATTTATAATTGGAAAATTAGTAAGAGTTAAACTATTTGTGTTATTTTTTTTTTACATGAACTAGTATTTGACGTAAAAATTAATTATATTACGGATTTGTTGCACACAACCACACAGGATTATTTCCCACATTCCTTGGTTACATCGAATGGACACTTCTCTGGATCAAAAAGTGGTCTTCTCTTCTCACACAAAAAACAAATCTAATCCCAGTGGTGGCTCCAGGGATTCTCGTGAGAGTGTTCAGAAATTCTACTACGGTCTTCTAGAAATTATTTTTTATATAATTGGGTGATTCGGGCTAGCTTGCGCGCACCTCGACTAATCACAGGGTCTATGTTTGGCCTGCCACACACATAGACGGGGCAAAGCCAATATCTCATGAGAACCATGAGATCTTGTGCAGGTGGCCCAAAAAGTTAAGAAGAGTCCTCTAGAAATCACAATTGTAGATTAAAAAAAAACTACTAATACAACAACGCCACCAAAAAACAACAATTCCAAGGCAGTACAGCTTCGCTTCGACGAGTTTTGGGGGTTGTTATCATCAAAAGTTTCAATAAGAGACGACTTTTGCACCATTCCTGATTTTCTTATCACAAACTTGTCCATGGTTCCAACTACCCAAACAAAAATTAAAAAAGAATCTAAGCTATGAATAGCATATATAATCACTAAACTTCCTATCCAAACCCTTAAAATCCGGACTTCGTCCACACCTCATAGATCCTGATCAAATTTTGACGATCCGAACAGTCCAATGTGTTTAAAAGGTGTTTTTAAGGGTCCCCGGGGGAAATCAGCAAAAAAATACTGGGAAGGGCTTGATCCGAGCAATTTTCATAAAAATTGTATATCTTTTAAACACATTGGACGGTTCGGATCGTCGAAATTCGATCCAGAAAGTGGAGGTCCTGATTTTAAAAGCGTGCGGGATCCTTGATAGAAAGTGGACTGCATATATAATAATCCAAATCTATTGTGTCTATATACCCTATTTGCATATATATTAAAGTGTTTCGCAAAAAAATATGGTGCATATATATTAAATTATTGATCTATATTGTATAATGTAATGAGTACTCACTTGGAATAAGTATAAATTAATTGAAGAGATTTATACTATTCTCTAATATCAAATAGTGCATGGTGAGTTCTGCTATTGGGATTGGGTATTCAAACTTTTGGGATAAGGTGTTCAAACATTTTGGTTAGGGTGTTCAAAATGACAAAAATTTTAAAATAAATAAATTTTTACATGTATTTCCAAAAAAAATATTTTTTCCAGTGTGTTCGGGTGACCACTCTGTGCTCTTCTTAGAGCCGCCTCTGTGACTAAACCGGAAAATGGCTCTGGCTAATTTTATAGGCGAACAAACCCAGCAGCTCCGGCTATTTTTCAGGTGCCTCTCTCTCTCTCTCTCTCTCTCTATATATATATATATATATATATAGGGTTCCCTTCTAATCCGGACCTCCCGTTTCCGAACCTCCATGATCCAAACATTTTTTTGACGATCCGATCCGTCCAATGTGTTCAGAAGGTGTTTTCAAGGGTCCAGGCGGGAAATCTTCAAAAAAAAATATCGGGAAGGACTTGATCCAAGCAGTTTTCGCAAAAAATATATATATACATTTTTTGCGAAAACTGCTTGGATCAAGCCCTTCCCGGTATTTTTTTTTGAAGATTTCCCGCGTGGACCCTTGAAAACACCTTCTGAACACATTGGACGGCTCGGATTTTCCAAAAATAATTTGAAACACAAAAAAAAATTAAATTTTTTCTTATTCTCGGGAGGTTTGGACTAGAAAATTTGCCTATATATATATATATATAGGCAATACTTCTAATCCGGACTTTTTATTTCCGGACCTCATGATCCAAACATTTTTTTGACGATCCGATCCGTCCAATGTGTTCAGAAGGTGTTTTCAAGGGTCCACGCGGGAAATCTTCAAAAAAACATACCGGGAAGGGCTTGATCCAAACAGTTTTCGCAAAAAATATATATTTACATTTTTTGCGAAAACTGCTTGGATCAAGCCCTTCCCGGTATTTTTTTTTTTGAAGATTTCCCGCGTGGACCCTTGAAAACACCTTCTGAACACATTGGACGGATCGGATTTTCCAAAAATAATTTGCAACACAAAAAACCATTTTTTTCTTATTTCCGGGAGGTGTGGATTAGAAGTTTTTCGTATATATATATATAGGGAGAGGATCCGGTCAGGACTCCCGCATTTTATAAAATGCGGACCTTCCCTCTCCCGGCCAAATGGTCGGGATCCGAACCGTTGGATGTGTTTAAAATGTGTTTTCAAGGGCCTACGCGAAGATTTGGCAAAAAAAATGACCGGGAAGGGCTTCATCCGAGCAGTTTTCATGAAATATTTATCCTACGGTTTGTTATGAAAACTGCTCGGACGAAGCCCTTCCCGGTCTTTTTTTTGCCGAATCTTCGCGTAGGCCCTTGAAAACACATTTTAAACACATCCAACGGTTCGGATCCCGACCATTTGGCCGGGAAATTGCCGGGAGAGGGGAGGTCCGCATTTTATTAAAATGCGGGAGTCCTGACCGGATCCTCTCCGTATATATATATATACACGAATTATCCTATCAAGGATCCCGGATTTCCCGGATTGAAGCGTTTTGATGCTTTTCCCGATATTTTTTTGACGATCCGAGCCGTCCAATGTGTTCAAAAGGTGTTTTCCAAGGCCCTCAAGAGAAATCTTCGAAAAAAAATACCGGGAAGGGCTTGATCCAAGCAGTTTTTAGCAAAAATTGCATATTTACAGTTTTGCGAAAACCGCTTGGATCAAGCCCTTCCCGGTGTTTTTTTTTGAAGATTTCCCGCGTGGGCCTTGGAAAACACCTTTTGAACACATTGGACGGTTCGGATCGTCAAAAAAATATCGGGAAGGTGGAGTCCCGGATCCGGGACTCCCGGACTAGATCGGGCCTCTATATATATCCATATAGGAAGATGTTCTATTGAGGACTCCCTCAAAGATCTACTCCGTGAGGACCACCCCTTTTTTGATTTTCCGGACCAAATTTCGACAATCCAAACCGCTCAATGTGTTTAAAACATGTTTTTCATGGCCAACGCGAGGAATCACAAAAAAAAATACCCGAAAGGGCTAGATCAGAGCGGTTTTTCATAATAATCGTACATATATAATTTATCGAAAAATGCTCGAATGAAGCCCTTCCAAGTAATTTTTTTGGACGAATCCTCGCGGTGACCCTTAAAATCACGTTTTAAACACATTGAGCGGTTGGGATCGTCGAGATTTGACCCCGATCCATGAGGTCCACAAATTACGAGTTTGAGGGAGTCCTTAGTAGAACGGGATCCTATATATATATATATATATATATATTAATGCTTAAGTTTACAACTTCTCTTCAGAATTAATCGGTTTAGTTTCATTAATTTACTTCATTGATAACAAATGTAACAACACTATAGGCGGCCGGTTTCTTACTGTTTCGCAATTGTGTTGAAGGAAGAGTGTATTAATTAATAGAGAGAGTGCAGATAAAAGTAAGAGTATTTTTGTCAAGGTGGACTAAGATGCTTTTGAAAATCGTTGGGTGGACTTCATGGAATCATGGGTTTCAAAATAGGAATATAGACTAGGGACTAAGTCGCCACTTTTTTAATTGGAATTTTACGGCCATTAATTTTTCTAGTTTTTTACATTAAAAAGCATAAGAAAATAAAATTTAGCATTTTGCTAGCCATTGTACCAGCAAACACAAAAAAAGTAATCTCTTTGAATTTGGCTTCCTATTAATTGTTATGAAGGTTATTTCATTTAATAAGCTTTTGACCGTTCAAAAAAATAATGCTTCTGACCGTTCAAAAAAATAATGCTTCAGTTAGTTTTTCCTCCACACAAGAAAACGCAAATGCAATTAAGTCAGTGTCACCTCTATTTATGCACAAAATCTGTATTTTGAAAATTAATAGAATGTACATACAAAAGTGGCCTTAGCTATATATTTTAAGACAAGCTAAGCAAATTGCTTCAAGCAATAGTTGCAAGCGCTATAATGAGTCATTTTTTCCTTAAGTTACTCATTGTAGGATTTTTCTTTGTTTCGAGTACCGTGTCGGTGTCTGGCCAACAACAATGGTCCGTTGAGATGCATGTGATGAGCGAGATGCCTAATAATCCTGCACCATTAAAGGTGTGGTGCAAATCCGGAGATACTGATATTGGAATGCATACCCTCAAAACTGGCCAACAATTCTCTTGGAGATTCACTCCCCATGTCAATGGAGGCACTGCCTACTCTTGTCATTTCTCTTGGGGATCTGAAGGCCAAATTTTTTACGTATATACTAATGAAATCGCAGTCAAGCTCTGTAAATTTGATCAGCCTGGAAACCCGAAAATATGTTATTGGTCAGCAAGACCAGATGGTTTCTATGTTAGTAGAGATAAGTCAGCTTGGTACAAAGCTCGCGAGTGGTAGTGAGTAGCTATTATTTTGCAACAGCGTTACAGCGTCGGTTATGTATCATATAATTGGAGACGCGATAAATAATGTTACCAAAATAATAATGGTAACTTCTATTGGCAATATATTACAATCTCAATTTATCTCCATTTGTTTCACTCGTCCAAGTGATATTCTAGATAGACGAAAGTAAAAATTTAGAGTAAACACCCACAAATGATTACTTGTGGCGATTACTAGTGGCGGAGATAGTAATTGAAGTCGGAGGGGGTCAAATTGTGAAAGAAATCTTGGTTTTGTAATTTTTTTTAAGACTAAATCCAGTTATTCGAGTTTTATGGGTCAGTTTTGGTAAATTAAAAAATTGATTTTGGCTGTTGTTGTTATTATATCATTCGAGAACCACAATATTATTATCGCATGGTATCATTCACTATAATTTAGTGTTTTCAAAGTGAAAATTATAGTGTTTTCAAAATGAAAATTATTTTACTTGTTAATTATTTTTAAAGTTTTGTAATTTTTTTAAAAATATCTATAAAAAATATGAAAAATATATTCCGGAATAGGAAATTGGAAAATATAACTCTGCTCTTGATGATTACTGACTGTATCCTAGAAATTGCCTAGAAATTGCACGTGCCTGAAGGCACGACGCAACACGTTTTGATTGCGCCTAAAATGAATTATCCTTTCTTACATTTGACCTCCCCACCAACAAAACCAACTCCGCTAAGAGTCTTTTTTCTTGTCAAAGTCTTGAGAGAGTTCATCTAATCAATTAAGGCAACTAAATAAAGGATTTACAACAATCAATAACGTCGCTCATGATCGAAATAAGGCGAACTAAAAGCAATAGAAATAAATAATCAAATGAGATTTTCAATCAAATTTTAATTATTTTTTCATATTGGCCACCACCGATTCACCAGTACAATTATATTCGTCCAATAACTAAACCAAACCAAAAAAGTGAGTAGAATAAAATGATCAAAAAGCATATAGATCTCTCACACAACAAAACGATAAAATCTACCGTTGTTTAATATAGTTCAAATCAAGCTGATCAAAAAAAAAAAAAGTTCAAATCAAACTCTATTCATCTTTTTAACACAATTTAGGAAGAGATGAAAACGACTTTACCTGGTTCCATGAGAAGGATATTGCTAGCCCATTGAGTGCACACATCCTCTCCAAATTTAACAAACTCTAGGAGTGAAAAGTGGACCCCAATTATGCTTATGTGTACACCTTAGGATACAAGTTAGGAGCCATTTTTTGCTAGCGCACTGTGGATGCCCTAAGAATGTTTTTCATTTATTCTTTCAATCCTACTATTTATGCTTTCCTCAAAAATGTATTTTTTTTCAATTGAAAACAAACAATATTTTCCACTCAAAACTTTCAGTATCGACTTCTAAATTAGTCAAATGCCAACTAACATATACCTACTTTTTTTTTTTTGGTCTAAACCACCGGTATCCGGAAGCCCACTGGGCCCCAACTAAATCAGGTTCGAGCCGGGTCGGCCCACGAAGGGGTAAAGCTCTCCCAGTGCAAGTTTCCTCCATTCACAAGACTCGAACTCAAGACCTTGCTTAAGGGGAACAAGTGCCGAACCACTTGAACCAACCTGCGTTGGTTTACATATACCTACTTTATGTTAGTATAATCTTTATGCTAATCTTATTATTTTAAGGAGTTTTATTGTTTTAAATTTCTTGAAAGATAACCACATTTTTGTAATCTCGCTTGGGGCCTCAAAAATTCCAGGGCCGATCTTGTTAAATTGACCGACAAGTATTACGTGTCCAGTACTCACGCGTTTGCTTGTGCTCAGTCTTGGAATAACTCCTCTCGTGATAGTGATTTCTCTTTCGGCAGTTTTAAGGAGCAAGATTTGCTTTGGCCATTGTCAAATCTTAGAAAGAGTTAGAAATTTCTTGACAGTGCAATTTTCCAATCTTAGAAAGAGTTAGAAATTTCTTGACAGTGCAATTTTCCAATCTTAGAAAGAGTTAGAAATTTCTTGACAGTGCAATTTTCCAAAATTTCTACAGGTGCATCGTACACCAAATGTACACCATATTGTGTGGGATCTACTTTGAAATTTTACACAAATACAATCATTAGACAGGTCGATCACCGTAGAAACAAATGTGGTCCATAGAAAGTTGGCTGCTTAGGAGGTATTTTACCAACAAAAATAGTTTTTTTCAAAAATCGAGACAGGTCATTCTTTCACAATACATCACATAAAAAACCGTGAAAAACTAGTTTATTCTAAAAACACTGGAATACCCCCTTAATAAAATTACACTTAACTTACTTAACACCAAAAAAAAAATTGCACTTAACATTACGCCTTATGCTAGTTAACAAGATGAGATAATTGACCATATTTGAGCATATCGCAAAAAGTCTCCGAGCCTTATTTTAAAAGGTTTACCTGTGTTTTTCATAGGTTGCTCGGAAGACAACTCAAGTTTACTTTTCTTCACACTGTCTGTTTGACTATACGTACGAAATATTTTCTTTTAAATGGAGGGAAAATGACTTCCGGAGTAATTCTCCTTAAGGCCTAGTTTTCCAATAAAAATCTAAGATTTTATCAACTCTCTGCACGAATGGATAAAATCCATTGGAAAACCACCCCTAAGTTATTTGGGTAAATTACAGTATGCCCCCTCAAACTAAGGCCCATAGACACTTTGCCACCTTGAACTATTAAATTTGGCACTTAACCCCCTTGGACTATTGAAAACCCAGCTGGGGGCTAACACCGTTTGTTGTCTGTTAACAAAATAGACATGTGCCTTGCACATACCTTCCCACCCCTTCTTCGACCCATTAAACCACACACCAGCCTTCTGCAACACCGCCGTAAAATTCAAATCCGAAGCCGACAGAGCCGGTGCCATCAAAAACCCCAGCGCGGTAACCGGTTGACTAATCTTAAGAACCGATACATTATACGGAATCGAGTCGGTGATGTTGACGGAGCCGATTTGGCCCGGCGCATTGTTGGTGGTCTGGTACAGGGTGGTGGAGTCGCAGATCTGGTGGAGTTTCTTGGCGTGAAGTAGTCAAGGAGGACGTGGAGGGAAAGAGCATTTTTTATGATGGAGAGGGGGTGTTTGGAGGCAAGGGAGGATATGGCGGCGTTGGTGAGGACGAGGACGGTGAGGGTGTCGCGACTGTTGATTTCGCCGTCGAGTTTAGGTTGGATGAGGTAGTCGTTGAAAAGGGAGTATTCTGGGAAGTGTGAAAGGATTTCGGCGAGGTTGTGGGCGTTGGTGGTGAGGGCAGTGATTGATTTGTTGGGTCAGGGTTAAGGGATCCCTTCCATTTTCCCCGAGATCGTCATTTCTGGGAAAGTTAGAAGGGGTGGGAGACGACATGTGCAAGGCACGCCTGTTTTATTAACAGACAGCAAACGGAGTTAGACACCATCTGGGTATTCAATAGTCCAAGGGGGTTAAGTGCCAAATTTAATAATTTGAGGTGGCAAAGTGTCTCCGGGCCTTAGTTTGAGGGGGTATACTGTAATTTACCCAAGTTATTTACTACTATGCTACCGACGGATCTATCTCACTATCTCAGCTTCGAGCAACCAGCAGCCGCCTCTTTCTCCTCTCACGAAAACTTTCTTTACTAGTACTATTTTTAAATGAAAAGTATTACGACAAGATGGCTTTTTGAATAAACACCTTGAAAACCAAGACCTCAGTTTTGATTTATGCAACAACCCAAAAAAACTGTAAATCAAGGGCGGGGCCGGCACTAAGATTCTTGGGGCCTAAGTCGAAGTTGTAAAACCGGGCCCTAGTTCTTTTAACAAAAATAAAATAAACCTCAAAAGGAAAGCAAAATCATATAAAAAATGAAAAGACAAACTGCTTGGGGTGAGAATTGAACATTAAACCTGTTGGATAGCTGGACTTAAACTTACCATTTGGCCAGCAACATCTGTAGGGAATAAAAGCGCTAATTAAATATATAGTATTACATATCTAACGTATACTTATTTGGGGACCTTAATTTTGGGTCAAATTTCGGAGCTTAAACCCACCACCTTGTCGGCCTTAACTCAAGGCCAGCCCTGATCAAGGGTCATACCTTTAATGACCAAATCCCAACTGTCCAATCCAAAATGAAACTAGCACATGGACTTCCATATTACACTTCATCCCATTTTGGCCCAACACATCTTGACCACCCAATTTACACAACACTTCCCAAACAACTAAATGGTGATCAACTCTGCTACGTGTACGTACGTGCACGAATGCATCTGGACTGCCCCTTTTAGAAATCAACGGTCCGGATTTTTAAAAAATTCTTCCATGTAAGAGTTTAGTCTTACATGGAAGAGTTTTTTTTAAATCCGAACCGTCAAAAACACGCACGGACAGTCAAGATGCACCGTCTGTGCGTGCATTTTGCGTACACACAGTATTTTTTATTATCGAGACTCTTATTTATCCTTAGAAAATGCTTTAGATACAAATGATTAGGCCCAGATTCAGACACCTAACACTTCCCCACAAATAATTTATGGAGACTCATGTTTTTCCATTGGAGAGAAATTAACATTACACTTAACATAACACCTTACACTACTTAACATTGCACTTAACATAACATAACACCTTACATTTGAGTTAACAAGACGAGAAATCAAAGATGAGATAAATTGATCATATTTATTGAGTATATCGCAAAAAGTATTACCCAAGGTCAAAAGTCTTCAAGCCTCGTCTTAACCAGTTTACCATGTGTTTTTCATGGGTTGCTGGGAAGACAACTTAAGTTTACTTTTCTTCGCTCCGTTTGTTTGGCCACAAAATATTTTATTACAAAGTATTTTACCTATGAGATATTTTTTGTCAAATGGAGGAAAAATGACTTCCGAAGTAATTCTCCCTTCAGTTATTTACTGAAATGCCGGTCAATCTATTTCAACTTCGAGCAGCAGCTACGTTTCTTTATCCTCTCACGAAAACTTTTCTTTACTATTATATTAAATAAAAAATCATAATCCCTGGGTCCCGATTTGCTGAATCCGGGGGGAGGCGCTGTGCGGTAGGTGTTGTGTGCCATGTTGTGCGGCAAAACTACGTCGTTTTGCTCATTTTCTTAGTATATCCAAGGGCCATGTTTGGAGAGTTAAGTGTGGGGTTTAATTTTGGGGAATTTAGGCTCTTTAGGGTAGGGTATAATGGGTTTAGGCACTTTGGGTTTAGGCACTTCAGGTTTAGGGTTTAGGCACTTTGAATTTATGCACTTTGTAATGGTTTTTGCTTCCTCCAAACAAGGCCCTTGGAAGCTTTGAAAGTGTGCACAAAAATCAATCAAAATGACGTAATTTTGCCGCATAACACCTACCGCATAGCACCCACCCCGGATCCCAATTTGCTTGTCCATCTTGAAGAAGTGAGTTTTTATGGGTAGAATGATGAGATATTATTGGGTTTGATTTTCTCAATCTACCCCTATTTAATGCCTGATTGACATGACACATAAGTGTAAAAAGAAAGGGTAAAAGAGTAATATTGCAAAACATTTTTATGTTTACTTTTAAAAGTGGACATTATTTTTGGGACATTTAAAAAATAAAAGAACGACCAACAATTTAAGACAAAAAGAGTATAAGATCGATGGGTGTTTCAAGGAACACCTTGAAAACCAAGACCTCGATTTTGGTTCATGCAACCACCGTGCCATCCTCAAAAAACTGCAAAACAAGGGTCACAGCTTTTGTGACCAACACACTATCATCCTTCATCCCATTTTGGCCCAACCCATCTTGACCACCCATTTTACCCAACACTTTCCAAACAAATACTCTAAAACACTTTCTCATATTTGTCCTTGGAAAATCGGAAATCCTAAGGGGACAGAAGATAAATGTACAAAAAATGTACAGATCAGTTCGTGGACCCACTTTTGCGTATCCCACAAACGATAACGGGGTGGGCTTTAGATTAACTACTTACGCACGTCCGATTGAGATGATTTCTCGCGGAGCCCCTCGAAAATTTATTTTAAGATGAATGAACAGCTCAGATCGTTCGTGTGGGACGCAAAAGTGGGTCCACGAACTGATCTGTACGTTTTCTGTATGTTTATCTATGTACGCGTAGTAGCCTCCTTGGAAAATGCTTTACATACGTAGGTGGGAAGAGTCAAATCCCGAACGGCCGGACCTCCTAATGAAATGCAAAAATCCGGACCAACTTAGCTAGCTAGCTCGGGTAGGTTTTGCAACAAACACCTCTCTATTTGAATTAGACCAATTGGTGTACGCCCATTTTTCTTGATGGTCAATTGACGAGTAGGTACAAGAGATTCCAAATCATTTGGAGCCATTTGACGAGGAAGTATAAAAATCGAACATTACCAAAACCCACCCCTCACGTGCTAGCGAGCCTCTCCAAGTTGCTACGCACGTGATTCCTATCTACCATTTTATGTTGGTCACGTATATATATACACCCACACGACCACCAAGTTTTGTCACAAGCTCAACAATTATCTACCACTCTTAGCACATCACAAAAAACTCCGACCACCACTTACATATTTCTCCGGCCAAAAAATGGTCACCGTCGAGGAAGTTCGCAAGGCACAACGGGCCGAAGGTCCGGCGACTGTCATGGCCATCGGCACCGCTACTCCACCGAACTGCGTCGATCAGAGCACGTACCCGGATTACTACTTCCGGATCACTAACAGCGAGCACAAGACAGAGCTCAAAGAGAAGTTCCAGCGCATGTGTAAGTTACTAAATATCACCATATATTTTTTCCTCTATATGCAGTTTTGGTGATTCATTTTTCATGCTGCTTAAAAGTTAGGGGTGTCTAGGAGCCATATTTTTGGAATTATAGGTTTTATATTTTAATTATGGGTCTCTGGGAGCCAATTAAAAAATCCGTTCTTGTCAAAGTATGTTTCGAGATATGTAATAAAAAATAAAAAATTCAAACACATAGTATCTGAAAAATAACCTGCTTAGAGTAAAATTCTAGAGTACTCTGGAATCCACTATCTGCCTTCCAAACACCTACTTAGGAGAAAAACATGTCGTGGCGGTACCCGTCACGTATCTCGGCAGTCCAAAAATATTTTTTTAAAGAAAAAAGAGGAGAGAGAGGGGGAGGGTCGAGAGAGAAATCTGAACCATCCAAAACACTTTTGGATGGCCGAGATGGGCGCTCGGCACCACGTGTACTCTTACCTGCTCGGCACCCAATTTTTTCTCCCTACTAAATGTTTCTCTTTTTTGGGTGCAACGGAAGATCTCATACTTGGTGTTTCAGTGACGGGAATTTATGGATTCTGTACATGCATGTGACATGCTGTTATGATGTATGTAGCAGTAAAATTGACCGTTCAATCTGTTGTATATATGAGGAAAAAAGGGTTCACGTAATGTGTGACATTAAATACGTCCACCTACTTCTTATGTGACAGAAAAAGATTTGGAAATTCAATACTGAATTAACAAATCTAGGGATTGGGGGATGTACAAGTACATTTTTATGTTGCTAATTCGGAAATTTTGATTATTTTATCTCTTATTCAAGTGCCTAAAAGATTTTGTGGCATGGGTTTTTGTGTGTAAAAGATAAGTGATTGAACCTAGTCCTAAAGCATGGTTACTTGGTGATCCGGATCATTCCAACACAACACATCTACGTTGTTGTGAGATCCATACACTTTGTTATGGATCCCACGAGAACGTGTGTGACATTAGATTGTCTCGAAGCACCACCCGGGCTCTGATCTGGGAGCATTGAATAATTAGACCGTAGAACTAACTATTTAAGAGATCTTGAGTTATTAGTTTCCCTTTAAATTATTTTCATTCATTTTTGGCTACCCATTACAGGCGACAAATCCATGATCAAGAAGCGTTACATGTACCTAAACGAAGAAATCTTGAAGGAAAATCCCAGCGTGTGCGAGTACATGGCACCTTCCTTGGACGCAAGGCAGGACATGGTTGTGGTGGAAGTCCCCAAACTGGGCAAAGAGGCTGCCACAAAGGCCATAAAGGAATGGGGCCAACCCAAATCCAAAATCACTCACTTGGTCTTCTGCACCACCAGCGGTGTCGACATGCCCGGCGCCGACTACCAGCTCACCAAGCTCCTCGGCCTCCGCCCGTCCGTCAAGCGTCTCATGATGTACCAACAGGGTTGCTTCGCTGGTGGCACGGTCCTCCGTTTGGCCAAGGACCTGGCAGAGAACAACAAGGGTGCTCGGGTTCTAGTCGTTTGCTCTGAGATCACTGCTGTCACTTTCCGCGGGCCAAGTGACACGCACCTCGACAGTTTAGTGGGACAGGCCCTTTTCGGGGATGGCGCCGCCGCTATTATTGTGGGTGCAGACCCGATTCCCGAAGTTGAGAAGCCATTGTTTGAGTTGGTCTCGGCAGCCCAAACCATTTTACCCGACAGCGAAGGGGCTATCGATGGACACCTTCGCGAAGTGGGCCTTACTTTCCACCTTCTCAAGGACGTTCCTGGTCTGATCTCGAAGAACATCGAAAAGGCCCTCACGGAGGCGTTTCAGCCATTGGGTATCTCTGACTGGAACTCAATTTTCTGGATTGCGCACCCTGGTGGGCCTGCCATTCTAGACCAAGTGGAACTGAAGTGTAACCTCAAGCCCGAGAAGCTACGGTCCACGAGGCACGTGCTGAGCGAGTACGGTAACATGTCGAGCGCGTGTGTGCTGTTCATTTTGGATGAGATGAGGAAGAAGTCGGCCGAAGAAGGGCTCAAGACCACCGGTGAGGGGCTCGAGTGGGGCGTGCTGTTCGGGTTCGGGCCGGGGCTGACTGTTGAGACTGTGGTGCTCCACAGTTTGTGCACTTGAATGGACGGGCAATGTTGCTGAGTTCTCTTTAATTATTTCTCCTTGCGTTGTGGATTTGCTTTGATTGAATTCCTCTTTTCTCTTTTCCTTTTTTTTTTTGCTTTTAAAGTAAGAATGAAGGCAATAACATTCTGTCATGATCTGTAGTTCTAATATCGAAGGATTTTGGGTGGCACCCTTGTTTACTTACTAAAAGAATTATTTGTTTGGTTTGACTCTCCTAATTAAATGTGACTAGAGACAGATTATCGGGAATGTAATATGGGTTAAAAAAATCATTTGTTCTCATCAATTTAATGAGGACCTTAAAATATAACACGAAACAAATCTACAAATTATACGCATATCGGGATTCAAGCCTATTTAATCTTGTCCCTATTAGTATTTGGTCAATTGAATGTGGATCGTGGCAACTAGAGGAGGACACGGGGGTGAATATTCACTAGTCAGCCCCGACCCGAACGAACGAATGGTTCTCAATAAAAATGCTCAATTTGGAGAAACAAATATGGGATGATTCTTTCTTTGTAGTGATTTGGTCGATACGAAAGGTGAGAAATGATACTCTTTAGAAATCGGGGTCTAGATTGGAGTCAAGTATGTGATCTTGTCAAGATTGGAGTTGGCTTCTGGATCAAATCAAAGCACAACATTAATGGTTTATCAATTGAGGATTTCAAGCAATGTTTGGATGGCATTCGAAGGTTGAAAATCTGATCACATTTTTTCGGCGTTGGGGGCCATAGTGCGGTTTTGTAATGATCTCTATAGTGCAATAATTGATGGGCAACATAGAGTGCTTCTGTTGGAAATGGGGTAATTTGGTTCATAATTTTTGGGCACTTTGAGCCAAAAATAAAGTGGGACTCGATAATTTTTTAAGGTGCGTCTAAACGGGTTTACATACTCTTAGGATTAAACCATTGAAAGAAAGAACGAAAATCATTGAGGAATGAATGAAAACTTGCCTCATGAAGAGGGCATGATTGCCATAATTAATTTGGTGCAACAAATTAATTTGTGAATTCAATTTCGTGAATTGAATAGCGAATTCAATTTTATAACTGTTTCGAATTCGTTCCTGCAAATTTCATTTTTTTTTATTGATTTCAACATTTTATTGATTTCAATATTGAATTTTGAGACTCCCCATATTAATGACAGAGGCTTCCCTTGAATATTACTAAATTGGTCTCTCCTCTCTTTGTTTCAAAACACCAAAAAACAATTTCTTATCTTCTTTTACATTCGAGTTGTTCTTTCTGTGTGAGAGAGTACTACAGAGTTCGGTTTGTTGAACAATTCCAGCGAGGTGCAGCCGATATTGTGCAACCGTACGTCTTATCCTGGGAAACAGATGCCGAAGATAGTCAAACAATATGGTGTGGCGCGATTTTGTTTTAAGGAGACCATATGAAATACAAGATTCGGTTTGAATTTTTAACTTATTTATAATTTATTCTTGTTCGTTTATTTATTTTGTAAACTCACTTCTATATCCAAAATCTGTGTTTGTTATTTTTCTGTTATTAATAAAAAAATCTCAGAATCTGTTTTTCCACAATATTTATTCCTACAAGCTTAAAACAAAACCCTTTTTGGGTAACACGATTTCTATTATTTTCGAAAGAAAAAAAAAACAGTTTACATTTTGGTTATGGAATTGAGATTACGTTTCTGATAATTTAATTTATAAAAAAAAAAAAAAAAAAGATCAGTTTTGGTATTTTGGGATAATTCTTTTTTTTTTTGTTAGAATAATATTAGGAATATTATGTTACCATGTACTCTAGATTTTAATATTATCTTTCCTGTTGAGGCTAGGATATTATTCTTGTTTATCTAGATTTCCTTGTTATGGCTGTTTTCCTAATTTGGTTGTAATGGATGTTTTCCTAATTTGGTTGTCTTGCAACCTATATAAAGGCATGCTAAGTTTATGTTTAACATGTCATTTATACACATCAATAAAACTGTCTATTCACTTTTCTAACATGGTATCAGAGCTACTAGGTCTAGGCTCGCTGCCATCCGTCGGGCTCTCACATCATCTAACTGACTCGTAGTATCGGCTTTTAAACTAGATCTCTACCTTTACTGGTTCTCTCTCCTAGCTCCTGGTTCTCTCTCTTGGCTTCTGGTTTCTTTTTCAAACTCAAGTTGGTAGACTTGCTTGAATTTGAAAGGGGTAGGAGGGGGGACAAGGGGTTGAATATTATGTTACCTTGTACTCTACGTTTTAATAGATTAGGATATTATTCATGTTTCCTAACTAGTCTAGGTTTCCTTGTTATCGATGTTTTCCCAATTTGGTTGTTATTGATGTTTTTCTAATGGGAGAATTGATATTGGGTCCACTATAACTATTTCCTAACACTTCTAGTCCACCTAATATTATCCTAACACATCTAGTCCACTCACACGTGTCACGCCCCGGACCCGTCCCTGAAGGTCATAAGCGTAACAAAGTGCCGGTGACACAGTCACCAAGGCCAAACTTAAACAAAAATCATCCAAAAGTGATGATTATAAAGGGACACCATAACTAGCAGTGGAAAACATGACCTGTATACTACACCAAAAACGGTCACAAGTGTCAACTTAAAGTATCCAACGGAGCTTGTGCTTAATATTACAAATATACAACCCATACCAAATATTTACAAGTCGATAGTTCCCAAGTACATGCTCGTAAAGCCCAAAATCACACTAGTACAAGCAAAACGAAGACTAGAGCAAAGCCATATCAACATAAGTCTTCTACCACCAAGCACGCTCACAAAAAAAGGTACTATCAAGACACCCGACTACTCCTCGTCGCCTGAAAGGTGGAAAAACATCATAAGCTAAAGCTCGTATGAGAAATCGATACATAGTTCACACGCTTTCCATGGATATATTTTGGAAAACACATTAATTAAGCAAATCACAAATTTATATCCCAAATATTCATATCTTCCAAATCTAATTTATAATGCACATCCCAGTAACAAATCAAATTGTACCACCAGGCGTCCCCGGTGTGGATAGGCTTAGACGTCTATGCATACCCCGTACCAAACACATCAACCTTGCTAGCCTTTTAGCACTGTCCCCTAGCAAGCTGGGACGTCAGGGATACCATTAATAGATACAAAATATAGCCACCTTTGATTGAATATCCATGGAGTACAATTCATTTAACAAAACAAGTGAGATAATGGAACATTTACATAAAAGTACCAAATTGCGCTTTAAACCATGTAAATTATGTATCGGTTACTCACCTCGATCCTCGTGCAAACCCGAACCTCCTATATTAATTAAAATAATGAAAACGTGATTAAGAGATGCCAAACGAGTGTAAACATGCCTAAAATGAAGTCCTAGAAGTATGCAAGATCAACCATGAAGTATAGAAAAAGTTGCTGAAAAAGGCATAGTGGTTCCGGAACCACAAAAACTCAGTTCCGGAACCAAAGGGTCAGAACCCAGTTTTAAGCCTAGTTCCGGAACCACAAAAACTCAGTTCCGGAACCTCCTGGAAAAATTCTGAAAAATGAAAATTCGATACTCTTCAATCTTCCAACCTTCAAACCCACCAAATACGCTTCCAACACACACAAAAACATGGCCAGAACATACTCAATTAACACATAAAAGATTAAAAGTTATAAAATTAAGTTCTAGGGTATTACACTCTCCCCTACTTATAGAAGTTTGGTCCTCCAAACTTTACTTACCTTGTATAGGAAACAGATACGGATACTTCTAGATCATGTCCTCTTCGGTTTCCCATGTCGCCTCTCCTCCCCGATGGTTAGTCCACCACACTTTCACTAGTGGTATGACCTTGTTTCGTAGAACCTTGTCCTTCCGGCCAATGATCTTAACCAGTTTTTCCTCGTAGCTCAAGTCCTCCTGAAGCTCAATAGGAGTTGACACAAGATATCCCTCATCAAAATTAGGCAAATATCGCTTTAATAAGGACACGTGGAACACATCGTGCATGTGAGAAAGTTTCGGCGGTAGAGCCAATCGGTAACTTACCTCCTCTACCTTTTCCAATATTTCAAACGGACCCAAATACCTTGGTTGCAATTTCCCCCTTTTTCTGAATCGTACCACTCCTTTCATCGGTGATGCTTTTAGAAATACGAAATCCCCAACTTCAAATGTTAACGGTCTCCTTCTTGTATCCGCATAACTCTTTTGTCGACTTTGTGCCGCCTTCAACCTTTCTTGAATTATCCGAATCTTTTCAGTAGTGAGATCCACAATTGCTAGGCCCTCAAGTTTCCTTTCCCCAACCTCTGTCCAACATATAGGTGATCGACATTTTCTCCCGTATAACGCCTCATATGGTGCCATTCCTATACTTGCTTGGAAATTGTTGTTATACGCGAACTCAACCAATGGCAAGTGCTTTTCCCAACTCCCCAAGAAGTCTAGGACACAAGCCCGGAGCATGTCTTCCAAAACCTGGATCACCCTCTCAGATTGACCATCGGTCTGTGGATGAAACGCAGTGCTAAATTTCAATTCTGTACCCATTGCCCTTTGCAAACTCTTCCAAAATTTTGAAGTAAACCTCGGATCACGATCTGACACAATAGATACCGGAGTCCCATGAAGTCAAATAATCTCCCTAATGTATAACTCAGCATATTGTTCCATAGAAAATAAAGTATTCACAGCTAGGAAATGTGCAGACTTTGTCAACCTGTCAACTATAACCCAAATAGCATTATTACCTTTTCGTGTACGCGGCAATCCCACAACAAAATCCATGGTAATATGTTCCCATTTCCACTCTGGCACTGGTAATGGTTGAAGTAATCCTGCTGGCCTCTGATGCTCTGCTTTGACTTGTTGACACCGAAATCATTGAGAGACAAACTTCGCTACATCATTTTTCATTCCCGACCACCAATATACTTCCTTCAAATCCCTGTACATTTTAGTACTTCCTGGATGCACGGCGAATCTAGATTTATGAGCTTCTTCCAAAATCTGCTTCTTAATTTGTTCTATATCAGGTACACATATTCGGTTTCTGAACTTGAGAACATCATTTTCAATCACAAAGTCCGGCTTGGGTCCAATCCTTACTTGGTCTGCCATATCCTTTATGAACTCATCTTCCATTTGCCTCATTTTCACCGTCTCAAACAAAACCGGTTGAACCGAAAAAGCAGCCAATATTGCATTCGTGCCATGAATAGAGACTTCCAACTCTAACTCTTCCATTTCCTTAATCAAATCTGGTTGAGTAGTGAGCAAACAACATAACTCCCCTGACGATTTTCGGCTCAAAGCATCTGCCACCACATTCGCTTTACCTGGATGGTATTGAATTACCAAATCATAGTCCTTCATTAACTCAAGCCATCTTCTTTGCCTCATGTTCAACTCTTTTTGGGTAAATAAATATTTAAGACTCTTATGGTCCGTATAAATCTCACAAGTTGCTCCATACAAGTAGTGCCGCCACAATTTCAATGCAAATATCACTGCCGCCAGTTCCAAGCCATGTGTAGGGTAATTCTTCTCATGCAACTTCAATTGAGGTGAGGCATATGCAATTACCTTCCCATGTTGCATCAGAACACAACCCAAACCTCGATAAGATGCATCACTGTATACCATAAATCCCTCTGTACCCGACAGTAGAGTCAACACCAGTGCCGTTACCAAACTCTTTTTCAATTCTAAAAAGCTATTTTCTCTTTCCTCAGTCCAGACAAAAGGTACTTCTTTCCGTGTTAGCTCAGTCAATGGTCCAACAATTTTAGCAAAGTCCTTAACAAATTTTCGATAATATCCTGCCAGTCCCAGAAAACTACGCACTTCCATCACCGTGGTCGGTCTCGACCAACTCATCACTGCCTCTATCTTCTGTGGATCCACTGTGATACCATCTCCGCTAATAACATGTCCAAGCATTGTAACACTAGACAACCAGAACTCACATTTCTTCAATTTCGCATACAACTTCTTCTCTCGTAACATTTGTAGTACCATCCTCAAATGCTCGACATGTTGTTCCGAACTCTTAGAGTACACAAGTATATCATCAATGAACACAACCACAAATTCATCTAAATAGTACTTGAACACTCTATTCATTAAATCCATGAAAGCTGCGGGTGCATTAGTAACTCCAAAAGGCATAACCAAGAATTCGTAGTGCCCATACCTCGTCCGAAAAGCCGTTTTCTCAACATCCTCCGCCTTAACTTTCAATTGGTGGTAGCCTGAACGAAGATCAATCTTAGAGAAGACTTGTGCTCCTTGTAATTGATCAAACAAATCATCAATTCTCGGAAGAGGATACCTATTCTTGATGGTCACTATATTAAGTTCCCGGTAGTCGATACATAACCTGATCGTCCCATCTTTCTTTTTCACAAACAAGACCGGTGCTCCCCAAGGCGAAATGCTCGGTCGGATAAACCCCTTGTCAAGCAATTCTTGTAGTTGAACTTTTAACTCTTTCAACTCTAATGGTGACATTTGATACGGAGTCTTGGAAATCGGTTGAGTACCCGGAATGAGATCAATCCCAAACTCTATCTCTCGGTCTACCAATGAACCAGGTAAATCTTTCGGAAACACATCAGGAAGCTCATTCACCACAGGTATATCTAGCAAGTTCACAGTACCCGATTCTGTTGAGAATACAAAACACAAATAACCCCGACAACCTTTATTCAATAACCGACGAGCACACACAGCAGAAATTAGATACGGCGGTGGAACTACTCCTTTCCCTTCAAAAGTAATTTCAACTTTATTTGGTATTTGGAGCATAACCCTCTTAGCAATACAATCTATAGTGGCAAAATTTGAAGACAACCAATCCATTCCTAGTATAGCATCAAAATGACCCATATTCAACGGAATCAAATCTACTTTGTACACCACCAACTAATATGTCACATGCTTTATAAACAGTGGAGCATGATATACTACTACTCATAGGTTGCGAAACAAGCAATTCATAACCAAGTGGCTCAACTGGTCTAGTCAACTTAGTAGCAAATCGAGTAGATACAAAAGAACGAGTAGATCCCGAATCTATAAGCACACATGCTAAGTGTCCACAGATTTGGAGTGTACCTGAAACCACAGAATTCGCGTTCTGAGAGTCACCCAGGGTCAAAGCAAAGGCCCTGGCTTGTTGTGTCTTCCCCTTATCGAACTTCACTCCCAAACCTTGCCCTGGATTCGTCATAGCTGCTGGTTTCACCATTCCTGCCTTAGCTAATTTTGGACAATCCCTCATGAAATGTCCCATGCCACGGCAATTAAAACATGCCCCCATATCCCTATAACACTGGCCTCTATGGAACCTTCCACACTTTGGGCATAACGGAGCCCCACTATTGTTGCCACTACTTCCACTTCCACTCCCTTGGTTCCACCCCGACATATTAGTATTCCACTTCTTAAAAGAACTATTACCCTTTTTATCAACCGACAGTAGATGGTTGGTACGCTTCGTTTGTTGCCCTCCACCTTTACCATTCACCTTAGCCAACTCATTTTCTAACATTAAAGAAACATTTAGCACATCAGCATACGTTTGCAGCCTATGCATCTTAACTTGCGGTCGAAGCTCATCGTTTAATCCTTCCACAAACCTTTGTGCTCTAAGAGCATCTGTGGCTACCATGTGTGGTGCAAACCGACTCAATTCCGTAAACTTTTTATCATATCCTGCAACCGACAAACAGTTACGGTGCCTCAATTCATTGAACTCGCTAGCTTTACTATCACGAATTGTTTGCGGGTAGTACTTCTCGTGGAACACCTCTAAAAATTGAGCCCAAGTCATGTTCGGCTCTCTCCCCCTTTGCGGAACCCACCATCTATGAGCCTCTCCTTCCAAGTTATAAGTGGCAAGTACCACTTTATGCACCTCCGAACATTGAGCCGGATTCACTACAGCAAAAAAATTCTCCATACCCAGTTCCCAGTCATCAGCCCTTGACGGATCAATCCCTCTTTCAAACACTGGAGGTCTCATTTTCTGAAAATCATTGATGCTCATAAGCCCATCCCTGTGCGGTTCAAGAATCGGCGGTGGTAGGTTATTCCTTGCCTGCTGATTCATCACACCTAGCAAACCCTCAAGTACCCGTTCAATTCTTTCCATCCTGTCCACTGGAGGCTCTGGAGGTTGTTCTTCCTCCGGCACATTGTCAATAGGCTCCATCTACTATTATCAAAATAAAAATAACATATGCCAATAATATCATAAACATGTAAATTAAGCCTACCCAGTAATACCACACAAAAATGCACAAGACACACATGTAAAAGAAATCACATAACATGCATATATCATCTACCCTATAGCTTTGAGGATACGTGCGTGTATAATTCATTGATTAATGTGTAACTAATTTCTAGTTCATTGCTTTGATACCACCAAACTCTGTCACGCCCCGGACCCGTCCCTGAAGGTCATAAGCGTAACAAAGTGCCGGTGACACAGTCACCAAGGCCAAACTTAAACAAAAATCATCCAAAAGTGATGATTATAAAGGGACACCATAACTAGCAGTGGAAAACATGACCTGTATACTACACCAAAAACGGTCACAAGTGTCAACTTAAAGTATCCAACGGAGCTTGTGCTTAATATTACAAATATACAACCCATACCAAATATTTACAAGTCGATAGTTCCCAAGTACATGCTCGTAAAGCCCAAAATCACACTAGTACAAGCAAAACGAAGACTAGAGCAAAGCCATATCAACATAAGTCTTCTACCACCAAGCACGATCACAAAAAAAGGTACTATCAAGACACCCGACTACTCCTCGTCGCCTGAAAGGTGGAAAAACATCATAAGCTAAAGCTCGTATGATAAATCGATACATAGTTCACACGCTTTCCATGGATATATTTTGGAAAACACATTAATTAAGCAAACCACAAATTTATATCCCAAATATTCATATCTTCCAAATCTAATTTATAATGCACATCCCAGTAACAAATCAAATCGTACCACCAGGCGTCCCCGGTGTGGATAGGCTTAGACGTCTATGCATACCCCGTACCAAACACATCAACCTTGCTAGCCTTTTAGCACTGTCCCCTAGCAAGCTGGGACGTCAGGGATGCCATTAATAGATACAAAATATAGCCACCTTTGATTGAATATCCCTGGAGTACAATTCATTTAACAAAACAAGTGAGATAATGGAACATTTACATAAAAGTACCAAATTGCGCTTTAAACCATGTAAATTATGTATCGGTTACTCACCTCGATCCTCGTGCATACCCGAACCTCCTATATTAATTAAAATAATGAAAACGTGATTAAGAGATGCCAAACGAGTGTAAACATGCCTAAAATGAAGTCCTAGAAGTATGCAAGATCAACCATGAAGTATAGAAAAAGTTGCTGAAAAAGGCATAGTGGTTCCGGAACCACAAAAACTCAGTTCCGGAACCTCCTGGAAAAATTCTGAAAAATGAAAATTCGATACTCTTCAATCTTCCAACCTTCAAACCCACCAAATACGCTTCCAACACACACAAAAACATGGCCAAAACATACTCAATTAACACAAAAACATGGCCATATCAAGAATCATCATATGTGGTTATCTACAAAAAGTGGTTATTTGGGCTCACAAGATGTGGTTATCTAGCCTGGTGGTTTTTCCAATCTGATCCCTATAGCAACTGGCCCCATATCTGGAATCACCAGATGTGATTATCAACAAGATGTGGTTATCTGGGATCACAAGATGTGGTTATCTGTGCCAGTGACTTTTCCAATCAGATCCCTATAGCAACTGGCCCCATATCTGGAATCACCAGATGTGGTTATCTGGGCTGATGGCTTTTCCAATCTGATCCGTATAGCAACTGGCCCCATATCTGGAATCAACAGATGTGGTTATCTGGGCTCACAAGATGTGGTTATCTACAAGATGTGGTTATCTGTGTCGGCGACTTTTCCAATCAGATCCCTATAGCAACTAGCCCCATATCTGGAATCACTAGATGTGGTTATCTACAAGATGTGGTTATCTAGGCTCACAAGATGTGGTTATCTGCGCTGATGACTTTTTCAATCTGATCCTTATAGCACCTGGCCCTTATCTGGAATCACCAGATGTAGTTATCTGGGCTCACAAGATGTGGTTATCTGCGCCGGCGACTTTTCCAATCTATTCCCTATAGCAACATGCCCATATCTGGAATCACCAAATAACCACCTCTTTTGATTCCAGATATGGTTATCTACGCCGATGACTTTTCCGGCGAACTCTCCGGCGCCAATGACTTTTCCGGCAAAGTCCAATTTCCGACGACTTTCCGGCGCCGGTGAACTTTCCCGTCAGACTTCCGGCGCCGGTGACTTTTCGGCGAATATCCGGCGATGGTGTATTATGTTTAAAAATCAATGTGAGGGTATATTTGTCTATTAAAAATAGAGAGTGGACCTTACACCTTAGAAAATTCAAAAAAATGGATTAGAGGTGTTATGGAAATATGAGGTGGACTAGAGATGTTACAAAAAGCTATAATGGACCTTAGAACAATTCTTTATTTTCTAATTTGGTTGTCTTGTAGCCTACATATAGATATACAATGTTTATGTTTTATACACGTCGAATACACATCAATGAAAGCTGTCTATTCAGTTTTCTAACATTTTTTTAAGGGTGTTAGTCAATACGTGCTTTCTTGCTAAGGAAGTACATGGGTGAGATTTGGTTAGCTATAGCAAGATCACAATAAGTATTTTGCAAAGATAGTTTTTGCTAGTATTTGGTTGCAGAATCGGCTTTGGGCTAAAGCCCGGAAAGTCATCGCTTTAAGCCCCCAGTTTTAAGTAGATTTTGAGATCTCCAATTTCATGGACCCATGTACAAGTGAGTCATGAATAAAATTTAAATTAGGTCAATTTGAGTTGTGTTATCGAATATTCTCATATATCAATCATGGTTTGAGATTTTTTTCCCCCAACTATTTTGATCTATGCAAAGTATATTGAGATATAGGGGCCCCATTGAAAAAGTATGTTTTAGGCCTCACAAATGTCAGAGCCGACCCAGTTTGGTTGATTATTATTAGTACATTTTAATTGCCGTAGTGTAAAAATCGTTTGATAGAGATTGTGGATTTATTTTTGATTCACGGATCAGTGGGTGTACAGTGTACACTGTTATTAACCTGTATATCTCTGTTTGCCTTAATCTGACTTATCACGTTTCTGTTCGGGTTGTACACGTAGAAGTCAGTAAGGGGAGAAAAACTTGGGTGCAAATAGGGTATGGGTGACGTGGTACCCGTGCGGTGCATCCGGGCCATCCAAAAATGCATCCAATGGTCTAGATTAAAATGCACCTTTTGTTTTTTTTGTTTTTTTAAATCCGGACGGCATTTTTAATCTGAACCGTCGGTTGTAATGTTAGACGACCCGGATGCATCGAGAGGATACCACGTGTTACCCTCCACTACCCAAATTCTTCTCGAGAGGGAGTTTCGAAGGATACCAATTTTACTATTATTGGGTTTTGAAATTTCAGTGGGGTGTTAAAACAGACTAAAGACTTTTTGTTAATCCAGTCAGTCCATGAATCAGTTTAAAACATTACCAGTTTTCTTGATAGCATTATAAGGGAAGTCAAAGAAAGTTTGCCATTTTTTCCATTTGGTCAGTGGATTGTAAAACCAGTTTCACTAAATACTTTGGTTTTATTCAGTTAGTCCATGTTTTAAAACATTACTAGTTTTCTTGATCTAGCATTATAAGGGAAATCAGAGCATCAATTGCTATTTTTTTCCATTTGGTCAGTGGATTGTAAAACCAGTTTGTGGAAAATGTCAAGTTATTCTTCTTTGGTGGGTTAATCAGTGCTCCATTTGATGATTAGTCTTTATTTTGCTAATTGTTTTCAGGTAGATAACAATTTGGTTCACGGGACAGTGGATATCTATCGATTGACCTTTTGTTGGTTGAAGTTTTGGATTTGTTATATGGATGATTGTTGTGTAATGTAATATAGATGACTGTTGGATTTGTTATTTCAAAAATCATTCATCTCAGCCCAGGGACGGATCCAGGAATCCAACCCAGTAGGGGCATCTTATTAATTGTACTCGTGCAATTTTTTTCCTAGTCAACGATTTTGCTAGGGACAAGAAATCGTGTAAGATTGATTCTAAACTTAATATCCGATAAGAAATTATTGAAGGCTAGGGACCATTGTAAAAGATCTCTAACTTAAAAAATATGTAAGTTAAACAATTTTCTCATCATTTTGTATCATTTTCTTAAAAACAAGGGAGAAAATTAAAATTCAAGAAAAAAAAAATACTATGGGAATTATTATTAAGTTCGAAATATATAATAAAAACTACTGATTTGTTGTACAATGAGTGTTGCTGGTCTAGTGGCAAGAGAAGGTTCAAACCTCAACAATCACCCTTGTTTGACAAACCTTTCAATTTTGTGGCTTAAAAAGGAGGAGTGAGGACTCAAACACGCAACCTTCGGCATAGAGCTAGCGCGCCTTACCACCAAGCAATGACCAAGTTATGTTTTTTTGATTTTGGCACAAATAACATATATGCAAAACTTATTTCCCTAATTTTTTTTTCCAAATTGAAAAGTGGGGGTCAGTGGGGGCGCGTGCCCCCGCGTGCCTCCCCTTGGATCCGTCCTTGTCTCAACCGTAAGATTTATAGGGACAATTGTAGACTATTGAATTTATGTATAAGTTTGAAAATTGGGCTGTTTTTTATAATAAAATAACAATAATATGAAATCGTGAATATAATGGATGCTACCGGTAAAGAAATCAACGTTGCTGATCAATAAAAATACAGTACCTACAATATTTGAGGTAAACGAAAAAATTTACTCCCTCCGTCCCAAATTGTTATACCATGTTACTATTTGGGATCTCTAAAAAAATTATTCATATCTTTTGATCCATAATAATTTTATATGCAATATGGATTTTGTTTGATAGATCTCAATTAATTTTAGGAAATTGATATTCGCACTCCCAATTTTGATGTAGGGGCTCCAAGCTACAGTAGTTTACCAAAATTACCCTTTTGGCAAGTTCCATGATTTACTTTAGGCACTCCAAAAAACCTTTACTCTTCTCTTTTACTTCAGACACTCCAAAAAAACAAGGAGTAGTTTTTTTTTTAATCAGAAAAAAATAGATATTGCTCAAATCTTTTTAATGCACGTCACTGAATTGCCTACAATTCCTTACATTAGACACTCTACAAAAGCAAATAGTTTTTTTTTTTGTAATAAAAAAAGTAGATAATTGCTCAACTCCTTTTAATGCACATCACTGAATTGCCTACTATTCCATATGTAATGTTTCCTTGGTAGAGTCTTTATGTTATTGTCTCCATGTTCTGCACCAGGACAACCTCGACAAATAGTCTTCGGCCTATGATTGTAAAACCATCATTTTGTCCATGCAAAGTCTCTTGAGAGTTTTGTTACTTTTCCTCTCAAGAGTTTTCTAACTTTGGTGATGTGCTTTGTTTGTCTCACTATGAGTTTTAAAAAGTAGATTTGCGGTCGTTATAAAGATTTTGAGGGAGAAATATGGTAGATAATGAGTATGAAAAATATAAAGATCTTGTGTCGTAGCCGTTATGAAGATTTTGCAGCATCAACATTTTCAATTGTGTGCTGTTTATTTTGGAGAATTCTAGCATTTTTTTTTTGTGGCGTGAAATATTTTGACATAGATGCATGTTTAATGTTTGGAACGTAATGTTAATATTAATGTTTAGAACCTAATGTTTATGTTTGGTTTTGGTTCATTTTTCTGATTGGAGTGTCATAGTAAATGAGGAGATAATTTGGGGTGGAGCGCCTCTAGTAATTTTTATATCTTAAAATGATAGTTTTGTAACTTTATTAAATGTTGGAGTGCCTGCATAAAAAACGGGAGCCCCAAAATCAGCACCCTTAATTTTATTAAATACATATTTCAAAATTATAAAGAACATAATTACCCAAAAAAATTATAAAGAACATTATAGATTGTGAAATATAGACAATTATTTGAAAAAATGAAAGTGGCACAATAATTTGGGACGGGGGGAGTGCATATGATCATAAAGGGCGACCAGCAATGGCAAGTGAAAAGAGTGCCGATGTAAAGAACTTGACGACCATTTTCGGTTGGGTTCTTGAGAACCTAGGTTTCACTTTTTGAAGTGGGCCCCCTCCATTTTCTCTCTCATCTACATTTTTAGAAATACTACTCTAGTGCATACTTTGTGCAAGATGGGTCCATGAGGCCCTTTTCGAAGACCCACACAATTGATCCAAGCCGTTCATTAATTTTTAAAATAAATTTTTGAGTCACTCCTAAAAAATCAGCTCATTCGAAAAACTATAAGTGGTTGATCCATATTCTAATTAATCATCCATAATTTAGGATCCTGAATTCTAACGGAAGTTTGAAAGAAAGTTAGACAACTGGATCAAGTACTTAAAATTATATGATTGACCTGATTTTTTTCTGAATGACTCAAAGAATAATTTTAGAACTAATGGACGGCTTAGATCATTTGTGTGGGTCTTCGAAGTGGGCCCGATATGCACTAGAAAAATATTTCTAAAAATGTAGATGAAAAAGAAAATGGAGGGGGGGCCCACTTCAAAATGTGAAACTTGAGTTCTCAATAACCCAACCGAACATGGTCAACATATACTCCTAATTAATTGAAACACCATAGCTAGAATATGTGAGTTACTTTGAACAAAATCAAAGCGTGATCATGGCGGTGAACAACTATGGTAATTAGCCGTGGATAACTTATTCTCGATCAAAGTATGATCATGGCTAGAATATGTGAGGTACTTTGAACAAAATAAAGTATGATCATGGCTGTGTGATTGGTTTGGAGGAAATATTTGTTTCCACCACAAACGGAAATAACTTATTCTCCTATGATCATAATTTTAGAACTTATTAATGATTACATTTAACTGCATATAATGTCAGGAGGGTCGGCCTAATTTGAAAGAAGCTGCTTTGGGCCTTAGTTTGGGTAACGGCCCAAGGACTCAAAATGTCCTCCATGATTCTGATGTTCTCTTTAGTCCATCTACTGAGTTGAGCTTTATGACAGAAAATGGGGAGGCCGGCCATCGTCAACAAGGACGGAGAATTTCACTACACAGGGACGAGCCTATATAATCACACGAAAATTTTGGATTTTTTTTTCCCCATATAATGCTAGAGGTTTTTTTTTTTTCTTGTAAGGGCGACCGCCTTTGCTGTCCCCCGGCTCCATCCCCGATCGTCAAAGACTTAAAAGAGGAAGAAAAGGATGAGCTTGCTTCTTATCCCCCTCTTTAGTCCATCCGGTTTTAGAGCAAGAACAGCAGCTAAGCCAAAATTTTGGCTACAATACCTTGTGTACAGTACATATAGACAACCTGTCACCCTCAACACTCCACCAATCTATCTATTTTACCTTATCTCTCATTAAAATAATATTTTTTCATTTTTGAATATACATACACAGTATATATACATATGTATATATATGCACAGATCGTCATCTACCTCCTCCCGCCGTTGCTACCTCCTCCGCGGTCGCCGTTGATCGTCATCATCATCCTCCTCCCGCCGTCGCTACGTCATCCCGCTGTTGCTACCTCCTCCACCGTCGCCGTCGAAGAAACCCACTTCGATCGGTCCATTTTTCGGAGCTCCATCGCCGTCGATAGTCATCGTCGTCGATCGTCATCACCATCGCCGTCGTTTGTCGCCTTCATCGTCATCATCGTCGTCGATCGTCATCACCATCGCCGTCGTTTGTCGCCTTCTCGTTCGTCGATCTCGTTGAGCAGCGGTCGAAGAAACCCACTACGATCGTCGCCGTCGATCGTTGTTGTGCCCTCGTCGCCGTCGCCGTCGCCCTCGTCTCCGTCACCGTCGCCGTCGCCCTCGTCGCCGTCGATTGTGGTCCAGCAGTCGGGTAGGGAGAGAGAGAGAGAGAGAGAGAGAGAGAGAGAGAGAGAGAGAGAGAGAGAGAGAGAGAGAAAATAATAAAAAATTGGGTAGCTGATGAACAGTGCCACGGTAAATATACCGTAGCACTGTTCAAATATGGCTGGTGAACAGTAGTTTACACTACCTGCTGCACCTCCATTTTCTTCTTCCTCTTCTCTATTTTGCCCAAATCTCTATTTTAGACTACCTGCTGCCTGCTGGTGATGCTCTTAAAGATTAGTGAATGATTAGCTGTGGTTGAGCGCGCTTGCTCCTTGTCCCTCTTATGGCATTTTGGCGTTTTGCTTTTGTTTATTGGTTGGCATCTTGTCTAACTTTGGTTGTCGGCTTTGCAGAGGTTGGGTGGACCGTGGTGTGTTTCTACCGTGCTGGTCATATCACTCCTGCCTTTTTGTTTTCGCCTTCATTTTTTTTTCCTCAATGCTTTTTATGTTTCAAGTTAATAAAATTTCTTTTGCCAATTGAAAAACAAAAGACTTAAATTGTTAAAAATGAGGATTACATTCAGTAAATAGACACCGGTTAAAAATTTCAGCTGAGTTTCCACTATAATATTTTTGGTACTTTGTCACAAGTCATTCTCCTCACATATATCACAAAAATACCATTTAGCCTGGAAAACACATACTTTTGACTAAGTGAAAAAACGGTACTTTTAGTGGAAAATTAACGTGTACCATACACCGAAAACAGGCATACGTACCGGACACTTAATTATACATGCCATTTTCCAATACCATACCTTTTGCGAAACTAACTCAAAAAATGTGGAACATATTCCAAATTGAAGTACGCAAAACGTACACTAAAAAATTCCATAGCATTTATATAATATACCTAGGTTGAAGACTGCAAACAAATTGAGTTGCTAGTAGCTTGGCTCGGCTCATTTAGTAATCGAGTTGAGCTCGAGATCGAGTTTTAAGCTTTCTTTTTCAGTTTTATGTTCGTTTAGTAAACGAGCTCGGTAAAACTTGGCTCGGCTCGCAAATGTTTGACTCGTTTATGTAGGCTCAACTTAATATTGGTCGTTTTAACTTCAAATTTACATATTGGTTGTTTACATAGCTTTCTCTGTTTACATATTGGTCGTTTTAACTTAATTTTTAATTAGTTAAAAAAAAAAAACTTAATTTTTAACCCCCAGGCACCAGATGTAAAAAAATATACAGTAACAATTATCGTGCGAAAACTGTGTGTGATGGAAAAAAAAAAAAACTCGTTATAAAGTGGTGCCATAGCAAGTGTTGTGGGCTGAGTTAAAATATGGTGCCTTTATATTAACAAAAGAGAAAACATTCTTTTACACCGGCTGTGTAAACTAAAGTTTTTTTCAAAACAATAATGTTTCGGATCTAGTAGAACGTGCATAGTAGATTTTACTAAAAATCAATGCTTCGTGTAAAGATGTTCTCAAAATCGTCTGATGTGTGGGAGTCACACATTTACCGAGCGGAACCAAGTACAAGATTACATATTTGTGTTCGAATTTGTGCATTTTATTTGGAGTATTTTGTAGCATTGTTGTATCTGAAAAGCACCAACAAGTCACATAGTTTGTTTTGCAATTTAATGAAACCATACAAAAACACATCGTGTCAAATGACATTAGTTTATCAAAAAAACAGAGGAAAAGGTGCTTTCATGCTTTGTAATTGTACTTTTGTCGGCCGGGTTTTTTGGTGGTTTAATGATGATGTTAGGGAAATAAGGTTGTCTCGAGAGCATTTTTAAACATTACAACAATCATCATAGTGTTCCCCACTTATCTTAAGCTTTTAATTAAAGGTAAAATAAGCAAAACGAATGAGAAATAATAAGCATCTTTTGGAATTAAATTGTATTCGCTCCGTCCTGTATTTCTTGTCTACTTTGACACCTCAAAAAATATTTAGATTTTCAAATATATAATGTTATAAATACTCAAATATGGATCTTGTTTGATAATTCTCCATAAGTTCTACTAAACACAGTTTTTAAAATTGTGAAAAATATTAAACATTAAAAGATATAAGCAATTGAAAAAGGATAGGCATGCACGTAAACGGACAAGAAATTCGGGACGGATGGAGTGATTGTTTGCTTCTAACAAGTACTAAGCTGGTGTCTGCTGCAATTTCGTATGAACTTTTTATAATTTATTATGAAGTAAGGTATACATTATATGTTTTTTTTTTAGTGTAGTTTACTTTTTAGTGATATTCTGAGAGCAACCACTTTGTGAATATTGCGAAAGATTAGGTTTGTCTCCAATTATTTCCGTCCATACCTCCAATGATTGGGGATTGGATGATTCTATTATTGTTGTTGTTGTAATTATGTACCCAAACCAAGTTACTTTCGTAAACAAGAGAATGAATACCTTCAGGGGTAGGTGGAGGGGCGTGCAAGAGGGGTCTCAGGCTCCTGCACACCCCCCAATTATCCCACTGATTATACTATATTTTTAGGTTAATTTGGAAAGTTATATAGGATCGGCTCCAGCAAGTAAGTCTCTTGAGTGAATTTTTTTTTTGATAATTTTCTATATACGTGTGAAGAACTCCCCTTAAAATTTTCAAGTTATCGACCATTTTTCATTCGTAGCTATAAAATTATATGCGATTATGTATCTATACACAATTTCGTCTTCTTTTTAGATCTAGTAAGTAGCTATATTTATATCATAGACTATAATTTTTTTTATTAATGAAAAAATACATGTGATTCGGGTCCCCGCTGAGTACAAACAGGGCCGGCCCTGGGCTAAGGCGCAATAGGCCTGCGTCTTAGGCCCCCAAAAAATGAAAAAACAGGCCCCCTAATATTTTTTATCACTAAGTATGTAGGCCCAATTTTTTTCTGCATAGAAGCTCATTTTAAAACCTTAACAATTGCTCACTCATTTAATGGCCAAGGGGCCCAAGGGCCCAATCCGAGATTGTTATCAGCTTTGGTGATTCCCAAACAAACAAACAACCAAAAAAAAAGAAGAGAGAGATAGAAAAAGATTAAAAAAAAACAACGAAGATCTGGTGCAGACCTCATTCAGATTCACGGAGCCCAAAGGCACCCTTAGGCCTGTAAAGGTAAAATCACAGCTTATAAGGGTGAAATCATCTCTCTCATATTCTTATTTGTTTGAAAATGAAGGGTAATGTTTAAGTGATGACGGTGGACGTTGCTTTTGATTCTTATAGTATAATGTATTTTTTAGGATTTTTTTTCGTGTTAAATACATGCATGTAGTTTTGAAATGGTATTTATCGACTTTATATTTAGTTTTGCTGTCATTTTTAAGGGCCTTCATTTTCAAACTTCATCTTAAGCCCCTGAAATGTCAGGGCCGGCCCTGAGTACAAATCTTGTGTCCGCCACTGAACCACTCTATTACAACTACGAGAAATAAAATTTAAAGAACAAGGATAAACACCCATTCGTTCCACCATTGTAGCCTGACGATGTTCGTTGAACTCAGATGCCGCATTATTAGCAGTTTAGCACAGACTTTGCTTTCCTCCACTCTTGCAACTTGCAAGACACCCATTCGTTCCTAGCTTTTACATATATTCCGGCACACTGTTGCAAATAATTCTCCCGGTCTTAAATTGTTCGTTTGGAATTTCGTGGAAGCTCTGTTTGTTTGGCAGTCAGGGAAAAGAAAGGAAAATAAAAAGAAAATAAAGAAAAGAAAAAAAGAAGGAAAGTTAAAAGCGAATTTTTTAGTTAAAATAATTTAGTTTAGTTTTTTTTTTCTTCTCCTTTTTCCTCTCAAGTCTCAACCCAAACAGAGGAAGAAGAAATTTTTTTATTTTACTTTCCTTTCTTTTCCTTGGGTTCCAAACAAAGCCTAAAGGAAAGGAAGAAAGAAAATAAAAGAACAATAATTTATTGAACAATGATAGGTACACACCCTCTCAACCACTCCCTACCACACCCTCTCTCACATGTGTGGTGGGCCCACTGGGACCCACCGGGTGAGCCCCACCACACATGTGAGAGAGGGTGTGGTAGGGAGTGGTTGAGAGGGTGTGTACCTATCATTTTTGTAATTTATTTGCTTTTATTCATACAAAGAGAAAGAAAGAAAACTAGGGAGTGTTTGGGAGCCCTTTTTTTTTTTTTATAACTTTTTGCATTTTGATTATGGTCAAAATGTATTATAAATCCGTAGAGTGTTTGGAAAATGTGTACATAATACATTTTGCAACAGGAATAAAGTTTGGGAGTATAATCTTCAAAATGGATTATGAATTGTTTTTTTACAATGTTGCCCTTGGTTATTTATTATTGTACTATACTGTGTATGAATAAACATTTCAAACAATTTTTTTAGATATTGTTAACTAGAATATCGTTTGGTCTTTTCACTTCAAAAAATATGCGTCTCATTTATTAATAATCTCCAATACTTTTTTTTAAGTAGGAATTACCACAAATATTACCTTAAGAAAATGTTATTCATTGTTTGTTACAGAGAGAGAAAAAATAAAACCATAGAGGATGGAAATCAAATTGTTACATAATCTCAGATACGTACCAACCATAATATAGTTTACAGAACATTACACAAATTAATTAACCCTAAAATTTGAACAAGAAGGGAAAAAAAAAGTCCGAGGCATTAGACAAATTAATTACCTAAGGCATATAAGAAGGGCAAAAATGTCTTTTTCGCTTGAACAAAAAATAAGAAGTATAAAGCTCCTTTGGGCTTACTTTAGGCTTTTGGCCTCTATCAAAAAACTATTTTTCCATGTTTGGTTTAAAAAGAGAAGGGAAAAAAGATATTGTGCAATGTGCGCAGTAAAGGAGAAGAGGAAAGAATGAGGAAGGATTAGAAAAGAAAACTGACTTTTGATTACTTTCCCTTGGCTTTCTTTTCTTTTGTCTATTATAAAGGCTTGTTTGTTTGGGGTATAAAGGAGAAAGATAACATAGAGAGGGGGATAATGGAGGGAATGGGATAAAGAATGAGATGTTTGTTGATGAGAGAAGGAAAGGGGATATGAGAGGGGGTAAAGCTTATCCCCCTTTAATGCCCTGTTTGGATGCCGAAGATGCCCCCTGATTTACCAGCCGCCCAGATATATAATCCCAGCCCTACACATCTCCGGTGTTTTGTTGCAAAAAATAGAAGCCGGATTTGGGGAGAGGGTGGATTGCAAATCCGGGCTGGAGTGAATTTGCCAAGCAGGGCCTCACCCCTTCGCTTAGCAAATCAGGGGGTTTTGGGTCCAAATCCACCTCGTTTTTTGGGCTTGGGTTAGTGTGTGTGTGTGTGTGTGTGTGTGTGAGAGAGAGAGAGAGAGAGAGAGAGAGAGAGAGAGAGAGAGAGAGAGAGAGAGAGAGAGAGAGACTGGTGCAGTTTTAGGGTGGAGATTCCGACTTTTGATTAGGCAAATTAGGGCTGAATGGCTGATGATGATGAATCGAGTGAAGTGGTATTGAGTGAGAAAAAAAGGAAAAAAATTATTGGATGGAAAACACGGGATTTGATATTGTTAAAATGGAAAAAATAACACAAAGATGTTCTAACGCACATTCTTTACACATATACATAAATGCTTGTGCGTGTTTTTTTATTAACTTGAAGAATGCAAACATATAAGAGAGGTTCAAATCTGAATACGAGTATTCCTAGGAATACAAGTGCTTGAGAGGTAAGGATGGTTAATAATTAAAATGGGAGAATGGAGTAATATTAGAGGAGTGAAGTAGGAAGGAAGGCACAAAAGAGATGAAGGCTATAGGGTCCTACACCATTTTGTGTGGTGAGGTTTTCGTAGTGTTCTTTGAGAAAATGAACAGTAATCACTCTAGGGATAATATTGTCTCTCTAGGAATCAGCGCCCACCAAGATTTTCTCTCTAAGAAATCACTACTCTAAAATCTGAAAAGAATGTATCATATTTATAGATATATGGGTCATTATTCGGGCACCCCGTGGTCCAATAAAAAATCGACACGTGTCCTTCCATACGTTCTGACCTCGGGGATGGCATCACTCCCTCGCGATGGTCTCGCAATCGGCCATACTCCCCCTCCTAGTAGTGAACCCTCCTCCTTTGAAGCCACCAAGTCACTAGATCCCACTCCATTCCTGTACTGTGTAAGGTCATGACTCGCTTATCATGCTACTACCGCAACCAAGCCTCAACGGGCCCCTTGGGTCTTGCCTTGTGATCGGAGTAGACACAAGTGTCTTGGCAATACTTATGTTGGTTGGTCACTTTGTGCTATTGCCTTTTACTCTAGGCCACACTACCCCTCGCTTTTTTTGGGATTCTAGATTTCTCTCCACCCATTAGGTGCCCCGACTTTAGGCCAAAATTCTCTTCATCTCATTTCCCAAAAAATATACTCGTATAGTCATACCAAATGGCGCGCCCCTAAGACACTTTGCCAGTGCGGGCCAGCTATGTGGCTTGGTCTCGCGATTTTTGTGGACAAAAGAAAAGTCAAATGTCACACATTCCTCATATACATGTGTCGTCTTCTGATTCGACGGTCAAACTTTTTACATTTTGGTCAACCGTTGACTATTGAACTTCCTCACACAGCATCACAATAAGCAAAGGAATAACTATATTAAACTGCCCTCAAAGCTGGAGGGTATGCCAACAGGTGAGCTAGGCCATCAATGCTTCAATGCAACACCTTACTCTATTACACATACAAACAGACTGAGAATAGCATAATAATGCGTGCCCTTATAGGCTAATGTCACGGATGATTTGCAAGTTACTAATTTCGTACTGGCGAGCATCCTGTTTTTCTTACTGGGACAGTATGTACCGGTACCGATGCATACCGGCGTACTGTTCCGGGTTGATTGCGACAAACTACAGTATAATTCTCCAAAAATATGCAATTCAACGCACACAAAAAATTGACATATAAAACAAAGCATCATAACTTTTGCATGGACAAAATGGATATGGTCATATCCAAAATGCAACTGTTCTAGTACTTCATATTAAAAAAAAGAAAAGAAAAAAAAAACAACAACCATTCCAGCATCCAAAACAAGTTCCCAACTAGTTTAACATGATAAAGCATACCAAAAAAGACTAGCATATAAGTTCTCTAAAGGGACTTAAAGACATCAACATAACAAAAGACTAGCATATCAGACTTAAAACTTAAAGACAACCCCAACTGATATTAATATGTCACGACCCAATCCGGAAGGTTAGAAATCATGACCGGCCAGTGATATTTAATCACCTCAGGCCTCTTTGAAAATCATACATTTGAAGGACTTTTCTGAAATAATCGACTTTAATTATTAAAAAAAAGGAAGTATTACACAAAATACATTCAGAGCTAACTACAAAAATACATATTCGGCCATTGGCGTTAAATTACAACCTTGTGGCCCACTACTAGTGGCACCACCAAATAAAAAAGAATTTCAATTTATGAGCACCACAATTTTATTACAAAATGAATACGAATTACGTAAAATAGCAACAACAACAACATTAATCAGTAATCACGCCATATCCAAAGAGCCTTCTTTTATCCCTAGTTTCCTGGAATGGGTTCATAAAAATAAAACTATTCCAGTGAGTGGTACGATATACAGAGGTTACACGTTTATCATGGGATTAATATCAAAACATTTTAACAAAAAGGAATTATAATACAGTTTCCAATTAGGTTTACTGTCAACCTTTAAATTATCATATCACCATTGCGTATCAAACATCCCTTTGAACAGACACCGGTATGTTGGGAGCTACCCAATAATCACAAAGGAAATGATATCAAGTCCTTAGGGCACCCAGTCGTACCCTACCCCTTATTCTCCCTAATCACCCACCAATATCGTTTCTCCTCGTTAGGATCACGTTCAGATGCTTTGATACCAATCAATTCCTTTCCTTTTTATTACCCCATGTTCATTCCATTTTGAATATCATTTCAACAATTTGCTCGATTCCATTTTAAAAATCCCCATGTCCATTTTAATTACTCAAGTATCGAACCAAGCATTTCATATTCGTATAAAATATACAAAAAATCGTGTAATCAAAGTATATTCGTAACTCACATTTATAGCGTGAACCAAACTAGTACCGTCGTACATAACTTAAAAGCCGTCCCCGAAAGTGGATACCGGAGTAGCACGGCTCGCCAGAGTTGAAGACAAGGTGAGAAAGGAAAAGTGGCAAGACTCTATGTATGAGGTGAGAGAGTGGCTGTTGGTTTCAGAGTTTGAGAGGGAGGGAGTGATTTTAATAGCACCAAGCTTTGTCAGTGTTTTGCTCCATTTAACGAGAAAGAATTCAACGAGGGTGTTCGGATGGATGGGGAGACAGATTTCATACAAAATCAATGGGGTGCTCCACTCTCAATTATGCTACATTAACTTGATAACCAACTATAGAACCCCACCAACATCTGTCCAAAAATAATTTCCACCAACGGAAAGTTTAGATCAGAAGATAACTCAATCGACAGTGTGTAACCGGTCCCTTACCGGATACACTGTCTGGGATTCATTCTGAGAAAAATCCTAAAAATTTACCTTTAATTATAAATATTATTTTAAAATTGATTGCGGCGACGAAATTCTTATAAAGAAAAAAATAATGAAACACGATTTTTATTTGTGAAAAATCGGGTTATCACAATATATCAATCGGCAACATAATCATTTAACATTAAAAAAATAGAAGGAAATTGTACCGGCCGGTATTTGAAAAATGACGGAGATGGACCGGAACACCCAAAACATACCAGAACACACGGTATTAGGTGGTATTCTGAGCGGACCGGAATATGAGGTATAATACCCCGTCTTTCTTTCGGTACGGGTCGAGATTAATAACTTTGGTTCATACACCTTTAAAAGTAGGTGAACATTACCCACCATATTTTCGGTCCTATTTCGATGATTAGAATAGTTCATCTCTTAGACCAAGGTATTAACTCTTTTTGTAAAAAAAACCAGGTCAATCGGATGTTAGTAAGTGCCTCATAAAATCACTAAATTTTTAGTTAGAAGTTTGACAGGAATCTAAACTGGAAATTTTGTGGTTTAAACAAACACTTACAAATATCCGACTGCGTTTATTTTTTTCAAGATTATTTAACGTATTCTGTTTGTGAGAAATGAGTTGTTCTAATCATCGAAATAGGACCGAGAAGATGGTGAGTACAATTGAAATGGGGAAATTACTGTTTGTTGGTGCCAAAAATTGTGCCTTCTTAAGCTTAAGATGTCTCAAACTAAATCTTACCATGGATTTTTAAAAATTTGCTACTGATTCAAATACATTTTTTGATGGAGTGATTTTACAGTCTATTCTACGAAGTTGACTTATTGCCAAAATGGACTTATTATGTTTTACGAAACAAGTCATTTTCTTACAATACATCAATTTTAAAAAACCAACTTAAGTTAGTTCTAGTGACTTATTGCCAATAAGGGAGTGTTCCACTAATAAAAAATAATTTAAAAAAAAATAAATAAAGACATGTCATTCTCTCACAATACATCACATAAAAAACCGTGAAAAACTATTTTATTCTAAAAACTGTCTTAGTAGAACATCCACTAAATTAGTTTGTGGAACACTCCAGCAGCATTTCTACTTTAGACTTTTTACCCTTTGTCCTTCAACTTTATACTTTTTACACTTTGTCCTTCAACTTCTCTCATGAAAATATAAAATGATAAAATAAAGTACTCCACTCTCCAAATTGTTTGCTCTTTTTATGGAACCATGCATTTATTAGCATGAATTTTTTTCCTAATTATTTTTACACCATAAAGATCTCGTTTGAGAACAAAAAATTAATGTAAATTTTTCTCAAAGTAAAATCTCATTTGCTTGCAAAATGCCAAGAAGAGTATTTTTCTAATGTATTTTAGTGGCTTTGGGATCTCCAATGTGTCATTGATATTCTTGTATACATACAGTCATACACCCTTGGGTTTTGACTTCGTTTCCTGTACTGAAGATTCAAATTCTTGCTTGAAAAAGGATTGTAAGCAAAAACAAAAATGTTAGGCGCAAAGAAGCTTACACCGAATCATACAAAGAATGTGAGTGCTTTTTTAAAATCGTGTTTGCAAAACATGACTTTATGTTCTCACATTACTCACATTATGTGTATGGTTCGGTGTAAGCTTCCTTGCGCATAGCATTTCTGTAAATTTTGCAACTTCAAATAGCCCCCGTTAGAAGACAATGAAATTTATCTTCAAGGATTAGCGAAGTTAATTGTCAGCTTGTCCGGATGCTTGAAGTATCAAAAAAATAAATATTACAAGATCAAAATAAATAAATTTGATGGCTACGAACCAATAAATCGTTTCTCTTAAGTGGGGGCCAAGATTTAAGTTAAGGGTAACGCTGTTTAACAGGAGTCTACTGGTATTGTTGTACATATTTTTAGTAAAAATATGAAGAAAAATGTTAATTGCAAAGTTAATTAAGTTTCATCTTGGGCTTGATTTTTTGTTTTAAGAAAAACAATTAACTCAATTCTCTAATGATTTTTAAATGAAAGTTTTTGATATATATATATATATATATATATATATATATATATATATATTATGATTCAAACCAATTATCTTTTAAAACGCCATTTTTGCATCGTTTGTTTAAAAATCAAGTTGTTTGAATACCGGTAAGAGTCTAGCCACCCTGCCTTACCAATTAGCTCCGCCCCTATTTCTCATGATTCAGGCATAAAGTTTTTTTATGAGTTTGGCCTGGCATTAATTACGCCGTACTAGTGAATGGTGAGATTGGTCCCTTAACAATAATCAAAGATGGAATAAATTAGTTCGGACACCTGAGGTATCGGGAAAAAAAAAATAGCAGCACAATGGTACGAGTGGGAGCGGGAAGTGTGTTGTGCACATGCTTTGTAGTCGCTTTGGGGCCCATCCCGTGTTTTGTTATTTGATTTGAACTCTCATCGAGTGGGTAGTCCCCGTAAAATTTTAGGTTGATTGGCATGGTTTTAAATATTGGTCATTATGTAACGGGTTTTGGCCTCTATGATACCGTTACACCCTGGTAAATCGGTGAGAAGGAAAAATTGCATGCACGTTGGCTGGTTATCGTTACGTATCGGTCCATATCCGATTCACGAACCGGTTCACGATCATTACGGCCAATAATCGACCGTTACGGGTTATTTAAGCAATATAAAATAATTTTGGGTGGTGTTAATGCCAAAATCGTTTTTGTTTGTGCCAAAATTGCAGTGCTTAAAAACCTTGTACCATGTGCAACGTACAAGTCTTTTATGCACTACAATTTTGGCACAAACAAAAATGATTTTGGCATTATCATTTCCCATAATTTTTACATACGTAACATTCAATACTACCAAAACCGTTACACTCAAACTATTACCATTGTACCACGAAATCGTTATTTAAACATTGGTAATCATTTGATCAGTGGTCACTTAGCTTACAGTATTGTAAACAAAATCACATACAACTATTTTTTAATTGTTTTGTTTTCAAGAAAAATACAGTCTGAAAACATAGTTATCAATGTCCGATCAACTTGAATTTTTACGTAAACTACTCACATAATAAGATGAACAAAATGAATGATTTGAAGTAACAAGAATTGATGTGGGATATAATTGGTTTGAAGTAACAGGTAATCAAATAATCAATACGAGGGGATGATGCAGAGGTGTCCCCTCCAAAGCAGCTGCACAGCATGTCTGTTGTACACCAATACACCAACAATGTTATGGGTACACTACTTGTGCATCCTAAATGCACATCACCCTGAAGTGGCAAATGAGGAGAGACCCATTTTTTGGGTGAGTCACACATTGGGCCTCTCGTTATTTGTCACCTCAGGGTGATGTGCATTTGGGGTGCACAAATGGTATACCCATATCATTTTCCCCAATACACAGCACACTCCCCGCACCAGTTACGAATGATGAAACGGTCTTGTCGTCTTCCAATCTTAAATGAAGCTTTAATTGATGAGAAAGGGATATAATTGGGCTCAACATTGACGGATCCAATAAAACCCGACCTACGAAAGTCAACAAACCAAAAGGGTCGGGTTAGATCTGACCCAATCAATCAGACAGCCTATCAGCCAACTCTACAACTGGCCTAAGCCTAAATGACTACCCAAATCATGCTCCTGATCCTCCTTCAAGAAACTCTAATTAATTTCTTGATCCAATTTAAATACGGAAATTTTGACCAAGAAAAGTAAAAGATCCTTTTAAAATAGTAATCCATTAATTTAAGAAAGCAGGTTCCCCTTTTCCAGGCTCACATGCATCTCTCTCACTTTCTTTCCCAAAACTACCCCTCTGACTCTCATCTTCCCAAATTTTGTGGGATTTTTATCTGTTTTGAAAAGGTAAAATGGAACCTTTCCCCTTCTCCCTCCAACTTCTACCTCACCTCAAATTTAACCTTTCCCCCTGTCTCCTTCGACCTCTTCTTAAACTCTAGACATGGGTAATCTCTCTCTAAACTTTCTTTGTCTCTCTCTAGGACAATGAATACTTGCTGTCTCAGTTCCTTTCCATGATTCTGCTTTTGGGTTTTATTCCTTTTCAACATAAACAGTTTTTCAGTTTGCTTGGTTGGTGGGGTTTTTGTTCTATGCTTTTCTTCGTGTATTCCGTTCTTTGTTTCTCAACTTTTTGAGATTCCCAGTCCTATTGTTTTCAGTTTTTTAAAGGAAAAATGAGAAGAAATTACACCACATGCATGTTCTTGCCCGTGTCTGATCTGGATTGGATCACAGGGATCTAGTGCTCATTTTCTAATTGCAACAAGAGGTGAGAGAGGCAGAGAGGTGGTGGGGTTCACTAACTGAACGAAGAGGTGAGATTTGTTGACCGTTTTGGATCTTCTGCTGTTGGGCCCCTTTAAGATTCTTTGATTTTGTTTTGTGATAGCTGTAACTGTGTTGTCAGTCTATATTGTTTTCTTGTGTTGTTTAGGGTGTAATTCCAACTGGGTCTGATTCAGTTCTGTCAAAAAGATTGTGGATTTTTTTCTCACATTGGTGGATAATTCATTCTTATGGGTCTGCTTTATATGGTGGATTCAGTGGTTTGAATCCGTGAACTTGGTGTTGGGGTTGGAACCTAGTACTTGGTCTGATTGGGATTTTGAATTGGTAGCAGTTCTCATTCATCTTGTTCTATTGATCTGGGAAAAGTAGGAACCTACTAATTAGTCTTTATTCAATTAGTAGAAGTGTTCATTCATCACATTCTACTGATTTGGGAGAAGGGTTTGCTTAGTTCTTGTCGTAGTTTTGGATGATTGAGTTGGTTTCGATTGGAATCTTCTGAGTGATGGCGGGTATTGATGTTTCCAAGTATGTCCATAGTCCTGTGCATAGGGCCATAGCCATGAAAGACTATACCAGTCTTAAGAAAATACTGGCAGGTCTCCCCCGGTTTTGTGACCCTTCTGAGATTCGCAATGAATCAACTTCACTTGTGGAAGAACAAAAGGCTGAAGCAATCTCAGCCGTTATTGATAGGCGCGATGTTCCTAATCGCGAAACCCCTCTCCATTTGGCGGTCAAGTTAGCCGATGAGACTGCAACCGAAATGCTTATGATTGCTGGTGCAGATTGGAGCTTGCAAAATGAACAGGGGTGGAGTGCACTCCAAGAAGCCATATGTAACAGGCAAGAAGGGATTGCTAGAATTATAGTAAGGCACTACCAGCCGTTGGCTTGGGCAAAATGGTGTAGAAGGTTGCCGCGGTTGATTGGGACTATGAGAAGAATGAGGGATTTCTACATGGAAATTACTTTCCATTTTGAGAGCTCTGTCATTCCTTTTATATCCCGGATTGCTCCTTCTGATACTTACAAAATCTGGAAAAGGGGTGCAAATTTGAGGGCAGATATGACTTTGGCCGGTTTTGATGGTTTCAGAATACAACGGTCAGATCAGACCGTTCTTTTTCTTGGAGATGGGTCCGAGGATGGAAAAGTGCCTCGTGGGTCCCTTTGCATGATATCACACAAGGATAAGGAAGTAATGAACGCATTGGATGGTGCTGGTGCTCCAGCCAGCGAGGCGGAGGTGCAGCAAGAAGTGGCAGCGATGTCTCAGACAAATATAATTCGTCCGGGGATTGATGTGACGGAGGCGGTTCTCTTGCCACAGGTGACATGGCGGCGACAGGAGAAAACAGAAATGGTGGGTATTTGGAAGGCTAAAGTATACGATATGCACAATGTGGTCGTGAGCATCAAGTCCAGGAGGGTCCCAGGGGCTATGACGGATGATGAGTTATTCTCGTCTTCCAATGAGAATGAAACAGAAAGTGAAGAGCTTAACGATATTCTTACAGAGGAGGAGAGAAGGCAACTTGAAGTTGCACTCAAATTGGATTCTTCGGAATTAAGCAATGAGAATGGCGATGTAATTATTGCCCACCGCCATAGTTGTTACGAGCCTCGTGATATTCCCATCGAGGACGTGGGTGGTTCAAGAAATGGCGAGAATAAGCAGGACAAGAAAGGATGGTTTGGAGGGTGGAGAAAACGGGACACGAAGAATGAAGGGCAGAAGAGGATGGCCCCTCCAAGAGCTTCGTTATGTGTGGAAGAGAATGTTATTGATCTTCTTGGGGATTCTCCATCACAAAGCCAGAACAGACCGGGAAGGCATTCAATAGAGATTGTCAGTGGGAGAGATGCAAAACCATCTTCGTCCATGAACTCCGATAGTGGGAGCCGACGCAAGGATGGAAGCCGTGAAAATGAGTATAAGAAAGGCTTAAGACCTGTCCTCTGGCTATGCCCAAATTTCCCTTTGCGGAGTGAAGAACTCCTGCCATTGCTTGACATATTGGCGAACAAAGTTAAGGCTGTACGTCGCTTGAGGGATCTTCTTACCACAAAACTTCCCTTGGGGACCTTTCCGGTTAAGGTATGTTGCATAAGTAATTTAGTGTTGTTGAAGTTCGCATGCTGTCACCCTTATTGGATTTCTTAATATTCTCTTGCTCAGTTCATACATGTGTGGCATAAACTTGCTCTAGTAGTAGAGCGAAATCTGTAGGATGCTTCTTTCCTTTGGATATCTCATCATGTTTTGCTTATGTGCTTGAGCACTGCCTCCTATTGGTTTTCCGTTGGGAGTGTTTCCCTTTTGAGGTGGGATAGTGATACAATACAGCTAAAATTCCTGAAAATGGGGTAGTTTCCTTAAGATGGATTAAGATGGTTTTAAGTATGTAATCAAACATAGCTTCTATTGCAAGCACCTTTAGCCAGTTTGTGATGCCCGCAGTTTTGAGTTTGTATTTGTGTTCTAGATTTGGTTGTTTTGGCATACAAGTGAAAACCTTGGGATAATTGCTTTCAATATTACAACTCTCAATCAACATAGGACTCCCAGCCCCAGGAACGACGACTCTTCTCAAGCAAGTAGGCATTCGATGTTACTTTCTTGATAATAAAATAGCTACACATTATCAGTTAGATATGCTACCCTGGTTCGTTTGATATTTGCAATACCGGAAAATCCCTTAATAGGAGTTAAAAATGAAGAACTAGAAGTATTTATGGCCCCATTTCTTGTTGCTTTGAATGCTTGCACTTAGACATACTCCCAGAAGTACAAAAGGTTGTTCCTGCACACCCTCATGTATTATCTTCCTTCTAATCATACGGCCTGGATTCTACTAGATTGTACTTTCAAGATAAAATTACGAGTTGCTTGGGCTGTTGTTGCTGAAACTGGAGTCACGGGCCTTTTTCCAAGATAAAACCCCATACTTTGCGCCATGTATTGATTGATTATATCAGGTGCCCGCACTTGTAAATCTATTTAGCTCAGTAGCCATTTTCTGGTTAACACTTGACAGTAGGGAGTCATCAATGCAAGTGGTATGTGTTTAAGGATGTGTAGCCATGAGGCGTTGAAGATTCCGGATGTTTCCCTTTGGGAAGATGGGGCCTCCTTTAGTGGTTCAAGACAGCCAGAGGTGGCGGAAGGGAGAGTTCAGGCGACGTAGGAGAGAGTATGGCAATGGAGAATAGCAGCCTAGCCAGAAATGTGAGGGGTCAACAGGTGGCCCCCTTTACATTTACATGGCACTCTTTTATATAGGAGGGCTGAATTGAGGGGTCTGGCTTACTAGTGAACAGGTGGCCCCTCTTTGTTGGTTAAAAAAAGGATGACGTTTCAAGTACTATATATCAATTGCAGTCGATGCTAGCATAAGCTGTAATTCTTATCTTTCTTTAAGTCTGCTTGCTTCCTCACCTATAGTTCTTTCATTTCCTCCTGAATCACCCACTGTGCCATCCAGCTCTACCAGTAAGAAAGACGGAATGGCAGAATGTCTGGTACTAACCAGTGGGGCAGTGTCCTCAACTTAGTTCAGATATGGCTGCTAAACCTGTGATTTACAGCTACTATCTCAGATTTTATTCCAAAATAGAAATAATCCACCAGTAGCCTCGTAATGGATTGAATTGTAAAGGAGGTATCTCAACTACCTCAGAATCCTGGGATTGGACCTTGTGGTCTGTGTTATGGGACTTGACTCACATCTTCTCTGGAGAGTGACAAACATGAGAACAGCATTATTATGTTCATTCTTTCAACATAGAAAATTCCAGGCTAACTTGAAATTTATTTGGCTCGACAAATTGAATTTATTTGAGAAAACAAATGATGTGGTCAAATAAAATTTGTAAATTATTATCTTGGCAGTAGTTTCTGTCTTAGCTGATCAAGCTTGTACGAACCATTTTTTTTTCATATTGAAAATAGAGTTTCTATGGATGAGATATTAGAACCATGTTTCGGCTAAGCTGGGAGCAAACTTCAGCTGCCTGCTGAAACTACAAATACCCTCAATTCAACTGTGCTATGGGTTACAGGGTCAATGTTTGAAACCGAAGCGGACAGACCAGTTTGACTCGTTGAACTGTCGATTAGTCCTTGTTCCAGTCCGGACTTACTATCAAAATAATTTTCCACTGGAAAACTGGGGTTTGGTAAGTTAAAATAGGCATATTTTGTAAAACGAGTACATCTCACGAACTACCGAGCTGTCAAGATCGTTGACGGATTAGGGCAACCAGCTTGTCCAGATGCGTACTCTGATTCTTTGTCACTTGTATATGTAGGTCCAGGTGTCAGTTTTGTCGCTAGCTTTTTAGATGTCAGACTCATCTAAAGTGAGGGTTTGATCCCCGACGAGTGTTGTATCCTTGTCAGTGACAGTCTTTGGGCAATTGTACTACTTAATTTTTAATCTATTTATAACTAAATATGATTTCACGGCTCAAGTTCAGTTGACTCGTGGTTGAATGGTGACCCTTCCACCTAGTCCTTTTAGCGATTCACTTACAAATTCCGTTTTTCAAAACATTAGAAGGGCTTTTGCAGTCCTGATTATCAGTATCTATATCATTTACCTGTGATCTTAAAGGCCTCAATCCTATCAAACGTGGTTATCAGTCTCTGGATTGGATTGTTCAAAAACAAAAGTCACTCTATGCCAATTATTTCACTGGAAGCATCGTTATTAGTCCCAGCATGCGTCTTCTCACTTTTGAGAAGCATCGTTATCCGTGTGTGCGCTTTTTGGTTAGCCTCGGGCCTCCTAATGTAGCTGTTAGATTGGGTCATTACTAGGAGGAGTGAGCATGAGACTACACAATCCGGTCAACCTGCCCGACTCGACCCGACCCGAAGGGTTTCGGGCAGCTTCGAACGACCATGCGGTTGGGTACTGGTGGGAGTCTTGAGTGAATTTCCGGTTGCAGGTCGGGTCGCAGTTGAGTTCTGTTTAAACCCAAAGTAAACAGTATGTAAAGTACATGTTTACAGCCCTACATTTGTCAAGATCTCTGCACTCCCAGCCCTAATTCTTTAACCCTTTACCTTTAGGCGCCGCACGCACACTCCTCATGATCTCAGAAGGCCAATGCAAGTCAGTTGCGAGTTGAAGGTGAGAGATCGAAGAGGACAACGGTGTCCCATCACCTCTCTCTCTCTCTCGCTGATCTGAAACCTTGCTTTTGAGTCTGATCTGTAAGATTTTTTATGGTTTCTAGGATTCTATAGTTTCAAATTCTTCATTTGTTGTACCTAATTATCTATGATTAAGAACAGATTGTGAAGCTACAACATAGAACACTGCTTGCAGGTTATAGTTTTTTTCCGACACATTTTCTCGGGCATTTCTGCTTCTTTTATTCGGTCGGATTTGGGTCCGAAGAATTCTAAACCGACCAGGCCGGGTCTGGTGGTGCGGGGGGACTCAAACCCGACCCAACCCGTGCAAAAGTGTACTAGTTGTGAAAATTTTGTTTTTTAACTGCTTCTGAAATATAGTGGAAATGTCAACAGAATTTAGATAATTGACGAAAATGTCGTGATATTTCTAATGGGTGTCGAAACAACTCAATGTTCAATGGAATACCAACTTGTTTCAGTGCGTTCCGGTATGTGTCGGTGGTGGAGACATTGGAATTACTGGACTCCACTAATGCTTCATCTCAGTCCCCTGAGAAACAGAAACATTTTGTCAGTTTCGATGGAGATGAATTGTAAATTTATTCTTTGGCCATTACATGGTTAATTCACTTGGCTGATAACAGTTTCGAAGGAAATGGAAGCAAGTTTGGATCAGATACAAGAAAAAAAGGGTTTTCAGGGTGAGAAGCTGGTCAAAATTAACCTGATAACCTGCTCTTCTAACCAGAACATAGTTTTGAAATTCACTGTAGTCTTATTTTAACTGTGCGAGGTTTTCACTCTTCATACTTCACTTTCAAGTTTATTTGTCTTACAAAGGCATGAAATGTTCTTTTCTTTTTTTTTTCCCGGTTTTCCTGGGAGCTTTCAATCACTTTTTACCCCTTTGTTTTATTTGCTAAGAACTTCTCATGATTTTTCAGGTTGCTATACCAGTGGTTCCAACCGTCAGAGTGTTGGTTACATTTACAAAATTTGAGGAGTTACAACCGCTGGACGAGTTCGCAACCCCTCCGTCAAGCCCAAGTGCTGCAGGCCGAGAGAGCCCCGCGATGACGATGATGCAGTCCTCGAATTCGTCATGGTTTCAGTGGATAAAATCCCCGTACCAAAGGCCTAGCTTTTCCACCGGTGGTTCAAGCAGTAAGATAGATAATATTCAGGATCCGTTTGCTATTCCTCCGGATTACACATGGATTACAGCTGAAGCAAAGAAAAAGAAAGCGCAAGAAAAGAGCAAATCGAAGAAAGCAAGAAGTCAGAATCAGTAGTACCCATGATACTTGTTTCATTTTAGTCAACTAGTTCGCTTTCATTATCAGCGAAAGGTGGGGGATGCGCTTCTATATTGAAACGATTATCCTTCGAGGGTGAAAATCTGGTAAATTATTGTGGGGGGTATAAAATTTGAATAGAACTGTGGTTCTAACTAAAGCTTGTCACCGATTTGGAAGAGTGGGTTTGTGTATGGTTTCATTTTGATTCACTACATTTCATGTATTCTTGCAAAATCTGCAAAAGGAAAAATTGTGATTCACTGATGTGTTACACTGGTTTTGTCTACTGCTGAGATATATTGTTCATATGCGTGGGCTGTGTTTCGTTCAAGGATTTGTAATAGGGCTTGTGCAAGGAAGAGAAAATGTCGGGGATTTCTATTTGTAGATCGAAGGCACGTTTCTCTTGCCTTTTCGCTTCCTTTGACAAATCCCTACACAAATTCTTGGTCCAAACACTGCCTTAGCTTTCCTTATTTTCCAGAACCACTTGATAAGATTTGTGTTGGATGTGCTTGAGCTTGAATGCTTTCTTTTTGAAGCACTATTCTCATATCTGGGGTTTCTTCCCAGAATTCATTTTTTGCCTCAAGTGGAGTTTGCAGTTTTGTTACTGCAGAAGTGCAAGATTTGACTGACTGACCTCCATGAAAGCTTCAGAGGCCCAAAACATCAGACATTGTGCTCCTTGTCGCACATAATAGCTCACTTCTTCAAAAACCACCACAGGCGGGAGTAAACACAACCTTTATTTACAACGAACAAGGTGTAGCAATGGCCATTACACTTCCTAACACAATCTGAAATTATTAAGGAGAATTATAATTACAGACTATAAAAAGGGCTTGCAATTGAAATCTTGAAAAATGCAGACCACAAATATTGTAGGCAAACAAGAGACAAAAAGCACAAGGAAAGGAAAAAAAAAATACTAACCAATCATTAAACTCTACTCAATAAACCAAAAAGTCTCCCCACATCATGTCATAAGAGAATTCCAATAAAGGAAAGTAGAAAACAAATCTACAACCTAGAAATCAACAAAACTATCATTATCACAATCTATGGTAGGCTGAAATTTATCAAAAGCTACTAACGCATCAACCACGTATTGAATTGCAGCTTTATGACTAAGAAACGCAAAATAATACTACATGAGCACTACATACAGAATAATTGGACCGACAAAACAAATCCAAGGGATATATGTTTTGGCTAGTTGTTTATTTTGTCACTAAAAAGTTGACATCGTCGTGGGTCGGATTTGTCTGCGATCAGTCAAGAAAGAAGAAAGACAAAATTATAAATTTCAGAAACTATAGGGGCAGACTTTGAAGTATCAAAATCCCAAGGGGATATTAGTCTAATTTTCCCAGTCTTAACCCCAATCCACACCCAAACAACGATTCTGCAAAAATAGACTGACGCTAGATAGTAGATACAAAGATCACCACCCCTCTCTCTCTCTCTCTCTCTCCAAGCGTAGACGCAGTGAGCTCGTTTGATTCTCAGGAATGAACAGGTTCGCATTTCACAATTACTACTAGAAAAATGTATGAACGTGTTTATGCTATGCATAGATGTTTACTCTTGTTATACGACCATTTAGCTTGCTGCTATTTATTGATTTCTTTGTGGGTTTTTGATGTGTTAATTGGTGGAACATTGCGGTTTTAGTGAACTTTCATTCTTGTTCTTTAGCAATTTGTTAAAAGCAAAATGATTATAGGGAATTTGGAAATCAGAAAGGCCCTATATTGTTGTTTCACGTACACATGCATGTACGGAGAGATGTTTCAGAATCTATAATCATATAGTATTTGGATGTTCTAATACGAGTCTTTTATGTTCTAATTGTAGTTCTCGTCTGAGTTTGTTGTTCTAATACGAGTCTTTTATCTCCAACGTACTAGTTTGGATTGCATAATTTGGTGAGAAATGGAAAGAAAGTACTCCCCTTTCTTATCTCATCATTTCTCACAATTGGGCTCTCACCATTTCTCACAATTGTGTGCTCCAAACAGAATGATTGTGAGACGAATTTCTTCAAATGCAAGGGGGTTTGGAGTTGCGAGGAAGAAGTTTTGTAATGATGCAGCTGCAAAAGTATCTGGTTCCCAAGCTAGCAATGTAAGTTTTTTAAAAGTCTTGATTCTCGCTTCTGTTCTATTTAGTCTTGGTTAATTTCTATCAAAACCCATGTGAACTAGTAGTGCAAGGAATTTTTAATTCAAAGTTTGATAACAAACTTTTCCTCTCTGGTTTTAATTCAACTAAGAGTGAGGTCTAGTTGACCCGATTGCCAAACTCTTTCAAAGTTGATTTTCGGAATTAAGTGATTAGGGGTTTTCAGTTAGCAAATCACCAAAGCTTCATTGCTAATTTCCCGACTTAAAACAAAATACAGACCATGTTTATAAGATTCAATTTTATGTACCTATCTAGCTTTGCAGCAACATATGTCTACAAGCTTGTCCATTAACCACGGGTACATCAATAGTGATTTGTTTTCTAACTTATACATTAGAACTAAGCAGCTACCAAAAATCTTGTAAAATTTTATGCTACACGCTATAGACACTCCCAACCTTAGAGACTTCTTTGTGCTCTTGCTCCTCTACTCCTGCCCCAACACCTGCCTCATGCAACTAAGATATCCACTTAGCCCCTTTTCTATTTGTTTGTCTTACTTATCAATCTCTCTGTTTTATGCTTTGTCCAACCTTCGTTGGACAATTGTTTGTTTCTCTTTCTTGAGTTTGTTTTTACTTAATGCTGTGCTAACAAAATGAGTCTATGTCTTCCTCATGTTAGTAGAGGTTCAGAACATGCTATTACTGTTAATATGAGACGCTGTAATTGTATAACTAGTTGTTAAATAGCAAGTTTGCTTAGGAGGAAACTTTTTATCTGCATTCAGACCAAGTTTCCACTAAAGTATTTTAGGTTCTTGCTTGTCTTCCCACTATAGTCGCGGTATTTTCTCCTCACATACATCACAAAAATACCATTTAGCAGAAACTATACCCACTTTTGACTATAGTGGAAAGACAGTATTTTTAGTGGTAACTCACCCTTAGTTACTGCTTCCATTCTTGTAATGATAGTCATTATCTCTTGAGGTCATCTTTTCAAGAAAGAATCTTCTTCAAATGTTGTAGGAGCTTGGGGACAAACATGATATAAACAAAAATATTCCCCAGCATGACATCGCTATTGTTGGAGGTGGCATGGTGGGCATGGCTCTAGCTTGTTCCCTAGGTAATTAAAAAGTCTTTACTAATGTATTATGCATAGCTTGTTCTGATATTTTCTTGTAAATGTCTGTAACCTACAGTTTTTAACTTTTATGCGTAGTTTACATTTATCACTTGATGTCCTTGCTGTCATTCGTCTTTATATACATCTATTGTTATGCTGTTTTACTTTTGAATCTTTTGACTAGTAAGACATGCTCATTCGCTGATAGTGTCCCCAAGACCAATTATTCCTTCAGAGCGGTTCACTATTCTGAGTGGAAATATTGCTATGCTATTTCTGTCCCACTTTTTCATGGTTTTATGCTTATATTGGCATAAAGTCGCAAAACATTAAAGGGAAAAGGAAGAGTAATGGGAGACCTGGGCATCATTCTTTGCCATCCTTCTTTTTCAAAGATATTACGTCTCTAGTGGGCTATTTACGTTTATCCTTTAGGTCAGCGAGATTCCCATCGAATTTTGAATCTAAAAGCCACACAAGTTTATTTTTGACTTTATCTCTGTTAAGAAGTAATTTGGTCCTAGAATTAGTTAGCACATATGGATAACTGATAAGAGGCCTTTATTGCTGGAGGGCCAGGTGATCTCCAAGCCCCGGCCATGAATAGGAAATGGAGAACTGGTAAGCAGAGTAATGTTCACCTTTGGCCTGGTTTATCTTTCTTGTTTATATGGGGACACAAGAAACCTAGTGGAAGTACTTGAAGAATGGTAAGTTGGACAGTCTAGAGAGAGATCATCCGACTTCCCTTGGAAGGCTATCTTGCTTGCACAATTTAATAAGCTGGTTAGGTACGATAGTTTTCTTGCAACTTTGAACTGCATGTCAGGCTAAACCCAGAATCAGTGAATCATCTGCTGATTTACCGCTGTTAGAGATTGTCCCACATCAATTAATTATACTAGCATGAGCGGTCTCTCCACTCATTGTCAATTGATTTTGAGTTGAATGCTTTAACATGGTATTAGAGCTAGACTTTGGGAGACTTTTGGACAAGATTCTCTTGATTATTTGCCCCGTTGTTTGTGCCTTAAGCACACCTTGTTTTATTGTTCGTTGTGATCCCTGTATTATGGATCCGTTGTTTACCTCTCCACTTGCGGGTTAGGAGTCGCACATAGGGGGAGTGTTAGAGCTTGTCCCACACTCCCACGTCAGTTAATTATATGAGCCTACACGGCATCTTCACTCATTGCCCATTGGTTTTGAGTTGGATGCTTTAACAACCACCAAACGACACAAGATTTATGGATTCTCTTCCTGGTCCTGATTAAGGTGCAGCATGTCCTGCCTAGATCTCTGATCATGTTTGGTATTTCACAGTAGCTGAGGACCTGGAGTTAGTGGAGGTGTGGAATGGAGAGATGTCCCATTATGAAGTAAAGCATGCAGCAATATTGAGGGTTTTTTGAACTTTTTTTGGTAGTTCTAGAATTGAAGGACAGTATTCAGTTTTTGTTGCGTCTTTTCTTGATTCCATGAGATATTTAGGTTTATTTGTGTAATTTTGGGATAAACTATGTGGCCTTTTAAGTATGTGGCCTCTTTGCATTGGATATGAGACGCATCCCCTTGATGCTCTAATATATATACATGTTGTCCTTATTGAGAAAGGGACATTGGGTACATGTTTTGCTCAACTGTTGCACTTTCTAATGAATTACTTAACCATGAAAACGAGGAAGGCTTCTAATTGCCTTTTGTGTGCAAAATATAGGTCCTTTTCTTGTTTTATTTCACATTGATAAACAGCTGGCTGAATGGTTTGTGATTGTGCAGTATAAAAACATTTTCAAGCAATTCATGCTATAAATTTCTAAGTGCATTTTAATTAGGCACAAACCATCTGATTCCCATATGTCTGCAGCAAGCATGCCGATGACGAAACATTTGACTGTTGCCATCATTGATAGCAACCCTACTTTAGGAACTGGAGAATGTGTCAAGAAAGATGATCCCCCAGATCCAAGGGTCAGTACAGTCACCCCTGCAACTATTTCTTTTTTCAAAGGTATCCATTTGTTATCTTTTTTGTGTTCATGTTGTTCCTCAACCTTCAAAATCTTGTGGTTTTTGTTTTGCATGCACTTTTAGAGAGGCTTATCCCCATTATGATATATCTACATAAGAAAAGTGGAACTTATACAAGTTGGAACTTCTACTATTGTGGAACTTAGACACTTGTGGTGGGACTGGCTCAGATAAGCATGGCAAGCATCAAGTAACTGGTTTCATTTATTATTTGACTGATGGTTGGAGTATTGTTCTGCAAAATCATTCTTTGATGAAGACTTCACGAAGGAAAGGGAATCAAAAAAGTTCTCAATAATTCTAATGCCGTGAGGATGAAAGTGCTTTCCTTCCATTTATGTTTGTCTTCGTAGTTGGTCCTAATCTCTTTAATGCAAATTCACACAGGCTATTACCTCCAACCTGAAGTTGAAGACCATGTAGTTGCATTTCTTGATATTTGCTTTGCCCGGGCCTAACAAATCAGTTTCATGTTTTGACAGAAATGTAGCCATTGTACATACTGAAGAACAAACTATGCACTTTCGACCTGTTAAAAAAAAAAAAAAACTATGCATTTTCGATCTCAGTAAAATTGTCTCAACTTGTCTTTTGATGACATGCATATGTGTTTTTTTTTTTTTTTTTTTTTTTTCAGATTCAACTGTCCTTGTATTTTATGTAATGGCCTTTCTTTTACCTCACATGTGTTACTGCAAGGATGGGGCTAAATCTTTCATATACTCGAACCCTTACGATAATTCCACTTTGCAGATGTTGGTGCTTGGCAATATGTTCAACAGCATCGACATGCTTATTTTGACAAGATGCAGGTAACCATTTCACCTTGTCATAAGTTCACTGATATGTTCTTTTAAGTTCTTCAACAATTGTATGGCAATGATATTCTTAAATTTTTGTTCTGTGTATTGGTTGAGAGATTTTTGTATGCATTTGTATGTAGAGCTTCCCAATCATCAATTCTAGAATCTATGCTATACTGATCTAAATATACTTTAGAACAGTTAAAACTTTTCTTGGACTTGCAAAGGTACCTTAATTATTAAATATTTTTACACTAAATGAGTAGGTTTGGCATCTGAATGTATAGCTAGATTCTTGTAGAAGCCCTTTTCATTTGGATATCATTTCATTTCCCAGTCGCTTAATTATTCGACACACTCATTTCTTGTAGGTTTTATTTTGTCATCTTTTTTTCCCAAATGGTGTATGTGTATGCTTGATGAATTTCTGATATTTCTATTTAGTCTCTCTGCCCTATGTTTTGGGGAAATGACCAAAACATGGTTTTAAAAGTAAAAATGACAATCTCATGGGAAGGTTTTTGGAAATGACCAGATTCATGACAAGGAAAAAAGTAATTCCACATAAGTGGTACCCCCAAATAACTTCCCTGAAATACCCCTATGTGAATTAAACTCTAACACCCAATCCCTCTTCCTCGTTTTCTCTCCTCTGAACTGGTTAGAGGGGGTTTGGTCAAGATCCCAAACACCAGCCATCCGATCCTACCACACGCCCTCTACCTGTAACGGAGAAATCTTATAAAGAACACAACTGAAATTGTCGACATTCGTAGTTGTAGCCGCCGCCGCCACACCTGAGATTTCATCAAAATTGTTTATTCAAAATCTCTCTGATTTACTAGAACCCAATGGCTCGCCGAAGCTCTGGATGTTTATTTTGCCTTCATTTCTTGAGATCTATTACTTATTACGGTTTTATATATGCTTTATTCTGTACTGTCATTTCGTAAAGGTAGATGTTTAAAATGAGGGGGTTTGGAGGTTGAATGATGTACGGTTTTGGGTTTAGGTTGGATGATTTATGTGTCTCCGTAGTATTGCAACCGGCCAGACATTCTTAGCACCTGAACTAGTAAGATTGAGACGTGTGATGAATTATAAATCCAACGTTGCACCTTGAGCGAATTATTTGGTACCCATTCAGAATACATTGCACGTTGCACCATAATGCAGTCTTAATCCCACTTTTTTTTTTATATATTTGGAAACCACCCTTGCTCCTTGCATGAACAAATTTTGCACCTTACATGAAAAAAATGGCACCATTTGACAATAACATTGCACCGGAAAAAGGACCATTGGTTTGCTAATCCCACTTTCAAAAAAAATATGTTGCTTTAATTTCGTGTATGTATGCACTAATTTATCTACAAAATCAAAAAATATTATAGTGTAACATTAGTGCAATGCTTTTAATTGGGAGTGCAACACAACGTCATACAAGGTGCAATGTAAATGGACACAGGATTCAAGTATGAGAATCTCTTTCCATTTGACTACACACTGGCAAACCCATCTGGACTAACTTGGGTGCAATGTTTTTGATTGGGAGTGCAACAAAACATCATGAAAGGAGCAATCTAAATGGACACAGGGTGCAAGGATGAGAATCCCTTTCCATTTGACCACACATTGGCAACCCCATCTGGACTAACATGTATGAATCGTGGCTGAACATCTTGGAAGATTTTTGGCTATACATCACAATTGCAGGATCTAGGTTTGCTAGAGGTGGAAGAGGATCCGTGAAATTATCTTGTGTAGTTGAACCCTTAGTGGCTATGGTGTACCGTGCCAACCCACAAAATTCTATTGCTCTTTTTGTGAAAAAATATTGCACTTTAAGTAACATATGTTTGCACCATTTGAGAATAACATTGCACCCGAAAGATGACGGCTTGCTTGGGGCTTGGCTTGGGTAAGTAACTCTTGCACCTTGTATGGCCAAATTATGCACTTCAAGTGAAATAACATAGCACTCTTTGACAATAACATTGCACCAAAATGAGGACCATTGGGTTGCCAATGTAGTCTTAATCCCACTTTTTTTTCTTTTTTTTTTTTTAGAAACAACCCTTCCTTGCTCCTTGCATGAACCAATTTTGCACTTTAAGTAAAATAACATGGCACCCTTTGAGAATATATTGCACGTTGCACCAGAACGCAGTCTTAATCCCACTTTTTTTTTTTTTTTGAATCAACCCTTGCTCCTTGCATGAACAGATGTTGCACCTTACGTGAAGAAAAATGGCACCATTTTACAATAACATTGCTCTAGAATAAGGACCATTGGTTTGCCAATCCCACCTTTTTGCATTAGTAAAACAACATGTGCTTTCTGTATTAATAAATTTTGCACAAAGAACGGGTATACATAAAGGCTACTACATGTATCTATTAGTAAGCATTGAACCAGCCTGTCTTTAACGCAATGTGTCAAAGTCCACGTGCATATTGGCTATTTTCTCACAAGGCTCATCATTCCCACATGGAAATATATAGAAGAGTCTTGGTTCAATTTTAGTGCTTTGACGGTCAGGGATATTCTAGATCCACGTCCACCACCTCCACCGAACACTTAGAAGCAGAGGATTCCCTCCCCTTGTCCAACATACTCACGATCTCATTTTCACTCCCTCTGTCGCCCACGGCGGTGGGTTCTAAATCGACGTGAGACTTGTTATCGGTTGCTGCCATTTTTGAAAACCCAGAAAGAGAACCCCTCATGAAAGAGCAGAGAGAGCATAATAGGGACAGTATCGAACCAGAAATCAATTGAAAGCTAAAGGACGATGGCTGGCCTCCAGCGAGCGGGCATCGTCGTTTTTACTGTGGGTTTTTTTCGAGAGGGTTTGATCGAGGGCGAGGGGAGGAGTTTGAGAGAGAGAGAGAGAGAGGGAGATGGTGTTCCCGTCGTCGATCGATTTGGGGGCGGGGAAAGGAATAGGGTTTGGTTTGGAGAAAGGGAATACACTGGAGGGTATTTTTGTCAGTGAACGTGAAAAATACCTTGTATGTGTCCTTTTTTTTTTCCTTACCATGCTTTGGGGATTTTCCAAACCATGACCACATTTTAGTCATTATTTGCTCCTACTACCATGTTTTGGTCATTTTCCCCTATTTTTTGGCCCACATGTCCAATTTGGGAGAAATAGTTGATCATTTGGGAAAGACTACTATCTTGTGGTTTATGAGAAATCTGTTTCTAATTAGGTATTAATGGATTTTATTGGGTAATAATGTGGGATTGGTCTGAAAACTTCAGAGTGTAGTAGGATGTGGACACGTAAGGGGCTCCTTGTGGGATAGGGAGAAGTGCATTTTCAAACCTATCTTAAGAGATAATACATGTTGGGAATTGGGATTGGTCTGAGACTTTAGGAATTCGCCAATTTGGTTGACTACTATCTGTGTAACTGACATTGGCAACATTAAAAAATACAAAAGTGATTTTATCCCCGTGGTAAAGTATGTGCAAAAGATGAAGGGGTCTCAATGTGTTATGGTTCATTAGTGGGTTGTAGGTACATTACCTGCCCCCTTATTACTAGTGCCGTGTTAAGGCTGAGTTTCCACTAAGGTATTTTTGGTATTTTCTGAATTATTGGACTACAAGTTGTCGAATCAGCAAGTCATTATCCTCACATACATCAACTGATTTGACAACTTGTAGTCCAAAAATACCGAAAATACCGTAGTGGAAACTCATCCTAAGTGGCCAATATGCGACATAGGGACTGTGGTCTGTCCAAATGGTGACCGCGGGGTGCTCACCACGGCACCCACGCGGTAGTTCAGTACCTCCAAGTGATCTCCGAAGTGTGCTCATCACGGCATGTTCCTGCAAGCAAATAAGCTGTGTCAAAGAGGTGGGACCTAGGCCCAGTGCCAGGAGTTGGGGATCCTGGGGGCATCATGGTCTTGGGTATAACAAAACCCCAAAAGCTAGCTCATGAAATGAGGGTGGCCTCACACTTATATACTTCCTATTACTTTGCTAACCAGACGATGTGGGACTTCGCTTCACAATCAGTTGCCAGTTGGAGGCTATACAGGAAGAATTGCTTGTGCAAGTTTCTTTCTGTTTTATGGTCTTAATTGCCTAGAGCAATGTAGTTTATGTTTCGTTTACAACACATAAATAATACTTGCTTTGTTTTTTCAATGTCCACTCATTTACATCATGGCCTTAGAATATGCACCTTGTCTTTCTCATGTTGGCTGGCTTGTTTGCATGTAGGACTTGCAATTCATAACTGGTTAATATAATTGCTTCTTACATATTATTAAATTGATTCTATGTAGGTTTGGGATTATACTGGCCTAGGATACACAAGATACAATGCGAGAGATGTCGATAAGGAAGTACTAGGGTAAGAAAACTTTTAGCTGCTGGACAGTTTCAGTTCTGTAATTACATGGCAGATGATGCTGATTTTGTTTTCTGGTTCAGGTGTGTGGTTGAGAATAAAGTGCTTCATAGATCTCTTTTGTCATGCATACAGGTACTTTCCCTATTTAACTTTATATATATATTTCCTTATTCTTGACAACTTTACACTTGTCGATGAAATGTCGTTTCATAACTCATTGTTTTGTTTGGCTTTTGCATTCGCATGGTCACCTACTTCACTTTTTTATGGCTTTCCTCTACCGTAGATGATATTTTTGTTTTACATTTGTTCTATTTATTCTGTACCTTTTGTTTGTTATCTAACTTATCTATTCTAAAAGATAAAGGGAGAGCACCAGTTTGGGGTCTCCCTTTTTTGAAGCTCCGTCACAGTTTTGAACTTCTGAAAAATACCCCTGGACTCTGAAACAAATTTGCATTAACTTTTAACGCAGTTCTTATGAGTGAAATCATGCACTCAACATAACCTGTTGTATGCAATAACTGCTTTATGCACGTTTCACCATAACTGCTACACTGATTTGGATGCCACATTATGAACCACTGCCCCTCTCTCTTTCTTTCCAAACATGTTCACAACTCAGATTCATTTTGTTTTGATCCTGTTACACGTATACCTTCTCTGCCACTTTTCGGTTCTTCCAAGAAACAAAAATTAACAGAAGGATGTTGAAAAAATATTGCTTAGACGTCATCGCACCTGGTAATAGCAATTCATTCGGGTAATAATGGCTTGCATTACTTATATTTTTTTCTGCATTTTGATATGCTTTTTTTTTTAATGGTGTAATGACGTCATCAGTACTTCATGACCTGTGTGTTTCATTTCGTTGTTCTGAGCATGGTTGTCAGAATCGCACAATTCACGATTCGATTTACTATTCGATTCACGATTCTGTGCAAAAACGATACGAATCTATAGGTGAATCAAGGTTGATATAGAATCAGAGGTGAATCGTCCGATTCACGGTTCGATTCGCGATTCGATTCCCGATTCACGCAAAAACGATTCGAATCTTTAGGTGAATCAAGGTTTATCACAAGTTACATTCGACAATATGAAACCACTTTTATTATTTTGCCTAGTTTTTTCTCATAGAAAAGTAAGACTATGAGATCATATAGTACGGGAGATCATATTCTTTATTCAATGGAGACGAATCTACCATGGATGTGTAATTTCATAAATCAATCTTTTTGGTTCTTGTATCCTCTAAATCATAGACCAGGGCACGGCTTTGAGGCTCGGACTAACCTACATACGTTGCCATATAAGCTAGTTTCCTACCTATTAGGCTACAAGCTTTATTTTGAAAGCTTTTTATTATGAATCCTTAACATCTATATGCATATATCAATGTTACTATAGTATGTATTTTGCTATGATGCCATGTGATCATCAATTTATAGTAGAAAACAAATTTAAATATGTATTTCAGCTTAAATTTTTCAATTTTACAATGTATCTTTATTATGTAGATGCATAGATACATTTTCCTATGTATTTGTGAAAGTTGGACCGAATCGTTACGAATCTTACGATTCACGATTCGATACGATTCAAGATTTAGAAAAGGGTCAATTCGATTCTCGATTCGATTCGTGATTTGACAACCTTGGTTCTGAGATTTATATTTTTAAATTTGGATAATGTGGAGTTGGTATTGGATTGCCATAGAGTCCAATGAAAGGCTAATTTTGGGACTTCACCTGGGCAGTGCATTGCTTATTATGATTTTTTTTTTTGCTCAGTGAGTCAGCATTGTTAGTTGTAGTTAGTGAGGATTGAACCCTGTCAAATGCATGGGAGTACATGGTGCCTACTACTTGGCTACCACTCCACTTGTGCTTATTACGATATTCACACCACTTGGCTACCACTCCACTTGCGCTTATTATGATATTTGGGAAAATTAGAATGCATGGAGTGATAATGTGGGGTATTCATACTGAATTAGATAATAAAAATCCCCTATCCTGAAAATAAAGTTCAACAAAAATAAATTAAATCTATGATATGATGCACACACGTACTGTGTGCCACCCTTCTAGTTAGTTTGTCTTCCCTATTAAGTATGCATAATTTGACGTTTGTACTAAAGTAAATGTCAGGCTATAGATCCTGGTTGGGTTGTGACCTGACTTGGTCTCGCGAATATCGTAACGGTTACGGGTAACGTCTTGACCTGTCTTGATCTTGCCAATACTATGAAAGAGGGAAGGGTCACCTCTCTTGGTCTCACTAACATCACTTTCAAGCCTCAAGGAATCCCTCCAGCCCTGGCCATTGACCGGAGCGAACTCAATGTCCAAGTAAAGTGCATGTAAATGAAAAACTGGACTCAGCATTCATCTGGCACCTACCCATTTCTGGCGATGTGATATTATAGTGGATTTTTGTCCTTAATGGAATTTTTTCAGATTCTATCCGTATCCTTTTACTTTTTTCGCTTCGACTTGTTGAGATGAAACAAGTTATGGCAAAATTTTAGTAAAAGCTATTAAAGTTCAGCACTTCTTATACCTTTCAAATGAAAAGATTATTATCTGTTCATTTGTGTGTGTGTGTGTGTGTGTGTGCGTGTGTGTGTTTCAGTCATCTATTGGTACAGTGGACTATTAGCTATTTCAGTTGCACATGAAGAGTTTATAAGGATTCATTAGAAGTTAGTAAACTGCTTATTACCAAAGTGCCAAAGATTGTGAGGTAGAGAGGCAGAGGTTAGGCCTGCCTCAAGAGGATCCAGCTCTATCTCCATTTTCTCTACTTAGGAGATGTGAATGTTCACGAGAGTTTTAGGCTCCATGCTAATATAGCTCAAAAACCATTTAAGTTTGTTTTTTTATCAGAATGCTATTGTTGCCTTCAATGCACTGGCAATTTGATCCAATACTGAAACCTAGATGCTGTTTGAACACTAATTGATTGAATATTATCAGAACACAGATTTCCAGAAGACAATTTATCCTTCAAGGTTGACTTCGATGACTTTAACCCCAAGCTTGTCATCCATGGGAGTGGATGGCACATCTTCAGGGACATCCATGTCTACTAGTGGAGGTCTTGCGAAACTGGAACTGACTGATGGCAATTGCCTGTACGCGAAGTTGGTGGTAATTTCTTCTTCTTTTATAAATTGTTTGTGGCAATTACACCTTTTCATCTTCCATATAGATGAAGTTTCTTTTATTTTTGCTTTTGGATGAGTATACTTGATTTGTAAGTCTACTCGAATAGAAGACAAGAAAACAATGTATTGCCTCTTTGAAATCGTTTCTTTGATAATAATGATTATATTTGTCTCAAACTTTATGGTCCTCACTCCTCATTACAGGTCGGAGCTGATGGGTCCAAGTCTCGTGTCAGGGAATTAGCTGGATTCAAGACAACTGGATGGAAGTATTCACAGAATGCCATCATCTGTACTGTAGAACATCAAGTGGATAACTATTGCGCATGGCAACGATTTCTACCTTCTGGTCCAATTGCACTTTTGCCAATAGGTGATAAGTTCAGCAATATTGTGTGGACTATGAACCCGAAAGAGTCATTGGATCGCAAATCATTGAATGAGGATGATTTTGTCAATGCTTTAAATGATGCTTTGGATTCTGGATATGGCCCTCGTCCACAGTCGCAATCATTTGGTGACGGAAGCATATTTTCTTGGCTTAGAGCAAACGTTACATCTTCTGCTAGTGAGTGTTTTGAAGTTCCACCAAAAGTGTTCAAGTTGGCTTCAGAAAGAATGGTGTTTCCATTATCTCTAATGCATGCTAATCAATATGCGTCAAGACGTGTAGTTCTGATTGGTGACGCTGCACACACTGTTCATCCCTTGGCTGGCCAAGGAGTTAATTTGGGTTTTGGAGATGCAGCTGCTCTTTCAAGAACCATAGCTGAGGGAGTTGAAGTGGGGTCTGACGTTGGGGAGGTACAAGATCTCTATTTTCCATGTTCACTATATTTAGCATTTAGACCTGGACACACATGCTCGTACGGAAACATATCCCATATAGTAGATTTATGTATACACTATACAGTACCTGAATCTTGAGAATCATTTGTGGTACATTACACTATTGGATTGCATAGTTTTAGGACATTTGACTTTGGTCCGTATGGTTTCTATTTCATCAATTTGAACCTGGCTCTTCCAGTTCATTTTCACTGTAGTCCACCCGTTATCTTCTTTTAGTATTTCAAACGGAAAGAAGACGCGGATGAAAATCCTGGGACCAGTTGTGTAATTTGTCTTTTTCCTTCTTGGGCTGGAGTTGTGAAAAGTCTTAAATACTCCCCCCAAAAATTTGTCATGCAAGTTCATCTTCTCTGCATACTATTCTCGTTTATCAATATAAAGCTTGCAAGAAAATAACTAAGTTGTAAATACACCATTTGATTGTTGAGTTGGCGTTCAACAATTTAACACGTTATAATTGCTTTGGTGGGTTTGTTCATGAAACAGGTATCTCTGCTAAAGAAATACGAAGCAGATCGGAAACTGGCAAATCTTACGATGATGGCAATACTGGATGGTTTTCAGAAGGCATACTCTGTTGATTTTGGACCCCTAAATGTATTACGAGCTGCTGCATTTCATGGTGCGCAATATATATCACCACTGAAAAAGAGTATCATCTCCTTTGCTTCAGGCGAGCATAGACTACCCCTTTTCTCTTGATCTGATATGTCTATCGTAAAACCAGATGATAAACGCGAATGAGTAAGTTTTATATGCTGAATTACTGATCGTTATACATTAGCTGGTAATTTATCATTTTGCATACGCTCCCTTAACTTTTTCTATCCATCTTTTTTCTTGTTCGCCCCTTGTTTGCGGTTGATAAATAACTGCAAATATGCTCTCTTTTGCTCCAAAACTAGTTATTTAGCAAAAAGCAAAATCGGGGGAAAATTCATTAACTTCTTGTGGCTGGGTTGTTGCCTGCGTGCATGTCCAATAATTCACCTACTTGAATGTTGTGCACCCAAATTCACTTATGATACGGAAAAAGAAAAAGACATCTAGATAAGTTAATTATGGCATTAACACAATATTTTGCACAGCAAGGCCCACAACATTTTCATGTGATATTCTTTTATAGATAAGTTAATTAATAGTCCTAATTGGGGATATCACCTAAGATTCCATCCATCACTTTGCCAGGGTATGTTTTCATTTTTTTTTACATATGAAATACCTTGTCTATGCTTATTTAGTGATACATATATCATGTAAATATAGTTGCCTAATTCGGTGGGATGTAATTAGAATTTAGTGGGATGCGATTGATTCTTTCCAATTGAAAAAATGGGGACATTCATATTGTGGAGAATTTGAGCATGATGATGAAATTAACAATCTATCCAATTTTCAAAATTCCCATTGAACTTATCATGATAAAAAAAAAAAAAAAATTTGAAACCCTTTGAAAAATTATGTAAAATCCAATTTTACCATTTTTTTTTTTCGCTCTACCATGTTTGCTGGAGTGCAATTACTACCATAATTTTGGGTGGTGGATCATAGTATTTATCATTATTTAATATGTTTATTCTAAAAATTTATCATCTTTATTGGTGTGCACTTATTTTTTAGTATAGTTTCGGGATGATGTATCGTATTTACCCTAATTGATTCACAAAACTTTGCCATCTCAATAAGTTTACTATCACACCCTCTCGCTCACACCCCATTGTGTGGGACCTACCTTGGGGGCTCACATGAATGATTGGAGTTGCTCAATTTGTTTAGAATATTTTTTAAGAGTCTTTGTGAAAAATCAGCTCAGTCGGATGTCGGTAAAGACTCCAATTGATTCGTTCAAGTTTTAGTTTCTGAATCAAACGGACCAAAACTAAGGGGGTGTTCCACTAAGTTGATTTTTTGAAAAAATCGGCTTTTCACAGTTTTTTATGTGATGTATTGTGAGAGAATGATCTGTCTCGGTATTTGGAAAAAATAGTTTTTGTTAGTGAAACATCCCTAATTTAACAAACTTATCAAGTCTTTACCAATATCTGACTAACCTGATTTTTTTCCAAGAACCCTTAAAAAATATATTTAAACAAATTGAGCGGCTCCCAACGTTCGTTTAAGACCCCCGACGTTGGTCCCACACAATGTGGTGTGAGCAAGAGCCGTTGATTGCCAAGATCAATAGCCTGAGAGCCACCCTCTAGGACACCCGGTTCCAATTTTATAGGACCTCCGGAAAATAGGGTATTTAATGAAATACGGGGATTTTGGATTTATTCAAATGTGGGATGAAAACTTAACTTCTAAAAGTGACTGGGATGAAACATTAGCTTCCAAAAGTGACTGGGATGAAAATATAAATGCCTCAACAGGGCCGGCCCTGGCCTAAAGCAAGAGGTGTAGTTGCTTTTGGCCCAAAAATTTAAGCAAAATGTAGGGGCTCATTTTTCATAGAAGTTATACATATATTATATAGCTCAAACTTCTTATCCACACTCCCGGATTTAAGGAAAAAATGGGGTTTTTTTGTGTTGCAAAACTTTTTTGGAAAATCCGATCCGTCCAATGTGTTCAGAAGGTGTTTTCAAGGGTCCACGCGGAAAATCTTCAAAAAAAAATACCGGGAAGGGCTTGATCCAAACAGTTTTCGCAAAAAATGTAAATATATATTTTTTGCGAAAACTGCTTGGATCAAGCCCTTCCCGATAATTTTTTTTGAAGATTTTCCGCGTGGACCCTTGAAAACACCTTCTGAACACATTGGACGGATCGGATCGTCAAAAAAAAAATTGGATCATAAGGTGCGGAAATTAAAAGTCCGGATGTGAAGCAAACCCATATTATATATACAAACTATTTTGTGATTTATCTAAAGTTGGGAGCTAGCTTACGTGGTTTGTGTGTGTATGTTAGAGTTTGTTGTTCAAGGTTCAACTCCTTAAAATCCCTTTTGGTCAAATGTTTGCAAAATTTACCAAACAAGATCCATATTACATATATAATTCATTATAGCTTAAAAAATATAAATGATTTTTCAAGAGGTGTGAATACTGTTTTGGGACATCCATTTTGGGATGGAAGGAGTATTTTTTTTAATATTCTCTAGTTTGTTTTAGTCATAGTATCTTTTAACATCAAATTCACAAATAGTAAATAATTGTTAGACAATAAATTAATGAAAGTAATTTATTTCACTCACAAATTGGAACAACCCCATAATTAATTAGAGAAAACGCATAGTATGATAAATACTTTGTTATGTTTGGTTTTTTTCCTAATTTGATGAAGAATTTAAAAGTTTATTTTAGTTAATTACGAAACTAAAATACCATGATTAATTTTTTTTTACCGTATATTATCCACCTATAGTGAACTATTTTTACAAAAACCTAGGGCCCATTTTTATATTTCGCTTTAAGCCTCCAAAATCTCTGAGCCGGCCCTATGCCTCAACGGCACAAAACTAAGATTTAAGTGCCCCTATTTTATTAGAAATTAAATGATATACTATGCAGTATCTTTTTTTTTTTTTTTCACAGAAAGAGAAGATTTTATTAATGAGGGGGAGAGTCCGGGGACCGGGCCTCCAAGGATACAAGATTAGAAAGCCAAAGGGGAACAGGACCTCCCCAAGACTCTAGACTCAAACCCAATAAGGCTTGCTTAGCCAACAAATGGGCAGCCTTATTATACTTACGACTAACAAACATAAATTTGCAGCCCGAGAAAGGAGAGACCAGTTTCGCACAGTCCATAAGAATGGCACTACAATCCGAGAGGGACTTATAGCGGGCGGAGAGGGCCTGCACAACCTGAGTGGAGTCGCCCTCGACAATAATAGACTCACAACAATTATTTGAGGCAAAAACAAGTGCTTCCCTAAATCCCATAGCTTCCGTTGTGCGAGGGGAGAAGTAACCATCAAACACAGCCGTGCGAGCACCTAAAATATTCCCAAGATAATCGCGAGCCACCACGCCAACTCCTACCCGACCGTCCTTCCTGTTGACAGCCTCACCAACGTTAAGCTTAACTATCCCAAATGAGGGAGGAAGCCACCGAGAAGGCGTGGACGGGATAGTCACTGCCCGGTGCTTAGGATTTGAAGCAGCCGCGCCCGCAAACTCAGAACATAAAGCAGAGGCCTTGTCCAAAATCAACGAGCAAGGTTGCTCTAGAGAGTCAAAATAAACACTGTTTCTTGATTTCCAAATGCACCAACAAATTGAAGCTAAAAGGGCTTCCAAATTGTGGTTACCTCCAATTCCATGAATAGCACTTGTGGCACGTTCCCACCACTCTATAAATCACCATTTTGTGCGTATCGTTGCGCAAAATATTTTGTTCATAGACTTTTCTTTATTCAATACTTGTTGATAACATGTTCGGGGAGGCACGTCCATTCTCACAAAAAGAATAGAGTGACAAAAATAATCCTCGCAAAAAGAAATAGTGTGACAAAAATAACCGGACTAATCCAGTTTCATGATTTCCGACCCAATAAAATCTATTTTAATGATTGGAATCGTTAGCATTTTAGAATTCGTTGAGAAGATTAACTAGTCCGGTTAATCTTCCAAAAAAAACTTGACAATTTCTATGATAGAGAGTCATAGACCACTTTAATTTCCATTAATACATTTGGTGACCACATGCGGTGTGATGTGTCACCAATATGTCGGTAAAATGTGCTCCATTTATCGTCTAGGTACATTGTCACAAAAATGTTTTGTTATCAAATATAGTCACCGTAGCACTCCCCCTAATTTTCTTGGACATCGAATGTGGACCACGAAGGAATCTTCATGCCCCAACATCTTTATTTCTTTGTTTACTCTTTATAAGAATATGAATCTTGGAATGTGTCATGAGATCCCAAAAAACAAAAACAAATACTTTGAATAAACCGAGACTAGGATAGGAAATAGGAAATAGGAAATATGTAGTCACAAAAGTTTTTTGAAGGGACTCTTTGCTTTCATTTTCGAATTTCTCTCTTAAATATAGCTGTCCTTTCATTCTCACTAATTTTAATAATTTGAAATGTTTTCAAAAAGCGCTTACATTTGTGTTCTCTCGCTTTCACCCACGCACATGCATTACATGACTTTATTTTTAAAAAAATCTCTCAAATGCACGTGAGAAGCAATATTCATAGAAATAATTTCATCAACATGTACGTGTACTAATCTGTAGTTCTGTACTATGACATTTAACCAAACATAAGATATGTCATGATTATAAAAGTGACGATAGTAGAATTGGATTCGACAATAAGCACAATAATAATTAAAGGACAAATTTAGGGTGACAAGAAAATAACTCTTTGAAAAAAATTTAGTGAGGAATGTCAGTACATTCTTTGCTAATTTTTTGCAAAGAAAAAAATATACTATATAATAAAAAAAAATTAGTGAAGAATTTCAGTACATTCTTTGCTAACTTCTTTTTTTCAAAGAAAAAAATATACTATATACTACCTGATTTAACTTAATGATCAAATTATTGTACATGTAGATTTTACTATCAAAAACCGCATGTTGATCTCGATATTTAGCACCCATTGAGTAAAATCTCACAATCAAGGTTTCAAATAACAGTATCGAGACTTTTAGCTATAGCGGTCACGATGTAACAGTATCGAGAGCATTGAATCGTAAGTAATGGGAATCGGTTGTAGCAATCAATTTTAAAAATCATTTTTGACCAAAAGTAAAAATTTACAGTGTCTAAATCACATGTAACGTTCGATTAACGAAGAGCGGTTGATACACATGCGAGATATTGAATCCTAAGAGTATCGAAGACACAAAATTCAATATTAATTAACCAACACCATACGTAACAATGATGATATATAAAACCTTACCTACTTTGCATTTTGAATAATTATCAATTTTTTAACAGTATCGAGAGCATTGGATTATAAGTAACGGGAATCGGTTGTAGCAATCATAAAATTTTAAAAATCATTTTTGACAAAAATAAAAAATTTAAAAGTGTCTAAATCACATGTAATGTTCGATTAACGAGGAGCGGTCGATATACATGCCAGATACCGAATCCTAAGAGTATCGAAGACGCAAAATTTAATGTGAATTAACCAACGCCATACGTAACGATGATGATACATAAAACCTTGCCTACTTTACATTTTGAATAATTATCAATTTTTTCCCATTGAAACTAACCATTAACCATATACTCTTATGGTAATATCTCAATTTTTCTCCCATCCTCCCCAGAAAAGCTTCCTGTTGAAAGTCTGAAGATACACCTACCATTCAATAACCCAAATGAATAGCCAAAGCTGTCCCATTATCCTTGAGGCTAGAAACATAATCATTCTGACATAACTCCGAACACAACATCTATACACGTACGTCCCATACGTATTTATTGCATGGAATCCACATGTATGTTCGGGGTTATGTCCGAATGGTTGTGTTCCTAGCATCTCTCCTCCATCTTTATACACACGCAGTACTACACAAAAACACACTCTCGAGGTTCCCTAATCATATCCCTAAGGACAGATTAATAGTACCAATTAAGTAAACAACTCCTAGAACAACTATTCAACTAAAAAATTTGTTGCGAAAATGCAGACAAATGGTGTGTTCTAAAGGTGTGTTCAAGGCTGGGATTTGGGGGTTTATTCCCTTTTAAGATTTCAGATTCGAAATGTGCACTATCAAACCTCTATGGATCAGTTTTTGCAATTCGAAAAAAAAAAAAAAAAAAAAGAAAAAATACAGTTATTGTACCAATCCATACGTTACTTTGTCCTAATCTTTAATTGGCTCCCCTCTAATGGACGGGGATTTATCCACTTAATTGAGGTGCGCTAATCTAGTCTGGACACCCTGAATTATTGAAAAAAGGAGAGTTCCCTGGAGGTAAACCATGACTTAAGTGGGGGGCCATGGCGGTGGGTTACTATGCTAGTTTCTCACGAAAATTAGTCGATGTGTGCATAAGCTGACCCGGACAATAATAATAAAAAGATTATTTTTGTTTCCAATAGCTAATAGGAAATACAAATCTCGAATGACTATGCCATAATCATCCTCATTCATGATTCAATACGATATGAAATGAAAAAAAAAAAAAAAAAACACTCTTTTGTGATATTAGGAAGACAACAGAACCCCAGTGTTGTAAACCTATCCCCCGGCATGTCACCATTTGATAATTCCTTTGGCACTTTTTGTTGATCCCTGTTAATGAGCAAAATCGACGAGTTTACTCTTTTACCATTTTGTAATTAATATTATTAAGCAATAACTGGCTTTTTTCTTAGGAAAATTATAATTATATACGGAGGATTGAAAATCTTTACTCAGCTATTCACATTCCACCTCCAAAACCCCTCTTTGTCTTTTAATTTGTTTGAAACAACGAACCGTGGGAGAGGGAGGGAGTGTCTAAGGTTTACAGTAGGAGTGGGAATTTATGACACGACACGACACGAAGTTAGCGGGTTAGCGTTGAGTGTTTCTGACACGAAACACGTATATGACACGACCCGAGAACACGATTAGTAAACAGGTCGGGTTCGGGTTGAACCCGCATAACCCGAAAATGACACGAATTAACATGTTTATCTAATCGTGTCGACATGGTAACCCGAACTCGACCCGAAAATGACACGAATTAACATGTACTTTTTCATGCTCTGAAGTTGTGCATGAAAGTTTTCAAGCTCAATCCTACTGCAGCTAAAGTTTATCTTTTGAAATCAAGTCATTTTCTCCATGTTCTCAAATCTGCAAGATTTTGTTAGTGGCGGTTTTGTTATGGTGGCTAAGGTTCTAAGCCTACACGTCGTTTTGGCTGGCTATAATTATTCTCTTTGATGCCTTATATCTAGCTAGTCCCTTTAATCTATTGTAATTATTACTGTGGATTAATAAAATTAGTTTTCATCGTGCAAAAAAAATAAAATAAGTTAATCGTATCAACCCGAACACGACACGATTAATAGCAGGTCGGGTTAGGGTTGATATTTTTCGACACGATTAGTTAAGCAGGTCATTTTGACACGGACCCGATTTGACACAAACACAACTCGACACGACACGACACGAACACGGCACAACACAACACGACACGACGTCCACCCCTAGTTTACAGTGAGGACCTTTAACCACATAACCATATTGGGCCTTTAACCGCATATCCATATTGGGCCTTAGTCCATCTTTGTCCATCAAAATTATATGGGCCCTTTGACCGGCTTTTACACATTATGTGTTGCTAACTTGGATTATTGTCTTATCGGTCGACATAAGACTACGTACAAAATGTGGGATTAAGGATAAGGATTGATAATAAACGTGGGGTCCTTAACATTTGTGTTTTGGGGTTATTGCTTAGAATGTGTTTTTTAGTCTATAAGAGTATTTGGCGATATGTGCAAAACGTATTTTTACAAAATGAGTAGTGTTTGGAAGATAAATTGTCAAAATAAATTATAGGTTGGTTTTTTACCATGTTGCCCTCAGTTCTTTAACCCAATCAAATCCAAAAACCGACTAAAATTCAGTAATAAATCACCGGGAAAAGACTAGGTACAGGTCTCAAGACATTTTCTGTAATGCTTAATGTCAAAATTGCACATTTCTTTCCCTTTTTTTTTTTACCACCAGAAAATTGCACATTTCCACTCTTAACAAAATAGGACAATACATCATTTCTGATTTTATGCAGTCTAACCTAAATAACAAAAAAAAAAAAAAAAACTTGGTTGTTCATCTTAACAACCGTTTTCCAGGTGAATCAACCGAAACTTTGGAAGCATACCACCAGTTCACGATAAAGAGGTGGGTAAAATGGTCTTTCTATTTCTATGTTTGTGGCAGAATGTGATGGAAAATGAGAAGGGGAAAAGGACTTCAAGAGCTCCTATTGATTCCGCTAATCTTCAAATCGGTGAACTCATTCTCCCACAATGAGTTTTCAAGGGAGGCACCCAAACAACCATAACAAGGAAAACATAAAATTAAAATGCAAAAAGGAAGTTGCCAAACACCCCCCTAAATTGTATGTGGTGGGGGAGAATAAATTACACTTGCATGATTTGGGTGGGAGAAAAAAATGTAATAAAAGGGGAATGATTTTTTCTTTAATTTTTCTTGAAATGGGTTGAAAGATCGTTTTTATATCATTTGATGACGAAGAAAATAATCTCAAAAACCTCCCCTAGGTGGTATTATATAGTTCCTCATATGGAATACTAAACGGCCAAATAGTCCCACCGAAATTAAATTTATGTCTTTATATCTCAAGTGACGATCCACGAACTAATTTACCAGGAAGACGTGTGGAGCCACTTGTTCTCCAAGGTCCTAACATCCTCACTAAGTTAGTTTTTTTTAAAAACGGGTTTTTCACGGTTTTTTATGTGATGTATTGTGAGAGAATGACCTGTCTCGGTTTTTGGAAGAAAAAAAAAATTTGTTAGTGGAACACCCCTAAGTTGGACACTGAACGAGTCTTTAGACATCACTATAATAATATTCGGCAATGTACCATGCTTATATAATCTAAACAAGCGCGGTCCGTACCATATACCAATGCACGGAAAAAATATTGTTATGGCTAATGATGTTTATTCTTCATCGATGCACGATTTAAAGTTGATTGTGAAAATTATGTTAAAAGAGGAAATTTGAATGTGAGGAGAATTGTAAGGGTTTGGACTCTTTTTTTTTTTGGTTTGTGAAGTGGAAAACCAATGAAGAGGGAGAGAATATTAGTATCCAGGGTGGATATTTGTGGGATTTTTTAATATTTTTCAAAACCAAGAGAACATACAAACGTGTCCTACGCGAGCTTAGAATAAAGAATAGATGGATAGGTTCATATAGTAATAAATTGCTAATGGCTGGAACTTGAGATAATTTTTTTTTTTTTTTTTTTTTACTGAGGAGATAATTTTGGTTTGGTGCGTAGAATGGCAAATTAGAACGATTACGAATTTTCTCCCATTTAAAAAATTAAATGAACATTTCAATGACTCAACACTTTGATAATCAGGATCGTCGGTTTTATGGAGTTTGAATTTTAGTCAATTTTATAAGAAATTAGCTCAGTCTAATTCGATAAGTATTTAATGGAGTAGCATTTTGTTTTAGTTCAAAATTTAGATTTAGAAATTAGACCAAGAATTAAATGTTTGAATCAACCATCGATATCCAACCAAGTTTAGAAATTAGACCAAGAATTAAATGTTTGAATCAACCGGAGCTGGGGGGCGTGATGCACATCTTAGTGTTGTGCAGCGTGCTGTGCACCCGCACGGCGCGGCTGCCCGACCACTTTTCGGCGATCCGAGACGTTCACCGGATAGCCCTCGTCGAGTACTACAAGTGTACCAAAAATCAACTTGATCGGATATCGTTAAGTATCTAATCGGAACACAAATAGCTTTAAAAAATGGGTTTAGTGAATCGGATCCAGTGTTTATGTACATTTGTGTTCCATTTCATTTCAATCTATTTGTGTTCCGATTAGGTACTTAACGATATCCGGTCAAGTTGATTTTTGGTACACTTGTACTCGACGAGGGCTATCCGGTGAACGTCTCGGATCACCGAAAAGTGGTCGGCCGGCCGCGCCGTGCGGTGCACAGCACCAAGCTGTGCAGCACGCCCCCAGCTCCGAATCAACCATCGATATCCAACCCAGTTTAGAATTTAGATCAAGAATTAAATGTTTGAATCAACCATCGATATCCAACTAAGTTGTTTTTTTTTTTTTTATTTCTTACAAATCCATCCTCATTACAAATCCACCCAAATCATCTCCGGCATCCAAACATGGTGTAAGTTTGACCATTAAGAGCATCTCCAAGAGCCTAAATAGAGATCTTGATCAACTCTTTTGAACCCCAGGGCTCATCCGCGTCGTCCATCTTGGCAACAAACGATTTAAATTCGCAAATGTATTATTACCGGTAATAATGCACTTTGACCGTTAAGAATTCATCTGCGAATTTGAACCGTTGATTATCGAGATAGACAGCTAGATCAAAAGTTAGCAGGGCTTGCCCTCCCTAAGGAACACCAGAGTCTCCAGGGTTTTTTTTAGTGAAATAAAATTGTACTAGGCAAAGATTAATAAAATAATAATTTTTGCCTTCCAAAAAAAGTAAAATTGTACTCTGCGACACGTTTTCCAGTAGGTGGGTGCATTTAGAAGCTCCAATATAATAGAAATATTTTCCGCTTTATTTTGTGTATTATTGGTTCATCTCGGCGAGACGAATCCAGAAAAGTAAAATATTATGGCTAGAACTTTCAATTTTTTGAATAAGATCGAAAAAAGTGTAAAAAGCTGACTTTTTGGCTTATTTTTGTCTTTATTCAAAAAAAATTAAGTTTCGGTCATAATTTTATACTTTTTTTATTCCTTTCGCCGAGATGAACCAATAATACACAAAAAGTTGATGCAAAACTAAAAAAATGCGAAAAAAAAAATCAAATAAAAACGAAAAAAAAGTTAAGTCAACTTCTTTAGCCAAACATCACCATAATTCTATGCATAAAGTTTTTGTCTTCAAATACCACAAAAAAAACAAACGGTTCTGAATTAGTATATGAGATTGGACCCGTCTTACCAAATCAAATGAAAGATAAGAGAAAAATAAATTTGTCGTGTAACTGGGGGAACAATTCTACTACAAGCAAAAACCTCCTGGACACAACCATGTCCAGATTCATTTGAATCCAGAACAGTACCCTTTTTGGTATTCTTTCTGGCAATCTCACATCCATCCCGAATTCCAGATTACACTTCTTCTTCCCTCCTCCTCTGCTTTCCCATTCAATTCTCTCTCCTCTCTCTCTCTCTCTCTATCTCTCTCTGATCTTCACTCCAATGGATAAGAAAATCACATAAAAATACACACACACACACAGACAGAATGAAAGGTTTAAAGAAACAAGAGCCATACCACGTCATTCACAAGCTTCCTCCTGGTGACAGCCCGTATGTTAGAGCAAAACATGTCCAGGTACACAACACATTTTATATGAACATGTATGTATATATTTATTATGTAGATCAAACAATTATGTCCAATTTTGGTGCCAATTGCAAATTATGGTTCAGTTGTTACGTAGTTATACTTTTAGAATGTTTGTGTTTTTTTTTTTTTCTTGTAAAAATTCTTGTTTTTGGCGAATCTTTCTGGTTGTGTCAAACTTGTTTGGTTATGGTTTTTGAATACAATACTATTTTGGAACAGGGTTTATTCTAAAAATGACAAAAATTTGATTTTGGAAGACTTTCAGTTGTATGGATTTTTCGGATTTTCTACTTATGTATGAGAGATGTACAGCATATGACTGTGTTTTAATGCATGTATTTAAGTACTAGAGGAAACCTAACTTGAGGGGAAAGTAAAGAAGTTAGTAGATCTTGTGAATTTGTAGAAAACAAACAATTATATGAATTTTCTTTTAGTTTTTGGTGGCTTGTGTGTACCCGTCATCACTGACTCGTTGGTAACCCAGTGAATAATTCTGTACTGGGTGGGGCAACATCAATGGGATGAGGCATTCTGAGAAGCAAATAGGTTCACAAGGATTTTTTTTGGACACATGCTATTGTTTTACAAATTATGAGGTGATTGTCATTAGAGAGAAGCCAGAGCGCGATACTGATACCTACACTGATACAAATAGATATTTCTTTCTTTCTTTTTTGCCTTTTTCTATCCTCTTCATTAATATTGTATACCTTGTTTTGGGTTTATGTGTTAGGTGTTCAATTGAACACTCAACCTAGACTGTGGAGCTTCCTATGTACTATCGCTCCACCTATGTGTTATTGGGTAGTGGACTGAGGGGTGGTCACTCAAACACCCTTGGGAAAACAAATTTTATAGAATAAATGTAGTAAATTTGGTTTATCCATTTTATAGAATACATGGATAACGGCATCCCAAGTGTGATGAAGGCGCTCAAGGAACGAAGGAGTGCAAATAGAAGTGGATTCTGTTGCAGAGTAAATTCTTGCAAGCATTGGGAATTCTATCAAAACAACACTACAATGTTGATGGAGAATGGGTTTTAAGTGGGACCGTTGTGACCCCTTCATTTTGTTCTGGGAATTTCCAATGGTTGATGGCAAGTTTTACTGTGGCACCTCGTTGGAGATGCGATATCATCCGAGTCTGAATGTGACAAGGCATGCTTGATAGTAGACACTATTTTTTATTACTGTTCAAGGGGTGCACACTACCTTATTCTTGTGAATGGCATACCATGAGCATTCGGGTGTGGATGTGAGCACTTTGGTCAGGGGGTGGGGGCACTCTGGTTGGGGGGTGCAGAATATCGACAATAAGACGTTCCGGAGAGACGAGTGGTGTATCCCAGTTTGGCGGTATAGTGAAGCTCGACAGGGAATGCAATGTCTCCTATAGAGATAGGAGTCAACCTCTTCCCAGCCGGTGTATGAGATCATCTGATGGTGGAATGAGTCTCGTGGAATGAGTCTCTGGTTTGAGCAGAGGGATGTTGAGATGATTCTCTGGACAGATATATGCTAGAGTGGCAGACCGCAGCAGGACGGCACTGCGGATCCAATGATTATTTCTCTGGGTTCCCACTTGGTCGTAGGGGGTGATTTTTGACTTGGTCAACTATCCGCCCAAGTGGTGAGATGCATAGGATTCCTCCCCATTGTCAGTAGCTACTCCCTCACCTGTGTCATGCGTAAAGCCATAATGCCTTGGAGCTAACTGGTTTATTCTCTCCCTATATATGTATGTGTATAACGGAGAGGACCTGTGTGGATAGCAACGTAACCGCTGAGAGGGTGAGGTTTGATTGAGTGGGAACTAGAGTGGCTTTCAAGAGAGGTTTTTGGCTTTGTATTTGTCTTGATAAATGAAGGGAAGTCTTACTCAAATTGTTGCATGTGTTGGGCGATTGGTGACCCAAGGAACTTAACAGTTCGAGGGTAATAAACTGTAGCAACTGATAGTTTTCTGAGAGAAAGAAAGGAAGAAGACAGACGTATATTGCTAAATTTCTGAATGAATAAATAACTAAGCTATTACATGAATTAAATAGGAGAACATCTACTACACCTAAAAAGGAAGGAAAATATTACAATGCAATCACGATATACTACCTAAAGTAGAAGATCATGATATGCTACCAAAACTACGAAATCAATGCCTAATTTAAGAGATACAGAATATATGATTTATTATGTGATCATATATTCCTAATACAGAGATACACTTTCACACACCCCCTCAAACTCAGGATGTGATCCCGGGGAGCATCGAGAGTTTGCCAAGGAGAAAGCGAAACCGAGCAGCAGTGTGAGTCTTCGTGAAGAAATCCGCCAACTGCAGCGTAGAAGAGATGAAGGGTAAAGTGATGGTGTCAGACTGAAGATGTTGGCGAATGAAGTGGCAATCAATTTCAATGTGCTTAGTGCGCTCATGGAAGACCGAGTTGTGGGCTATCTGAATAGCACTTTTATTATCACAATAAAGAGGCGTGGGGGAAGTGACAGAAACAGCCATATCAGAGATAAGCCAGCAAAGCCATACAAGTTCTGACGTAGCATGAGCCATAGCACGATATTCAGCTTCAGCGGTGGAGCGAGCAACAACAGATTGCTTTTTACTTCGCCAAGAAATAAGAGAATCACCGAGGAAAACACACAGACCGGAGGTAGAGTTACGATCACTAATATCCCCTGCCCAATCAGCATCGGCATAAGCATGAAGTGTCAAACTAGATGTAGAAGAGAGCAGAAGACACTGATGAAGAGTACCACGAACATAGCGAAGGATGCGTAACAGAGCCGCCCAATGTGTAGACCGAGGAGCAGAAACAAACTGACTAATAATATGCACAGCATAGGCAATATTCGGGCGAGTCATAGTAAGATAAACCAGACAACCGACAAATTCACGGTATTCCGTAGGATCTTCAAGAGGAACACCATCCGAAGCAGAGAATTTGGCATGAAGTTCAAGAGGAGTATCAACAGTCTTGGTGTCAGTGAGATGAGCGCGATGAAAAATATCAGAAGCATACTTGGACTGCCCCAGAAGATACCCTTGAGGAGAAGAAGCAACCTCAATGCCAAGAAAATACCGAAGAGGGCCCAAGTCTTTCATTTCAAACTCACGGAAGAGATGACGTTTGACATCACTAATGGCAGCAGTATCAAAACCGGTGGTGATCATATCATCAACATAGAGCAACAGAAGAACCAGACCATGAGAGGTACGGCGAAGAAAGAGAGCAGAGTCATGCATACTTGGCGTGAAGCCAATCTGAAGAGCCACATCTTGAAATCGTGCATACCAAGCGCGAGGGGACTGTTTCAAACCATAGAGAGCCCGACGTAAGTGACAAACAGTACCAGAGGGATGAGAGATGCCATGAGGAGGATGCATATGAACCTCTTCGGAGAGAAAGCCATTGAGAAAAGCATTCTTCACATCCAACTGAGAAAGAGGCCATTGGTTCACAGCTGCAACAGAGATCAAGGTGCGAACAGTGGTCATTTTAGCGACGGGAGAAAAGGTCTCCTCATAATCAATGCCATACTCCTGAGAAAAACCTTTAGCGACTAGGCGAGCTTTGTACCGTTCCAAGGAGCCATCAGAATGAGTCTTGACCTTGTAGACCCATTTGCAACCAATAAGATTCTTTCCAGGCGGGAGTGGAACCAACTCCCAAGTGTGATTTTGAGCAAGAGCAGCGAGTTCAGCGTTCATGGCATCCACCCAATTGGGATCTTGACAAGCTTCTTTATAAGACCTAGGCTCGAAATAAGTGTGAATGCGAGAAAGAAATGATTGGTATGAAGAGGAGAAACAAGTATTAAAAAAGCCATATTTTACCGGAGGGTGACGGTCACGAGTAGGATACCGGCGTGCAGGCGGATCAGGATCTTCAGAAGAGGCAGATTGGGGAGCAAGAGAAGAAGTTGGACGGTGGATGTAGAACTGAGTGATTGGAGGGCGGTGAGGAGGAGCTGCAGAAACATCAGAGACCTCAAGAGTAGAGGTATATTCATCAATAGGCACATCTACAGGAAACGGGTCAATACAGGTCAAATCCTCCTTGGCTACAGGAGTAGTTTTGGGAGGAAGAGTAAAATACGGAATACGTTCTAAGAAGACGACATGCCTAGACACATACAACTTTTTGGTTACAGGATCATAACACCGATAGCCTTTCTGATTAATTCCATATCCCAGAAAAACACCTAAGACACAACGGGCGCTGAGCTTAGTGCGATCTTTCTTGGGAAGAAGAACAAAGCAAGTGGAACCAAACACCTTAAGAAGAGAGTAGTTAGGAACCTGACCATAGAGCTGCTCATAAGGAGAGCGACCGGAGAGAAGAGGAGTGGGCATCCGATTCAGAAGATAGGATGTAGTGAGAACAGCTTCTCCCCAAAAAAGAGAAGGAACAGAGGATGATAACAGCATAGATCGAGCAGTATCAAGAAGATGACGATGCTTTCGTTCAGCTTTACCGTTTTGAGCAGGAGTATCAGTACAAGAAGACTGATGGATAGTCCCATGGGTGTCTAAAAATTTATCAAACTCAGAAAGAGAGTATTCCCCACCTAAGTCAGAACGAAGAATTTTAATAGATGCAGAAAATTGAGTTTGAACCATAGCATGAAAACTTTGTTAAATTTGAAAGAAATTAGATTTATGTGTCATTAAGTACACCCATGTATATCGACTAAAATCATCCACAAAAGAGACATAGTAAACAAAACCACCTTTAGCGACAACTGGGGAAGGACCCCATAAATCAGTATGAACAAGCTGAAAGGGAGAAGTAGAGATAGAAGAACTTTTATTAAAAGGTAAAACAGTCATTTTAGCAAACTTACAACCACTGCAAGCAGAAATATCACTAATAGAAATGTTTCCCAAATGACCAGATTTAACCAAAAGTTTCAGACGCTCACTAGACAAATGTCCTAATCTAGAATGCCAGAGATAAAATGGAGAAGATTTATTATCTAAACGAAAAGATGACGCAGCAATGGAAGAGGACTCTGATGGGATACGCAAATGCTCCAAGATATAGAGGTCACCAACTCTACGGCCTTCCCCAATCTGCTTCTTGGAATTCCGATCCTGCACAACACAACCAGAAGAAGAGAATATAACATCAAAACCGGAATCAGACAACTGACTAATTGAAAGGAGGCTTAATGTTAACTGGGGAACATAAAAGACATTGGGAATACATAGAGACGAAGATGTAGTAGGGAGTATGGAACCAATAGAAACAACTTGCATGGGAGAACCATTGGCAGTGGCAATACTAATAGGAGAAACAGGAGACACACAATGACTAAGGAGGGATAAATCAGGGGTGATATGATGGGAGGAGCCAGAGTCAAACAGCCAAGTAGTGGGTAAGATATCTGTGGTGTAAGCACCATGCAAACCTGAGGTAGTGGTAGTCAGGGCAAAAGCTTGGGAAGAATTCCCCTGAATGGCTGCCATGTAAGCCTGATATTGCTGAAACTGCTCAAAATCAAACGGGGGAGGAGAATGAGTGTTGCTGGAGGAAGGTGTGGCCAATGCTGCAGGAGGGCGAGAATTCTGTTGTGGTGCCCGAGAATCTGAAGAACTGGGTGACTGAGAAACATTACGTCCCTTAGGCTGAAGACGCTTAGGGCACGCATGCTTCCAATGACCCTTCTGATGGCAATAGTTGCACTCATCCATAGGTTCTAGGGCCACTGAGGCTTGGGCTTTCTCGTAGACTGAGTAAGATGGGATGCTGGAGTGGGCAACAGAGATGTTGGAGGTGAAAGGAAGGAAGCAGACGGAGCAGCAAAAACTGACTGTGAACCAGGAGAAGCCATACTAGCCACTTTGAACCGAGTTTCCTCTGCAATGAGTTCATGAACAGCCGCATCCACAGAAGGTAGAGGAACACGGTGTAGAATTGCCCTGCGAAGGGGCTCAAACTGAGCTCGAAGAGGCATAAGGAACTGGACCAACCTCCGTTGCTCACAATACTCAATAAGCTCAGGTTGTGAACGTAAAGTAGCAGGTTTCATGCAAGCTAATTGATCCCAATAAATAGTCATTTCGTTATAGAACTCTTGAATAGTTTTATCACCCTGGGTTGCACTATGAATAGACCACTCAAGTTCATACTGTTTTGCAAAATTAGATTCAAGGTACATACCCTTCAAGTAATCGCAGACTTTCTTAGATGTGTCATATTTTGAAAAATTCATCCCAATGCTTGGTTCTACAGAGTTGTGAAACCAAGTAAGAATCTGTGCGTTTTCTATGGTCCATTTGTCTAGTGCAGTGGCATAATTTTCAGCTTTTGGATCAGATGGACATAGCGTTGAACCATCAACGTGTCCCCATACCCCTTTACCAACCACAAAATTTTTCATCACATTAGCCCAATAAGAATAATTATTACCAGTCAGACGGACACTGATAAACTGACTTTTATCTCCAGACATGATGCTAGTAGAAGAAGTAATCAAATACCAAATCAGAACAGATGCTAACCGGAACAGAGCAGGTGCTAGCAAGGCAATATATCAGAGATGCCAGATAAATAGAGTATAGCAGTGACTAATAGATGTCTGGAGAGAGATACCAAAGTATGGAGAGAGATACCAAAGTATGGAGAGGTACCGATCTGTTGAGAAAACTCACAGAAGATCAAAATAATCAGCAATTAGAGCAAGTCTGAGTGTCGCCGGAGTTCAGAGAGGTTCTGACTGATCAGGCGAAGTCGGAAAGTTGTTGGGTGTCGTCGGAACTGTGTCAGAGTGCTGCAGGACTTCAGATCTAGTGTCGGTCAGAGGTCATAAAGGTCGTCAGAGGTCCGGCAACGTCAGGCGAGGGCTGTCTGAGTGCGTCGGAGGTCGCCGAGTGCTGGGTATATCGGAAAGTTGTCGGGTACTGTCGGAAGGTCGTTAGCCTTCAAATCTGAGTCACTGGAGGTTTGTGAAGGTCTGTCGTACGTCGGAGAGGACTCGTCGGGCGTCGGCGAGGGTCGCCATCGGTCACAGGAGTCTCGTCGGAGTGTGACGAGGCTGATGGTGTTCGGTGTTGTGGAGAAGTATTTTCTGAGAGGGAGTGGTCGAGGGAGAAGAATAACGAGAAGCTTTTGTGAAAAGCTTCACTGATTTTCGTAGAGAGAGAGAGAAGAACGAACAGATTGAGGTATTAAACCCGCTCTGATACCATGATAGTTTTCTGAGAGAAAGAAAGGAAGAAGACAGACGTATATTGCTAAATTTCTGAATGAATAAATAACTAAGCTATTACATGAATTAAATAGGAGAACATCTATACACCTAAAAAAGAAGGAAAATATTACAATGCAATCACGATATACTACCTAAAGTAGAAGATCATGATATGCTACCAAAACTACGAAATCAATGCCTAATTTAAGAGATACAGAATATATGATTTATTATGTGATCATATATTCCTAATACAAAGATACACTTTCACAGCAACGTGAGTGGGAACCGGAGTGGCTTTCCAGGGAGGTTTTTAGCTTTGTATTTGTCTTGATAAATGAAGGGAAGTTTTACTCAAATTGTTGCATGTGTTGGGCGATTGGAGACCCAAGGAACTCAACAGCTTGAGGGTAATAAACTCGAAACCTAACATCATTTTTTGTAAGAGTCGGTTAAATGGTGTAGTATCTTTATTACATTAGGAGGTCCATTTGAAACCATACAGTTTAGCAAACAAGATTTTTTTTCTCGAAAAAGACAAAACTGTTTGAAGAATCAATTGAATTTGATCACACTTAGCCATAAAAATCGTACACCTGATGCTATTTCCCCTCTCATGTTTACCCGTGGCAAGTATACGTATATGATAAATCAGACAATACGATCCTTGCCTGGGGATTCACAATCCTAGGTGCCCACAGAGATTTCCTTTAAATATAGATTATACAACAATTGTTGTCAATGCATCGACCATTGTAGTTTGGCCTCACAGACCTAGTTTGTGTGATACAAACCTCTATTTGACCTTGTTTTTCTCTTTGAATGTGCTTTGTAACTCTATCTCGTTCCTCCTTCAATAGAATATGACTCATTTTTCCTCCATGTTGCTTCAGCTAGTTGAGAAGGATCCAGAAGCAGCCATAGTTTTGTTTTGGAAGGCTATAAATACTGGAGATAGGGTAGATAGTGCCCTTAAAGACATGGCAGTGGTCATGAAACAACAAGATCGGGCAGAAGAAGCAATTGAAGCTATCAATTCCTTTAGGCATAGGTGTTCTAAGCAAGCCCAGGAATCACTGGACAACGTCCTTCTTGACTTGTACAAGGTAAACACGTACAACAGACTAAAAATCTTTGAGAATGAGATATTTTCTCTTCGATTTTTTGTTTTCTTCATAGTGGATTTCGTACCTGCATGGAAGTGGATTACTGTAGTGGAAAATGAGAGTTTCCCTGCTGGCTGCTGCATATACAAGTATATAGCTTTCTTAATCTTTTTTTTTTTTTGGGTTACTTTAGCTTTCTCATTTTAATATCTTACGACCTAAACAAGCAAATGCATTTCAGTATTTAAGGACATGCTCTGATTTTGATTGTGTTTTCTGTAGGGGAAATATCTTCATTTGTGCACGTGACATTGTGTTCAACTGATTTTTAACTACTAAATAAATCGAGTTTCGGCCTTTCTTTTCTATTTGTCCTAATCATTTTTTTCTTCTCCTGCACAAATAATGATTTAGAGGAATTATCTACTTATGACTACCCCTTTGGCGTAAGCTGTCTTCATTTGTTCACTTGAAATTGTGTGCAACTACTACCATGAGCATCTTACTAGTAAGGGAATTTTACATAGCCAGGTAATACTTTTTCCTGATAAACTCTGATGTTCATAACTTGGAGGAGTAAATTCCATTTGTAATTTTGTATCTTCTCTTGGACCTATTTTATATGTTTATATGAGAAAGCTACTCCTACTATATTTCGGTTTCCACGGGATCTAGAGATTGCAGAGTGCTGTAAGGTAATTCCTTATCTAAAAAACATCAGTGAGTTTCTAGCTTATAATCAGGTAGCGGGATTAAGGTGTTTAAATAGCCAATGTTGGATAGCATTATATATAAGTAACTTAGTACCAAAGGTTATAATCTCGATACGTAATGGCCTACACTGCGCCGAGATCTTATGAGGTTGCGCAGAAGTTTGGCTGTCAGGAACACAAACGAAACGAAAAGGAAAGCAAGTTCAATACACCTAGTTATTTTGAATTACAAGATAAACTAAGTTATCCAAGTTTGACATTCATGTGACATTTTTCCCGCATTGTTTGTAATCTCCTTTGGGTGCTGCATTCATATTCGGATTTGGCAGAAATGTGGGAAATTAGATGAGCAAATTGACTTATTGAAGCAAAAGCTTCGGATGATTTACCAAGGAGAAGCTTTCAATGGGAAGCCCACCAAGACAGCTCGCTCGCATGGAAGGAAGTTCCAGGTCACTGTCAAGCAAGAAACTTCTAGGATACTGGTATTCATCTCTCTTTGTGAAAACCCTGTTTTTTTCCCCTCATAAAAATCTTCATGTCTGTTTTATCATATATATAAAATTTTAAATAAAGGGAAGTAGTTTTATCATCCTTGAATAACTCTTTGAATGAATAAAACAGACGGGAAGATATCCGTCTTCCACTTCTATACCCAATGATAAAGCGGAAATGTTTGTGACCCCATCAGGGTTAAAAATACTATACTTTTCGGCGATCGTTCAAGGGACTACTTTTGTGATGTCTGTCACAAGAAGAAGCTCAGCAAGCCTTGCAAGAAGTACATGTAGGGGCATCGTAATATTTGTTTGCGGGGTTGGTTTTTCTCTCTATCTTCTCACTGAGCAAGAGAAAAAACATATTCCCTCTGTTCCAATTTGTGGTGCATGTTTCCCTTTTTGGATTTCTCAAAAAATTGTCTATATCTTTTAATTTATGGAGTAATATTTTTTATATTTAATATAGATCTTGTTTGATAGATCTCAAATAATTTTGTTAAACAAAGATTTCGAAATCAAAAAAAAAAATTATAGATTATAAAACATAGACAATTTTTTGAGAAGTCTCAGAAAGGAAACAGGCACAACAAATTGGGACGGGGGAAGTAATACGCATGAGTTATCCTTTGCTCCTTTAATATAGGATGGTAGTTACTCATGATCTAGACTTGGAAGTTGAGACCTAGTCTTGCTTTTTCTTTCTCTCTCCATGCTACTCTTTTTTTGAATCTTAACTACTAGTAAGATTCAAGGAACTGTTTGATTGGCCGGATAGCCCGGATTAGACATGGGATTGGATCAGGAATGGAGCCAGGATTTTACTTTGGTGTGGCAGACGTGTATACTAACAAAGATAAAAAGATGAACTATGATATGAATATTTATCGACTTTAGAAAAAAATCAAACTAACATATTGAAAACTACAATGAACAGTGTTTATAACATGAATCTATTACAAACCGTGGACGTCGCTTGACACATTGTTTTCTTTTCTTTGGTTTGTTGTCGGGTTTTCTTCAAACATAATTTGCATAGAGGACAAAGTTTTTTTGAATTTTGTATTTGTTAAGTTAGATCTCGTTTTTCATTATATTTCACTTGCGTATTAATTTTGGCTTTCTGGGCTATTTTTTGGGCCTCCTTTAGTAAAAGAAAAAATAGAGGATTGAAGACTTTCTATACAACAAAAACAAAAAAAAGTAATGAAAAAATCTAGTGTTGGTGGGCCTCTGTAACTTGGGGATAATTTTTTTTTTATTTTGATATACTTGTAGCATTTGGTAAAATTGTGGTGGTGACCACCGCCACTTGTCCCCCTTGGCCCCTCAGGCTCCATCCTTGGATACAATCACAAACTCATGGGAACTGCCTTTCCGGCATTTGGATCTGACAACTGATCACACAAACATGGGTTACACACTGCTATACCTTAGAAATTTGGTGTTAGTAATCCCCTTGCTGTTAGTCAGGTTGAATTGCTCATTCTATGTTTCTTACAAATCCTTTCATTGGTGGTCCAACCAATAATGAAAGATTGCAAGGAAATATGTGCAATGTGCCTCCAAATGCACTCTTTCCTTTTGTCCTTGGGCTCCTTCCACCTTTCCAGTTACTGATCTAATTGGGCCTCTTTTATGCGTCGAGTGCAGGGCAATTTGGGTTGGGCCTATATGCAACAAACAAACTATGCAGCTGCGGAAATTGTATACCGAAAAGCCCAGGAGATTGACCCTGATGCCAATAAGGCCTGCAACTTGTGCATGTGTCTGATCAAACAAACCAAGTATCCGGAGGCCCGATGCGTTCTTGAAGAAGTATTGCAAGGCAAGATTTTGGGTTCCGATGACCCAAAATCCAGAAACCGGGTTGAGGAATTGCTGAAGGAGCTAGAACCATGGGAATCTGCAGTGTCATCTTCTTCCAGTCCTGCTAGCCTTAGCTTATTAGAGGACACCTTTCTTGATGGGCTTGACCAGTTGATGAACCAGTGGACCCCATTTAGATCAAAGAGACTTCCCATATTTGAGGAAATCTCCCCATACAGAGATCAATTGGCTTGTTGATCTCTTTTAGTTTGTCTTTCTTTTTTCCATTTTTCTGGCCAATAGTTCAGATTGTGATTGTAAGTAACTTGTCCTTTCATTTTGTGAAAAAATAGCATGGCAGAGACATTGGCTTGTCTGACCTCGTCGCCCGCTTATCTACCCAACAGTCTCATTTGGGTGCTACGTGGTGTCACCATTACAGCCGATACGTACTGTCGTTGTACCATAGAAATTTAACCGATCCACTTACAGTGGTGGTGTCTTGTATCATAGGGAGGATATCTGATGTGATTGTATATGGATACATAGTCCTCAATAAACCCATTCAGTTGAATGCATCAAGGTGCATTTAGAGCAAATCCAAAGCAAAATGGCTGTAGCCATTGCCATATTTTGGCACCAAAAAGTGGTTGTGTCAGAATGTAGAACGCAGTTTTAAGTGGTTGGTTTTAATTTAGAACTATACAGTTTCAAATTTAATTAATGTTCCTTCCACCTCACTTTTTACTACTTTTTCAATTCCATTTCAACTATCTACGTTATTTTTAACTCTGTTGTGATCTAATTTTCTAACTTCTGTTCTCAACTAATTTTTCAACCCCCGTTCTACCTAATTTTTGGATATTTTTCAATCCATCATTCTCAACCCGTCATACCTAATTTTTTAGATATTTTTCCATCCACCGTTCTCCCTAATTTTTTAGCTAATTTTTGTGATCCACCTTTCTCAACCCCCCGTTCTACGTAATTTTTTGGATATTTGTTACATCTACGTCTCTCAACCACCATCCTACCTAACTTTTCAACTACTTTTCTCATCTACGTTTCTCAACCACCATTCTACCCAACTTTGCAGCCAATTTGTTAATCTACTTTTCTCAACCACCATTCCTTACTTTTCTATAGAAATATGCATATTGCAAGCTCATTCAGTCACCTCACCATTCTTATCTACCATATATATTTTCCTTTCCAAACTAATATCATGAGCAACTTAACCAAAAGGGTATTGCGGGAAGAATTCGACGGATCTTCCTCTGATGAAGACGATGTTGCAATGGCGCAGATGATAATGACAAGGCACTGCCAAAAAATGCGAAGGCATCATAATCAACGAGGGGGTTACAACAGTATGTTGGTTCTACCAGTGGCCGAGTTTTCATCTGCCGTGATAGTGCTGCCACGACAAGAACAGTTTGCTTATTAACTTCACCTTGCACTCACGTTTCGATTGTCCCTTACTGAAGCATCAACGCCATGCCCGCAAATCAGCATCCAATGGCAGGAGTTCTGGATTCGCCTTACCCTTAACACCATCCATGGATCAAGTCCCCATCTCACTTGTTTTTTCTCCATTCGTTACTGTTCACATGTATTCAAATTTATTGGCTGCATAAATTTCAAGATTCGATTCTCGTACAAGAGTTAGAAAATCCGTGATCCACAAATCTCGAGTGTTTAAGAGCCAATTAATCCGCACCCAAACACTCAAAATACACAGAATAGAAAACATAGAATTTGAAAAGTAGGTGGCCAAATATGCCGTGTCTTTGAGAAATAGGATAATATGTTCTCTAGGTGGGAAAACAATACAGAATATTAAAAAGGTAAATAATATCTCCCAAGTATTCCTCCTTACGTTTCGAACAAATATCACATGAACATCTAAAAACATAGCCTAAGCGCAAAGATTTTCCAATTTTCAAAATGAGAAACTCCTGCATATCTCTATACACCCAAGTCGAATTTCAGGCCCATCAAAAGGCTGGCTGGGAGAGAGGGAAGACGTAGCCCAAGAGATAGAAATCTGTAAGCACGACATCAAGAACAAAACGGAGAACCAATCGAGCAGGACAATCCTGATCAAAAACATTTGAAGCCATGGCATATGGACAGAAAAATGACGAGAATCAGGGCAATGAGAATGCCAAAAACAATCAATTTTATCTTCATATTCTGGAACCACATCTTCCTCCTTATCTGTGTCCCCTGCTGCCTGAAATCTTGCGCCTGACATGAAATACAATAAATTCAACAATGGAAGAACTAAATCACTAAGAGCTCAAGTGCAACAAAGGAAATTGAAAGTGGAAAATCCATTACATATATACAAAGAGCCTAGCCCAATTACTGTTCATACGTTTGTACCATATATTCCATTTTGCCCTCAACTCCATACTATATTCCATTCCATTCCTTCTTTGGTGTCCAATCATTGCAATCAATGCTTACTCACGTGCCGTTCTTTTACTTTCCTAATCACGGTACTAAACCCACTTCTCTCTCCCCTCAGAAAAGAAAAAGAAAAAATGATCCCTTAAACCACCCAATGGAGCACCCCTATGCAACCCTCCAAATTATTTTACATAATTAAATAAGTTTTGCTGCCCAAATTATTTTCGTATTGAAGAAATAAGACATATATTTACACATATGAACAGAGAGACAGAGAGAGAAGGGGGGGGGATTCGATTCACCATTTTGATTATGTTATTTACAGCTAAAGGAAAGTGGCCTCCATTGATCTCCACAAAAGTTTTGGTAAGCTCTTAGAAACATTACACGGCCCTCCATATCAGGGATGTCAGCTAGAAGTGTTTCAGCTCGTAAAAGAACACATGCCTTTCATTTTCGTCTTTTCCGGTAAGATTATCCAACACCAAAACAACCTTTCTTACCAACCTCCGCAGCCCTAATGAGGTGTCCAACAACTTTCTCTATGCCTCTTTATTCAAAGTTCATATAAACACCCAACTCTCCTGACATCCCTACGTCAATAAATGCAGAGGTTTGTAGACATTTGATACCAGCAAACAAATATGACATTAGTATATTCCCTATCTCAAACCAGTAACTTTCTATATTAAAATAGACCAAGATAAAGGAAAACAGCGAGATTGGACAATTGCCATCCCTATCAAATTTCATCATCTCCAGCTACCACCTTATATTGTCAAGAAACCATCATGAAGCCCTACAACTAATCGTTTCGTTTGTCATCAACTCTATCAAGGTTGTATCAGTCCTGACCATTTAACCATCAGCAATCCAGGAGCAAAATCAACCATCTACAGAATTTCCTTTCCATAGGGAAGCCTCAATGTGTATGAGCTACGCATTAAATGGTGATTCGAGAGGGTGGGAAATAAATAGGATGGCAGAGATGAGGGGATGGGATGGGACTAAAATAGCAAATGCTGGAATTGTTGCATTTGGCCTTGGTACAAAAGAAGGCTTTCCAAGCATAGTGTGGAAGTCGTGGAGCCAATCTACAACACTGAAGATTTTTTATAACAGTTGCACTACGAGAGAGCTTATCAGCGAAGTGGGCTATATGCTGACGTGTCAAGTTGGCCAACTTTTTACTGATTACCTCACCACACCATAAAACAAATTATGGCAACAGTAGCATACTAGCATTTCTTTCTTCACCAAGGCTCAATTATGGCAAAGCTGGAATTTTGTGCAACAATTAAAAATGAAGGGGTGAGCAGCTTAGTTTCCAAACATTAGTGTGGCGTGTTAATTGACTTCTTGTTCATCACTCTGATTTAGCTTTCCAATGAAACACCTATTTGCATTGGCTGTTCAAGATAATCACTAAAATTCCGAATAGCACTAGCACCACATCCTCAAGGTAATTAATACAAATAAAAAATTAGGTAATGCAATATTCTAACTAATGATCTCCAGCAATCAAAAAAATTAAAAGACAAAATGTATCCAAAGGCTTACCTGAGAGCGAAGGTTCTCTGTTTTATCTACCAGCAGCTCAATCTTCTCTCCACGGTCAAGAACCTGCACAAAGAACGAATTTCTTCAACTCAAATGTTCCAAATACCAAGCAAGAAAAATATATAGGATTTCAATATTTTTCCTCCCATCAACTCTCCAGATGACTGATTCTATGGTTATCAGCTTAATAGCTTATAACTAGTCACATGTCAAGTATCAGAAATAAGCATATGCAGAAGCATCAGAAACCATAAAATGTATTAAGACGTATATATAGTGATCACTGGCAGATCCGGATATTCTTTTTCATGGAATCCTAAAGCCAGCACGGTAGCACCCATAGACTTTCTGGCCATATTCACATTCTTATGAATGATAAGAAATAAACACCATGGCTGCAGCCAAAGATTCAGAGGATATAGACACCGCAAATTTATATTGCAGAAATTCACAACTTTTTTCTTTTTAAAGAAGTACAAATTTAAAACAATATTGAACATCATTACCGTCTCCACTAGGAAAGCATTTGATAAACTATAAGAAATCAAATAATGGGACACTGACATTTAGATTTTCATACTCGAAAGCCAAAGGTAAACGTTTCAGTCCGTTTTTACATACATGTCACAATAAAATGCTACGGTGATATTACAAACCATCTAGTTCAAAAAAAATTACAAACCAATGTGGTTATTTCTCATTATAACTCTTTTAGTCCTCTCTTAAATCATTTACATAACATTCTACTCTAGATCACATAATGTAAACTTGATCATGTTCGAAACACGAAAAATTAAAAGCAAAATGAACTAAGAAACACACAAAACGATGCAAATTAGAATTAAGAGACAACCCCAGAGCAAAACCTCTTTACCTTCTCAATGTTTTCCATCATCACCCCCTTAACTTCAGAAACTTGGGCCTTCACCTTCGCAAGCTTGCTTATCTCCTCTGGATGATCCACACAGTACTGCATCTGCTCTTTTAATTTAGGCCTACAATGTTGGGAGACAAAAGGTCAAGTACAGCTAAGAAAATCAGAAAGTTGCTTGCTCTCAAAAAGATGAAAAAATACCCAAATTCCTTGTTCAGGCTCTTGGCAACAGCAGTTGCAGCTTTTCCTCCACCATATCTCTTGTTGAAATCATCCTTAACTCGCTCTAGAAAGGCAATGGGAATTTGCCTGCCAACAGTCTCAACCGCAACAACACAGAAGGCTAAAATGCCCAACACGAAGAACCAAAGTTAATGTCATATAGCCAAGTAAAATGTGGAATGAGAAGTAACGAAAGAGGGGGGAAAAAGCATGGAACAGCATAGCCCAATTTAAACCACCAACATTCGCCATGGATTGCCTCAACTAAAGCAGATCTGAAAACTTTAACTTAAAGAGAACAACGAGAAGATTGAGAGTGAAACATATAGAAAGGAGAACTGCGCAAAGTACTAAGGGCAGATATGGTTTGCCAAATTAAATTGGAGGGATGGGATTAGTTATCCATAGGACCCACTTATCGCATATTCACACGCCACTTGTCTATGTGCTATAAGTATTTGTTAGGAAGCAGTGGACTGCATAAAATTTTCACAGGACAAGATGTTCTGAGTGGTCGAGAACTAAGTAAAAAAACTTTGGGAGCACTTATTTTCTCATGGAATAAATGGCATTTACAGACCAAATCAATAGAACTGACGCTATTTGGTAGGTATCAACAAATTAGTGTTTAAATGTCTTGGAATCTCATTATAAGGAGAGAAGAAAAAAAAGGGTCAACCAGAGAGAACTTTCCAAAACTTAGGGACATATATTTACACTTGCAGGTACTGAAAATTTAGGGTGTCATAAATTCTGAAGAGTTAAGAATTTCTACACTTACTGAAGGTTTTTCACTTTCTCACGGTTCTAGTCCTGATTACTTCTTTTCCAAGAACCCGTAAATCCTTATCAGATTATAAGCAGAAGTTCCAAGTCATAGTAGAGCACTTTAACACGCTTAGATCTTTATGATTGGCAGGTCAAATAATACCATGAAAGAACTTCATAATGAGAGTTCCTAACTACGACGTTATGCAGAATTTATTTCGACCACGAGTATGTGATTGGGAAATGACGTACCAGATGAATATTTATGAGCTTGATATCGCAACAAATACAATTTTATCAAATCGCACTTCTTAAATGGGAATTTATCGAAAAAATTCTGCTCAGGCAACAAAGAGGACAAAAAACATGCCATTTATGGTCAACACAACTTCTTCTTAATCAATGGTAAATTTAACACTACATAGCATCATTGGTCAACACAACTTCTTCTTAATCAATGGTAACTTCAATGGTAAATATAACATTGCTTGTATTTCTTTTGATAGAGGTCTTGCCATGCACTCCGCAGTCAATAGATTTAGACCATATGAGCATAAGGAGCATTACCACAAGAATTAAACTAATAGAACCCATAGCATAAGGCAATAGAACAAACAACAGCAAGCAAACACCTCCACCCCCAAATAATGCTAGAATTCTGTCACAGTGTCCCTCATAAACCTCCATTTCTTATCTCATATTCTATTTGTCGATTTTTGGCACAAAAATTACCCCTTTATCTGCAACAGACTGAAATAACTATTTTACTGTTCCTCTACAAATGACTCAAGTGAGACTAACTTCTTCCAGCTAATGAAGATACTACTCCCATCTTCCAGTTAATTCCTGGTGCATCCAGCCTCTCCCATTAATTCCTAGTGCTTCCAGCCCAAGATATTATTACAGCCACAAACAAACAAAAATCCAGAGCGGAATGCCTTTGAATCCATTTTTTATTTCTTGACGAGAGGAATCTAGAAGGTAAAAAGTTATGACAGAAAATTTAAAAAGTTCACTAAAGACAAAAATAACCCAAAACAGACTCATATTTTGAATTACTTATGTATTTAGTAAACTTTTTAAAGTTGTTTGTTAAAATTTTATACTTATAGATTAATAATTCACAGAAATTTGACGTAAGACTAACAAAAGTTCAAGAAAGACAAAACCAAAAGATTAAAACAGATTCACCAACACCAATATCCTCAACGCAAATGATTATTTAACACAAGGATCAAATTAAACATAAACCCAATTCAGTCAAATCTACACGAAACAGGACCCACTGAATCTGTTTTCAACGAGGTAGTTAAAGGTGTGGCCGTCGCAGTTATAAGTAAAAAATCGAGAGAAGACTACCAAACAGGGCGGTCAAAAGGTCCTCCTTATACGCTTATATGGTCAAAATGTTTACTAACATCAATTTCCTCAACGCAAATGATTCAACACACGGAACACGTCGAAAACACAAACCAAATACGGTCGAATCAAAACCAAGAAACATGACTCACTGAATCCGTTTTCAACGAGGTAGTTAAAGGTGTGGCCATCGCAATTGTAGGTAAACTTATTGTTGGTGGCTGGGAGTTTCTGCAGGCACTGGGACGCGATGCCGGTGAAATTACCCGTGAACTCGGTGTACTCGGCGAGGACCACCGTGCCTCGTGCCACGAAGCTGTAGATCAGCGACTGTTGCCCCATTTCTTCTCTGTCTTTGCGCCCACGAAAACCCTAATTCTAGAGAGAGAAAATGGGATCGGATCGGAGAGAGAGGGGTTCGTTTGGGATGCGTTTATGTGTGGGGGAGAAGCGATCGGAGAGAGTCGTCGATGGCTGCAGGTTCCATGTTGATGTTTGGTTTATTTAATTGTGTGAGATTCTGACAAGATGAAGAAATGGAGAGAGAGAGAGCGAGAGAGATGTGTTTGGTCAATGCATACAAGGATCTAATTTGTCTGCCTTCAACGGACTCACAAAGGTTCTTTTGAATTTTGGCTTAATTGCAGGACTGCTCCAAAAAACCGGTGAACCGTGAATTCGGTCCGGACCGAATTGATCCGTACATTTTGGATTTTAATCGTGGATTAATGGTCCGGACACGGATTCAAAAAATAAAAAAACGTGACTTTTGGATCGGACACGGATTTTGATTTTGAAACCGTGGATTAACCAATTCGGACCGTGAGATGTTTATTATATATAATTTTATCACTTTTATAATTATAGTTATATAGATAATGATAATTTAGCTGACTTACGGTTTGGTTGTACTGTTGTAGGAGTTATGGTGTGAATATTGTTATCTCTATAAAATCTAAGGGGTAAAGTATTATAAGTGTTACTATATATACTCTTTGTTTGTGAGTGAACTGGAAGTAACCATCTACTATTGTCTTTGTGAGTGAACTGTAAGTAACTATCTGTTATCCTTTGTGGTAATATAAGTTTGTGTCTTTATTTGTTCAGTTATATAACTATCTGTCTAACTGCCTTTGTTGTTTTTTATTAGAATTTCCAACTTTGAACTTTCTATTTAGTGCATTTGCTACTTGCTAGTGTCTTACTGCCTTTGTTTGTTGTTTTTTCCGAATACGTTGAAAATCCGCGGGTTAATCCGAAACCGATCCGTGACTCGCGGTTCGGATTAGAACCGAACCGTGAGATTTTTGGATCGGTCATGGATTGTATTTTCAGAAAAACGTGACTCGCGGATTAGGATTGGATTCATGCCGATCCGGACAGTGAGCACCCATACTTAATTGCATGTTGCCCCACACTATCATGACCCTGTTCAATTTAGAGTTTTGTTTTAGTTTTGGTTTTGTTGACATCATCATTTTCCTCATTTCTCTCTCTCTCTCTCCACTCATTACACCTGCTTACATCATCAAAACTAAACTAAATTACAAACCAAACACAGCCCATATGTTTTCAAATTATGAGTTTTTCTATTGTCAGCCCAGTGGGTTGACAATAAGGCAACAAGAAAAAAAAAAACATAGGTTCCAATGTACTTTTTTCACTTTTCTCTACACTTTTCACACATTCCTATACACTTTTTACACATCTCAATACACTTTTTAAGCCTTAATATCAGCCCATTGGGCTGATTTTAGAATTTTCCTCAAATTATTTCTAAACTACAAAACTTGATACTTGAGTATCTTAACTGGTTAACCCTTTCAACTTTGGCTCTCGATTAGTCTTTTGACAATTAAAGCGGGCATTTTCGGTATTCTTGAACTACAAGTTGTCAAATCAACGAGTCATTTTCTCACATACATCAACTAATTTGATAAATTATAGTCCAAGAATACCGACAATACCAAAGCAAGAGGCAGTAGATCAGAAATTTCCTATGAAGAAATTAAACCATTTGCCTTCCACAACTTAATCAGCATGTCTCTCTCCATTTAAATGACTTTGGGGAACATGCAGCAACAAGCAACATAGCACCACCAATTTGGTGGTAATCAGGGGCGATGCCAGTGTGTTAGCACTGGGGTCAAATGAACCCACTTAACTGCAAAAATGGAAATTTTACTGAGGCCAACTTTTCTCTTTTTTCAGAACCTCTAGTGAAATGACACCGCTCAAAAAATCTGTTAAACCCAATGAGCATGGTTAAAAACTTAAAAGTGAATCCTATGTTGTCCTTTGAGCAGCGCACAACAACTACTGGCTAGGAAATGTATAGTAGCAGACCTATCCCCAATTTATCTCTTTCTCTCTCTCTCTCTCTCTCTCTCTCTCTCTCTCTCTCTCATGCTAATAAAAGGTCTATTGTACTCATCAAACCCACATCTAACCTTCTTTTTTATACTCCGAAAAGGGAAAACCCACGTCTAATTTACTAATTTTTTCTGAACTAAAAATAAAAACCCCATCTAATTAACTTATGTTTTGTTTTTCTAAATTAAAATAGAATTTTGATGCAACTTTGAAAATTTTCCACTGACCAATCATCATTAGCAATAGATTGGTCCACGAATCCACAATAGAATATAAGTTCAATTATTCAGTAAAAAAATATTAGGGAATTGATGTTAACATGGTAGAACTTCATGTTTTTCGTGCTTTTTTTAACTCTTATTTTGAACTCTATTATAAGCATGTTAAGTTATTCGAGAGCGTAATTAAATTAGTTTGTCATTTTCTTAAGATATGTAAAATAAGTAATGCTACTAATTATGACACCACTCGTTTTGATTTCTAGAGTCGCCACTGGTGGTAATGGTAATAGTTCTACGGTAAGGAATGCAAGACCGTGCTTCCATCATCTGGTAGATCCCAAATCCTACTGTCCCTCACAGATAACTTCTCACTTTCACTGCTTTTGAACCGCATGACACTTCCGTCTTCCTAGAGCCTTTATTGCTAAGGGGAACCCTTGACTCGTCGTTCTGAAGGACTGTAAATCGTCGTCGCCGTGCAAAAAAAGAAAGAAAGAAAGAAATTATTAAAGATCACGCAAAAACAGGGGCAACCGCTGTGGGTTCACCAGGCCAGGAGGCTTCACTCCTCTTTCTTGGCATCTTCGTGCCGGTCGTCGACTTGTCGTTCCGAAGGACTATAAATCGGCGTCACCATCGACTAGACGACCACGAGGACGAAGAAGTCGTGCGTTACGAAATTTGGGTTATCAACTAGACCAAACCATGGAGGGGACATGAATGTTAAGATGACATTGGTAGCGATCAAGGCAATAGGAACGAACATGATCCAGAAGTCGTACTCATCGCCTGCAAACATTTTCACTGGTGGGAACTTCAGTGAATCGTACGCCCCCTTTTTAGAGAGAAACATAATCGTACAGAGGAAGAAATAATTGATGTCTCGTCCGGACACAAATTTAACGTTGCGGCACGCAAAACCCTAGGGTTTCCTCTTTTGGCCCAGCTTTGGGCCAAGAAAATATTTCGCTTAGGCCTCAGCCTCAGCGTTGGTTGAATTTGAAAATCTATTTTGGTTGAGGCCCAATCTTGTTTGAATTTGAAAAATCTGTTCGGGCATCCATTTTGGTTGAACTAAAAATATTCACTCGGCCTAAGACCTATCTTGTTTGAATTTGAAAAATCCATTTGGGCCAAGGCCCAATTTTGTTTGAAAAATATTTTGATCCACCAAAGGCTCAGGAAAGCCCGAGATTTTGAATTTGTATTTTACCATGGACTAGGAAAATCCACTACGAACTTTGTGATTTCACCAATGGCCCAGTAAAGCCAATAATATTCGTATTGACGCATTTCGCCACGAGCCAAGAAAACCCAAGACATAGTTTCTACTATGGTCCAGGAAAACCCGTAGTAAGTTTGTGATGATTTCACCAAAGGCTTTGAAAAGCCCTAGGTCTTGAATTTGAAATTTTACCATGGACCAGGAAAATCCACGGTAACCTTTGTGATTTTACTGGCGGCCCAGTAAAAACCAATGACGCTCCAAGAGCACTAATTAGTCTTGAGTCATATATTTAACTTTCTTTTATGGGCCTTCATCACATATTTAGAGAAAACTCATATATTTAGTCTTAAGTCCCACATAAATATGCACAAGAGATTATAACGTCAAGTAGTGACGTTCCAAGAGCACTAATTAATTTTTTTGTATAAAAAAATGAGGTACCAATTTATATTTTTCTACAGATATGCAAACAAAAATAATAATAAATTCCTCCCAAAGAATTAATTGACTCGGTAGACAATGGGGCTGAAGAAGATTACATTTCATGGCGATTCGCAGTGGCTAGTTAAAGTTCTTGGGCCAAGAGGTTTTATGCTCGATGGTGTGAACTGTGGATGTAAAGTGTTGAAGCATTAGAAGGGCGCTGCACCAGAGAGTGATTCAATTTTACTTGGCGGTCGGCGAATGGAGTTGCTCATACTTTGGCGGGTTTTGGGATGAAAGGTTCTTCTGGTGTTAGAATTTCAGAAGTTAGACCTCCAGATTGATTGTTGTTTTCTTGTTGGAGAGTGAATCATCCTTTTTAGTCATATTGATGTAATTGGTTGTTCTCAATTCAACAAAAATGTTACTCCATCATTCTGGAGAAAGGGCTATCCAATGTTCAAGTGGAGTCAGACTCTCAAACTACAGTTATTCTCTTCAATGACAGAGCTAATCCCAATCACCCCCAAAGCAACATCATAAATGATGGGCATTACCTCTTGAACCGAACTGGGAGTACCCTTGTTCACACTTACCGCAGTGCTAATGCATGTGCCGACTTCCTCGCCGGTCTTGGAGCCGAACAGAATGAAGATTTGGTGGTGTCGGACAAACCACTGACCACCACTGGAAATTCGTGAATTCACGCCAAGGGACATGCTGAATTTACGCCAGTTCCTGGATTAGTTGTTTCTTATCTTGCTTGTCTAGTTCCATCCAGCTTTCGTCTTTCTCTTTTTTAGCTGAACCTTGATGTTGTTTGACTCGGTCCTTTAATCTTTAATCCATTTCCGATTTACCAAAAAAAAAATAAATGTTACTCCACATTAATAAAAAACAAAGAAAAAAAACCCTGATTTTGAGAATTGTCAAAGAAGCTAGAGTGTGTATGGATTAAATTAATTATTGATATAGACAATCGGTATTATTGAACTTTTAATCACATTTTTAGTTTTTCGCCATAGTTTTCCGTCGCATTGTTCATCTAGACGAGGAGAGTCATATTAGTATAAATATATAGTCCAAAGTTGAGGAAAAACCCATATAAGACGACGTTTTTTTTTTTTTTCCCCATTTTTTGAGAGTTTTTTCAACTTTGATTTTTACTTTTTTGTCTCGTCGTCATGAACGATTAATCCAAAAGATTAAACCTGAATCTAGTAGTAAAATATTAAGAGTGAACAAAAAAAGGATTTGGTCCAAAAATCTAAAAAATTCAGGGCAAAGGGGGCTACTTTTTCTTTTGGAACCGGAAAAAATAAAATGTGGCCAAAAGCAAAAAAACTGTTTTTTTTCCACTGTTCCAAACACGACCTTCCCGCCAAAACAATTGTTCTGCTTGCTTCCGCCCACTCTCTCTCTCTCCATCTCTTTTCCCTGCTACGCCGTCCACCTCTCCCACTCCAGTGGTCATCGAGATGGATATGGAGGAGATGGACATTCCTCAACCAGACGAGCTCGAATGGCTCGAAGCCAACTCTCACCTCCACGACGAATACGAAGATTTCGAAGAACCCCCACAACCCTACCCACAAGACCTAGACGAAGAAGCCGAATTCCAATCACAGCAATCCAACCACTACCACCACCAAAATCATCAACAAGACCAAAAACCCACTTTATCTATCCCTCCAAAAACCACAGCAACAACCACAGACTCATCATCAACCCTTCCGACAAAAACCCAAATCAAGAAACGCTTCCGATCTGACGGGCAGGATTCGTCTGAAGACTGGGCTCGGTCGGAAGATAAACGGAGTAGGGTTGATGATGTGAGATTGGAAAATGAAGAGGAAGAGGAAGTGGAAGAAGATTGGCTTCGGTATTCGCCGCCTGGGCGGACCCAGGGGGTTGAATTGGTTGAGGAACCTGCGGCGGTGGTTGAGGAGAAGGTCGTGTCGAGATTTGCTTCGGAGATTGACGGGGATTGCGTTCCGGTGACGGGATTGGACGGGGATAGGGTTTATGCCAAGATGATTAGTAGGGTGGAGGAGATGAATGGTTTGAAGAAAGTGGATATCAAAGGATATTCTAGTGGTATGATTTACTCCTATTTAACTATTTTTTGGAAAATGGTAGTAATATATTTTTAAGTGGATGTATTTTTACCATTTTATTCACCCCCCGTGCATTTACACGTACACCAACTGCCATGTCTATATTTAGAAAAATTATTGTGTGCTCCAGGAGCAATGTGTATTCTTTTGTGAGAGGGAGGAGCATTGCTCCTGGAGAAAATAATCTCTCCTATGTTTTGGGCCTTTGGTGACATACTCACATGCCATATTAGGAGACATATTGTAACTGACTATAGAAAATATAAGGGATCCCTGTCCGACAACATCATGTATCTGTGTCCAACACACGAACACGACACGACACTCCAAAGACTTGTGTTGCTATTATAAACGTTTCTTATTTTGTAATTATACTTGTACTAGTCAGACACGTTGTAGACACTCTAGGACACTTAGGAACAGTCTAAGGACATGTTAAGGACACATTAGAAGGTTAAAATGCAGTTTTTATGTTTTTTTTATGGTAGTTCCGTTTATGCATAGTTATATAATAGCAATGTAAATACATTTGTGCTTGTCTAACCTGCGACCTGCAGTAAATTTTTTAATGTTTTCGACTTCTATATAAGTTCCTAATACACATCCATAGTATTAGTGTATTTTGTATTTCATGTTTCCCTAACATGTCAGTGTCCTAGTTTTTGGAGAAATGACGTGTCAGCTTTTATGGGTCGTGTCCGTGTCCCTGCTTCTTAGGGGTGATATATAGCAGCCATTACTTATATGTATTATGCTGTGTGGCTTATGGGATACACAGCAAAAGAATGTGAGTGAAATTATGGAGCTTTAAACTAGTCCTTCTTGGATCTAGAAACAGACGAAAGTTCATACCAAATTGTCATTACCTTGCTGTATCTTGTGACTAGTGTATCAACTTTGCAGGTCTCATTTCTGAACCCATCCACATTCTAATTCAGAGGGCAGAAACAGAGGCTTTCAAGAAGGTATGTTTGAATAAGATAGTTTATGCTCAATAGAGATGTTGAAGCAGTTCACAAGGTCTGAAGACTTGGACTGTGAGTTTAATAATGGACCTTTCAGCCTGACTGGAAAACTTATATCTTCTGTTCAAGTAGCCCTTCCAGCGTAGATTTCTTTACCGCAGTTTTCTTTCACTAAGAAGCAAGTCATATTTAAAGCTACAGAACTAGTTGTATAACTTTTTTTTTTCTCTTCTTGCCCTGCTAAGTCAGGTTTCTGCTAGGTCACTCATGAAAGAAAGGAATGACTTGTACACATAGCATAAACATGGTAATAAAGTCCTTGAAGTCTTTAGTATGTGGTGAATTTTGGAGCTTAGAACTGCTTCGATTCATGCAACTGCTTCCTATAATCCTACAGAGCTCACGTTTGTGTATGCAAATTATCATTGTAGCTGTAAGATTTGCAAACTATAGTTGCCATCCTCTTGAACGTGGTAAATTTGTTTTTGTTTTGGCTGTGATCTTTGGGGAGGTTTGACAATTTGCATATGGTCTTTTCAAGTGTCTCTTTTGAGGCTTTATAAAATTTACCCCATGAACCCACAGGCGGCTCCACATAGGTTTATGGGTGGTCACTTGAACAACCTAAATTTTTATTTTTTTGTTTGTTTAGAATACATCTAATTTTTTGTACTTTTATTTAAGTTTTGTCCTTTCTGAACACCCAAGCTAAAAATATTTGAACACCCTTTCCAAAAAACTTGAACAACTAGCTCCGAAAAATCAGCCCACACACCAATCCAATGTAAAGAACTCAATTAAAGCCGTAAGAGGCTCCATAACTTCCCTGTTCAATTGAACAACCTAAACTCTTTTATATTTTATATTACATGTAATAATTTTATCTTGAGTTTGTTTTGAACACTTATTCCTATACTGTGAACATCCACACAATTGAATACCTAATATATCAGCTCAAAACAAATAGAAAAAATTAAAAAAAATAGAGAGAGCAAAAAGTATCTATTAGTATGGATTTCGTGCTCTGACTTTTCTCTGAACAACAATTAACTCTATATCTCCAAAAATAAGAGTATACATCAAAAAAATTCCATGTGAACCTATTCGCTAGACAATTTCTTTTAATTTTTTTTTTGCTCGGCATTCGCCAGACAATTTCTTGCAATAAAAACTAATATCGTGTTTATGTGACGGTTTAATTTTGCTTGGTCTTCGCCAAGAATATGCAATTGTGACATAGATTACATATTTTCGTATTATTTGGTCTCATTATTCAAATTAATATAGAAAAAATTGTGTATATATGGCTAGTTAATGTAACCAGTAGAGTTAAGTTAATTTTTGAACACCCTGTTTAAAATTCCTGCAGCCGCCACTGCATGAACCAGCAAAGTTTTCCTAATAATAGTTTGAGCAAAGTTTTCCTAATAATAGTTTGAGACTGCAAAGAATAAGTATTACTGTATCAGTGATTCTCTTAGTTTGTTCTTAATGTGTTTGAATTTTGCTTGATATTTTATCATTCTGGTGCTGCAGGCTCTTCAAGCCAGCGTTGAAGGTTCTACTGATGCAATCCTTCCTGAAACACCCGTGGTGAATGAAAAGCTTTGGGTGGACAAATATGCTCCAAATTCTTTTATGGAACTTCTTAGCGATGAACAGACCAATCGCGAGGTACACATACTGTTCGCAGTTTTGTTCTGAACTCATAAGTTTCTGCTAAATTAAAGTTCCAAATATGAGATGCTATTTGCTCTTGTTAACTTTCATCATTTTTGTTACCAGGTCCTTTTGTGGTTGAAACAGTGGGATTCGTGTGTTTTTGGATCTGATATAAGGACCACAACAGATGAGGTTTTGTCTTCTTTGAAACGACATTCAACGGTCTCTCAACATCAGAAGTCCGCTCGTAGGAGCTTTTCAAGAAATAATAGAGGCCCTACATTGAGTAAAGAAAATTTCGAAGTTAACAATGGTTTGGGCCTAGAAAACAATGATACCAAAGGTATTCAGGAGTCATGGAACAAGAAGACCAAGGGCCCAGGATCTGCTGGTCCTCCAGAGCGAAAGGTCAGCTATGGAAATAGGTTTGATATATATATGTTCATTTTATTAGCATAGTCCGTTTTTTCCTTTGAAGTTCACTACGCAATATAACAACATTCAATATACTTAGACGGACGGCAATTTTATCTTGTAGTATTTATATCGGAGATTAAGTTATTTCCACCGGCGGTGGAAACAAAAGTTTCCTCCAAGTCAATTGCATTGTGCCATGTGTCCAAACAGTGGTCCCAAATAGTAGAACATGGACATGTGGCGCAATGCAATCGATGTGGAGGAAACTTTTGTTTCCACCGGCGGTAGAAATAATTTAAAGTCTTTATATCTCCCAAAGAGCTACCTGGGGTCCTGGACACTCATCCCCCCTTGCCTCATACTGATCAAGGAGATATATGCATCTTCCTGGTTGGTCGCTTCATGCAGTTGATCTCATCTTCCTATTGGATGGACTGTCATTCATGGGAAACTTTCTTCTTCAACTCTCTTATGACATTGGTCTCAATCTTAGATTTGACCTTGCAACCTTTGGTTTCCTTTTACTTGCTTGCATCAACGAACTTTTGAACTCTGAAAGGGATATCTTGGATGTTACTGCATCTAGGGGCGGAGCCAGGGTTTTGAGTTGATGGCGTCAAAATTTTCACTAGAGACGCATAAATGTTAGTAGAAGGCATGAATTGGACTTACATAAGACCCCCAACAATTTTTAGATTTGCAAACAATTTGTAATGGTCTCCATTAGAATTTAGTAAAGATGCTTTTGTACATTTATCACAGGAAAAACAGAAAGGAAGAGAATTATGTTGCAAGCGATTAAGTATTTTCAACTTCTCAGGGTGATTGGGGAAATTTTGTAATTGCTAGAGGGTGCCTGGGTGAAATGAAAAATTTGAAAAATTAAGTGGGGTCAATTGACCCCTCTTTCAAACAAAGTTGTACTTTTGTATTATATGAGTTAAACTACCATGTTAAGAAACATACTTGTCAAAGTTCCACAAGATGATGATATGTAATCCAACATCTGTCACTTGAATATTATCACATCTTCTCCAATTAATACTGCTGTTTTTCTTGTGTTAGAATTAGATGTTTTTAGGATTAACAACATTTTCGGCTTACGCTTTAGTATGTTAATTATGGAAAATTTGTAATAAGTTGTTGTGGGCTTTATAAGGCTCACAGATGGAATCTTCACAGGGAAATGAAGGAAAAGAGCAGATCGGCTAATCATAGTGCAATGCTCCTGTTCTCTCTCCTAAACCTTTTGTAAATGATCAGCTTCTTCAGCAACTCATCTTCTCTGTTATGTTGATATTTGAAACTAATTGCTGGACCCATTAAATAACAACTCAAGTTTCTTAAGAAAATTAGTAGCAAAAACATGATATCAGAAGTTTTCGTTATAAGGAGTAGGGTTGAAGTGTCTCTGTCTGCATTTGTTCTCTGATGTTTGCATTCTTCTTCTTCATATGCATGGATGTTTGCATCTACATGTGGCAGGGTTGCAGGTGAGGGAGGGTGTTCAAAATGTCCTCTTCAATTGCATGGGGAGTGTAGCCTTTGTCTAACACTTTCAATAAGAATATTCGTATACTTCAGAGAAGGACGGGTGTTTGCAACTTCAGTGACAACTAAAGAAGCACACATATTGGAATAGCACAAACAAAAATAGCCAATTGTTGACTGAACTTTATGATCTGGATAATCCCAGCTGAAATTTGCATTGTTGTTAACTTGTTAGTTTATCCACTCGGTATCTAGGAGGCAATATATTATGAATCCAGCTTAATGTTTATCCCCCTTTCGGAATATGCTTAGCAATCTTTAAGAAATTAATCCAACTTGCATGCTATTTTCTCTTTTTTCCTCCCAAAGTTGGTAGAAGGCCATGCACGCGTGTGAGTTTGGACAATACAGTGAAATTGCTTCTTTTTGTTCCTTTCTATAGTTGTCATATGGTTTTCTTTTTCTGTCCTTATCATTTCATCTTTTGATTTACATCGTTGAGGAAGTTTTTGATCAATCCTGGTAATTTTTACAGATTCTTCTGCTTTGTGGGCCTCCAGGTCTAGGAAAAACGACCCTTGCACATGTAGCTGCCAGACACTGTGGATATCGTGTTGTTGAGGTTCGGTTATATTTTGAATGATGCACATAAGCAAAGAGCATTTCAGTGCTATTGTGTTTCTTCATTCTCTTGGATAGACTTTAAGTAGATCCTGGTTTAGGTTTTGTAAACAGTTTTTACATTCACCGGAAATTTACATCTAATGAAGAGGGTAACGAAGAAAAGAGTATTTTCTATTCTAAATTTCGGTGGCGCTTATGCTATACATTAGTTGCTGCGCTGTGGGTAAGAGATACGTATCTGTTGGATTTAAATTACAATGTGCTCTTTTCTGATGAGTATAATTAAAAAACGAAGGAAGTTTCATTGTGCACTGAAGTGTCATACACAGAACTTTAATGTTTTTGGTTTTCTTGGTTGTTTGACTCGCTTCATTAATGTTTGCTGTGCTTATCCTAGTGCTTCAGATTCCCAGAGATGGAATTTATTCAATTGTTTCTATATTTTTCGCAAGCTATTCCTTAAGAATGGTATCTTAAGCAGATTAACGCAAGTGATGATCGATCTTCTTCAACAATTGAAGGTAAAATTCTTGATGTGGTTCAGATGAACTCTGTCATGGCTGACATGAAGCCTAAGTGTTTGGTGAGTGTTATTGTCACGCCATCTACCAAGAGATTTTATATGGTTTCATGACATCACCTGCTCTATGGTGTAGGTAATTGATGAGATAGATGGAGCTCTTGGTGATGGTAAGGGTGCTGTGGAGGTTATCCTAAAGATGGTAACTTACGTAGCCTTTTTGTAGTTTATTGTTTTGTTTCGAGAATCCATACGGTTAAAAGTTTGGTTTTCAATAAGCTTAGCCACGTTTTTCTTCCTTTCTACCAGGAGGGGTTGGTGTTAGGCCACCCTTTCTCTCCAAAATGTAAGTTGTTAGGAAATGCTCCACAATATGTTTCAAGTGATCCAACACCCTTCCTCACGTGCAATCCCTTCTTGCGACCTCACGTGCAATCCCTTCTTGCGTGTGGAAATGCAACATCCATACATAGAGCGAAACATAGTGCAAGTGGGAGAAGTAGAATGCAAAACAAAGAGCAAATGCAACACCTCATAGAACCAAAGCTATAATATCATGTTAAGTCACCAATCTCCAAATAGCTTAAGCTATTAGGAAATGGGCCAAACATATTATATCAAGCTATCTAATGGTTGGATGATCTATTATTTGACTTATTCTTGCAATGATGCTCATGATTGAGCTAATTTTACCCTATTTACCAAGTTGTAGAGCATATAGGCAAGTCGATGCGTGCTGGATACGAAATTAAATTCAAAACCTAAACATCTTCAAGTATGAGCGTGATGCTAAAGAGTGATCATATTGCCTAGTTTGTGCTGTGATTGTAATTGTCAGAGTTTGTCCCATATTGGTTAATTATACCTTCCAAAGCTAGTATATGACCCTGGACGGCCTCTCCACTCATTGCCAATTGGTCTTGAGTTGGATGGTTTAACATGGTATGAGTGCTAGGGTCTTGGAGGGTTTTGGACAAGACTATCTTGGTTATTGCCATATTGTTTGTGCTATAAGTGCAACATGTTTTGTTATGATCCCATGTTGTGGATATGTTGTTTACCTCTCCAAGTGCGGGTCAGGGTCGCAAGTGCGGGGGAGTGTTAGAGTTTGTCTCATTTGGTTAATGCCTGTCCACTAATTGCCAATTGGTCTTGAGTTGGATGCTTTAAGAGTAATCATATCTCATCTGTTGAGGTAATAATTAGCAGAACAATTGTGGAATAATTGTACTTGGGACCTGGATTTGAAGGTGAATGAGCTTCTAAAAAGGGTCTGTACACATTTGTTTCAATTGGGGCACCATATAAAATTTAGGACCGTTGTAAAGTATTTGATGCTTATTTTTCTATGTTGCCCAGCCTAACACACCTTCACAGAGCTCGTGCTATGGCCGGCTTTTGATGTTTCAGTTGATGTTAACATAAGGAAAGTAACCCTATAAGTAACTGTGTTATGGTCTTTGACTTTTTCTCCTGTGTTCTCTTTCCTACCCTATTCTTCTCCTTGTCCTGATAGTCTCTCTTGTCTTACAAGTCTAAGCTGAAAAAAGCTGATTCTTCAGAACCTTCGATGCTTTTTGGCTTCTGCTTGCTAATAATCAGCTTTTGCCTCTACTCGAGCTGCAACAATCTCCCATAAGTGATTAAGAATCTTCCCCAAGGGGTGACTGATGTAGCCAAGCTCCTACTCCTGACATTAATAAAAGCTTCATACTTGGAAAGTGAAGAAGCAGCAACCTTGGTCTGGACGCAATTCTAGCTCAAATAGCAGCTTGAGCTTGTGGCTAACAGCTATTTACTAAACTAGTAACAAAGCTGGTCGCCCTATGTTTTGAAATGGTACTACTGCGTTGCTCATGAAGGAGAGGAGGATAAGGTGCCGTCAGATTTTGTTAACAAAGACACGGTCTTTGATTCACGCTTTTGGCTCACTAGGAAAATGGCACACATGGATTGGGACACTGGCTCAATGTTCAAACTTTCGGTACTTAATTTATGTAAGTTTTAGACAATTTGTTAAGAGGTGAAAATTAGGGTTCTGTTCTCATTACGTAATACTTATACAAGAGTACAAGAGATAAATTACATTGTGAACCTAAACTACTAACTTAATTGCAAAAGTAGACAAATACAATCTAATTACACATTTACACCCACAACTTAACACTCCCCCTCAAGTTGGTGCGAAGATATCAATCAAGCCCAACTTGAACACAATGGGGTGGAAACTCTTGATGCCAAGCCCTTTTGTGAAAATATCAGCTAATTGATTCTCAGATCGCACAAAAGACATACATATCAACCCCTCGCTCAACTTCTCCTTGATGAAGTGTCTGTCAACCTCTATATGCTTCGTTCTGTCGTGTTGAACAGGATTGTGGGCAATGTTTATGGCAGCTTTGTTATCGCAGTAGAGTTTCATAGGACCATTATCAAAAATTCCCAAATCATGTAACAAAGTTTGGAGCCACAAGAGCTCACAAACACCACGAGCCATAGCTCTATACTCTGCTTCCGCGCTTGACCTGGCAACTACTGATTGCTTCTTACTTCGCCAAGTAACCAAATTTCCCCCAAGAAAGGTGCAATAGCCAGAAGTAGAGCGTCTATCATCCACAGAACCAGCCCAATCAGCATCAATAAATGCCTCCAATCGCAAGTGACCGTGTTTAGAGAATAGAATTCCTTTTCCTGGGGATGATTTGAGATACCTCAAAATACGATAAACTGCATCCAGGTGTGAGGTACGAGGATCATGCATAAATTGACTAACAACGCCCACTGCATAAGTGACATCCGGTCTCGTGTGGGCTAAGTATATCAGTCGACCAACCAGTCGCTGATATCTCTCCTTATCCGTGCGCTCCCCTGAGTCTCCACTAAGCTGATGATTTGCCTCAATAGGAGAATCTGCAGGTCTACAACCCAACATACCTGTTTCTTCCAATAAATCAAGTATATACTATATACTTCCGTTGGGAGATAAAAATCCCTCTATCAGACCTTGCTACCTCCATTCCAAGAAAGTATCGCAGTGACCCTAAATCCTTAATCTCAAACTCTTGAGCCAGATTAGACTTGAGATTAAGGATCTCATCCACATCATTGCCTGTCATTATTATATCATCAACATAAACAATAAGGACAACAATCTTACCAATACCTTTCTTGATGAACATAGTATGATCTGCATGACTCTGTTTTATCCAAATCTTAACATAGCCTTCGAAAATCTGCCAAACCAGGCTCTAGGTGACTGCTTCAACCCATAAAGAGCTTTTTTTAGTCTACACACCTTTCCCTCAGTCTGGGATGAAGAAAAACCAGGTGGGATAGCCATATACACCTCCTCCTCTAACTCACCATGGAGGAATGCATTCTTCACATCAAACTGTTGGAGGGGCCAATTCAAATTGGCAGCACACGAGAGTAGAGCTCGCACAGAGTTCATCTTTGCTACTGGTGCAAATGTCTCCTTGTAGTCAATACCATATGTTTGAGTGAAACCCTTGGCAACAAGTCTCGCCTTGTATCGCTCAACTGTACCATCAGCATTTTGCTTAACAGTGAAAATCCATTTACATCCCACTGGTTTCTTTCCTTCCGGAAGTGATACTAGGTCCCAAGTGCCATTCTTTTTCAAAGCTGTCATCTCCTCTACCATAGCTCCTTTCCACTTAGGTATCATGAATGCATCCTGCCAATTCTGTGGAATAGATATAGAAGAAAGAGACGAAACAAAGGCATGGTATGAAGGAGATAAACGATCATAAGAGACAAACTGGGAGATGGGATGTTGAGTACATGATCTAACACCTTTCCGAAGAGCAATAGGAAGATCATCAGAATTATCAGGAGGAGGTTCAATGAGAGAAGAGTCATTACCAGATGAGTCAGTTGAGGAATCTGGAACTGGAGCAGGAGACTGTGGTTGACAAGGTGGTATCACACAAGAGGACTTCCCATGTTTTCTGCTGTAGGTCTTGAGGTTAGACCGTTGCAGCCGGTGTATATATTCCTCATCATCACCACCTATGTCATGAGTTGCTCTTTCGACAGATATTTGTTCCTCCCCATGATTATACAACACTTGCTCCCCCTCATCATAAAACATCTCTTCCTCCTGCCTATGCTCCCCCTGAAGAGATGGAGTGGAGGGAGAAAAAAAAGACTCTGTTTCCCAAAAAGAGACATCCATAGACACAAAATTTTTTCTAGAATGAGGATCATAACATTTGTAGTCCTTTTGAGTAGGAGAGTACCCAATGAAAACACATTTATGGGCTTTAGGACCTAGCTTGCCACCTGAGGGATGAGGAGCATGAACAAAGCACACACAACCAAAAACACGTGGGGGAAGAGTTGTGGCACGAAAAACGCTAGGAAGACACTCCAGGGGAGTTTTAAAGCTAAGAACAGTGGATGGCATGCGGTTAATAAGATATGCTGCAGTCAAAATGGCTTCTCCCCACAAATATTTAGGAACATTCATGGTGAATAACAGAGAGCGAGCTACCTCAGCTAGATGACGATTTTTGCGTTAAGCAACTCCATTTTGTTGTGGAGTGTCAACACAAGTCGTCTGAAAAAGAATACCATTTTCATCTAAAAAAGCCCGAAAACTCTTATCTATATACTCAGTGCCATTATCACTCCTAAGAATTTTAATACTCATATCAAACTGAGTGCGAACCATTGAATGAAAAGATTTAAAACAAGAAAACACTTCACTTTTCGACTTAAGTAAATACACCCAAGTAGCACGAGAATAACAGTCAATAAAAGTGACAAACCACCGAAAACTTTTAAGAGATGGAACAGGGGAAGGACCCCAAACATCAGAATGAATAACCATAAACGGAGAATCACTCCTTTTATTAATAGGTGCATAAAAAGAACGTTTTTTTACCAAGCTCACAGGCTTCACAAAGAAACTGACTCCTAGAACAATGTTTAACTAAATTAGGGAAAAGTTTTTCTAAAATCCCAAAGGAGGGATGACCCAATCTACGGTGCCATTGATGTAACATAAAAAAGGCTGAACTCGTATGTGCTTGCAGAGCTAGACCACATGACAAAGATGGTTGAGGTGCAGATTCCAAGAAATAGAGGCCACCATGTGCTCTACCACTGCCAATCACTTTCCCCGTGCCCAGTTCCTGAAAAACACAATGAGTAGGAAAAAATGTCACAGAACAGTTTGCAGAACGAGTGAGACTACTAACAGACAGAAGATTAGTGGCAAATTTTGGAATATGTAGAACTGAAGAAAGAGAAATAGAGGGAGAATAGTGAATGGAACCTTTCCCTGCGATAGCAGAGAACGACCCGTCTGCTATTCTGACCTTATCCTTACCCGAACAAGTAGAGTAAGAATCAAATACAGAGGAACAACCTGTCATATGATCTGAAGCACCAGAATCTATAATCCAAGGGATAGCAGAAGAGGCAGTGAACGCATTTGATGAGATACCTGTGTGAGCAAAATAGGATGAAGTGGGAGCTGATGTGGAAGAGGAAGCTGTGGTAGATGAAGAATCAACCCGAGCCATAAGGCGCCTGAGAGCTTGCATCTCCCCCTGAGAAAAACCACCAGTATGATCTGAAGTCACCTGAGCCCCAATACTAAATCCAGAGTCAGACGAGGTAGCAACCGCTGATTCAGAGACATGAGCTTGCGCCTGAGAACGTATTGTACCACGACCACGACCAACGCGTCCACCCCCTCGCCCACGAGGGGGCCGACCATGTAACTTCCAGCAAAAATCCCTAGTATGACCGGTGTTATGGCAATAATCACACTGAAGTGACTCACGATCAGTAGACCCACTGCTAGCACCAGACTGTGACTTACCACTCTGTGAAGTAGGAGTAAACCCTCTGCTAGAACCAAACTGACCCTGAGGACTGGCAACCAAGGCAGAACGATCAGAAATAGGAGCAGGAACCATAGCTCCCCTCCTACTCTCCTCCTGCTAAACAATAGCATAAGCTTCACCCAGAGACGGAAACGGAACACGACCCAACACTTGCACTCTAATTGGATCATATTCCATGTCAAGGCCAGCAAGGAAGTCATAAATACGCTCTTTCTCTAACCTCTTCAACCAACTAGTAGCATCCTCAGTACAAACAGCCTAAAATCCCTGATAAAAATCGAATTCCTGCCACAGTCCACTCAACTCTGCAAAATACTCAGCTACAGATCGATGGTGTTGATCTAAATTACGGAGTCGCTTCCTCAACTCAAAACACTGTGCATCATTACCCTGCTAAGTTAATGTTTGAGCTGCAGTAGTCCAAATCTTGTGTGGAGTATCAAGGAGCAAAAAATTATGACGAATTTCAGCTTTCATAGAGTTAAACAACCAGGTCATGACCAAAGATCTTTGAGACTTAAATTTCTTAAGGGCAACAGTCTCTGTAGGTTGAGTGACAGGACCCTCTATGAACTCTGACATCTCTTTGGCTTCAATAGCCAAAGTGAAGGTCCGAGACCAAAGTAAATAATTTGTACCATCCAATTTGATGGGACAGATATCCAAAGAGACATTCTCTAGCTTTCTTTCGAATTGGCCATCCTTAGCACCAGAAGTTTCAGTCTCAATATTTTTCGAATCAGAAGACATAGTAAAATCACACAAAAAAACAGTGTACCTTGCTGGAAAAAAAAAACTCAAACAACAACTAAAAGATGAATTTTAAAGTTACCCAACTGTTTCTATGAAGAGAGAGAGAGTCCAGTCAATATTGAGAACACCCAGGCAGATTCAGAGAGGACCCAGTCGATTCTGAATATAAACAGAGATTATCCAGCACCTGTCGGTAGTCACCAGAGATCTACAGTGCTCTTCGATGGTTGTATGGAGGAATCAACGAGTACCCAGTGAGATAGAAACTCTAACAGTCAATCGTGAGAAACCCTTATCCTGCGAGAAACCTTAATCGACTGAAAAAGTTGCTCCAATCGACGGAAACCTCACCGGAATCTCTTTGCAATGGCTGACGATGGCTGATATCAATAGTTCAACGAGGTTTCTGAAGATGGCTGATGGCTGATTGCAGAAGGAGGCTACCGTAACTGATGGGTTCCACGTGATGGGTGTCGTCGTTGCCCAAGGGTGTGGGTTTATGAATAACGACTGTAAGGGAACGAAGAATAATGATGGTGATGGAGAAAACTCAATCACGGTGGAGAAAACTCACACGCTATAGAGTAACGCTCAGATCTTGAGCTCTGATACCATGTAAGTTTTAGACAATTTGTTAAGAGGTGAAAATTAGGGTTCTGTTCTCATTACGTAATACTTATACAAGAGTACAAGAGATAAATTACATTGTGAACCTAAACTACTAACTTAATTGCAAAAGTAGACAAATACAATCTAATTACACATTTACACCCACAACTTAACAATTTACTTCATTGAATTGTATATTGAATCGACCTTTATGTCAAGCTCTTGGTGAATCACAAGCCTTAGGGTCCTCTGTATATAACAGCAAGGCCCATCTAATCGGAATTTGTATGTAGAAAGAAGATTGCTTTTCCTTTCCAGTAAAGGCTCTGGGGGATGGCTTTACTTACGCGAGTTAGATGTGAACTTTACAAAGAAAGGGGTTGTATTTTTCTTCTATTTCCCAATGATGAAGGATTGACAGTCTCACGAAATCCCACCTCTACTGAAGATCCAAACAGTACAAAGTATGATAGACAAGTTGTTTGGTTGGTATGCGTAGTCTAGTTCTTGTGGATGCAGCCAAACATAGGACAACACTAATGAAAAGGTACACCTAGTTTAGTCGCCACTCCCTATCACTGAGACATGGCAGTAGAACATTGGAAATACACCTTATCTTTGGCATTATTTTACAAAAAGAGGTTGCACGGGTTTTGGCAAACTAGTTCAGTATTCTGTGAAACAAAATTCAGCCTTGGTAACTAGTTTATTAGCTTTCTTATGCTGATGCTTTACCATATGCATAGGCCATAAACTTTTAGCTATCTTACTCTTCCAGTTAACGAATAACTAATATAAGTTTTCCAGTTCTTATCCTCAGCTTGACTGATTATTGTGATATGAAGGACTACTTTTTTGAGTAGGAATGATAAATATGTTGTTGATGCAGCTCTCTGCTGATAGAAAGTCTGATATTGGAAAGGAAAATGTATCTAAGGAGGAGCAAATTGGAAGGACGTCCTCAAGAAAGAAACATAGAAGTGAATCGTTGTCAAGACCTGTAAGATTCAAATTGTCTTACGTGGTTTGTTAATCATTTTCATTATCCTTGAAATAGGTAGGTGCGATATGCAGGTAATTTGCATATGTAATGACCTATATGCACCAGCCTTGCGACCCTTGCGCCAAGCGGCCAAGTAAGTTACTTTTGCTGTCAATTATATGATACCAATTTGATTACTCTTGCCTTGTTTAGTTTGGTTCTCAAAGATGATAGACTGGCACTAGGATAAGATGAACAACCATTTCCCATAATTAAATTAGTGAAGATCTCATAATAGGTACATAGTGTACCAAAGTTATCTCCTCTCTACCTGTGCTTAAGCATGCGTATTGTGGTGATTAAATATACCTGTGTCTTGGTTTCCAGAATCTTTCATATGTTGAATGTTAATCAAATTAGGTAACAATAATAGAAGAAACTTCGTAGGAAACCCTTTCATCAGTCAACTTATTTTGATAATGGTAACAACAATTTGAGTTTATACATTGTGGACTTGTAGAGGCAATTTACCTACTAAGGAGGCGAACAAAGAAGAGAGGGAGAGGAAGAAAGATCTTCATATGGTTTGTAGACTTAGCAAAAACTTGTGAGACGGGGCATGGACATATAATGTGGTGGGCATTGAAGAGAAAGAGAGCGACAAAGGAGTATGTTGATGTGATAAAAACCTTGTAGGGTGGGATTGTGACGATGATTGGATCACCGGTAGGAGACAAATGTACTTCCAATCATTGTAGAGGTAGAGAAAGATTTGTAATCTTGTTGTTTTTTCCTGTGATACTGAGGAGTTGACTCTGCATATTTAGTATGATAATATGGTGTATGATGTTCGTTGATGTTATCTAGCAGATGAAACTAAGAAGGGTGTTAATGCATAAGGAATTTTAAGGAAAGGAGAGAAGCCAAAAAGGTCTGAATGAGGAGCAATGACTGAATCTATCGAATGTAATTGTAGTAACGTCTAGCAGATGAAACTAAGAAGGGTGTTAATGCATAAGGAGTTTTAAGGGAAGGAGTGAAGCCAAAAGGGTCTGAATGAGGAGGAATGACTGAATCTATTGAAAGTAATTGTAGTAACATTTGTTGTAGAAACAAAGACTAAGTGAAGAATGAGAAACCATAAATATCAACTATTTTCCTATCTAAGTTCAATTATTGGTGACAAGGCTGGAGAGATTCGGTTTATGTAACCCCTAGAGACATAAATAAAATAAGTGTAGCAGATATGATGGACGTATATATAGATTTGTGTTAAGATGGTGCCCCGTTTGGTTTGTGTTGATTTATCATTTACTCCCTCCAACCCAAATTGCTATATTTTTGGTAATTGTACATTTTTGCACACGATAAATTAATATATTTATGAGATTTTTTTTAAACTGTAATTTTTTTTAAAAAAAAATTTGTGCTAATACGCCCTCCGTTCCAAAATAAGTGTCCACTACGAAAAGTCGTGCCATTTTTCAAAAAAAAAAATAAGTACTTATGTGTATCGTGTTTTGAATTTTTTCGCACCAAATTAAAGAAAAATGGTTTTCGTTGAGGGAGAGAGAGAGAGCCATGCTTGGTGGTATCTCATTGCTTGTCCATTACATTTTGAATCTTCCAGTGGAATTCCTCTTGGAGAAGTCAAAGGAAAAGAGAGAGAGAGCAGAGCACATAATCCATGCTTGGTGGTAACTCATTGCTTGTCCATTACATTTTGAATCTTCCAGTGGAATTCCTCTTGGAGAAGTCAAAGGAAAAGTTTCTAAGTTATTTCAAAATCTCTGTGAAAGAGTGCCATGTTCATTGGGAATCAAATTATAACAATCAAATGCTTTTCCCTCTGAACTCAAGAGTATTAATTGTATGTCCCTTTAAAACATTGGACCCCCTGAAAAGGACCAACATTTTGGGATGTAGGGAGTAATAAAGAATAGTACCTCAAGTCTGGTTTTACAAGTCAAATCAGTAATTTATGTGGCTTTGTATTTCCCTTGATCTATGTATGATACATCTATTGCAAAGCAGAACTTCTTGTACTTTGATATTTGATAGTATATGTTTGCTCTTGGTCACAGGGTTCATATATTTGTTCAACCAACTGTGAGTCGTGTTGTTAGCAGGTAATGATTTACCAACTTTGTTGTTTTGACGGGTCACAAATTTGACTGCGAACGGTGGAAGCACCACCTGTTGCACCAATGTTGTGTCTTGACTTGGCTTTTCTTTAAACTCTTTAGTTTGCAGCTATTTGTCCTGAAACTAGTACCATTGTCTGAGCCTAGTGTTTTGCCAATGGGGTGATTTGGCAATCAGTCCTTGTATCAACATATTGCCATAAAATAAAACCATTTCTTTCATAGTCGATTAAAGCTATATAGTTCTTATACCCTAACCAGGTTGCGAATCCATTACTCATATCTGCTTATGTCTTTTCGAAATTATGGTCTTATCATTATACATGAAGCAAGTTAAATACATCATTCGGTACAAATAGGTAGTGAATTTTTTATGGGTCTTCCAAGGGAAAGAAAATGATACAAAAACTGAAGAAATAGCTTCTTCACTTTTTATCTTCTTAACGTTATCCCCACAGTTTGTTAAAAAATCAAATGTAAATAACTAAAATCTAGAGAGCAAAGCTTATTTGATGTTTATCGCTTGGAACTTGGAAGAAGCAAGTTAATATTTTTTTGTAAAAATAAATTTTGTATTGATAATTCGAAAGATAAATTTTGCTTTATTTGATGTTTATCACTTGAAACAAGCAAGTTCATATTTTTCTAACTATAGAACACTAATCCTAGTGTACCGGAGCTAGTACATTTGGCATACCACGTTTCCTTTCTTATTTTCTGTTGTGTACAATCTGCATTCCATGCACATAAGAGTATAACTATCTTTTTTGTAATTGACATCTCAGCTTGACAGTCTCCATGTCCATGTTTGCGTGCATGGCTGCATTCCATGTCATTTCTGTGTCTGCATCCATATTTGTGCTTCTTAGCTGAGGGTAATTCGTAGGAAATTCGATACCAAGAGGTAAACAAAGGTAACACGGACACAGATAACCTATAGCAGTGAATGTGTCATTGTATTCCTCATCATCACCCATCACTGTTTGGAGCTGAACTATAGCAATATAGTGAACGCTATTATGTTACCACATGTACAAGGAAGACTTCACATTTTATTCGTGTCTTCACATCATAAGTTTGTCCGTTTCTTATAGAAGTTCGTTTTTCTTTCTCAAAAATCACATATATATATTTTTTATGTATTCTTCGTATTTGTTTAATACTTTTGGACACTTAGGATTATACTAGTGATCAAGTGTAATAACTTAAGGCTGAATGAGAGCCTGTCCTCGTTGTGGTGGACCATTAGTTGGCCTTTATTGTGATGGTCCAACTATTGACATTCGTACTGAATGTGAACCATAACTGCTTCTCATTAATCTTGTTTTGTTGAAAATGGTTATTGAAGACTCAAGTATATATGTATCAAGGAAGGACTGAAGACAAGTTCCATTGCTCTTACTGCACTTGCAGAGTATACTGGTGAGTAATAGCTCCATTGTTATGACACACCCATCTTGCGAACGAGTTTTTCTTCCCTCCTTGAAATGAAGGTTACTTCGAGTAAAAAAATTTGTTAGTGTTTAGAAAGAGAAAAACATAAGGAAGAAGATTTGAAATGGAACTTACACAAAAAGTAGTTGCATGGCTATTGTATAGTGGATAGTGACAAAAAGACGGCAAAGACCGAAAACAGTTGAGTTGATTCTTGCTTTCAGCTTACAGTTCATGAGAAAATTGACATCCAAGCAAGGGTGATGAAGCCAGTGGTGTTCTATCCGAGCATCGCTTTATTATCTGTCAAAGCTTATTAGATATTACGGACCATGAAAATTTGGAAATGTGTTTGTTCTCATGTCTCCATAAAACTTCATCTGTATTAGTTAATGTGGCTCTGAGGCATATTTTGAGAAATTTATCAAAGTGCAATTAATTTTGTGAAACATGGTTAAAAATGACATGTTGTACCTAGTCGTTCTAAAAATTACTTGCGTAAATATCGAAGTAGACTAAAAGCGAACAACATTGAAGAACAATTGAGCACATCAGAGTGACTTTTATTATGCCTGTGATGCAATATGACTTCTCTGAATGTTATGTCCATGACATCATTTTTTGCATGTTTTTTTGTCAGATTGTGACATACGATCATGCTTAAACACTCTTCAGTTTCTCCACAAGAAGAAGGAACCCCTCAATGTGGTATGACCTTTAACCAATCCTGATCGTGTTTCATATTTATTAGTCAATAAATCCTCAAAGGTCAATGAGGAAGTTTGGGCAGGTTGCCCCAAGCAAGTAATTAGAGTTGTACTCCCTACATCCCAAATTATTAGTCTTTCTTTCCAATTTGTGATCTCCTGAAGATATTGTGAACTCAAAGTATAAATTACTGTAACATACCATTAATCTTCTTTACAAATGAATGAGACTTGCGTGTGAGAAATTAAGCTTCAAGGAGCAGTTTTAAAGCAATACCTTTTCATTTGAATGCAAATGCATTCATTCGTCTTCTTCAAAAATTAGAATTCCTAGAAGAGACGAAAAAATGGAAACGAGGGACTAGCCTCTGCTGGTTGGGCGGTATAACTTGCTCATACAAAATGGAAATTACTCTTCCAGAATTTCCTTGCGGGGAGCCTAAATAGTATCATTTATTCACTGCTATGGTACTACCTAAATTGTTTTATATCTGTTTACGATTCTTCAATTTTGGCTGTGAAAGTCTCTCCCTTGAAGATTACCAATATGGATTTGTGTACAACAAAAAACATCAAGGCTTCTCCCCTAACCACGTAAGGAAAAAGGCATTGTTGTGGACTACTTATTTTTACAGCTACCATTTTCGACTCTAATCCCTGCGACCTACAATAGATGTCATCTTACATTGAATTTTTTGTGGAAGATTGAGTCTTCCTCATGAAGAATTTGTTGGGAATTATGTTGATATTTTTAGTTTTCTTGATTCACCTCCTGAAAATGTAAGTTGCATGGTCTATTGGATCTTAGCTGGAGATCAATTCTCAAGTGGTTGGCCGGAAGGACACATCAAGAAGTGTGTTTGAAATTTGGAAAGAGGTAAAACACTTCCTTATGTAATTATGTTATTGTTTCTTTTAATCCTCAATTTTCAGTTGAAATTCTTCTTTTGTTTTTGAAGATTTTTCAAAAGAGAAAAGAAAAACGCGACAGGAAGTACGGGAATGGCTGCAGCAGCACGTCTAAAGATTTTGAATTTCTTCACTCCCTGATTTCTAACCGGTAGGTTACGAACTCAAGTTAACACGTTCATTTTCTCTTTCATGACTTGTAGTGAAATGTCATCTATCTTGATTGTTGAATGATTTTCTATGCCCAGTGGTGACTATGACTTAATTTTAGATGGGATCCATGAAAATATGTTGCAGCTCCATTATCATGATCCAGTCATGAGAAAGACTGTAAGTCATACTTACAATAAACATCTTCTCTGTATTGTGAAATTATTCAAGTCTATTATGATTGGCACATGTCTAACATAGGATGTAAATGAAGGTCAAATGCTTGCATAGTCTTGGCGTCTCCGATTTAGTTCATCAGTATATTATGCGTACACAAAAGCTGTCTCTTCAAGGTAAGAAATGAGGTGTCTTTGGATTCACTTGCCATTATTAAGGATAAATTTCAAGTTAAATACAGGAATTTCCATTTTACATTCTGTAGTTTATCAACCCGCCATTGCAATCACTGTACGTGATTTGGTTGCGCAAAATGAGAGACCAAACATTGAATGGCCAAAGTCTTTCCAGAGGTATTTTTGTTTCTCCTTAGATTATGACAAATGGGAAGAATCAGTAGTCTCATAATTGTATGTTGCTGTTTATCAACAGATACCGAACAATGTTGATGGAAAAGATGGACATACTACGGTCTTGGCACAACAGAATTTCACCACACATCTCAAGGCATCTGTCAACAAAATCTTTTGTAGAAGACTCGATATCTCCATTACTGCATATTCTATCACCACCAACTCTTAGGCCGGTAATTCATCTACATTATTCCTTTGTTGTCCTTTGTTGCTTGCCATTTATTTCAGATAATGTATATCAGTTGTTACAAGTAATGCAAATGAGACACTTATTGAACGGCCCACCCTTGAAACCTACACTATTGCTGGGAATGATTTCCACCGCCCTTGTCTCTTTCCCAATTGGCCACTTCATTCGAGCAATCCATAAAAATGAGAATCCCCTCCTATCACATCTCTCTATGAGCATGTATAGCCTCCTTGTCAAAATTAGGCAAAATGGTTTAGACAACAATTGAGTTGGCAAATGTCTTAACAGTAAAAGATACTTACAGAAAGCATGCTATAAAACAAAGATTTTGGTTTAGAAGTATAAAAGCCAAGTCATAACCAGAGCTTTCATATTCCTCCTGAAAATAGGTGGGATCTTTCTATCTTTCATTTAGATAGCCGGTTTGTCCTTTGCTCAACAAACAAGAGCTCTGTACTTAAATGATCTGTATAGAATTCCCATACCCAAAAAAAGAAAAAGGGTTCATATCCAGCAAGAACAGGCCAAAGTTATTCAGCCTGTAGCAAGCATCTCACAAAGCTGCCAAATTGCAAAAAAGAGCCACCCAAGTTGGATTACCGAGATACTTGTTTATATCAGGACTTCCGCTGAGGCGACATGCAAGGCCATCGTGTCTGCGGAAGCTATATGATGCTGACATCAACATCCATCATATAGTGCTTGCTTTTAGGCAATATTTTTGGATTTCAACTTGAATGAGCCAACTTGGCGTTGCATGCTGGTATATTTTCCTCCAGAAAAAGCAAATATGATCCTTTACAAGCTCTTAAACTAAATTAAACTTCAAAATTCGGATCTAAACATTATGGCAACTAGTTTAACTAGTTCTCCGTGAGTAGAAAAACTACTTAGGCTCATATACGAGTTGAGGTTATGATTAACTGTTATGGAACAAATTCTAAACTCTCCTGCATTTTTAACCCCGGACTTGAACAAGGAGTACATAAACAAAGGAGCCATAACAAAGGAATGACAACTAAAGAAAGTTCAGTTATGGCATAAGCAAAAGGGGAGTCAATTTTTGAAGAATAGAGAGTGTAGCTCAAAATCCTCCGAAAGCCTAGCTTTGATATCATGTTAAAGCATTCAACTTTAAATCAAATTCAATGCATGGAGAGGTTGCCCAAATTCATGTACCCCTCTATCCCAAATTGCTCGATCTTTTGGGTAATCCTGCATTTTGGCACGCAAAACATAGTTTATTAGCACAATTTTTTTCCCCAAATTTTTTACACCAATTAAAGAGATCTCATCAGGAAGAAAAATTTGGTGTAAAAATTATACCCCCCAAAAAATCACAAGTTCCTTGTTTTTTTTTTCCCTCGGCGCAAGTTCGTTTTTTGCTTGCAAATGCACAATTACCCAAAAAGGTCAAGCAATTTGGGACGGAGGGATTACTAGTCATGGAGGCCATAACTAGCATATGTGAGACAAGATATAACTCCATTGTTGGACTGCTTTATACAGATACTAAGAAATGTGTACGAAAACGTCTTGGTCAAATTCATATACGAATCATTGTTATTATGTGAATGCTTTTTCAATTGGTGATGTCCCATGTCCTTTTTTCTACTTCGTCCTGTATGTTTTTTCAAATAACACCCATAATTTCCTTGTTATTAAATAGAAAGAAAAACAGTGAACTCACACGTTAATTATGCTACACATCCATGAATATATGAACAGTCTGTACAATCGTTAAATTCCTTGTACTTCATCTTTTTTATTTTTTATTTTTTATGGCACCGGTCTTGTGAATTGGAGGTTCAAACATGGATAGTATTTGGAATATACAGAGTAAAATGTTAAACTATTTAGCAAAATCGACAGGTGGTTGCTGTTTCGTCATTTAGCTTAACAGTTTCGCTTTGATATAGTCATTTGGCACCAACTTAACTACCTTGATATAAAACTATTTAGGAAAATGCTAACCTCCGCCCTTAGAGCATAGGATAATGTGGAAAAAGTGTATCAATATCCAAGAAAAGTGTAATGATATCCGTAAAAGTGTATTGATATCCGTAAAAGTATATTGATATCCGTGAAATGTGTATTCATATCCGAGCTTTTTTCTCATTATATACGTATTATCCTCCGCCTAATAGGCGGAGGTTAGCAAGAGCCAATTATTCAAAGTAAAGTGCTCTTTGCCTACACCACGGCGCCATAGGTTAACACACCCACAAAATAGGGAATGAGGCTGCCTAACTATCTCTTCTCCTGGACCTTGATGAGAGTGGAAAGCCTTGTGCATTGGCCAACAAGCTTACAACATTTTGTTCATTGAAGCATTTTGTTGCATAGCTAGCATTTGATATCATAGGATAAGAAATTTTAATCATCTTAAAATATATGCCTCCAGCTTGCTGCTGAAAGGTTGTTGTCTGGAAAGCCGGCATTTTTGTTTACTTCCTTTTCTAGGACGATGACTATGTTTGGAGTTTCTTAGCCCTATTGTTTTCAAACAGTATGCTGTCTTTTTTTCTCAGGTGGCCGTGCACTTACTATCAGATAAAAAGAAGAATGATATGTTTCAATTGGTGAATACAATGGTCTCCTATTCTCTGACATATAAAAACCAGAAAGCTGATCCCGTACCCAGTATCCTAAGACATGAAACAGTTGTGGATGTTTCAATGCTTTCATTTGATCCTCCTATTGGTGACTTAATAAACTTCAAGGTTAGTGTATTTGCTTGTGTCAAATAGGAGATGGGGTTTATTGTCTCGTCTAAATGTCCTCCTATTTTGGTATTGAGCAGGGCTATTCATCTGACCACTTGGTTCTTGCCGCAGCTGTGAAGCAAGTTTTGGTGCATGAGGTAAGTGATGCAGCTCATGGATGCATTTCACCAAAATAACAAATGGTGAACAATGGCATTTTTATTCTTATTTAGTGAATTGGGAACTATGAAACAAGCTTGTTTCATATGGAGCTTCATTCATGCTAGTCTTTAAACCTTTCATGAGGTGACTTTAAAAGGGAGGAGAAAATACCAAAAAAGGAAGGCCAGATTCTAAGAGAGCATGAAAGTTCTTGTAACAATTCACGAGTTTCTTACAGGATGCTAGGTACGATAGATTATAAACTTAGATGTTGGTAGTGTAAAATAAATTTGTTGCAGAATATTTTTTCTAAACTCTGGTTTGGGAGCATGTTTGTGTGGTGTAAGAGGCTAATGGATCTTACACCTTCTCTATTTTAATTGGCGGCGGAAGAGGAGTGGCGGCGGAAGATGGCGATGTGGTCAATGTTCTAAAAGTCGCCAGATCTTAGTCGGGCGGTCGGACACTGCTTAGTGTCTAGCCCAATTAATCGGGGAATAATCGGCGCCTAGAGATTAGTTAGTTTTTTCGTCTTTTTTTTCAATTTTATTTTCAAAAAATATTCTCCTCTCCCTCTCCAAGTTTTGAGTAGTAGAACAACATGAGTAGAACAAAACATTATATAACATCCAAATAGAAGAAACAAAGCTTACATATACACAATTTGACAAGATACATAGCTTATATAATCATAATTTGACAAGAAACAGAGCCTACATACACCTAATTGCACTTTCTGTTATATAGTATTATAGTGTAGTTGTATGATGCAGTGACATTAAGGGTAGAAATGTCATTTTAATGCCCCTTAGTGTGTGTAGGGTTTTGGAGTCTATAAATAGGTGTCTTGGGTCCTCATTAGGTAGTTTTTGATATATTGATAAAAGAATATTGAAAGCATTTGCTCCTTGTATCCCATTTTGGGATTTATCTCTCTTATTAATCTATCCTTTGATTTGGTTTGCATTATTTGGTATCAGAGCACTGAGCTCAGATTCTGACCATTGATCTTGCCTGAACCTCGCTTGAAACCTAAACCTCGCCGGAAAACGGCGCCGGAGCCTCGCCGGAAAATCACAAATCAACCCATTCCACTCGAAATCCTCAGATTTACCCATTTCCAAACATTTGTAAATCGAACTCAAACCTCCAAAATAAAGCCTGTACAAAACATCTAGCCATTTTCGAATTCAAAAACATGGATTAGGAGTTCGAAAACCTCCGACGAGACCCACCTTGCCAGTTTCGATGAGACCTAGTTGATCTTGAGTGGTTTTCGGGTGACCCAGTAACTTTCGACCTTTGATTAAGGTTAATCGACCAATTTCGAGCTTTAATCTGTCGATTTGAATGCATTTCGAACCCTAAATCAGTTATTTGAAACTCGAAATGCAGTTTTGAATCAGATCTAGATTTTGAACTTCGAAGCCCTGATTTGAACCATTTCGAGCCCTCAACCACATCTTTCGAGTACAAAATCGAGTTGGGTCTAAGATTTGAATCCTAATGGAACTTGCAAAGTTATTCTGAGCATTTCTCAACCCACTAGCATGGACTTCGAACCCTAGACCTGGTGTTTCGAGTCTGATTTGTGAATGCCGAAGTCTTACTGCAGGTTCGTGCGATTCTGGTATTTGACTGGTTCAATTGTGGTCCTTATTTGGGTTCAGCCATTAATATTTTCTGAAATTGATGACTGACTTGACTGGGTGTCTTGCTGAGTTGACTGGGTGTGGGCGGATCTTGTTAATTTTATTTTTTTTATTGGTTGATTGCTTGTTTGGAGTTGATTTTATTGTAGTTTGGGGTCCCAATTGATTGGGTTTTGCTTGATTGGGTTTTGCTTGGTTGTTGGAGTTGATTTTGGGTGTTGTAATGGCTCAGGTAGGAGAGAAGGTAGAGGTAGAGATGTTATGGGAAATTTGGGTGATGAAATTGATAACTTTGGCAACCAAAATCGTTATAGGAATGAGATTAAAGAGTTGAGTGAACAAATTGTTACCTTGAGTGACAAGGTGCAATTGTTGTTAATGAAACGGCAGGTTGCTACCTTGATTAAGAAGGTGCACTGTTTGCTACCTTCTAATGAAGGTAGTAATGACTTTCAAAGTCCAACTTGAGTCTAGTTTTGACTACAAGGAGGACACCAACATTGATGATGGCCTTGTCAAATATCATGGAAACTTCAATCCAAATGAGTTATTTGAGGAAGAGACGATCCTCAATCTGGATAAAGTTGAAGGTGGTCTTGAAGACGATTACGCCTTTGAGATTGAAAATGAGTTTGAAGAGTTGCCCATCTTTGATAAGTCTCCAAGATGACTTTGTTGGTGATTTAGAAGGGATTCCATGTATGATGAGTATCCTAGTGAGTATAAGGATATTGATGGTGATGTTCTTCCTAAATTTGATGAGTTCCCACATGAAGAGTTTGAAGATGATTCCATCTTTGAGACTAATGGAGACTTTGAAGATGTTCCTACTTATGATGAAGAGTTTAGTGTTGCAATAAAGATGAGAGATTTGTTGATATGATCAAAGAAAGCTTCCCTATAGCAAGGCAAGAAAGCAAGGAAGCACAAGAAGAAGAGAATGGAGTTGGTGTGTTACCAAACCCGGAAGAGGTTACTTTTGATGTCCCGCTTGTTTTAGAGGATTTCGTAGAGTCAAAGCTTGATAGTCGCTTCCATGAGATGCCTCTTGAATTGTCTTTGGTGCAAAATGTTCAAGTTTGTGATGTTGTGGTGTTCGGACAAGTTCCAAAGTTTCCGAAAGAGGGTGTAGACTACTTGGTGCTTGAATATCCTTTGGGCATGGTTTTCACTCAAGCAAACCTTGGTTGTGAAGTGAAGTTGGACTTCTTGCACATCATGTTTGATGGTTCTTGGCGTCGTGCGTTGGGTACAAGTGTGATGGCCTATTTTTATGATGTGATTCTACAAAACAGATATGGAAAATGGGTGGTTTCTTTGCACATAAGTATAGGCGCGGTGGATGTATACAAAAAGAAGCTGATTTTGAAGATTGGTTGTGGGGTGACGCGTTGATCAACAAAAGCAACAACATGTCTACTTCGAAGCTGCACAATAAAAACTTTATGTTGTCTTTATTTGGTGTCTTGTGTCATGTAGTCCAACTTGAGGATAAGTTGTTTTCTTTTAGAGGGTGAGTCCTGATGCAGTGACATTAAGGGTAGAAATGTCATTTTAATGCCCCTTAGTGTGTGTAGGGTTTTGGAGTCTATAAATAGGTGTCTTGGGTCCTCATTAGATAGCTTTTGATATATTGATAAAAGAATATTGAGAGCATTTGCTCCTTGTATCCCATTTTGGGATTTCTCACTCTCTCTTATTAATCTATCCTTTGATTTGGTTTGCACCATTGTATCTATCATACTTACATCGAGTTAAGTTTAGATTTAGATAATTTATGTTGTAAAGTGTAGATGTGTATAATATATTAAAACTCAACTAAAATAGTATATTACCACAACATTTAATCCCTTAGATTTACAAAATTACATAGATAACCCCTGACTAATCCTGCCTAGCGCATGACTAATCATTCTGTCGAGGTGGTAGAGCACGGCCTAGCACCTAGGCTCCTCCTAGGCCAATTTTTAGAAGACTAGATGTGTTAATAGTTCTCTACGTGGGAGACATGGGATTGGGAGTTGGATGGGTTGATGGCCCTTTTCGGCAAGTTATGTGATATGCAAGGCTTGAGGTTGGATGGGTTGGTGGCCTTTTCGGCAAGTTATATGATATGCAGGTCTTGGGGATGATTCTTTGAGGTTGATTCCGGTGGCTTATGGCTCTTTCCTGGTGAGATCTTATTACCAAGTCTCTGTTGGAGGTACTAACATATGCTTTCCCTGAAAAGCCATTTGGTGGGCTCGTGCTCCAACCGAGTTTTCTTTCTTTGCATGGTGTGTGTGGCTAAGGACAAGAGTCTTACCATTGATAACCTTATTTGGCATAGGAAAGTTATCTTTAATCAGTGTTGAATGTGTTTGCGAGTTGGAGAATGAGTGGCGCACTTGTTTTCCACTGTCCGGTTGCGAGTGAGCTTTGGGCTACAGTCCTCGTATGTGGGAGATGGTTTTTCCATGTTTTCGGTGATGGAGCTGATTCAAGAATGGTTCAGGGCTAGAGTTGGTAGATGAAGATGAATGTTTTGGAGTTCGATCCCAATTTGCTTGATGTGGGTTATTTGGAGAGAGCGGTGTAGTGTATATATGTTGATGGGGTGCAGAGGCCTATATTTAGGCATAGGAGTCTTTTCCTTTCGAGCTTGCTTAGTTGGGATTAAAGGAAATTTAGCCAGACCCTTGAAAATATTCTTGATATAATAGATGCTTTTGGAGTTTAGGATGTGTTCATGGATTTTTTCATTTGTTTTCAGGCTTTTTGATGTATAGGACCGTTTTGTCCCCGTCCGTATGCATGTGGGTGACATTCCCTTGATGCCTTTTCTATAAAATTAATTGATTACAGTAGGTACATGGAACAAGTCTTAAGGACTATAAGAATAGGGCGAGTTTGAGGAGCAAGGGGTTGTTATTTTGCTGCTAGGTTCCATGGGCCTTGCTGGAGGGCAACCCGTCCCTGAAGTCAATCACTCACACTTGGGCTGGAGGCAGGGCCCAAGTTGGTCTGGACCTTCAGGAGGATCATGGAATGAAGCCTTAACCTTAAGGGACCGTTGAGGGTTGATTCTGAACTCCCCTCGGGAGTTAGACATCGGACCAATTTTAGAGAGGCAGGTGCATTGATTGAAGGATGACTCCTTGAGATCTGTATTATACTTTACCCATTAAAACCTCGGAGTAAGCGATCAACTCTCACCTACTACCTGACATTCATGTGGCTCCCGGGTGCTATGATACATAGCCCCACATATAACTGACCTCTGCCTAGCGATTGAGAGCCTTCCGCCTGGCTCTCATCAGCATTCAGCCCCAAGGACATTTGATGTATGATATTTAGACATCATAGGTCTGATCCACAGGGTCATAGGCCTTGCTCCCTTCACCTTGGCGACCTTTGGGGACTCGCCACTTTGCTTTTGCCAATTGTCCCTCAGGAATACCTCCCCACCTATATAAGGACACTTGTGTTACTATAAGGCATCATCTCTACTTAAGCTCTTACCTCAAAAGCATCTCATACGATGCTCTTGGTCCTTCCACTGCCACACTTTCTCTCTCTAGGATCTGCTTTGGACTGTTTCCTCTTCCACTTGGCGGTCCAAGCCTTCAGCATCTCGTTGGTATCCGGATCACCCTCAAGGTGCCTCAGGCCTTTGGTCACTCACACAATTAGCAAATAAAAAATCTCTCTAAACTATGAAGGGATTTGTAACTTCCCTGCTTGTGTTACTCAAGAGTCAAGATAGGTGGTTTTCCTTGCGCAGTTACAAATAGATCAATGAACGATATTTTATGGATTCTCGATTTTGTGATCAAATCTCTTATGCTCGGTTTAATTAAGCTCAAGTACGGACAAGCCATATGTCTAGGCTGATTAAACCTCAAAAATATCAGCATTCAGTCCATAGCCCTCCAAAGGTGTGTTTGATTTCCCTTAAAATATGTGTGTTGGATAAAAACTGAGAACTTTGAAGCTACACACAAGTGCATATTTCTCTCACTGACCCACAATCCTTCGTCATGTAGATCACGTTGATTTTTCCTTAGGTCTACCTAGTGATCACTTTAACATGGAGGTGTGTGCTTTCAGTTGAGGATATTAGGGAATTAAGTTACACATCTTAAAAGTTAGCTTTTAGATTATTTTTCTTCTATAAAATGAACCCGTAGTGACTGGGGATCATGGCCAGTTGCTGAGGAAAAATGGTTAAATTCCCGCTCTAACTGCTTAAGGTTTTTAGATGAGTTGGTGCTTAAGTTAATACTTGCACGTCCTTGTATATGTAGCCCTGTGATGTCCTTTAAGAAAACGATTGACTTGGTGCAAGGCATGTACTGCATCTCGATTCATTTTTTCTTTTCAAAATTGCATTTGTTTTTATGAAAGTCCGTTTAGTGACTTTATTTTCTTTCAATTCACTCGTATATGATAACCACTGTTCTTTAACAGATAGTACACCACATTATCATTAGAGTGCGGACTTATACATCAAATTAACCTCTTGCAAATATCAAACTAACCTCAGGTGGAAAAGCAAAAAATTCTGCAAGGAAGCATCAGCAGATCCATGGACCCTACTGATAACTGCAGCGAAGGAAACCTGAGACCAGTTGCGGAACAAAAAGGCAAAGTACAATCTGCTGCATTTGGTTGTGCAACAACTTCATGCGCTGAAAACATTCAAAATGCCAAGAACACATCAAATTTGAAGCAATCTAATTTGGTAACTAACCAAGTTTCAGCAGCTTCAGGATCTACTCTAAGTTCCACAACTAGTGTACAAGTGAGTTCTCCTGGACCTTTGAAAAAGCCCTCTGGTGGATCCTTCAACTTCTTTGACAGGTATATTATTCCTTTTTTTGTAATTTAGTTTCTTTTTTAATGTCTTTCTGTGACATTTTTTATCCAGCGCTAGTTACCCATATATTGTGAACATTTAAGATACAATTATACACCCTACAGTGTCTACATATATAATTGCATACTCACTGTCGAAGAGGAACTACCTCATTTATGTAGGCCTATTTCTTCTCTTTTAAAAATACAGCTGACGCTGATCTAGGCTCTCTTTTATGTGACCAAAGCTTATGGTTTGCTTATAGTTTTGGCTTGAGAATGGTTGACAGATGGTTTTGCGGATGGATTTGGTTACTAGCATGATCAAGCTGCATGCGTGACACTTGAGGATACCTACAAAGAAAACCAATTGGAAAATTATAAATCAGTTCATAACATGGAAACGTCAATAAGAATAAGCATCTTTCTGAACTTAAAAATACTTCAATTTCCTGATATCTTTAGTGAAAAGTTGGGATGACAGGTTGGCACTCACTATTACTTTACAATTCAGCTGTTCGTCGTCTTGCCCTATTTATTGCATGCAGCAGGTCCATGTGCATTGCAATGTATAAGTTTGAGAAAAAGGCAGAAAACTGAACAGTTACAGTGCAAGAAGTACCTTCACTAGCCTAAACTGAAAAAAATAGAGCTAGCTCTACAAAAAGCACTTCTCTAGCCTTAACTGAAAAACATAATTATGTATATTTTCACTTTTCACTTAAATAAGAATAACGGAGCCTGTTTCATAAGTCCCGATCTATGATGTTGAACTTGATTCAAGTTTTGAACTGCTCCCTTTCTTTTTTATTATACTGAATTTAAAGTGGAAAATTAAATACTTATTTAATTATCTAAGCCAAATTTCAATGATTCCAAGGAAAATTATTTCCATGTCTTCCAGCGCCTTTTTCTTTCGGACACAAAGGTTGGAATGTATGTTCAACTACTATAGTTTCTGAAACAAGATATCATATAAAGAAATGGCTTCGTTATGTGTATACAGTTGTTGACAAATAAAGAGCCTTTTTTTTTCTTATTTTTCTGGTTGACGTACATGGTAACATGATCATGTTTACGTTGCTAAAAATATTAATGTATTGTTCGTCAAAAGTTTCCAATTGATATGGATGTAGGGCTTCTGATTTCCATTGATTTTTCTGTTTCTTATATTAGACTATACTGCTTACAGGGGATTTACCTGTCCATTACACAGCTTGACATTTCTTGTGCAATTTTTTTTTTTTAATTTGTAATCTGCCTGCTTTTTTAAGTGGCAGGTTAATTAACATGCTACCTGGAAACAAAAATAAGAACCATTATTTGTCTTTTGAATCAGGTTTAAAAAGTTGAGCGGCAAAGGTTCTGAAAATGCTGATAATCCCAAGAATAAGCCAGCAACCTTGGAGAGAGATTCACGTCCTCTGCTATTTAAATTCAATGAGGTAACAACCAACCACGTTATACTATCTTATACTCTCATCCGACCTATACATGGAATAGACTTACTGCTATGTGCCCTCAAACTTTATGATAACTCACTTTTAGTTCCGTCTTTGCACAAAAATGAGAGGGTGTTTTGTTTACATCAGTTACGAATTCTGAATGTTCTTAATTCTCAGTTCAGTAAATACATAAAAAGTTTTTAAAATTTTCTTGAATTTCCTTCAGTGAGCATCCGCTCAAATTTTGTAGTCTTACTCAGATGCCGTCAATTAGCCTATTTACTACCTCTTCTCTTGATATAGTCATTCAGTTTAGTCTCCCTTATTGCTGCATACTATCGTTTGTCCATACAATGGATGAATCCCATATTCCATCCATCATTCAGAATCATGAAGCACCCCCCGCCCCTTGAGAAGATATGGAAAGATTAGCTATCATGATACATCTTAAAAGTTGCTCTCCATTCTACATAAATGCTTGTTGTATGGCTATCTTGTATGACAAATATAAGGCTATCTTACGTTAAAAAATCAATGCTGAGGCTTGCTCAGCAAACCCTCAACAGTTCCTTTCTAGTAAATTCAGCAGTTAATAATCTATCGGTTTGCAGAAAAACCCCCAACTTGCACAGCCGACTCAATTCTCCTCGACCCAACCCACGTATATACACAACCCCACCTGTATGCACACGGTTTGTTGGGTTTTAATCATTTCTAGAATGGGTTGGGTTAGAAGACCTTCTTTTGACCCATCATTTACCCCAGAGAACCCGCCTTGGGTCCTACATATACTGCTTCCGACACTTGAAAAAAGGACCAAATTATCTAACTATTCTAACAATACTGACTTTCAACGATCAAGAAAGAAAAAGAGGACGAGATGTATATTTTTATTAATGCCCACGGTTCGATATCACAATTTAGTTAGTTTTTAACGTAGCACTTTGAAGTGTATGTAATGTCGGAATCTGATGAATTTTGAACTTTGAAGTGAGCGTTAACGGTCCATGGTTTACTCTCTGTTCGCCTAGCAAGCTGTGTAAAGTGTAATCTGACAGCAGCTATAGGAATAAAACCATTTCAGTTGGATGCTAACCTATGTTTCTTGGGACTTAAGTACTGCACAAGGGAGAAAGTTATCTGTTTTCTCTCGTGTTAGTATAGCTTCTAAAATGTACCAGTTAAATTTTCTTAATATCAGTCCTGTTAACAGTTTTTCAGAAGTTAGGGAGAAAGTGAAGCACAACCCTTGTTTATGGTAATCTGTATATTTCAATTCTTGAACAGGGTTACACTAATGCAGTAAAAAGACCTGTTCGAATTCGCGAGTTTCTTCTATAGTTCGATATTCTGATGAGCCATATGGAGCTGCTGTTTCCAGGGGTCGCGTTGTACTTTATAGTGAGATACTGTAACTTTTGCTGAAGCGAACAATGTAATATTCTGAATGCTTTTTGATGCAATAAAAAAATGTGTTTTACTTTTACCATCTGCATTTCTGTCAGAAAGGGAGTGCAATTGGAGGCTGCAAAACCCTTTCAACGCTTTAGGATTTTTAATTTTGCAAATATTTTTGTGTCTCGTTTGTTTGGTTTTGAGTCTTTGACCACAAACATAGCCACAAGATTATCTAGTACATTTAGTCTTGACTGCATTCTCATCCATAAGATAAGCTCCTACCGAGACAAATAGATTTATTACTCACGTGCCCAAACACGCTCCATCAACTGCAGCTAGGCCTTCTCGTCAAAGAGGCTGAACACAAGCAAGAATTGTAATTGTTCCGCGGGTGTAATGAGGTTCGTATTCAAGTTCTGTTGCATGCTTTTTCAAATTGTTGACCACAAGACTCGTCCAATAACTTCTTCAGTTTGATGAGGTGATCAGTTGGCAACTGCCTCGTTGGTTAGAGAAAACTTATTAGTTGGAGTGCCGCCACGTGATGCAGTGCTCCAGGAGCCTTCTCCACCATAAATTCGTGTGGGCTCTTGGAGCACCAAATGCCAGTGCTCCAAGAGCATCACTCGGTTAGATTCTTGCAATGGGACATGATCGGACCTTTTTGCACCAAAAAAAGAAAGAAAAGAGAATAATGATAGCAAAAGCATCGACACAGTTCCAGTATAATGCCTTTTGTACACAAGTGAAATAGCATGTTAATACAAAGACAACTCATAGGCATCATTTGATTATTGAATGCTACAAACACGAAATAAAATTGGCAAAATAGCACCCCAGTTGCCACAGCCTTGCTTCAAAAGGCACATTATTGTACACGATTTTCATCTCCCCCAAGAAACATGTATCTGTTAGATTTGATTCATTGCTACATCAACATACCGGCTGGAGGGGAAGGGACAGAACAAACCTATGGGGTTACATAATCTCTACAACAGCGCGACCTATAATGCTCCCTCTGTTGAGATCTTGAAATGCTTCGTTAGCATCCTCTATTTTGCATGTTCGTGAAACTGCAGCACCGAGATTGAAGATACCACTTTCAGCCAGCTTTACCAGCTTTGGAAGATCTTGCCTTGCCCTGCCCCCGTATGAGCCAATTATTTTGACCTGTACCGTAATGTTGTCACAAGAAGGAACACACTATCAAATGCTCTTCGGAAATGGAAAATAGAGCTAGCTATACAAAAAGCACTTCTCTAGCCTAAACTAAAAAAATAATTCTGTGGCTCCGGAACTATTTTGAGCTCAAAATAAAATGAATAAGTTATAAGTATTAAAATTGCATCGCTATGTGTGCTGTTGAACTTAGTTGGAACCTTGAAAATTTCTCTACCGCGGATATTCAACAATCAACAATGCACAACAATGAACTGAAAATACAAAAATCAATCTTCTCGTAACAAAATAAATACTATATCGTTATGCTAAGACCTCCCAACATTGTGAAAAAGTTGAAAACTTAAATACTATTTTTACTCGCTTAGAAACACTTTCACATATATCTATAACCTTTTCCCCTTCAACCCTTTGAACCTTAAGTGCTTTGTGCTTAGCATTCACTGAAATATAACATCAGAAAAATACTGAGAATGACCTTGTACAAACTCATGAGCAGCACAAATCTTAAACAGTCAAATCTATGAGAAATTGTTAAATAACATTCAATATTGAACATACATTGAAGCCCAACGTGCCAATAAAGCAATAACGAAAATAAAGTGACCCAAAACTAAATAATTTACCGTAGAAATTTTTAGCCAAATCAATCTAAATCAACCATTTAAAATAAAGGGGTCCTTTTAGTTAATTCCATATTGGATTTATTTAGTGACTGTGAGAAATGTGTGAGGCACCACGTATTCAATCAATGTACCCAATTTCCTAGGGAGCGTTCTGACCCCAAGTAGGATTAACTAGACAAATCAATGGTCGTTTTACACCAACTTCTGAGTGGAAATAATGCAAAATTTTCCCAAATCCCATTGGTTTGACAAATATAGACACATCTTTTAACCATAACTGATTCATTCCATCATTTCCAGACTTGTTGCTCCCTCCGTCCCATAATTGTCCAATTTTGGGCATACATTTTTTACTCTTTCACATCGATTTAAATATCTGAAAGTTCTCTCAATCAGTGTGAGGAATTCAAAAACTATGCACTGAAGTGCTTTATTTTTTAATTTGAAAATGGCACGACTTGCTAAAAAGGAAAAATGTAATGAGACCAAGTAGTACATTAGTACTTGCAAGGATTTATCTAGAGATCATTGTGATAAAAGAGTAAACTTCTCCGCTTCATCATTTTGGATTTTTTTTTCGGTTTTCTCAATTGACCAAGGCATTCTCGATTTTACTCCCCAACTATCTGTTCCCTGGACTATTTAGCGACATAAATTACCAGATACCCGGCACTAATAATCTCTTTATATATTCTCTTTTCTTTCAGATGCTAGTGACTTTTCCTGAAAGCTGTAGAATGTTCTCTCCGTGAACTCTCCACGCTCAACATCTGAAAAACTAATTGAGATTACCAAACTTAAACCATTCTTCTGTTTTCTTTGTTATTAACTTCCTTTATTCTTAACAGGGCAATTGAATTTTTTTGAAACATCAAATTAAGGAGATTTTTTATCTAGTCGATCATGGCAGGTGAAAGCCACGTAATTTCCACAACTAAAGCATCACATGAAAAACTAAACTATATTGTCGATGGCCAGTAACAGAAGACTCACCTGCCTACGAACCAGGCGATTAATATCGACCTCCCCTCTGGCACTAGAGTGTGTAAGCCCAATCATCACTGCTTTTCCTCCATCTCTTACACTCTGTGTGCATTGTAAAAACGTCTGGGGTTTTCCAAGGGCTTCTACTGCTACATCTACGCCCCTTCCTCCAGTTATTTCCTGCTCAGAAAAGCAGAAGTCAATTACTTAAGTATATCTCTATATGGGTTTCTTCAAATTAAGTGAACTCAGAATAGCTTAAAAGACAAAAGTTGATTTCCTGGGCAAAGAAATAGTACTCCCGCCATCCTCATTCGTTTGTGCCATTAAAACCAGGTCAAGAAGCAATGGATTTTTGTTACTTTAATTTTTTGCAATTTTTTTGTTCACCAATCAAAGAATCTCAACTAGTTTTAATAAGAAAAAATAATTAAAAACACAATTAGAAAATATAGATAATGTTTTGAGATGTCCAGATTGTTAATAATATTAGAATATATAGATGTAATTTTATGTGTCCAGAATACTGAAAATGGACAAGCAAATAAGGACAAGAAGGAGTATACAATTCCAATTGGAAAATTATCGACAAAAAGAAACCTTTTCTACAATGAACGCTCAAGAAAAATAGGCATCATAGTTGCAAACTGTAGGTCTAAGCAATTAAAAGATCAAGAAAAGGACCACGTACTCGAATTTTTTCAACAGCGTCCTCGTTTAGTGAATTTATGGTGTGAGTAGCTCCAAGCGTTTTAGCTTTCTGCAGTTTGTCATCCTGCACATCAACTGCGATGATCTCAGAGGCACCAAATGCCCGTGCTATCTGCAAACAACTGGACGATGCAATATTGTTATAATCTAGTAGAAAAGAAGCTTCAGTAAAATAGAAATACAATTAACATCAGCAATTGTACTTCTCAAATTTGAAATCACTTCACAAAGATTCCCCCAAACTAAAGAACCCAAAAACCAACCCCACAACCACCAAAAGAAAAGGTCGTTGGAACATTTGATAAATTGTAAGAAAAAAGTTCAGTGAGGTAAAATTGAGTAAAAAATGCAGTATCATCATGATTCCTGCACCTATATGAACTTGAACTGTCAAATATGTCACTTATCGCCAATCAAGTTGCCTACACTATATAACAACAGCGAGACTCAAAAACCCTCTTTCATAACCTATAAGTTCTTCTTTCTTTTTTTTTTCTTTTTTCGTGTGAACCATGAGGAAATGGCCCATAAATGCATTTAAAGCTTCCGGAAGTAATAGTGACACACTGACATCACAACCTGAAGGATACACCAAGCCAAACAAACCAACAACAATTGCCTTGAAGTTTGGAAGGTATAATTGAGTACAATTATCAGAATTTGAGAACATGACCAGATTTGACAACTTTGAAGCTAGTTAAGAAAAGGCAAAGCTGCAGTATTTTGGTGCAGAGTCTAACACTCAATATAATCAAGACATAGCAGGAGCAGAGTAAGAAAACAACCGGACGGCCTTCATTTGCTTCAATAACGCAGATTTTGGACGTAAAAAAAGCCTCAAAAGACCCAAACGTTTCAGAAACTTACACACGCACAAAGAAAAAAGATTGTTTTAGCAAGCAATGCTAGAGAAATCTTGATTGCAAGGAAAGAAAGATGCCCATTTTAGACGAATTTATTGACAAGCCATGCAAATCATGCACCTTTCCAGCCAAGACTAGCCATTCAGCCCATTTTTTCCATGGATCACGTGAAGAAACAAAATAGAATCAAACAAAAAAGGAAACGCTTGTGAAAAGACTTGTTTAAAGAATGAAACAAAGGTTGTACGAAGACCCTTCCCTAAAAAATAAATGTTCATTTTGTCACATATTCATGGTCCCTTCCTATTTTTGGATGTCCCAAAATCATTGTCCATTTTCAAAAGTCAAAAAGAAAAATGTAAGTAACGTTCCAAAGCTATATCCATTATGAATAGCTGTAAATGTATTTTGAAACTCGAAAAAAGTGTAGGCAATTTACGAAATGAATATGAATAACAAATGATTGTGTTTCACCTTAAAATGTTGAAATTCCCAAACAAGACCAAACATAAGGGACGCGGAAGAAAGTTCCATTGTACTCAGAGTCTTGATGAACTGTTAAATGGTATGAATGAATTGTTCAATCATCAAGAATGTGCAATTTTAGCAGGGCAAGCTAATGTTGATACACAAATAAATCGCTTGACACAGGACCCCAGCAAGTGTTCAGGTACTTAAATGATGCAGGACAACTAACAAAAAAAAAAAAAAAAAGAACATGAGCTGCCAGAACAGAAAGAGTAGAGGTCCTTAAATAGGGTTTTGAAAAGATAACAAAAGGATAAAAATGATCTAGATTCCTAAATAGGATAACTCCTAAAATAACAACTAAAACTACAAAATAAAATGATCTAAATAGATAATAATAACATAAATCAATATCCTCCCAGATTTCATACGAATAGCTTGTGGGGCCCGTGGAGTACTCTTTCCGGTTCCTGATCATTAACCATTATGGAGCTCATGAATGGTAAGTATCACTAAATCATGATCTGGCTGGCTGAGAAAAATAAGGAAATTTAAGAATACAACTCACTATAATAAATTTTATCCTTTTACCTTGAGCCAACACCCCCAATGCCAATCACAGCAACAGTATCCCCAGGACGAACCTCAGCCGCATGAGCCATAGCACCATAGGCGGTAAAAACTGCACATCCCAGAATAGCAGATTCTGTATATGGCAACGTATCGGGTAGAACGCACAAACCATGAGCCGGCACAACACAGTATTCAGCAAGACCTCCCATGCTATACATATATACTGGTTTGCCTGCACAAAGGGCATGTTTCCTAGTCAACCAAATATACAGTATTGTGAGCATTAGGAGTGACAAATAAAGGCACTGGAACATGCACACCTACACAAATCTGCACGCAAACACATGGATGGGCAGGGGCGGAGCAAGGACGTTAATTCGACGGGGGGCAAACGTATAGAAATACATTTTACCAAGAAAGATGAACTCAAAGACTAGTATAAAATTGTTTCGTTCATTTTCTTATGTTGCTAAAACACCCCAGATCTACTTTTATTAGGATGACATTTCTAAAACCGAAGTAATTTTGAGTGGTACAAATTAAATTAATGTAAATTTAGTGACTCATTACAACAAACATCACAGTACTTAATTTTATATGAGGCGTTACCAAACCAGTATGAATTATGGGGAGCCGGCGGGGTCTCTTTCCTGCTGATGGTAACCCAACTAGTGAGCTTGATCAAATATTCTTGATGTAAAGAAATCTACATGATGATGCCTTGGTGTGAGAAGGGAATCTGGAAGGAGAAGACGCTCATCACTGCGTATTTGGCTTCAGATAGAGTAGCAGATACTTGGTTTTTCTATGATTGTTTTACCACGGAATATTTTGGTATTTTCCTTCACGTTCTCTGTTGTTTTAAGCTATGAAGTCTTAAGGATAATCAGGAAAAGGAAACCTGTGGAAGAAGCAGATCTATTCCAGATGAAATGCATCTTGGGAATCACAATAACACCTTATCTAAATGATGTATGCAAATGCAGATGAACAATGTACTCTGTAAGAAGAAACAGTGGAGTCATGGCACAAGTTTAATCTGACTTCATACACCCTAAATGACTTGAAAAGTCATTGCATCAAAAGGCCTTCCTGTGCAAAACAAGAGAAGAGGATGCAATCTATTACGACAACTAGAAGACTGAATGAACCTTATGTCCAATAGATTATTGAAAGGAAACAGCATCAACAATTAAAACATTGTAATATGCCTCCACCCATTCAAAGCCACTATCCTTGCTCATTTCCATGTGCAAAGTAAACAATGAATTAGAAAACACAGTAACTTATGTGTTCACAAACATGCGTCAAACAAATAGAATGATACAACACAAAAAAACATGACTTCTTTTTTTTTTGAAAAGAAGAAAAGGCGTATGACTGACGTTAAATTTGATGGGCTGTAAACGAAAAATTCAGTTTATAAGACAAATGCAAGTATATGAAAATAGTTACCACTATCACGCAAGAAAAGCCGTGTTTCGCCATCATAAAGGGTTCCTTTCGCCCGGTTATAAGCAAAAAAATCCTCGCATAGGTCATCTTGCCCCTGTTTTCACTCAAAGACTAATTACATGAGATTGGTATGATATGTTTTTCAAAAGTTTAAAAGTCCTTATACATAATTACATGTCAACATTAACTGAAGCAGGTTACAATATAATCAGTTCATGTAGCCACCTTACTACAGAAGAAGCAGCTTCCACAAGGCATTATGAAGGCTCCAACCACACGAGCTCCAATGGGGAATCTGAAGAATCAAGACAAAACTGATGCCATCATCTGTATTTGAGGGCTCCACCACTTTGGGGTTATTTTCGGAATTGTTATTATTTACAGCATAAGGTGTGGAAGATATTTCAAGTTTTTTTAAACCTTTCAATGGTCTTGGTGTCTGTCAGTGGCCCATGTTCAACCACCTCACCCGTGATCTCATGGCCGATAACACAAGGGCTAGCAAATGGAAGTTCACCTTTTATTACATGAAGGTCAGAGTGGCAAACCCCACAGGCTGCATGGTTCAAAAACTCAATAAGAGAAGCCAAAATCAAATAACAGAAAAAATAGAAAATCACAGCTTTTGTTGACTTCATCTCCTAAAATCCACATCAAAAGGGTTGTACAATTGGTGCTACAAAACAACCGACCACAAGAATCCAGGATTCAAAATCAGTATATAATAAATAATTATTACCCTGCTTCGTTCGTAGATAGATTGGGGAAACAAAAAAAGAAAGGCAACAAAGAAAAATAACCCTCTCAAAAGAATATATGAATGCAAAATTACAAGAAATCAAGAAGAAGGAAAGAAAAATTAAGGAATTTGCTTCATACTCTTTCAGCCTGGTACGCATATTGCACTCCTAAATGTGAAGTACGCTTGTTGGCCATTCCTCTCTTTGCTAAGGCAATGGCGTAAGTGACCTATACATCTAGTTCATTATGCATCTTGTAAGATGTCAATTCTCGTGTTAGAACAAGCAAGGTGGTTCGCTCTGTCGGAGATGGAAGGCTACTTGCTTGTCCATAGAGGTGGTACCAAAGACTGTTAGATTTGTTGGAGTTCCAACCTAACCAATTAGCTAGTGGTGGATTAACCTCTAGAGTTTAGATTATATCAACCAAGAATGGGTGGTTTAGGTGAGTGATGTGCGATAAAGTCAAAAACTCTGCCTCACGTGCAGCCTATATGCACGTGGAGGTATGAATAGATGAGGTAAGGCGATTGACTTGGGCAGAAGACTCGACCATGTGAGGTGAGGCTACTCAAGACCTATCTATGATACTATCAAGGTTTCTTGGAGGGTCCAACTTCAAACCAATTGGCTATCAGTAGAGTAACCTCTAGATTATATCAAGCAAGCTTTCATGGCTTAGGTGAGCGATGTGGGATAAAGTTTAACCCTCCCCATCACCTATAGCCAATTGATTTTAGTTTGGAACTTGGAACACTCTAAGAAATCTAGTAGTCACAATGACATGAAAAATGCCTTTCTTAACCCCACTTTGAAAATATGCCACTAGTCTCTCCACGAGTCCTAACCATTTCAGAAAATTTTAACCGGACTCGGACATAGGAAACAACAAGAGGAACAAAAACCACCTACCTTCGTAGGGTTTGCAGGCTTACTACATAACATACAATAGAAAATGCACAAATAACTGAAAACTAAATGTTGAATTTGTTAAGCTGATAAGCTATTTGATATGTATTGAATTTTAAGCACTCAGTTAAATAAGTTGTTTGATATGTACAATAAGCTGAATTATTAATCTCACAATTTTTTTTTACTTTACCTTTCATATATTCATACTTGAATGCAAAAATCAAATCAAGGAAAAAATAAAACAATATTGGTAAGATGGCTCAAGGATGGAGTTGTCATTTACTAATGGTCACCATGTAAATCGTGTGTGTGTGTGTGTGTGGGGGGGGGGGGGGGGGGCGCTGATGGGAGTGGAGGTGGAGTGATGGTGGTGTAGTGGTAGTGGTTATCGAGTGGTGAGAATGATGGTGGTGGTAGTGGAGTGATGGTGGTAGAGAGGTTGCGGTGGTGGTGTAATGGCAGCAGTGGAGATGGTAGTTGCGGTGGGAGTGGAAGTGGCAGCGGCAACGAAGTGGTGGTAGTGGCGGTAGGAGTGGTGGCGTGATGATGGTGGTGGTGACAAAGTAATGGCAGTGGTGGCAGCTAAAGAATATTTGTGGTAGTGGTGACGTGGTGATGGTAGTGGTAGAGTACTGATGGTATCTATAGTATTGATGGTGGTGGTGGTAGATTGGTGGATATGGTTATTTTTATTTATTTATTTTTTATTATTGTTTTTTTTTTTGGTAGATTGGGCAATGATAATGGCGGTTGTGTGAATGGTAATGATGGAGGAGAAAATGATTGAATGAAAATACTCTTAAATTTATTAAGAGACACTTAATCTTTTTTAAGTAATGTAAAATGTGGTTATCAAACCTACTTAATCACTTATTACTTATTTCATTCAGTTTTAGTGATGAATATGGGTTATCAAACACGGACTTAATTCTTTTTTTCTTTCTTTTTCCTTTTCTTTCCAAAAGAATTTATTTTTCAAGTGTTTCCACCTTGCATGAGCAAAATAACAAATGTCTCTCTTTCTTTCTATTTATATTGTATACACATTTCTGAAAATTGAGATGCACATCCATATTTATGAGGTAGCAACAAAGGCTTCATAAAACTCAAGGATATGTATATATGCAACTTTTCATAGGTGGTCAGAGGAATATTTTACCCTTGGTCTTGATAAGAATTTCACCAGCCTTGGGGCGAGGCATGTGGAACTCTTCAATGGAGAGAGGCTTATTAGGTTCCCAGAATACAACTCCACGCATGTAAGAAGGTCCACCACCAACGTGATAAGATGACATTGATGGTGAAGACGGTGACGATGATGGCACGCTATTTTCACACAGTGATCTGCTCCAATTGCAAGAACTGGACGAGGAAGCACCAGCCCTCAGAAACCAATTTTTTTGACAGCTATTACTGATAGTGTTGCGAATAACAGTTGACCATCGACTGAATGCCATTATCAAGCGTTTTATGAAAGTTTACAATGGTAGAGAGAGGAATATTGTTGATGTTGTGGAAAGAACACGGCGCTGGTGCAAGTTGAGGACAAGGTGGCTGTGATTCAAGGTATAACTTTAGGATTCAAGCAACTGAAAAAGTTAACTAACTTAAGTACTGAAACAGCAAACAATATCCTCAAAAAGGTAACAGCAAACACTTCGCATCTCAGAGTAGGCACCACCACACAAGTATTGTGGCCAAAGTGCATAACCATAACTAAGAACTTAGAATTTTGGGAAGTAAAAAGTACTGGAATGAGGTATACAGGATTGAAGAATATTTTTAGCATTTTACTGGATTAAGGGAAAAAACATTATTTAAGGATAGGCATGCATAATAATTCAATGCAAATACTATAAGATACAAATAAGATGAAACAGAGGGAAATAACCAAGAGCCACTCTAATAATATGAGAATTTATTGGTTTCTGGCAACAGACACTTCAATAAGGGCATCTTTGATTGTCCGGACTGGGATAAGGTGGGTAATGGAGATGTGCAATTCCAAGAGATATAGGATGTGGTTATACAATATCATGGGATACGGGGGAGGATTAATGTACCGTGAGCCCACATACAATGTGTTCCTAAGGGCAGGCTATGAGATTGAGATCCGAAAAGAGGATTAATCTGGATTCTGGACCATTACATCGAAGATATTGGATTTATATGGGAACTTGCAAGCTCATGGGATTTGTATTACGAGTCTCATTAGTCTTGAGGGTAACAATACTATGGGATTCAAAACCCATCAACGAGAAGCATAATATTAAGAATAGGGTGACAAAACAAAACAGTGGAACCAAATGTCACGGCATTCCAGTGAAAGCTCTCATACCCCCCGTAACGAACAACTACTAAAAACCAAATTAAACCCCGGCTAATAAGATGCCTGTGGCATGCGTATGGTTATAGGTTTTAACCATCAAGTTTGTGTACAAAGTGGCCCTGGTTGGAGGGGTTACTAATTAGTTGTGAATTGTGACTTAGCCCTTTTGGATTGGGGGATTTGATGAGAAAGGAAAATAAAGGATTAATGTTTCTTACCTAATCACTCATTTGGATTGAGTGTTTTGGTAAAAGCACAAAAACGATATTTTTTGATTGGCTCCTTCCCTTTCCTCACCATATCTCACCAAAAGCTCTCCTTTTCTATCATGCCCTTTCTCAAAATCCAAAGGGGCTTTAGGAAAGGAAAGAAAAATAAAAGCTACACAACAGAGATGTATAGGCTGAGTAAGTGCAACAGAGAAAAAATAAACCATAATGACAAAGATGAGAAAAGTAGATTTGCGACCCTTGCCCCTGCTCATCACTACTTTCCATCCCATCTAAATATGGGAGATTACTATTTTCATATACACCCACCACAAAAAAGCTCTACTAAAGAATTGCATAAACTAAGTAAATGGAACAGGGAATGAGAAAACAAAAATATGAAGATTAATTAGAGAGATTAAAAGAAACTGCCAAATTCCATTTCTTACTTATCAAAAATTCTACGGTTATTGATTCAAACCCGATTCCAAACAAAAGATGGGAAAAGAAAACTGGGATTTATTTGAAACCCATTTCAGGAAAAAAAAGAAAAAGAAAAAGAGGCTCAATCACACACTTATGAACACTGAATCTTGATGCAGTTAATTTGCAGAGATACAGGATGTAAGGTACAAATTCACAAACATTTAGCGATACAATCGACATGTGAAAAATTTATTACACATTAAAGGATCGAGGGAGAGAGAGAGAGAGATTCTAGACCTTCGATCCAAATCCAGCAGCGAAGCTTGTTACAGTGAGAGTCATTCACCGGGGCAAAGACGGTCTTCATTTGTGTCATAGTACAATACTATTTTTTATTGAATAGTTTATCTTATCCCAGAAATAGGCCATTTAATATTATGTCAAATCGGACCCCACTCAAGCTGAGGCCTATCTAATTCATTTCTACATTGTTTCGTGCTCATATACAGTGTACACTCACATGACAACCCGCACCGAAAGGGACCCTTCTACCCGCACCGACCGTGGTGCACCGATCACGTACCGATGGTGTCGGGATGCTGTTGTGGGTCCCAAACGATCGATCCGAGCCGTTCACCCTTCTCCAAATCAAATTCCAAGTGGGCCCACGAGAGAATCGAGGCAATTGGACGGCTGTATTAGCTCGATCCAAAATCACCCCATTTCATTCAAATTGTCACCAACGCCGTCGGTACGTGGTCGGTGCACCACGGTTGGTGCAAAAGGAATTATCCAAAGGGTGTGTTTGGGAGACGGGGATAGGTAGGAAAATGAAGGGAAAACAATAAAGAAAAAAATGAATAGATATCAGTTAGCTTTTGTCACCTAGAGTAGGTCAGAAAAAAATATTACAGCTTTCATTAAAAAATGAATATCAATAAGAAAAGTGAAAAAAATTGATATTTATTAATTTGCAAAAACAGTTAAAAATTTGTTTGACAAAATTAAAAAACGCGGTTATTAACAGTTTAAGACCACGACTCTTTCTGTGTTTTGCACTCTATGGGGTCAATGGGTTCAAATTTTAACTGATCAAAAGATATAGTACAAAAATAGTAATTCAAGTTGCTCCCACGGGGTCGGCTTCCTGACCTCACACAAATGTACACATCATCGCTACTGCTTGTTCATACCTTTCCTCCACCGATTTTCATGTTTCTTTCGTGTGCAGTAGTACATGACACCCCAGTGCATGCTTTCGCAATCGAGGGCACTTAGGAGGACACGGGGTGGCTGCCGTGCAGCCACCGCACAGCAGGTGCTATGCACCCATCCGAGCCGTCCGTTGCTCGGATGGACGACCCAAATTTCATCTCAGCACATTTGCATCCGAACCATTCGTTGCCGCGCATGCAAGATGAAATCTGGGCCGTCAATCCGAGCAACGGACGGCTAGGATGGGTGCATAGCACCTTCTGTGCGGTGGGTGCACAGCAGGCACCCCAAATCCCACTTAGGAGGTAACACACTTCAAATAGAATACTTCTCTCTTGGTCTTTTTTTTTTTTTTAATTTGATTATTGGACTTAATTAACGTGTATACTAGTATTTTATATATGGATACTACTTATAACGATAAATCTGAAAAGGTATGTCTCATACCAGTAAAAAAAACTGTGTCACAGTCGATGCAGTGTGGCAACCTTGGATTGATCATTGGTTTTTTGGCCCCTTGTGTTAACTTTATTTAACACTTTTGGGTTTCTCATTTGATAAAATGGAAAATCCCATAAAATTACCACTTAATAAAATCACTTCTTGATAAAAGTCAATGTTAATAAAACTTCACCCAACACTTCATTTACCATTCCATTTGCTAAAATCTTTGAAAATTTTTAGCAAATATTTTCCTCATGTGCCAAAATTGGGTTGATTTTAACAAATGAGTTAACTTTAGCAAATGAATATTGGTAATTTTAGCAAATAATAATAGTTTTAGCAAACGGGAAACTCAAGTGCTACTTTTTTTTTGAACTGCAGTGCGTTGGTCATTCATTTTCTTTTGAATTGACTTTATTTTAACACTTTTGTGTTGACTTTGTTTGGGGGTCATGTTTATATCTTAAAGGGTGAGTCTATTGGCAGTGCGTTGGTCATTCATTTTCTTTTGAATTGACTTTATTTTAACACTTTTGTGTTGACTTTGTTTGGGGGTCATGTTTATATCTTAAAGGGTGAGTCTATTGGCAGCCCATTTTGGACTTCATACAGCCCTTTTGCTAAATAAAACCCTGCTGATGTGGCAAATTTTTGTTTTTGCTTCATATAACCCAGAAAATTTCCCAAATTACCCTTGTTATTTTTCTCCCAATTCACTCAAAACACAACTCAAAACCCACCCACTCTCAAACCCACGCTCAAAGCTCAAAACCCTTCTCCTTCCTCATCCCTCCGTCTGACCGATCGACCGACCTCAGACCGATCGACCTCCATCACCACCGCTACCGACCGACCTCCGATCTACTCCCTGGTCCTCGATTAACACGGTTAACATGTACTCTCTCTCTCTCTCTCTCTCTCTCTCATGTTCGAACAGTGAGTTTGGCAGATTGTGAAGTGATTTTTTTGTTTACGAGATACGGGTTTTGTAAACCCATGTTAGTTTTGATTTTCTTGCATGTGGATGGTGTACAACCCATGTGAGTTTTGATGTTCTTGCACACTGCTCTATTTGATTTAGTTACAATTGATCAATTAACCATTATCTGCATTGGTAAGCCAAGTTTTTGCTTCAATGCTAGGAAAATTGGGTACGGTGATTTGCATTTGTAAATTGAAGTTGGTTTAGGGTTGAGAATCGAGGATTTCTTCTGCATTTTTATTGGGTTTCTGTGTTGACTTTGGTGTTCTGATCTTTACAACAAATGCGTTGTCTAGAGATTTGGGTTGTTTAAAGGAATTAGTTTGGTTTGGGTTGAAAAGTGAGAAGGCTCTCTTCTGCGTGTATGTTTGGTTTTTGCGTTCACCTTGGTATTTCTGGTCTTAATATGTCACCGGCAATTGGATGAGACCAAAATAATTCATTCACATCACCCGTTACCTCACAAGCACGATGCCACTCAACATAGTTATGTTCCCGTAACTGCCGCATTAGATGTTGCATTTGAGATCTACCCGCTTGTTCCATCACCCGGTACTTTGTCCGTGCATTATATATAGTTTTAATTGTCGTGCAGTTGGAAGGATCCCGATTCTTGATTGTCATTAAAATGTCCCTCGGTTTTACAAGCGTCTTTGAGGCCTCCACGACCATTTGTATTTCTTCTTTTTTCAACCTCCCGGGGTATGCGTGCCCCTCAAATTGACTTGCAGGAGGATGGTTGTGGTTACCGTTGTAGACTTTGACCGACCAACCATTGTATGCCTTAACACACCACAATTGGAATGGGCATTCACATTTTTTGGTCCCTGTGCTACGCTTTCTTTTCTTCTCTTCTGGAATTGAGTTTTTTGGTATAAACGGTCTGAACTTACCACTCCGTTCGCATTGAAATCTTATCCTTGGTCGCCTATTCTTTGTCATTGTTTTAGAAGACTTAACGATAATGACAAATCCATGCTTCAAACCCGTCGAAAAAATCCAGTCTTTCAACTCTTGTTCATTTGGAAACATCTACGAACACATAATTCAAGAAAATTTTACCCTAAATAGCCCGTATGGAATAGAATGTGTTTAAAGTAAATAACTTTATCCAAAGTACTAACATGTTGTGTTGTGAAGTGCTCCGTATAGTCATGAACACCTAATGCACCTAATGACCCTGTTGTGCGACTACCATGTGTGGAAGCATCACCCTAAAAAAAGACCAGAGCATAACAACAATAGTGTTGACATTAGTTCTTGAACTTCGGATTTAAACTCCTGAAATTTGGTATATTTTCGGTACATAACTACCGAATTGTACCAACAATATCGGACATAAATTGTTAAAAAACTACAACCATTTCGGTAATTAAAAACTGAAATGACAACTTCGTTTCATATTATTTTTTACACTTCGGATTTAAAATCCCAAAATTAGGTCTAATATTCGGTACATAACTATCGGAAATTGCAAATTATTTCGGACATAAGTTTATCAAAAAATTGTAAAACTTTCGGGAATTAACTACCGAAATGTAGTGAGATTTTCGGGACTGTGTGTACCGTTTCGAACGAACAGCGACTGAGAAATCGAAAAACCAATGGGTTACCTCTTGGGTCGTTTTTTACTTGAAAATCTTCATCTCCGAGATACTAGGCTCGCTCTCCACCTCCATGTTTTCCTCTAACTCCTCCGTGGTCTGTATTTGTGTATCCATTGGTGGATTTGGACTTCTAAATTGCTCCAATACTCTTTGGAGCTCTTCTCCCAAATATAGTGAGGGAGAAGATCCCTCCATTGATTCAACATGGTTTTTCATTAAGAGAGAGGAGAGATGAGGGGCAGGGGAGGACAATGTGGTTAATGGTTGGAGGAGGAGGAGGGATTTTTTCACTGTGGGAATGAGAAAACGATGGAAGAAGTGAATGAAGAAGAAAATAGGAAAGTGCACTGGGTTGGTATGTAGCAATTGGGAGAAAGTGGGGTGGGTTGGTATGAAGTAATTTGAGGGGCTAAATGATCTTTTCACAAGGAAGGTTTTGGTATTTATTTTGAATGGGCTGTATTGAGGCAAAATGGGCTGCGAATAGACTCAGCCTATCTTAAAATATCTTAAAAACATTAAAGCTTACCGTAAAATCATCCCTTGTAATCGGTAACCCTAACTCCGGAACACAGAGTACCATCCATGGCCATGGCTATCGATTGTGAAATCAAACGTAACAAGAAAACCCATCATCAAATCCCCATCCCAACGCAAGATTTGCAGCCATTACCTCACATCCCTCACGAAATCATCTTCGACATACTCTCGAGACTGCCCGTAAAATCTCTGCTGCAATTCAGGTCAGTTTGTAAATCATGGCTTTCATTGATTTCAAATCCCCAATTCGTGAAATTTCATCTCAGTATAATATCTTCTAAGGTTGGTGGTGATGATGATGATTACACCCACCAGAGACTTGTGTTGATTAGTTCCCCTAGTCGTACTACCACTGGACTGAAGACATGTTCACTAGAAACACTGGACTCTGTATTGGAGTATCAACTATGGGAGTGTGCGGTTGACCTTGATTATCCATTTAATGACCTTCTTCAGTTTTTTGTTATTTGGGGTTCATGTAATGGGTTGGTGTGTGTTGCTTCTGATGTAGAGACTATATATCTATTGAACCCATCAACTAGGAAATCTAAGTTATTGCCAGATTCGGGAGTTAAGAGGTGGTCGGTTTCTGTACGTGCATATGGGTTTGGGTTTGACGAGTCCAATGATGACTACAAAGTGGTGTTGATCGTCTCTGATCATGGTATGGGGGATTCAGTTGATACAAAAGTGATGATTTACACATTAAGGACAGATTCGTGGAGGCAGATCGAAGGATTTTCTATCGGTATTCGTTTTTGTAGGTTTGGGAAGTTGGTGAATGGGTCGCTCCATTGGGTTGTACGTGACATTATTGATTCACGCTACTCCATTGTTTCTCTTCATTTGGGAAAGGAGGCGTCTAGTGAGGTTTTGCCACCTAATTATGGTTATGCTCATTTCGCATTGGAATTGTGTGTCTTAAAAAGATGCCTCGGTTTGATGTGTAGTTCTCCAAAGAATTATACTGATGTATGGATAATGAAGGAGTACAACGTGATAGATTCTTGGACAAAGTTGTTCACAATTCATTATGTAAGTGAACCATGGTTTCGTCAATTCTCATCACCATTGTGCCTTTCAAAGAATGGTGAACTTTTAATATTACATCAGCAACATGTATTTGTTTACAATCCAAAAAATGGTACTTTTAGGAATCATGTAATCCGTAACTCAAACCACTGCGAACAAATGTGTACCTATGTTGAGAGTTTAGTCGCACTCGCACCCAATGCTGACAATGTGGTTCAGAGGCAACACCAATGACAGCTGTTCAAGAGCGGTATGAACTATTTCATATATCTCTTGATTTTTCCTTTGACGCCTTGTTTATTGCACCAACTAGCTGTTTGTAAATTGATGTGCAATGTGCTCAATTTCGGTACTTGTTCAACACAGTATGAAATATTTTTATATATGGGACAAACGGAGAATGAAACTAACCTATGGAGTGAATACTCAAGGCAGGTATTCGGCATTTATTTGGCACACATACGTGAGGTTGGTAGATGTGTCCATACAAGCATAGTTACCTGGTTAGAACTTGACCCAAAATGTATTGGCCATTGATTAAAATATTAAAAGTAAATGACAATTATTCTATACCACGAAGACTAACTCATCAACCAACTAAGCGCAAGGTATGGACAACAGTAACCTAAGGGATTGGTCTAGTGGTTAAGGCTTGAGATGTAGGGATTTTCTCTCCCCTAGGTCTCTGGTTCTAAACCCCTTTAGGTGGGATCAACTCTTTGGGGCCAGTCCATGAGAGGCTTTGCCTCAGCTTTATATGTGGCCTTGCCTTAGCTTCATATGGTAGGATTGGTCCCCTAGGGAACAGTTGAGGTGCGCCATGCGCATAAGCATGCCCGGATACCTTGAGTTGTAAAAAAAAAAGTTATTCATGATAGTTGCATAAGTAATGGCATCAACCATGAGTCCACAACTATGTCTAGTGATTTGAAATTCAAGGAGTATTCCGCACAAGACGCTTAAACACAATTAGTAAGATAGTTCTCCGTCTACCTTTACGAGCGTAGCTCTCTGGTGCTATTGAAAGTTTCCTAACTTATACTTGTACTACCTAGGACACATCGACACGGGTATTTCAGCCAAAATGGAGGATCTATGTAACATGGGAGAGAGGTTGATGGTGGTACAGATTTGGCTGAGTTTTTTTTTCTGGGTGTGCTAAATGTGTATGTATAGGGTTACATACACTGTAGTTCACATAGTTATTAGTTGATAGTGGTATAGTTTTCCCATGCCTCAAGTTGGTCAAAATACCACATTCTCATTAAATTTGTGAATTGCTCAAGTTTTCACATTATGCTCTTCCGTCCTCACATTCATAGTACAGGGAAAAAATACCACATTCTCATTAAATTTGTGAATTGCATGGTACTTCTTCAAAACCAAGTACTTGTTTATAGTTTATTTGTGGCATGTGTGTATTGATCACCTTTCCGTGTTATTTTTCAGTAGTGATGTTGATGGATTTTTGGGCCTTAGTTCGGAGCAGCAATTTGTTCTTGGAGGGAGCTGAGGCTAGGAGATATGTTTCAGCAACTTTTTTCCCTGTTTGGCATATCTGATTATTAGCAAGAGGGTTTTTATTTATTCGGTTTGTCTAACTAATTCAGGAAATTGAAAGGTTTTTTTTTTTTTTTTTTTTAAAAGCATCTGGGAGGTCATTGTTTAAACTACATTTGCATATGCTCAATGCAATTGGCACAAAATATTCAGATATAGTAAATCAATTAGCCGTTTCTTTTGAATATCTGTTTTCAATTTCCTAGAGTTTTCCTTTATCCGAACGGGTCTGTTTGTCCGGCCCGCAAGATTAGGACCTAAAAATAATAAGTCTTTTAAAAGAAATTTTCAAACTTTTTTGTAGGGGTGAGCACTGGTCGGGGTGGTCGGGTTTCCGTCGGATTCGGGTCGGGTCGGGTCCGATTTGATTGGGTTGGGAAAAATACAACCCGGAACCGAACCAAACTACACTAGAAACCGATCGGATCAGGTCAATCGAGTTTCGGTCGGGTTGGTCGGGTTGCAACTCCCAGTTAGTTTCAGATCCAAGAGGAAAAAAAAAAATCCCACAAATAAGAAAGTCAGGGAGTATCAAGTTTTTTGTATAAATTAAAAGTACTCGTTTATATCTAAGTAAATTGTTTAAAAAAAAAATCATATTTTTCTTAAATTTTTTGTATTATATTATTTTCAAGCCCTCGTTTTACGGACCAGATAAAAATTTTGGGACAGAGGGAGTATCATGGAATATTGGGACATAATATCGACAATTTTATGATACCCAACATGTTCCTCCCAATCTCTTTGCAGGTCATACTCCAGGCTTCAACTACATAAGAAAATGAATACAAGTGTGTAATGGTAGAGGCCAGAGCTTCCACTTTGGACCAACCTTCCTTGTTTGCCTTTTCAGTTATCTCAGTAGTAAAAGGTAAACTCATTTAAGAAAGACGGGTTATTTTGGGAAATTACAAATGTGAGCCAACTTCAAAATTTATCCTCGCCAAAGAATGCTTTCGCTTTGTAATAGAAGATTAGATGTCGTATGAACTTTGTTTTTCCTAGTAACCAAAGCACCCGTTTTTTGTGAAATATTTATTTTTAAAACCATGTAAAACTAATTGTTTTTCTCAAGATAATTGTGTTTTATTACATGACTATTGATGTTCGATCAACCGGGAGATTGACTAGACAGAGGTTGAATATCCAATTAGTGATTATTGTTTACATGGAAGGCCTTCACAGTTTGCCCTACAACATAGGTTGGTTAGATGTCGGTAAAGGATTGATTGTGTTGGTCTTGAAAAAAAAGAGGCTAGCCGAATGTGCTAATAATGTCAAACACCTTGTGAAAACAAAGTGATGAAAGAGCGCGAGATAGATGAAATCACGTACCTAGACGGAAATAATTTTAGTACAAAACAAAAGTTGAAAAACTGAAAAGGGGGACGCTGCCGTCCCTTGGGGTCCGCAGGGGGTGCCGACTCCATCCGGGCCATCCGTTTCACACATCAACGGCTCAGTTCTTATCTCGCCTAAGTGTATCCGAACTGTCCATTGTTTGATGCAATACGACCCATTGATGTGAGAAGAAACGACTTGGATGGGGGTTGACAGGGGTTGTTGACCCCGTGGGAGGCTCCCCTCAGACTAAATCCTAGATCTACCGCAGCAAGGGACCATAGACAAACCCTTAAGGAAATTATTACCAATACGATTAATTACATTTAATCAATCAAAATTGGAAGTAACACATTGAATGCAGGACAACATAAGCAAATGGGGAAAATAATTTGGCGCAAGTCAATCCGAAGCATAACAATGAAGGCTACCAGCCTAAAAGAAAACGCAACGTTCTTGGAGAGGGTTCAATTTTTTTTTAAGTACTACCAATTATGTGCACAATGCTTGGGATGCCTCGTGCAGAGATTTCGTGACATTTGCTCGAGAAACGGCAGAGATTTTGTGACATTTGAATTCATTACTAGCTTCATAAAGGCACTAATTATCATAGCAATCATGCTGAAATTGCCACTCGGGTTACCCCGGACAAGGGACATCTGTAGCGCGTCAATGCACTAGGAGGTGCACTGCACCTCGATAGGTTCCACCAGAAACCTCGTCGCCATGATCTGAAACTTCAGTATACGGAGTTCTATGAACTCTCCGTCTGTACCTTAAATCAAGTTAATTAAAAATTGAACCACATGATAAATATAGATTTGTCCATGCTCGCTCTCCATTTCTTTCTTTTTCTTTTCTTGTTTTGAAATGGACTCACTATCCATTTCAAAATAAACATTATCTAATCAAATATGATTATTCCTCAAGATGATTTGCTCAATAAACTCTAAGCATTATCATTGTCATTCAGATCATGATGATGATATATCGGCGAAGCTTACCGAGGTGTACAATCTCAGTAGTTCATTAATGCATAAGAGGGACCCATTCTCTGGAACCCTTGGAAGCAGTGTCCAGTGTTTCCTATGTAAAATTCTTAACCTTCTTGCTCCAACATAAAGAGCGTCTACATCAGCCTCAATCAATATAGATTCACATCATTCCATACAAGACACTAATATTTTAACCAAGTCACTTCCAGAATTATGCGCTCTGTATTCTATATACTCTTTTTTTTTTTTTTTTTTTTCAATTAACTAAATACAAGTGGACTGAGATGGTGGTACACATGAGCTGCATTTTAACTGGCGTCTACTTCTGCATGTGAACGCGCAAAAATTACAGCCCTTGCTTACAGACCGCATTGTGTGACAATTTTAACGGGCAAAAAAATACAATAAAAACAAGCAAAAATTGCGTAGCTAAAGAACAATACCTCATAAAAAGTTACGAGGCACTGTAGCAATGTTAAAACATAGCACATAGCGAGGCTTCAGCTAGGGTGAGGGGTGGAGTAACTTCATAGGTGCTATACTTGCCACTTTAGCCAGCATCCTCCTCCTCCTTGAAAAAGAATGGCAAGCATTTGGGTCTGGTATCTCTATGTGCTCCTTCTTCAGCAACTTTGGATGGTATTGAAGAATCTCGCGGTATATTAGTTTTCGTAGGTCTTCCTTGGTCACAGTTAGTCCTTCAAATGCGAATTCGGCCTCCGTAACTGGCTGAGCAGACGGCTCACTCTCAAGCCTTGCCAATTCCTTGAAATATGGATCTGCAAGAGCCTAACAACTTGCAACACAATGCGCATCATTAGAACTTGGAAGGTAAAACATGCAGCCGATAAGAAAAAAGGTAAAACATGCAGAGCTTCTCTCGGGTCCACTTTTGGACTGGAGGAGCTGTCCAAGCTCATGGGTCCCACCACAGGCACGACTATGATGATCCAGACTATTCATGTTGCATTCCCTTGTAATTAAATTATTCATGGGAAAATCATGTTGGACAACTAAAGATGAGTTCGTCACATTTAACTTCCACAATATCGATGGCACTGAGATTTCTAAAAAAGACCATCCATTGTTTAGAAGACGTACAATGAACCGGCTCAATAACCATAACTACATGAGATCAGAATTGTCATCCACTATATGGACGACACTAGACAATCCAATGTTCAGAAGAGGTACAACAAAATCATGCTGTCACAATTAGCAGCGTAATCAAATATTTAGCAAAAGTATCTATACTGAAGGGTCAGTTCAGATCATCAGAGTCAGGACCCAGATATTAAGTACTAAATATTAAATATCATGTAAAGTTCTCCAATAAATTAATATCCTGCAAAGTACTGCTATACAAATTCAACTATGCAAATAACTCGTCCAAAATGTTATGGCTTAAGAAGCACGGCCATTATTGAGGGTACCGTGATGTGTCGGACTCGGTGTCAAAAACTGAGATTATATTGACACTTGTCCACTGTGTCGGACCATCCGTGTCTAATTACTCCTTTCTTTTTTTGAAGCCGCACACTCATTAGACACGTGGGATTTTAGAACCAGTGTGACTCTCTTAGGACCCGTTGGAACGCATATCTCATCACCTAAGTAAACATGGGAAACACTGCTCGACCACTAATACATACATTTCTCCATCCATTACAAACATGGTCTTTTAAGTTCTGGAACATCTGGTCTTTTAACTTTACGTACTGTTATGTTGCACTTCCACTTACCTGTCAGGCTGTGAGTAAAATCTATATGATAACATAGCTCATTTATTGAATCTTATACCTACATCAACCCAAGGACCTTAAATTGTTCAATAAATTACAGGGCTGAGATTGAAGTTGTCCGAGGGCTTGAAGTATGTTGGGTAAAAATCCATATCAGCCTCTCTCTCTCTCTCTCTAGCAAACGTACAGGGAAGTTGGATCAATTCTACAGCTTCCACCGTGGGATCTCTCACTCTTCTGGAGCATGCTTCTCTCCTCTCTCTGTCTCACTTTTGTTGTACCCAACAGGCAAACATGTTTCCCCCCATCCACCGTCGCTCTCTCCATTTCAAATTTGGGGAAGTTTCAATCCTCTCTCTCTCTCTCCCCCCTTTTGCCTAAAAATCTCTTGAGAGGTCTTTTATCTCTTCGGTCAGGGTTTAGTGAGAACGAACACGGCATCACCGGTGGACGAAGTTCTGTTCTTCCCAAACCCTCTTCGAAGAGTCTAAACCAGTTTCCGGTAAGGGTTTATTTTGTGGTGGATTCAAGTGATTTTTCATATGGTCTCCCTTGCAAATACCTTAAACTGAGTCTGTTCATTTTTTTGCAGCTCCAGATCAGGACTTCATTACCGTAGCAGGTCTGTAGACTTATTTGTTTATTTCTTCTTTGAATTTAGATCGTAAAAACCTGGTGTGGTTCCGTTTGTAGGAATTGAGCGGTGATGAATGTACGACATGGTGGTAAAAGCTTAGGTTGTAAGATCTCCAATTGCAGACTTTTTTTATTCTTTGCCTTCCATAATTTAAGCCTTGCGCTGAATGTAAGTTCTTTGGGTACTCCAAAAACCCTATTATGCTTGGTTGAGAATTTGATTTGCTCTGCTTTGTGTTATCAAATTAGCTACAATGTGGTTGATTACTTAGGTTTTGAGTCCTGTTTTAAATGTTTAGAACAAATGCCACCCAATGGAGTCCAAGCAAGCTGTGGTAATCTATATTGCTTTTGCTTATACATTTGTTGATTGAAAAAATAGTTTTTTCATGGTTTCGTTGTAAGTTATTCAATTTGTGTTGCAGTTTTTGTTGAAATGCCCATTGACCAGTACAAACAGGGAGGTTAAGTTGTGGTCGTGCCGCTAGCAAGTTGTCCTACCCATCCATCGATACAAACAGAGAGGTCAAGTTTTCGTTCAAGGTAAGAAGCCCTCAAATATCAATTTTGCTTGCTTTGGTCAATCAATCACAAAAAGAGAAGCATTCAAGTCCTATAAGCTTCTTTAGATGTTTTTGGGGCTAGAGTTTGGAGGTTTGTAATTGATTTTTTTTTCCGTTTACTACGTACACTTTATTAATGGGCATACATATTGCCAGGAGGTGGGATTACACAACTATCACCTATGCTTTGATAAGCTAACAAGGAGGATATTCGCTACATGGAGTAGTTTGCGCCCTCCTCTTCTCTTTACCTCCATATCCTCTAGCAAAATCAAAGCGGCGGGGTAAGAACCAGTAATCCCCTATCCATTCAGCACCCTTTTCTTATTCTTTTGGTCAATCCTTAACTTCGGTTTCTAATATGATATTTTTATCCTCATAAATATAATACACAAGGTAAATGTGATTGTGGCGCATTAATGGGTATGGGTATCTAGATAGCTGGTTTTCAGTTTGTTATTGATGGGCTGAAGGCTAACAGGTCACACAATTCTAATATTTTTATTCCTCTTGATTTAGTGCGGTCCTATATGTAATTTTTCCTTTTTTGTATGTTAGCATCTCTAATATAGTGGATGCGAGAATGCTCTTCGGGGTCTATAGGTAAGTTATTTGGTTAATTTGTTTGTGAGGTTTTAGATTTGAAGTTTACTTCTAATTTTGTTAGTTTGCTTTGGTTTCTTTTCCCTTATGCTATAACAATTAGTTTTCCTTTTAAAATAAAACTTGGCCTTATTACCCAAAAGTACAGAAATTATCAGGAAATCAAATGATAAAGAATGGAAAAAAAATCTTTGGACACCCTTGAACACAATTCCATAAGCTGTGGATGAGAAAGCTGGACACCATTGACATCAAGTGCTATATTGACTTCTAGATTATGAGTTTAGTTTTTAGCTTTGAATGCATTTAGTTTATTATTTTTTGTTAAAAGGAAGTGTATTTGGTTTATTTTGTTATGCTAAATTGGTAAGAGATGTGAAATATCTCTAACCAAGAATATAGTATGTTTATATCATACTAAGCACCAATACAACTAGAAGATTGCCGTATCCAAGTGGCATGCTAGGGACACTCCAAATGTGTAGGTAAACGCACCAAGTCCATAGAACTTAACTACAATTTATTTTTTTCTAATGCTTTAATTATTATTTTTTTGTTACTTAAGATGGTTGTAGATCAATTGTATACAGACACAAATTCCAAATGGGACCGCTTTTCTCCATTTAATTCCCATGCAGTTTGTCTTCGTCCCATCTTTTTCATTTACAAGCCCCTTCAATTAGTTTTTGGTTCTGTGTAATTTTTTTCGTGGGATTGAAGTAACCTGTAATGTGATATCTATTCTTTGTACGTAATGTTCTCCCTTTTGTTTTATAATCCCCAAGTAGGTCAAGTCACCTTGCTGTTGTAGAAGTTTCCGCATTGTCTAACATTTTCTCATTATATAAGTAGAAAACAAAATGATTTCAGTATTGTGATTAGCTTTCTTTAATTTCTCTACTTGAGTTGAAATTAATGTACTCATGAACTTTACCCTTTGCCACAGTTTGAGGAAAATTTAGATTCCGAAATCTATGTTAGGGGGTGTTGGTTTTTGAAACTTGGAATCACACTGTTGCATGAAAATTGGGAAGCACGTGTAGCTTTACGGCATGGAAGGATAGAAGAATCATGCAGTGAGGATCTCCCAACAAAGTATGTCAGTTGTGTTATCAACTTCTCAATAGGGTGTTGGCTTGGGGTAAGATCTTTACCTTTTAGTTGGGCGAATCTGCCATTGTAATTGAATTAAACAAGTTTGGTGGTGTTCCCTTTAGGACGTGCGTTTTTTCCAATATTGGTAGTTTTGTTTTTTGTTTTTTGGGTGAGCACCTTTATGGGCGAACTTACCAAGATTGTTCCATTGCATTTCTATCTGAAGCCTAATTGTAATACTTTGATGGGTTGTATGGAAAAAATAATTGGAAGCAAATAGAATCAGCCTAATTGTAATACTTTGACTGTTGGCTTTAGAATGGGAATGGGAAGCAACGTGCATTCATGCCTAGACCATATGCAAATTTTTTTGTTTAGTTGCTTCATGTTCTAACCTTTTGTGCTTTATTCAAAAGATTATAATTCCAAATTGACTGGTCTTGAGTAGTAATACTAAACTATGTAAATGTTCAGTTTGAAGAGAGGACGAACACGAACACGAACCCCCTGCTAAACACATGGTCAAATATTTTACCATTAAATGTTTGTCGGGTAAAGCAAGATAATCGATGGAAGTTGTGGCTGATTACGTTCGCGCATGCCTTCAGGCATGGGCATTCACTACTAGTCCTATGTGCTGCATATAAAATATATGAAACAGAATTGCTAACACTTCCTCAACACATAATTTCCCCCCTTTTGTTAATCAGCATACTAGTGGTGTCCTTGCTATTTAGGATGTCGCTTCCTGTGTACTTCAAACTAAAACATTCAACATTAGACATCATTCTTAACAGTTTTAGGTTACCATAATTGCGTTTATGTATCCCTTTCCAGACAAGAAGTTATGTTTGTTTTTACCTCTTCAGCAGACGGTCGACAATCAGGATCAAAGGCTAACATTTTTTTCAGCAACACAAGTGCAAGTGGATCTGCATTTGGAAACTTTTGGGGGAAAGGAATAGGCCTTTTCCTCCGCATGCTGCTTAAGCTCGTACGAGCTTTCTCATTCTTTATCTGAAGGAACAACTTCAACACTTCAGCAAAAAATAGATACACAACATACTAAGACGTTCAATAGAATCTCTGCACTATAAGAACAAACTTATTGCAATATACAAACCTTGGCAATGGATTCAGGAGAGGGTGTGCCCAACAGATCAGTTATCAAGTCCAATTGATGGACATGATTTTCGCCAGGAAATAGAGGCTTTCCAGTTAAAAGTTCTGCAAATATGCAGCCAATGCTCCATATGTCTATTGCAGCAGAGTACTGAAAACAAGGTAGGCCACAAATGAAAGCCAGAAACAATAGATTTTCTTTTCATCCATGTCTCTCTTAATTTGTAACTCTGTGAAAACTTTCAAGTTTCTTAATGATACCTTGGTACAGGAACAACTAAAGGAAAATAGCTGTTCTAGAATAAAATAAATATAATAGACAAGTTATCAAACAAAAAGAGTAATGGGCACGGGAGAACAGATGAGTGATCACAGATAAGAGTAATAAGCTTCGTGCAATTGGGTATCCACCACATTTTTTGGTTAAGAATGCATTCGGGATGTCAGGACTGGGATTTGGGGACAGAACATTCCTAGCCAGAGCAATAAATCAGTTTGGATGGATTTTCAAGTCAAGGACACTTTTTAAATACCAAAACATGTTCACCGAGACCGCTAAAATTTCAAAACAAACTGTTCAGTATTTCATTGCCCTCGCAGGAAACTATTGTCCTCTGTTTCATCTGTCAGAAAAACGGAACATTATCTACTCAAAAACAGATTCGTCAGTATTTGATTGCCCTTGCATGGAAACTATTGTCCTCTATTCCATCTATCCTGCATGAGGAAAATTTTGACAGTATGGGAAAGACTGTTGTAAAAGTTATCCACTCAAACTCAATAGACCATTTTCGACAAATTCAAAGAATTTTTCTTCTTACAGTTCCATGTTAACTGTTAACTGAAGTGATCAATTAACTACAAAAAAGATAGCCTCATATACGATAAATTTTGTTTTCAAGAAACTGAAATTGTGATGAAGATGCTAATGGAAAACAATAAAGGCCTAACCCAAAACTCAAAAAAGTTAATGATTGAATGGAGAACTCAAGATGTTTGGAATTTTTGTTTGTTTATTTTTTTCTTACCATCTTCAAGCAACAATTGATGAACTAAATTTATTATCTTCTCTACTATATAGTTTACATTGGTGCAAACTTACATTGCAAACAATGTTTTACAATTTCTTTGTCTGTATATATACTCTCAATAGTCAATATAGCTGAATGCAATTCAAAAGTTATCCACATTAAAGTATGGCTTATCCTTTATTTGGTGAATCAAATATTCCCCATAACTTTACAAATCGAGATATGTTAATTAGAAAAAAGTCCATCAGAAATAAAATCATTGACATGGGAGAAAAGATAAATATATCAACCGAGTATAACAAAGTATAAAAAAAAAATTGCTGGTCAATTAAAGTAATCACAAGATGCCAAAACTAAGTGTAGGATTAAGACGATAGGATAGGGATATCTCCTTTAAAACTAACCCTTACTTATAATCAAGTTAGTTTTGGTGTTGTGTTTAAGTATTAAGAAAATATGTACGGTAGATAACTATTCCTTGAAAAAAAGGGTATGGTAGGAACTAATTGGTACATAAAATTAGTAGCAGTAAGGCAGTCAGATGAGCTATTTTCCCAAGCAACGGAAACTGGCAGTAACTCCAGCACCTTAGAGAAAAACTGTCCACACAATTCAGGAGCCTTGTACCATCTTGTTGCAACATAGTCCTATAAGCACCAAAAAGAAAAAAGGATTAGCAAAAATGGAAAAAATTACAGTGCCTTGGGGGTGTGTTGCGTGTTAGATAAACCCTTAAGCAACTAGACTAGAAATTAATGAAAGCTAGATAAGAGAAACTTACTGTCCAAAACATAGCAGTAGGGGTATCAACAAAGGCATGACTAAAGTGACGTATCTTGATTTTACTGTCAGCAATTGTCAAGACGTTTTTTGGGTTTAGATCTCGGTGAAAGACATTTGCTGCAAAACAAGCCAATAAAAACCCTAAAAGTCAGAACTGGAAAGATCATAAGGTCAAGGTAGTGCATGAGTTCTACACGTCACGTACGTAAGATACTCTGTCACATTTTTTTAGTCCACATTGAAACACAAAAACTTTTCAGGGGGAAATGCATTAATCCCAACATGACAAAGGTCAGTTCTGAAAATTTAAACACTTTTTTCCTTTGACATTGAGGGCTAGATCTGGAGACATTCGAAAAAGGAATAGAGGACTAACAGTGAGGAATGGAAGGAAGATGTCACAAAGTGTTTGTACTACAGCAAAGTGAAAGAAACTAGAAAATTGAGGTAACAAGACAGTTGGAGCAACTTGAAGTATATGAACCTGTGTGTATGTACTTCAACCCTCGAAGAAGCTGATACAGAAAGTGCCGACAATGACCAGGCGTCAAACCATCATTTGCTTTAATATAGCTCCGCAAATCACATTCTGTGAGTTCAAGAACAATGTATATATCTTTGAAGTCCCCTCTGGAAGGCGGCAATAAGATATGCTTGATCTTCACAATGTCGTCATGACAGAGGAGCCTAAGAAGCTTGATCTCACGAAGAATGCGTGTGGCATCAGAAACGTGTCTAAAGACATCACTAATCTTCTTGATTGCAACTTTTTCCCGGAGCTGAGTATCATATGCAGAGCAGACAACACCGTGGCTTCCTTTGCCAATTACTTCCTCTATTCTGTATCTCCTCCCCTCATCATATTCCCTGAAAAAATCTACATCCGCAGATGCCTGCACACAAACATTAAACCTTTCATGAATGATAGAAAACGAATGCAAACTAAAAATAAATTGTCTGGCTAGATGCAGTTAACATCAACATTTTGCAAGTCATATATCAGTGTATTTAATAATGATAGTGGTTTTTGCAGAACAGACAAAAAGAAAAGGTACAGGTTTAGAATGTATTGCAATTGAGGAGAAACATAAGACACTGTCAAATAATTCCCATATCCTCCTACTGCCAAACATAGTTTGTTTGAGCGGTGATAAATTTTTTTACTCTTCTTCGAATCGTGAGTCGTGAAGATTCTGCCATAATTTTCAAATGCAAAGAAGCATATTTATCCGTTTGATATTGAAGATAAATTTCTATGAAAAGCATAGACATGAATAATAAAAGCTGTGTTTTGAATGATGATTATGTGGTTAAGTAAGCGCATACGTAATGGGAAACAGGTATGGGATCAATGCTCCAAGACTCACATGATTTATGATCATGAGATTACGTATGACACGAATGAATGAATGATTATGCCCTAGTTCAAGTTGGAGAGAGAAAAATGATCCAAAGCTGAATGCAACAATGTATGCAGCTATATATCACAGCACAACTCTAAAAGATTCAAAACTTCTTGTACTTTACGTTGGTGGTAAGGAGAAGGGAGGGGTGGTAAGGAGAGACTAGAGAAAGTGCAGTGGTGGCTGGAGTGACAACAGGGAGTTGTGGTTGAGAGGACAAAGTGGTTGTGATGTGGTGGTGGGGCTGTGGCTGGCCTTGGCAGCAGCAGCTGTGTTTGGCAGGCAATGGTTGCCATCCGGTTAATGGTCGGGGTGTATGGAGACAGTGGCAGGGAGGGAGGGATGGGGATAGGGGGCGGCTGCAACTCCATGATTATCCTCCCACATGTCAAAATTCTTGGCATTTTTAAATCACAGGCCTAAGGGTAACCAAGAATCACATCAATGCAGGGCTGCCAATGAGGGCAAGCCTTCCAGCAAAGTAGCAGCTCTGGTCCCCAAAATATTGACTAAAAAGGGGCCCCAATTTTTTATTCTTATATTTTAGGCCCCACGAAAGGAACCTATTTAAAAACCAACTAGCAATAGCAAGGGCTCAGGAAGGCTTAAGAACAAAAGCTCATATTGGTTCCCCAAACACATGAAAGGCCTTTATACTGACAAAGGAGGCTCTCAGCTTCCAGCAGTTCCGATCTGGAAATAAGGTTCTGTTACTTGTGCTGAACTTTTAACACCAACAGAGGACCCTCGTCCCTAGTAATTCGATTTGGTATTATTTATTTAAAATGTAGACATTCCTCACCCTAGTGCTCTACAAGTAATTGCCTCAGTAGTTTTTTTGCTCTCTCCTCACCCTCATCCAGTGGCCTTAAACAAATGAGCACTGGCATAGAATAAATGATGAGAATATAAATAATAAAATTGCCCCTCCCTCTAACAGCTTAAGCTTTTAGATGAGTTGGTGGTACAGTTTAATATGGTATCAGAGCAGGCAATAGATCCTGAGTTCAAACCTCACCGTCTACCTAATGATTTAAATTTGCACGTGTTTAGAGCACTTATGAATGAGAGCTTGGCTACACGTGAGGGAGCGTGTTGAGAATATAAATAATAAAGTTGCCCCTCCCTCTATCAACTTAAGCTTTTAGATGAATTGGTGGTTAACAATCTAATAATAAATACCACAACTAGGGATCCTTTTTAACTCTTTTGAATACATTGAAATACAATCTCAATTCACAGCAACATTTGTTATCACAACTCCAGCTCAAAACATACACTATGCATTAACCTTGAACGGGAAAAGGGTTTTATTAGTTGTAGCCGAATAACATGATCATTGAATAAACAAACCACTAGAACTTAAGGACTGCATAAAAATAGTATGCTTTGCAAAGAATCAGCTTTTGTTTGAGTTTTTCCCCCAGTCAAAAGCCACAATTTGTCAGGTTTTTCTTGTATTGAAGATTCTGATTCTTGTTGTAAGTGAAATTGGATCATCAAAAATACAAAGCACCCTATCTTAGCTGTTCACTTAGGGCCCCAAGAAGTTTAGGGCCAGCCCCATTTTGGATGAGCTTCAACTGGGTTGAACATCACACATAATCTTGTCTGATTAGCAGCCCATCTGAACAGCCAATAGACAAAACAGGTAATCATGACTTGTTCACCCATGCTACCCTGTATGGCTTGGGATGTGGTTCTGGCTTGAGCTTAAATCTAGGAACAACTACTTGGACACCTCAATCACAGAACTATCTCTGTCGATGGCGAGCTTGCAAACCTTATCTCCAATCTATACACGTGTGTGAAACATGGTGCATTTTCAGTTTCTATGACATGTCTTGTAATGCATTGGACACAAGGTACTTGAGGCTCAGCTTTATAAGGAACCCCCTTCATCTTGTGAATCCTCCTCTCCAATTCCTACAATTAATGTATGTTGAGGGCATGGAGCAGTATATCCGATGCCAATACAATTATTATTATTTATAGGGTAAAGGAAGCAACGCGGTAAGAATAAAAAATGAATCGGGTCTCTAGGCCTACCTTCTTTGATGCTTTCCAGCTTTTATTAAGGAACATGGTTCCACGACATTAAGTCCCTCGAGTTCCTCAAATTTTGGGAGGTATACGAGGGCCACCCTTATAGTGGTAAAACTTTCTTAGAGCAACCACTTTGGGTAAATAATATCAAAGGTTAGTTGGGGATAGCATAGATATTTTTATTGTTGAGTATTGTTGTTGTAGAGTCCTTTACATCTCATTGTGGTCTCAGCCGGGTGCACTTCATTTTTACGTCAATCGCCATTTTACTAAACCTTGCAGTTTTGGTGAGTTTGCAGTAAGTTATCTGCACCAATTTCCAACCTTGACAAGAATGAAATGCTATTGTTAAAAGAAATTATACTCTTTTCCCTCATCTCACCTACACAATCTTTAAAACATTAACCCTAAATAAAGTCGAACTCTAATTATGGAAGGAGTTGCAGTGCGCTCCACCAAACCTACCTCCTCCCCTTTACAGTTAGTCTAGAGGTGGCAAATGGGCGGGTTGGGTTGGGTTTGGACGGGTTGATATGGGTTATAGGTTGAATATTAATAGTAAGCGGGTTAAATGTGGGCGGGTCGGACATGGGTCAAGCAATACCCAATCCGACCAACCCAACCAATTTTTTTTCTTCTTTTTTTTCCCTCTCAACCTGCTTGCAAGATTTCATCTCCAAACATTCCTTGGACACCTCTCTCTCTCTAGGTCTACAACGATACAATTCATTTTTTTATACGCTGTTAAGTTCAAATTGATAGGTACCAAATACAAGTAAACGAAACAATATGTAAAGCATACAATCTTACGTTCAATATTTTTGGTGTTTGCTGTTTTTTTTTCCCATAAAATATTTTGGAATTGAGTATTCATCTTGATGAAAAGAATTAACAAAGTATAAAATACATATCAAAATACAAAAGAGTTTGAAAAGATTTATTGAGTTTTTATTAAAAATGCTTACAGGTAAAAACACAAATCAATATTTTTGGCGTTTGGTGATTTATTTAAAAGAGTTCTAAAAAATCAAACTAAAAAAAAAGATTTATTGAGTTTTTATTAAAAATGCTTACAGGTAAAAACACATATCAATATTTTTGGCGTTTGGTGATTTATTTAAAAGAGTTCTAAAAAATCTAACTCAAAAAAGAAAAAGAAAAAGGATATGTAAGCAAAAATATAAGTATTTTGTAAGTTGATAATCCTATGGAGTAGTTATTTGGGTACATACCAAAACAGATGCAAAGGAGGCAAAAACAATGGTCCAAAACCTGCCAACATAGGTATCAAAGATGAAACCACCAACCAAGGGTGCAAAATTAGTCACACCAGACCATATGTTGAGGACGTTTGCAATGGATTCTTGCTCCATCTGAATTGAGTTAACAAGAAAATCATGAAGTTCCCCAGTAACCCAAACATTTGCAGTGGATGCCTACTATGCAGAAGAATATCGTTTAGTTGCGGAGATCGACGTTATCCTTTTAATTTTTAGTCCAACCCATTTTGAACCCATTCAAACCCATATATATAGAGGTTAATGTGGGTTGAACCCATATAAACCCAAATTCAATATGTGGGAGGGTTGGGTTGGGTTATAAGTGGGTAGATATAAGCGGGTTCATGGGTTGGGTTGAAAGCCACCGCTAACTACGACAGCCAAAAACAGATGTTGTAACCAAGGGCACCAACATGCCCACCACTGCACCATCTAGTCTTCTCCCTCACCCATACTTCCTTTCCTCACATCAAGCACCACCGATCCCGGCTTTTCCATGGAGTCCTAGTTGCTAAGAATTGGCCTTGTGGTTAACACCTACTTGCCTATGTATAATGGTTACATGCTCATGATGTCCTATCATTTAGTGTGTAGGAAGACTCTTGGTATAGTGCACTGCCATATTGATTGCTTTGCACACCTTAACAGTAGAGGAGATTCTTAAAGTACATCAATGGCCATGAATACCGGTACGTGATCGCTATTAGTTTTTGTTACTCAATTGTCACTGGTGAATACAATCCATTTAGTTCGTTGCGAATATTATGGGAGTTGAGATTAAGATTCCGGGTAGAATATAGCCTCAGTTGCTGATTGTTTTTCTTCAAAGTGGCTAATTATCCATAGTATCAGGACAGATCTTGTCTCTATAATCGTCATGACTTGGGACCCTCTAATGCTCTTGAGATATGCATTATTTTATACCTTTCCTCAAATGCTAGTGACTGGAGTCCTTGGACTTGTAAGACATAAGCAGTCACGTTTTTCCATTGTTATGTAGTGTTCGAAAAGTTGGCCTACCTGGCTGCTGGGACAAGTGGTCTAGTTGTTCAATTAAGAGGGATATGGAGAAGAAGAGGAGTTTGACACTTTGACTAGTAATTTCGTACTACTTAGTTTCATTTGATTTGAACTATGGGCATTGAACCTTGTAATTGACAAGTTATTAGGTACTGCTTAGTTTCATTTGGTTTGAGCTTTGAACACGGAACATGCATTATGGATTGAACGGTTATTTGGCACTTCTTAGTTTCCATGTCTCTCTTTTGGATAGTATTTGATGTTTTGTTCTACTTACTCAAAAACTGGGGAAGAGGGAGGAGAATATTTTTAAAACACAAAAATTTGGAAAATCCAACTAATCTCTATACGCTGATTAATCTCAATTAATCGGCCTAGGCAGTAGGCGCTCCTGGCCGCCGGACTAGCGCCTAGCGACTTTTAGAACATTGAGTTTTAGTCATTCTAATGACCAATGAGAGGAAGATGATGTGCATTGGTATGGGACATATTAATCCACTAACGGGAGGGGCTTCATAAATTCAATTAGGGATTTAATGTTGGAAGAACAAGTAATGCAGGATCTGGTTGATTTTGATAGTAGTGCTGCTATAGACACTAACATTTGTCTTGAAGAAGGGCTAATGGATGATATGCCTATCAAGGGTTTTGTTCAGCTGGTAAAAGAGGAGGTGAGTGGGGACAATAAAAGCCGAATCACCAAAACAATCAAATTCTACTTGGCAATTTCCTAAATCTGAAGCTTGTTTGTTAGCTGCTGGTATATCTAGCCACCTATATAGCACCAACACTTCCAGAGGTCGACGTGCGTATGGGAAACAGGGACACGTATTGGACACGCCACGTGGCGCGTCCCTTAAATTAAATTATTTTTTGGAGGTGGACACTGCACGCACACTCTCTGACTCTCTCTCTCTCTCTCTCTCCCTCTCTCCCTCTCCCTCTTTCGATGTATATACATATATATGTACAAGGAAGATCTTATCAGGTATAGCTGATGGAGTTTTCATCAAGGACTGCTCCAATTCTTCAATTTCCTGATCAAATTTTCATGATCCGAACTGTCCAATGTGTTTAAAACGTGTTTTAGGGTCTCCGCGAGAAATCATAAAAAAAATTACTAGGAAGGGCTTGATCCGATCAGTTTTCGATAAAAATTGTCCATGGGACACATGTTTTAAACACATTGGACACGCTTCGAATCATAAAAATTTTGATCGGGAAATAAGAGTTCCTAATGGAAACTCCATCAGGTATACCTGATGAGATCCTCCTTGTATATAATATACTGGTATATATTCGACGTATATATCTCCATAGTTTTGTGTGTATTTCTTACATGTATATGTGCGTATATACCACTATATAACAATGTAAATATCTTACATATCAAAAGAAAAGTGTATGTATTTATGTATATAAAAAACTGTTGTTGCATACATATATGATAAATTTATATATATAATTACTCCCTCCGTCCCAAATTGCTTGCCCTTTTTGGGAATTCGTTCATTTTGCACGCCAAAAATAATGTATTAGCCTTCTTCTTTTTTCAAAAAAATTTACAGCAAGTTAAAGATCTAATAGAGTAGAAAAAATTAGTGTATTTTTTTTTCCCAAAAATAATGCTCATAAACACATCAATTTTTACGCGCAAAATGCACGCTTCCCCAAAAGGAGCAAGCAATATGGGACGGAGGGAGTAATTAATTATTTATCTATTTTTGCCGTATCCCCACCGTGTCCATGTCAATTTATTTAGAATTCCCGTGTCCATGTCCGTATCCGCGTCGGTGTCCGTGCTACATAGCTAGTCACTGTTCGATTGTGGTAACTGTAATGCCCAAGGAGTTTATGAAGAGACCTTTCAAAATCTTTAGTTTTGGATATGATTGTCAGGACTAAGGCTTTGCTAGTGAATCTTGGAATGAACCTTTGGACGGTTCAGGTGTGCTAATTGAGTTTGAAAGTGAAGAGACTTAAACTTGTTCTGGAAGAGGTGAGCCAAAAGTATTATTCCGACACTAGTTCAATGGTTTCTAAACCAAGTTCAAGCACTGTGTTTTGCTTATCCTTTTGACCTTGATTTGTGTGCTAGGGAGGAGCTGGCGGCTAAATTTGTGGATATTAGTACCACAAAAGGTCAAAAAGCAGAAATCCAGAGTGTATTGGCTTACTTTGGGGGATAATGATACTGATCTCTCCATTCAATTATGCTACTTTTAGGCAAAAAACTAAAATCATTAGCTTGATTGATATGTGTTGAGAATATAAATAATATAGTTACCCCTCTCTCTAACAGCTTAAGCTTTTAGATGAGTTGGTGGTTAACAATTTAATATGGTATCAGAGCGGGCAATAGATCCTGTGTTCGAACCTCACCGCCTACCCATTTATTAAATATTTGCACGTGTTTAGGCCGCTTATGGATGAGAGCCTGGCTACACGTGAGGGGGCGTGTTGAGAATATAAATAATATAGTTACCCCTCTCTCTAACAGCTTAAGCTTTTAGATGAGTTGGTGGTTAACAATGTAATAATATGGTATTACAGAGGATGATCCTAAGGATATTAAGAAAAAGAAGTTGCACTGATATAAAGGTCTTCTTGGTACTCCCTTTGAACAAGAAATGGATGCAATGGATGAGCGAAGGATGGCCATTTCCAAGCCCTCTTCATAACAGACATGGTGAAGGTATTTACGACATGGGGAGGTCTTTGAATGCTAAAGTTGCTAATTTTATCAAGATGGGTTGAAAATGGCCTAGATACAGAAACACAATGACAATGGATATTCTAGCTAACACTCCTAGCACCCTAAAACTTCTCAATCTGATGCACTGGTTTGGACTCTTAACAACTATGATGCACGGACACGGATACAAATACAGAAATGGAAACGGAAACGGACACGAGGACACGGGAATTCTAAAAAGATGGGGATAGGACACGGTGGGGGATACGTCACGTGTATATTTATATGTATAAATATTTTATTTTCAGAAAAGGCAAACAAAACAAGACATCCATTATCCATAAGTGATAGATATTTATATAATGTAAAATTACAGTTTCATTCCCAAACTTTTGAGTAATTATGATTTTACCACAAACAATTAAAAAAATTTCATTTCGACCCCCGCCGTGTCCCCCCATGTCCCCACTTGTGTCCCCCGTGTCCCCAGCCGTGTCCCACCCCAAAAATTAAATTAAGCCGTGTCACCCTCCATGTGGCGTGTCCGGACACGTGTCCCACCGTGTCCGGACAATACGATACGGTTACCCCTAAAGGTGTCGGTGCTTCATAGCTTAATAGCTATGTAGCACGGACACCGACACGGGACAAGTGAATTCTAAAAAATGGACACGGATACGGCGGGGGACACGGCAAAAAGAAATAAATAAATAATTAATTATATGTATAAATAAATCACATATGTATAATAACAATATATAATAATTATATATACATAGATATATACACTTTTCTTTTGATATGTAAGATATCTACACTGTTATTACTAGTATATATACTCGTATACACATAATGTAAGATATACACCCTCAATGGAAATATATATATACCAGTACATACATCCATATATATATACATATACCTAGCGAGAGTGTGTATATGGGGGACACGCGTGTCCATGCCGTGTCCCCCGAGTGTCCCCCTCCAAAAAATAATTTAATTTAAGGGACACGCCACGTGGCGTGTCCAATACGTGTCCCCGCGTGGGACACGCATGTCGCCGTGTCCCATACGTGGACACGGCGACCTCTAGAAGTGTCGGTGCTTCATAGCTTAATAGTAATGGCTCTATCTTGGTCAAATCAGCTAGGAATGCCATCACTGCAGCTCCTTCACCCCTTACGCCTTGTTTGGCAGCCTCATATAGGAGTGGCATATAGGGGGAAGCCGGATATACATATCCGAGAGAGTTATCTGGCATTTGTTTCAACTATTAAACCCGGATAAGTTATGACTGGGATATACATATCCCATTGCAGTGGGATTATATTTATGCACCCCTCCCCACAGTCTAAAGCATATCTGGGCAACAATTCCCCTCTTCCCCTCTGCTGTGGCCCACCACGGCAGTACAATAGGAGAGAGAGAGAGAGAGAGAGAGAGAGAGAGAGAGAGAGAGAGAGAGAGAGAGAGAGAGAGAGAGAGAGAGAGAGATGCAACATGTGTGGCCCACCACTTTTCTCACTGTTTGGTTTCCCATCATGCGCCCAAATGGGCAATAATCCAATGGATGTCAATTCTTGGTGGATTAGATACTAAGGACAGGTCAGGCGCGCGCCGCTCAGACGTGGGTACACTTGACGCAGAATGTGTCCTATACACAAATGGAACTGACAATCACAGTCACTTATTCTTCACTTGTTCCTTGTCCACTCAGACGTGGGTTCACTTTCTGTGAAGGAATGATGTTCAACTTGCAAAGGAAATTGAGTAGCAGGGCAAAATCGAGGAGGTAAAAGCTTCAAACATACTATTTTTAGGTTTTCATTGGCTGCAGTGCTTTAAAATATCTGGGGTGAAAATATAGAAGCATTTTCCAAGACCAAAGATTGGAGACAGAATGTCATTGCCAGAATTGACAGAGATATCAGGTCTTGCATCAGTTCCCCCATAACAAGAAACTGATGACAGTATACTATCACGTACGGGATGGAATATCTCATCTAGGTAGTTCGGTGACTTCGGTGCGTGTCTTTCGGCATGTGCTGTTGCTCTTTTAGGTTGGGGTGTTGTGCGAATGCCCCTCAGCTCATGTAATTGGATTGTTGGGCCAAACATGTACTTCAATCTAAAATGGAAATAGCTACATAACTGAAAAGTATCGAACATAAACAAGGTGCTATGCAGTTCAACCTCCTAAAAGGCTGTTGCAGCTACTGTTACTTTTTTCACAATAGACCTTTTGCTGAAAGAAAACCCTGATATTCCGTGAAACTAAGATTCATCATGCCCTAGTCCTTTGTGCTCATGTGCATTAACAAAGGAAAGCCAACAGTAAATGAATAAAAGATTAAGATGTAAAAAAGGCAAAGAAAGTATGAAAGTAACTCTTACAGGTGGCCCTGCTTCACTTCGAGTAGGAGATTCAGAGGAAGATATCCAAGTGATATCCTCATTCTCAGAGGATATGCTGGTAGTGGGCTTTAAACCAGGGTCCGATGCCTGGCCAAGGATGTTCTGATCATGGGGCTGTATTCATTAAATTGGAAGGCACAAATTATAAATATTACAAAGTATCAAATCTAGAAGAAAGAGGAAACGAAAAAAAGATAAACAAAACAAGAAGTCCCTTCCATTTAGAGTAGTGGAATCAGAGACAGATATCCAACCTAGGATGTTCTGATCAAGGGGCTGTATTAATTTTATCTGAAAGCTCGAGTTATATGCATCTCAAGGTGTAAAATCTATCGTAAAAGCGAGGACAAAAGCCAAGTAAGAAGAAAAAGTTAGACTGAAAGGAAAAGCAATTCTTACTGGTGTCCCTCCTCCACTTGGTGTATCAGATTGACGGGCAGCTCTCTCAGTGACATCCTCGAGATCGGATGATTGGTTACCCGTGCAATCTGAAATGGGTTCTGATGCCCGACCAAGGGTGTCCTGATCAATGTGCTGTATTCATTTCATTTGAAAGATCAATTTATCTATACTTCACATTGTAGAATAAGTGTAATAAACAAGGAACTAAAAGGGCGAGGTGATTAATCAAAGATGAAAAAAGTAATGCTTACTGGTGTCCCTCCTTCAAATAGAGTTTTCTCAGTGATATCCTCGTGATTTGATGGTAAACTGCTAGTGGTATTTAAAATGGGGTCTGATGCCGAACCTGGGATGCTCTGATAAAGGGGTTGTATTCAATTAATTTCCAGGCTGAATTTATAAATATATTCCAAAGAAGACAGTTAAAATGAAAGTAAAACGAAAGGAAAAAGAAAGAAGAGGATTACGCTTTCAGTTGTCCCTCCTCCGTCAAGGGGAACCTGCGATTCAGACGCGGCGGTCGTAGAGATATCCTCAGGCTCAGATTTCAGAGCCGTTGGTTCTTCGGTAATGGTAAGCAAATCAGGGCCTGATGGCTGACCAAGGATGTTCTGATCAAGGGGCTGCAGACATTTTAAATAAAGGATAGAACTTATATGATATCTATGCCAGAATACAGAAAACTACAGAGACCCCAAAAACAAAAAGTCAACAAGAAGGAAAAAAAGAAGATCAAGGAAGAAGGAAGACTTAAAGTTACCATCGTCTCTCCAGGAGAAGATTCTGAGACGGATTTTGCAGGGGAATCATCATTTTGAGAGAATAAAGAATGGCGCAAGTATGTTACAGTAATTGCAGTGTACTGATATGCCGGAACTAGAATACTTTGGTAAATAACAGGCCAATATCTCCGCCACAAAGGGGGAATTTCCCGCTGCAAAAAGTCAGATAACCAAGGAACAGCGTAAGCCACCACGGTTCCCGCAACAATTTGCCATACCAAGTCCAGCACAGGTCCGATGACTGACATCTCTCTCTGTCTCTATAAGCTCTGTACTTCAGAATCTTCTCCTTGTTGGAGAAATGAAGGCAAAAAATACTGTTTTCTTCATAAATAGTGTTCCCCAACTGAGTCTTGCTACACCAACTGACCAAAGACAACGGCAAAAGCAGCAGCAACAACGGCTAATAGAGGGATTCTGCAACAGAATTCAGTGAGGAGGAAAAAGGGTTTGATCAAGATGGGGGAAAGGGGATGAAGTTCACCTTTAGGGGGTCAGTTTACCTTTAGGGGGTCTGGTCAATGCACATTTTTTAATTCATGAAGTTGTGCAACTTGTGTGTAGGTGTACCAGGTAAGACCTGGGAGAGTTACTTGGTTCTCTCTATGTTGACATCTGAGACCGAGTCCTACACAATAAAATCCCTCTATCAAATCTTTATCTATGGGATTTACCTTAATTTGGATTGGACTGCACAGTGAAGCTAACATGGCTGGCCTGAGACAGGTGTCACCTAAATGATCTAAGCCGTTCATTTTGTAAGGCACGATGTTCATAGGTCCAGTTCAATAAAGTCTCTGCAGAATAACTTAGGTTTTTCGGATAAGTGATTCAATCAAACTGCACCCATGATGGACCCACTTGAAAAAAACTGCACCTTGTTAGTGTAGATTACAGAATGCATAGTAGCCAATAGCCATCCCTTATTTTTCTTAACGGGATCCAAGTTCGAGGAAGAAATATTTAAAGCAAAGAAATGTATGTTCAACCAAAGCAGGTTGGTTCAAGTGGTTTGACACTTGTTCCCCTTAAGTAAGGTCTCGAGTTCGAGTCTTGTGAATGGAGGGAACTTTGTGCTGGGAGAGCTTTACCCCTTCGTGGGCCGACCCGGTTCGAACCGGATTTAGTCGGGGTCCAGTGGGCTTCCGGATACCGGTGGTTTAGACCAAAAAAAAAGAAAAAGAAATGTATGTTCACACTCGCACCCACGTATATTTTAATGGATGTTCAGGTGTGTACACAATCGGAGTGCTTTTTTTTTAATAACCAGATATTCGGGTCAGTTTGAGCGTACCTCGACTAATTTCGGAGCTTTGGAGGTAACGATCCGGCATAATTCCCATTGGTCCCAAGAGTTTGCTAGAAAGGGAATTCGAACTTGAGATTTTAGGTAAAAGCAAACGCCTAAGTATTAAGGTAATACCACTTTGTCTTTTTTTTCGGTAAAAGGGTAAGACCACTTTGTCAACCCCTCGAAGTTAACAATTGGAGTGTTGCTACTTTTTTTGGGGTTTTCTGATCCATGGAAGGCAAATAAGAATAAAATGTATGTTTTGATTTGATAATTTAGGTTTTCGGGCTGGTTGAGCCATAATACAAATTAGTAAACAATCACACTGTCTACTAGTGCCCCCGTTTAAAGCTCCCTTCCTTCCGATAAGAGTTTTTTTTTTTGGCTTTTTCACTATTCATGAGACAAATTATTCTCCTCACATACATCAACTCAAAAGTTTAATAAGCCAAATTTAGTAGAACCGGCCTTTAGAAAATTAAAACTTGGCGTGATTTTGAAGCGGAAAACTTAGGAGGAGGCAAAACCTAAGGCCTTGAACACACCGTCCACTAGACGCCCGCAATTAAAGCTCCGTATGAGATAGACCCAAACGAGTTCAAAGGTTTTGAAACTAAGAACCAAGAGGGAGGAGAGGTTTCGAAGCTAAGTACTCAGCCTTCAACACTAAGCCAAACCGTTGGTTTAATAGAAAAACGTAGGTAGATGTGTGGATATCCAATGAGAGAGAGAGAGAGAGAGAGAGAGAGAGAGAGAGAGAGAGAGAGAGAGAGAGAGAGAGAGAGAGTTGTTTAACCATATTCAACCGGCCCATTCCTTCGTCGGAGTGGGTTGTGGTCCGGTCATAAATCAACCGCTGCAAGTCGTTACTCTGTAAATTTTCGACGGAAGTTTCTCGTAATCAACACATAATTACATAGTATTGCATTCTGTCTGGTTAATATTGGGGCTTTGTAGAGTGTAGAATTTATGAAATGTGTGGAGAAAGGGGTGGAAGAGGCGGTGGTTGCCTGGTTGGAGCTGCGGCGGATGGGGGAGCCATTTGGGACATGACAAGGAGAAAAGTATTTCCCAATACATGGTAAGGGCAACTCGAAATGACCAAACTACCCTCCAATTGCTTTGATTGAAGCCTAATATTTCAATGTTTTACCCATAGCCAACTATTTCCCTCCTGGGTTTTGAGAACGACAAAGAAAAATTTGAGAGGGGAGAAAACCAGACGACGGAAGAGAGGGAGAAGAGGAGAAAACCCTAGATCTGTGGACTTCAAGCTCCATTCTGCTCTCTCAATCCACTTCTAACGTTCAAGCATCAACCTCGCAAGTTTATACCTCTCTCTCTCTCTCTCACGGCTATCAGTCCTTTCTCTCTCTCCCTCCCTCTCTCTCTCTCTCTAAGTAGATTAGTACTCCAGTGGTTAATGTACATATTTTCTCTCTCTTCCCTTTGTGATTACGAAGTTTTTTTTATGAATTTTTTTATAGTTTTGGGTACACTGTTGTGAAGAACACAACAGTGTTGTTTATGGGTTGTAATGTGAATGATATGGTTGCCTAATGTTATAGTTATTTATGTTTTCTGTCAGTGAAAGAGAGTTTTGCTCTTTGCATCATATGACATTGCTCCATCTGTGAATTTCAGTTGCACTATATGTCAGAATACAAGCATTAGGAAGTCAAATTTGCCTCTTGTCTTTTACTCCCTCCCTCATATAAAAATGTTTTTTTCTGTAATTTTTAGTAGTCTAATTTGCTTGTCTCCTCTTTAAAAAAAAGTTCATTATTTGTGTAAATATTGGCATTGTGGGTTTGTTCATGTTGAGACAAATAAGAAGCGAATAAAATTCGAATAACATACCCAAACTATAGAATATGAGGAGATGGGATAATTGTGGATGTATTTACGTTTACTAACAATAAAACTTTGATGAAGGACATGTCCTCAAGCTCAGTAAGTTCGGGTGGTAGAAGGGTGGGGTTGTCGATGGAGTGGCCCAATTGCTATTGTCGCGACCGCTATTGTCGTGAACTAAAAGCTGCTTTCAAGGTATCTGGAATGGATGAAAACCCCGGTAGGAGATTTTTTGCGTGTGCTAGATACCCGGTAAGTGTATAAGGTAGTTGTTAGTGTAGGTTAATTGATAACATAAGTAGAGCGCTTAGCATGATTTCGTCATATTATTGTAGGATCCAGAGCGATGCAAATTTTTCGAATGGATAGACAAACCCATATGCCAGCGTGGGAAGGTGGTCATTCTCGAGCAAAAGGAGAAGTTAGTGAATCTGCAAAATGAGATGCAGTATTGGAAGCAGAAAGCCAAGTTGCTGGAAGAAAAACTAACGGAGTTTGAGAAGAAGGCTGAAGGCTTTGGCAAAAGGGGTCAAGTCCACGAAAGAAGGAATAATTGTGTCAAATTGTTGCTTGCTTTGGTGGTACTTGTTGTGGCTTGTATGGTTGTTGGAAAGTTCAAATATGGCTTTAGGAGGAGAGATTTGCACTTGGCACTGCCTCGTTGAGCAATGTTGTTGAAATCTTAAGTTCGTAGGACTAGTAGATGCTTGGCCCCTTAACCTAACTTTTGAGTAACCAAGTTAATTGTAAACAATGATGGTGGATATATTTTGTGGAGGGTGGGATATATGTTGTGGATCATAGCCTTGTCAATGTTAATTTCCTATTTTGACATGTAATTTCCTATTTTGACATGTACTCGGTTTGTAATTACTCTCTCTCTATTTTATGTATTATGCTATTTGATACTCCCTCCCAACATTTGGTAGTTCTTGTATTCACCTGGATGGTAAATTAAAGGCAATAGTGCTTGGACATGGTAAATTAGTTGAATTGTCTATTGTTGTCATTGTGACCATAATCCTTGTTCCTTGTGTTATATTATGTTGCTCTTTCTATGAAGTTTAGATGCACTGTATGTCACAAAATTAGCACCCAAATGCTTCCAGTGTTACAAGTTGTAGACACCCCGATTTTGAACCCAGGATGCACTCAAGCATTCCCGATGATGAAATAGATCAATTGTGCATACCTCGAGGCTAAGAACAAGGCTTGAACTCACCAAACCACCCTAAACCATTCTAAACCCTCCTAGAACAACCTTAAACCAACCAAAATGACCAAAATACCCTTCAAACCATCCATAAACCATTTCAAAACAAACCCAAGCCTACACCATCTTCTAGTACATTCAAAACCCTATTTATTGATATATAATACGTCTCAATCCATTTTGAAATGAGGGAGATGTGTCCGTTTTACCAAAATGACTTGTTCTCCCGACCTTCTGAGGGTAAAATGGTCACATAATTGGATGTACAAATTATCTTGGGTTCAAACCACTTGGGTTAGAAAGTACACTCGACAAGCTTTCCAACGCTTCAAACCACGCATGAAACGGAGTTCGGTAGCACCCGGGGCGGCCCCGTAAAGTTTTACCTTTTGAGCAACAGCCTTGAGCGCTCAAGCCCTGGACCTTGAGCGCTCAAACCCAAAAATCCCACCTTGAGCGCTCAAGCCCATGGCTTTGAGCGCTTAACTCTGATCCAGATCAGTTTTCTGCAGAGCATCTAATCATGATATTCTACTGCAAGAGGAGCGTCTACCTATGTTTTCTACTGCCTAAATACACTTCCTAGACCCTTGAACATCTCCTCAATCACCCCCCAAACCCAATTCAAAAATTAAACCCATTTCCCTCCCATTTCTCTCTCTATATAAACCTCCTCCACTCCCTCACTCACAAGGTGGGCTGCCCCTACTGCCATTTTCTCCCCCCATCAGATCAAACCCACTCTCTCTCATCACTTCAATCACGTTTTAGCCTCTCTCTCCTCCATAGCCACCACCCACCATCATCTTCAACCTCCAAAACACCCAAAAACCTTCTAAAAAAAGGCCTACAACACATGGGTCTTTGAGAAACCAATTACAACAGCCCCTCTCTCACTTTAATAAGCCATTTACAGCCCATACACCCCATCAATTTCGTCCAAACCTAGCTCTTCCATCAAGACCCACCTCAACCAAGCCAAAATCACCATTTTAAGCTCAAATACTCCATCATCCACTCAATCAATCATTCAATCAGCCCTACACTCACACTCCTCTGTCCAAAATACTTCATCTATAGTTCATAAACACAGCCACTACCCATCCATTCATCAAACCACAAGTTCAAGCCTTGATCATAGCCGAAAAGGTAGAAAATCATGTGAAAATCACTGTTTTGATCTTGCTGAGGGAGACCAGTGGGCTCATTCAAGTTCCTCATACTTGAAATGAGCCTACAAGGTCTGAAAAGTATCAAGAAAAGCATTGCTCATCTCTCATACATCATCCAAGTTGATTTCAACAACATTATTCACTTTCCAAAACTCTTCAAAGTCCATGTTTCTGTCCAGTTTTGGGAAAATAAAGTATAATCATTGATTTGGGGTTGTTTGATCATCCAATGTCATGTTATAGCAGAATTTGGCGACCTGGAAGTGGCTTGAGCGCTCAAGGCCTTACCCTTGAGCGCTCAATCCACTTTGAGCGCTCAAACCCCAACAGAAAGTCAGTCATAGTGTTTCAGCCATAACTTTTTACTCCGAACTCCGTTTTCAACGTATTATATATCAAAACGTAGATAATTTGAAGGGCTACAACTTTGTAGTTTTATATTCTTCCTGATTATGTCTCAAAGGCTTCCAAAAAATGTAAATAGTGTTGGAAAGTCAAATAATTTTGCTCAATATGGTGTTCTAAGTCCTATTTCTCTCTTTCATTGTCATTTTCTTTGTTTATATCATTCCACCATCGCATTGTACATTGCACAAGCATCCACCATCACTTGGTTCGTATTTGAATACTTGTTTATGTGTTTTCCCATTCCCATACTCCCCGTTATTTGCTCAAAATCGAATTTCAAATATCTTCAAAATCCCACAAAATATCGAGTAGAGACCGGTTCACGGACCGGGCGAGAGGGGTGCCGTAAAACCCTTCCCCTCTCGTAACCAAACCCCCGAATCCGAGAAATCTTTGGTTCCGCCATGATCAGTGAAATCTTTTTCAAATGGGCAAACGAGTCATATTTTTGATCGGTTTCTCGGGTTCGGACCTCAAATCCGGGTGGCGACTCTAACAATCACAATCTTTTCGAACGCGAATCGCACCGTTTTCCAGTGGGCCGTCCACACAAGTGTAATTCGTTGTCTTGTACTCCATCATGAAATAATAAGTTGTCGCATTATTTTTTACAAATAATAATGTTTTGACTTGTATAGTCATTTATGTGGTTACCTAACCTCTAATTGGTCGCTGTAGGTGTGGCCAATGTGCAGCAAAAAACATTGACATGTTTTTGCTGTTGGGGCGGGAAACGGACGGTAAACTCCAATTGCACATTCTCCTACGATGGTGGCTTCTCTAAAGCGGTTTTAGTAAAAGAAGGATTAAAATTATTTGAGTTGGTTGAGAAGATTTGGCTGCCCTCAAGACAACTGTGGGGGAGAAAAAGTTTTTCTATAACACGAAGAGGGACAAGACGAAGTGTTTGTTGTTGGATGACGAAGATACGGTCGCAATGATGTTTCACTGTAACGAAGACGAAGTTGACTTGTTTGTAGAGGAGCTGCCACGCAGTAATGATGATTTGCCAACGGTTTATCCGTCGACTAGGTTAGTTGGTAATTCATAACTTGCAAAACTATTTAGTGGCACTGACACTGAAAAACATGCTCCTAGCAACAAAATACCTTGCTCTTTCTATGACTTTTACATGCACTGTGTATCACACAACTAGCACCAGACTGTTCTTCCCTGAAATTTTATTTGTTATTTGCTTAGGTTTTTTTATGGCAATGAACCATGCATACAAGTCCGTCTGTTCCACGTTCCATTGTCAGTGGAGTGACCTTTGCATACAAGTCCGTCTGTCTGTTAAGTAGTTGTGTAACATAGCATGTATGTTGGTGGTACTTGCTCTTTCCAAACTAGCAGGCGAGAAAGGATGGCATGTGAATGTAAAGTAATAAGATTTGTTGATCTCAGCCTGTGTTTCGGAAATTGTGATGGTATAAATCTTAAAAGTTGTCACATGAGACATGTAGATAGGGAATAATAGTTGTCGCATAATAGTTTTCTATGCAAGGTTCACCTTTTTTTGGCCATTTTAGTGCATTACAATATTTACCCATGACAAAGCTGGTTCCACTCTATCAAAAACATCCCAATAAAATATGGCTCCCCACAGATTATAGCGCAGAGTGTTTTTCTCGGGAGATGTTACTACCAATTTAAATTGAACACGAGCAATCATTCTACAATAATTTTAGGTCAATGAGGGCAATGTAAGTACTTGAAACAATATACACAGTAGAGTCCATCACTTGTTTAATTTTGTTGCACCAAGTCCAAAAATTTAAGGAATAATAGTAGTTCCAAAAACTTACTATAGCCGAGCAGTGGCAGTGTGGTCGTCATCTGATGACTAAAATATGCATAGGAATCAACTAATGACTAAAATATGCGTAGGAATCTTTCAATATCATGAATTGAAATTGAAACATCTTATGTGTACATTCGAGCGTCTTTTAGGAAATTCATCGAACATGTAGAGGGCATTGAAGAGGGAAGAGAAGAACATGACTACAAACCCATCATACGCGCAAAAAATAACTCATAAGGTTGGGAAATTTGATTGAAAGAGAAACTGACCAATGGTAGGTGAAGTGAAGGTTTAAATCGATAGGTGAAATGCGGCAACGAGAGTGAACTGAGCAGCTTCACAAAACAGGCGCCCTAAACATAGCAAAAATACAATGTCATCAACCAAAATACCGAAACCGCATACGCCCTAAACGTAGCTGTACAAACTATTGATATTGTAAATGATTACTAAAGTATAATGCATATAGCCCATGGCTTTGTCACTTTTGAATTTTGGACATTTGCATTGAAGAGTTTAGACATCCCTATTTGCCTTCTGCCAATTTAGTGGACTTGGTCTTACGTTTGAGATAAGAAGTTAAAAAATGAGATGATATATAAAATACTAGGGAAATGTCCATGCCTAAAGGCACGACACGATGCATTTTCGCACAGTACATATGAAGTAGTATACTCCATTTTTCCCATTCTTTTAGTCTATAATCATGAACCATCTAATCAATTTCAAGAAAAGAATCAAGAAAAAAGAATAATCTTAAACAACCAATGTAGCCAAATCCTATTTCCATTAGTTGCATTCAACAATGGAATTTTAAATGATAATAACGAATAATCACATGGGATTCCTACTCAAGTTCCATTTGGTTATATGTAATACAATGCCTTTCTTGATGAATTTGAGAATAAGCATCACCTACAACACTCAAAGTAAGATGGATTTATTTGCCCTCAAAACCTCACTAAAATTAAACCAACAATAAACTAAAAACACCATCTTTAAAGCCATTGCCTCTGATTTTCAATATAAAGAAGAAAAAAATGTAATTGCTAAAGGTAAGACTTGTTCCTCTTTGCAAACTATACCCTGCAATGTACAAAGCAATGTGCACACGAACTTCTCAAGAATTAACAAACCTAACCTTAAAAAATGAGAAATATGTGCAGCAGATAGGTATTAGTTGACTGTCGTTTGAGGTGAGACATGATCGATAATAGCTGTCAACTTACAACAACATCGACAACAGGGGGATTACCTTTCACATAGCTGTACAAACTCGTTCCAGACTCGTTCCAGATCGTGGCTCCACTTCGTGCGAAATCGATTGCTGACGATCGATTGTTGCTGCTTTCGAGAGCGAGGGGGAGAGAGACAGAGAGACTGGTGCGACGTGCACGAGAGAGAGAGAGAGAGAGAGAGAGAGAGAGAGAGAGAGAGAGAGAGAGAGAGAGAGAGAGAGAGAGAGCAACTTTGGGCACAGAGAGAGCCACAGAGAGAGATGGATGGAGCAGAGAGAGATCGCGTAATGGGGGAGGAGGGATGGAGCAGAGAGAGAGACGGATGTTTTAGGGTTTGACTGGGTTTTTTGGGGGGAAATTATAAGGGGGGTAATATGGTACTTCACCTTAAATTTACCATGTATTGGTCATTTTAATTTTCCTTGCCATGGTTTGGGTATTTCACAAACCATGACCACCTTTTTGGCATTTGTTTGAGAAAAGACCATGTATTGGTCATTATCCCTCATTGGGTGACCCAACTGGTTTCAATATGCAATGCATGAGCAATTACAGTCCCTTGGAGTGATTTAGCGAGAAAAGAAAGAGAAAAGTTTCTAGGCAAAAGTAATTGAATAATTTGAAGAGAAATGGCGAGAAAGATACCAAATTGGCCCATCCCATTTCTCACCAAAAAAATCATTTTTCACTATCCAAAAGGCCATTGAGATCATGTTTGATCCTTATTCATACTTTTACTTAAGATTGAGATAAAATAAAATTTGAATAAAGCTTCATTTGATATAGAACCCTCCAATTGACAACTCAAATCTAAACACAAATTTGATAGAAGTTTCACTAATGACATTGTTGTAAATTTGGAAGGGAGAAATAGGTTTGCAAAAATTGAATAAAAATTGGGTTATTTGCTGAGACACGCCCTGTAAGCTCACGTTTTTCACCGGACACCCCCTACAAGAATTTAACCTACCATGAACCCCCTCTATCTTCCAAAACTTTACCCCAAGACCACTTCCGTCACCCTTCCGTCTAGAACCATCAGTTTTTTTTTTTTTACGATCCAAACCGTTAAACTTGTTTAAAACATGTTTTTAAGGGTATTCGCGAGAAATCGGCTAAAAATATGACCGTGAAGTGCTTGATCCTTGATCCTAGGATCAAGCACTTCACGGTCATATTTTTAGCCGATTTCTCGGGTGTACCCTTAAAAACATATTTTAAACAACTTGAATGGGTTGGATCATCAAAACATGACCCGGAACTTTGAGATTCGAGACGGAAGGGGTCTTGGGATAAAGTTTTGGAAGATAGAGGGGGTTCGTGGTAGGTTAAATTATTGTAGGGGGTGTATGGTGAAAAAAAGTGAACTTATAGGGGGTGTCCCGGTAAATAACCCATAAACATTTGAGTAAACTCGATCACTTTGGAATATGTTTGAATAAAGAAGTGGAGTAGCTGGAGCTAGCTCAGTTAACAAGGATTCTTGCATCTAGCTGGGAGGTCAGGAGTTCGAATATTTCCACTTGCGTGTAGGTGTTATTTTCTTTATATTTCTCTCCTTAATTGGGTTATTAGTTGGGTTGGTTATAGTGATCGTGGACTTTGTTTCGAATCTCTCCACTTGCTTTTGTGGTTTTTAGTTTGATGCAATTCATATTTGTACTCTCTTATTTGATGCAATTCATATTTGTAAATTTTTGGGGGATCTCATACAAATTTTAAATTTGAGTAGAAAATGGAGATGCTCTTATCAAAGGCTAAAAACACTCCACCTGCCCAGGAAAATTTTCAAAAAACTTCATTCAGTAGAGGAAAATCAGATTGCAAATTCATCCATAAATAACTCGTGACCATGTACCAGTCATGTGATATTCTAATTCAATAAGGTTACTGTATCATTGCTCCAAATTCATATCTAAACAAATTTGAGTAAATAGTTTATTAATAGTACTATAATTACAAAATTTCTAGAGGATAAAAGAACAATGCTACAATTACTTGTACCTCTATTCCCATGCATTTTTAGCTGCAGGATTGTATGAAGACACATTTTTTTAGTACAAAAAATTTGACCTGGATGTATGCCTTCAAATCTGGATAGTGACATACGCGGAACCGTGTGATTCATGTAGGTCCCACATGACTATAAATATGGATCACACACATTGGAGGATGCCGGACACGTGGTTTTGACTGCTGGCTAGATTTTGGGTTTTTAGCATTTTTTAGAAAGAAATGGCCTTAAAAAATTTGTGTCCCCCTGAATTTGAGTAAAACTTAAAGTAGAATACAATTTGATATAATAGGTTTCAGCCAAAGACAGACAGTTATGATGTTATATTCAAAATTTGGTTGAGTAAAAAAAATTGAGTAACGACTGAAGATGCTCTAACAATGCTTGTTTAGTTTGGGGAAAAACTTTTCTAAAAAGTCATTTTCTATTGTGTATTTGTAGAGTAAAAAGTTTCTGAATTTGATTGTAACACAGAAACATTTTTTGATAATAATTTTGGTTATTTGATATGCACCATAAAACACTTAATATTAAAAGATGTCTATACACGGATATTGTTAGAATGTGTATTATTGAATTATGACCAAGATACTCATATTTTTTAAATTAAAAGAATATTCATGTCTAGATTTTATCACAAAAATAGCATGCATTTAAAAATGATTTTAATAATATTTTTTATCTAAATATAAAATGAAAGAAATACACCCATTTTGAAAGACATGTTTTGATTATCTTATAGCTGAAGATACTTTTGTTATCATGATGATTGGAGTGTTTTGATCGATCATTAGTGGTTGAGGTTTTGGATTACATTCTAGAAAGGGACATATATAGTAGTAGTTGTGCTTTCAAATGACTGTAATGACTTATTTATGATTTTTTTTGTTTTTCTTAATATTTTTAACTATGCTCTATTGAGAGTTGAGGGCCTAATTTGGAAAAATTTGTGTTAGGCCCAAAATTTGTTTTTTTTTTCTTTTTAACCTTACAAGAATGGAGGAGAGTATAGACCCATATCAATATGGTCAGGCCCGCTAGGGATAAGCCCAACAAGTCTTTGGGCTTGCAGCCCCCTTGCACTGAGGCCACTAATTTTTTTTTTTGAACCTAACAAGAAAACTACTTTTAGTTATATAGTTGCTTATCTCAAACCTTATATTTCATAAATAAACTCAAGTAAACACTACATTTATTTTTACTTTCTTTACTTTGATTTATATTTAATAAACATGAGAAAGTCTCCCCTTTGGATCCAATGGCAATGTCAAAAAATTGAAATTCCAATCATATAAAATTAAGTTTTTAGTTTTAGTATAAAATACAAAGCTACAAAGGTCATATTTATTTATTTTTTTAATATATATTTAACCAGATTTTTTGGAGACAACGAATGCATTTTTCTTGGTTTCTCGAGCTATCATTTCCAAGCATGATAACAAGGTGAATCATTGAAATCGGCCTATGAAAGACCCACAAATGAGCAAGACCATGCAATCCATTTCGGTAGATTGGAGAAGATCCTTTCCAACACCAAAACCCCAAGTATAAGACTGTTCAATTCTACTCCCAGAGTCCCAAGAATGGAAGTGTGTGGCCAACAATATAAAGCTCAACCACATTAAGTTGCAATAGAGATCAGAGTCTCAGCATACAATACACACACAATATAATTCACACTGCGAGTCCTAAGCTTCTTCTTCATTTTCTCCTCGAGATCATACCACACCACCCTCCTCCCATCGATATCGATATCAAGTTCATTGGCCTTCGTAAAGCATACCAAAACCAAGTAATCGCAGTACAACAAATTAATTTTGGGCAAAATCACCAACTTTGCATTCGATCCATTACTGGATTATGAGATTAGTCACCTAAAAGTTAGTCGAGTTGCGTATAGGCTAATCTAAACACCTTGAGTCATCAACAAAAAAGATGTATACACTGTTATAATATACGTAATCAGGACCGGCCTAAGGACTTTTAGTGTCTAAGGGCTAATCTAAAAATTGTCATTTTAAGAGTAAACACTCGTCGCCGAAGATTGTTGACGGATGACGATGGGGACGGCAGGACGGGATAGAGAGGGTGCCCTATGCCCATTGCGTTTGCTCGCAAATGAGACAAGCGAAGCGTCGAAGTCTAGGGACTGGCCGACTGGGGTAAATCGTAATGAGTAAAACTCCTAAATTGGACCTTTTTGTTTTAGTTGTCTTTTATTTTATTGTGGGTCTTATATTAGGCCTTGGATTAATGGATTTGTTGTAAAAGTTAATTTGTTGTGTGTTTTATTTTAGGTCTTTAAGCCGAATCCATTTTTTTGTTTAAGCCTTTTTTTAAAAAACCAGATTGGGCCTTTATTGTTTTTCCTATTGGGCGATAAAGACTCCTCCTTAAGCCTATTAGTAAAAATTATGGATGTGCTCCTATTTTTTCAGGTTTTTTGGATACCCAAGGCCCAAGCCTTTCGTATTGGGCTGGCCTTGAGGATGTCCAAAGCCTAGGTCTCTTGGGCCTCAGGGTTGGGCCAGCCTTGACCACATTATCAAACTCGTTAACTTATTCGTACAATGTAAGTCCAAAACTCAAGCACATTTTATGGTACCCTGATGGCTGAATTGGATTATTGGACTTCATTTGTGTATTGACCATTAACCTGGATTAGTCAACAAAATTGAGGGTTGGCTTTAAATGAAAAATAAATTGGGTCTTTTTTAAACAAAAAATAGTTAAATTCACCTCAAATTTTCTAGGTCAACCTTTTATGTTGAGGAGTGAAGTTTTTCTTTACAAAGTAAACAAATTATACCCCTAATTACAAAATGGCGACTGAAAATGATTAAAATTCCAAAAATACAGATTTCATTCATCTTATTTAAACTTTTTCTTATTTTATATTCTTACATATTTTTTCTTGGGAGAGTTAATTAGGCATCCTGTAAAAAAAGATCATTATGATTTCATCCTATGAGATTTGAATACTTATGATTCAATCCTGAAATTCAAATAAACCCCAAAATACCCTTTTTCTCTCCCAATTTTTCTAATATTTCTCTCCTAATTTTCCTAATAATTCTCTCTCCTAATTTCCTAACATTTCTCTTTCCTAATCCTTCCTAATTTATCTCAATCTCTATCTCTCCTATCTTCAAAAATCTCTCTTTCAAAATCTTATAATTCTCTCTCTTAATCTTCTCACACTTAAATTCTCAAAAAAAATTGAAAATAAATAATCATGATATTTTGTCCTAAAAACACGAGTCATGAGATATCAATTTCAAGACTATAAAAAACCATAAAAACATGGTAGATTAATGCACCACAAAAAAAACATAAAAAAAAACCATGGAACATATGGTAGATTAATGCACCATAAAACCTGTAAGGACCCGTATTTTTATGCATTATTCCGGAAATAAAGTTAGAGTTTTGTGAGGAAATGTTTGAAAAGTTAAATTGTTGGTTGATGGGTTGATTTGGTGGAGTGTGGGTATAATTTATATACACAAGTGACTTGAGGGGTGTGTGTAATTTGGGTGCGTGTAAACAAGTGTTTTATACAAGTTTTGACCAAGCCTTGACCAAAAACAGTCTCCTCCTCCCCTTGACTGATCCGAAACCCTCTTTCTCTCCCCTCCTCCATTGTAGCTCCTTCCAAGCTCAAATTAACCCACCTCCACCTAAAACTTTCAAGACCCAAGCACATTTTCACTGTCTATGTGCAATACGGAGCTCGATTTGTGTTGGTTTCAACCTGGAATCCTTGAATCCGGGTTTGGTGTTTCAAGAGCTAGGACTTTCCATTTTCTACCCATTTGGAACTCATCTTTGAGGTAGGGTTTCTTCTCTCTCATATATATGTTTGTGTCATGGAGGAATCTGTTATTGATATGTTTGATTTCGTACTCTACATGGCCGAATTTTTAGAAAATGTTCTACACCTTCAAATTTTACGAAAAGTTTAAGGGATGTTCCCCTATGAGTTGTAAACGCTGCGTAAAATTTTCAGATCAAAATCTCTTAAAACGAAGTCTAGAAAAATCGCACATTGAGCTGTGCTCTGTTTCACTGTTATGCCGAATCTGGGTTTTGTGGCCTATGGTTTTTGGTGCGTTAGACCTAGTAAATCATCTCCTTATTTCCTGAAATTTTTATATGATGTACATATATGAGTATACCAGACTGTGACAAAAAACTGGAGCAAAATATGTAGAGGTTGTTTTTAAACAATTCTCGGACTAAACTGTGTTCTGAAAATTTGAAAATCTGGACAGATTATGAAAGCTGCGTATTTTTGTTAATTTTGTTATAGTTAACAAGTTTATTGGTTATGGGTCCTCATGGGTCATAAACCTTGATAAGTTAACAATGTTTTAGCCTTGGAATCACCGAAAAAGATTGAGTATCCGATTTTTAACGGATTTTTGAACAAGAGGCTGTTCTGCTGAAAGTTTTTTCTTACTATGCAAAATTTCTGGGTTTGGATATGAATTGGACTTGGTTTTGTTGCGTATAAAATCCAATAAAAATCATGGATGAACCTTGATGTGTTGTTATGATTTTTACCAAATATTAGATTGTTTTGATGGATAGATTGAGTTTGGTGGGATTACAAGTGTGTGTGACCCGGTTGGAAATTTTAGTGTGTTACGGTAGATAGATTAAGTTCATGGAATCGATTGATTGAATTAGTTAGATTATTATGTTGTGTTTGGGGAAAAGTAGTACCTAGAGGGGGACAAATGATGGCTTTGGAACTCATAATCTTGAATTGAGAAGAACTATATATGAAATGACGAATTTTGGATAAGGGTGTGAAGTTTGATTACGAAAGAGATTTGGGGCTTTTGTGTTTTTGGTTCTAAAATATGAAAATAAACATATCTATGTGAATTGACGTGCGTGGGAACCAAAAATTAATTAAATTGGAGGTCAAAGATGATATTTTGGACACCGTAGCGGTACTAATGAGTATGAAATGAAGTTTACAATGTAATGATGATGACACGGGGCCCAATAGGGTATGCCCGGAGTAACACGGGGCCCAATAGGCTTAGGCTTGTGTGTGAATTGCAAGTGCATGTGGGGTCTTATGACAATTAGTTGCATATTGGTTATGGATTGGCTTGAGTCGACAGACATGTTTCATGAAACTTGAAAGAAGATAAGTAGTTATGCTTGGGTAAATATTTGTAAATGAAATTGTGATTGATAGAGTGTTGGTAACAAAGGAGATAGACTATTAAGTGGTTAATGGGAACCTTGTGGCATGTTTATTATTGTTTTGTGAGAGGGTTACTGGATGCAGTTGGATGTATTTTCAAGGAGAATGATCGAGTAGTAATGCAGTGGCGGATTATGTAGAAGAATTGGTAACCCAAGGTCGTTATCGTGTGGGAATAATCAATTGATGCGTGAAGTGTTATATTTACTAAACCAAAAGTGGGGTATTGTGCTTAAAGTTCATTTGAGGATGTGGGTCCCAATTGCCCTTTTCGTTCACTTTGTTTTGTTCCTCACTTATGATTATTTCTTTTAAAAACAAAAGAAAATCTCAGGAAAGTTCGAGGGTTAATTATTAGGGGTTTCTATATGTGCGGGTGATGTGCGGTGAATCTTTGCTTTGTTGCTGTTATGAAATGATACATTTGGAGGTTCATTTGTGAATGTCAACTTACCTTATATCTCATGTTTGTCATATTTCGTATATGTGCTATGCATTTTTTTCTTAAGGGGATCCCTACTGGGCGAAGTGATTGCTCAACCCTTTGCTGTTTCAGCTTTTCAGGTACAACCTAGTGACATGAGTTGGGGTGCTAGTGGTGCATGATATGATTGAAGCATGGCATGAAAGTATATTTCATCATCAGAAAAATATATATTTTTACTATCAAAGTTGTGTTAAATTTTTGTGTAACAACCTTAATACATTTGGACGTATTTTCTTTTGGAAAATGGGAGCCGATGTAGTTCTTGGCTTCGTGTAATGAAATTGGTAATGAGAGTTAATTTTATGCAATTGTAAAGTGGATTTCAGTAATACTCTGCGGAGGAAGAGTTTAATTATTTATGTTAAAAATCGAGGGCGTGACAAAACCACAACCAAACCATGAAAAACCTGGTTGATTGATGCACCATAAAACCACATGCCAACTTTGGGATTGATTGAAATTTTTTTCATTTTTACGATATCGAATCCACGAATATGTTGAATCAATAAACCATGATCATTATATGAAAAATATCTCCACAAATTCTGGCAACCCAGATACATGGTAAAATTATCTACCATGAATTACATGTTCAATTATATAATGAAACATGAGTTAAATGTCATGATAAATTAAAATGTCATTGTTTTTATTCAAATCAAACAAAGTTCAAAATTCACGAAAACTCACAAAAAAAAAAGGTAAAATTATTTACCATAAATCCTGTGTTGAATTATTTAACGAATCATGAGTTGAATTCAAGTAAATTAATATATCATTATTTTTCTACAAACAAAATTAAGTACACTATTCATGAATTATTTATCACGAGTCATGTTAATGTTGGTGCAAAAGTTGCGTAATCAATGGAAGTGGATAAAAATAGAGAAAACATCGGTTGCTTCAAGGTGCGTTACAATGTCGCTTTCCTTAAGACGATATTCGCCCCCACCAATTCGAGTGAATTTGGTGTGCACCGGGTCGCCGGCGAATTCGACTCCAAGATACAATGAAGCCCAGTCTCGATTGACTGTTTGTTCAACTGCGTCATGCATAAACGAAGAGGAACCAGAACACCTTCGAATTTTGTGAGCCACCAATAATGATAAAGGGAGAGAGTTCTAGTGATGGAGAGTGATTGATTGCGTTTTCATACATCTGTTTTGAGTGAATCTCGAGCCTATATATAGGTATAGATGTAACCGTTGGACAATGATCACATCTATTCGTTTAAACCCAATAGTCATGTCTATTCAATTCACTCTAACAGTCGTACCTTTTGGTGTGATTATGTCTATTCATTTAAATCGAATAGACACACCCCTTGCATTTAATCCAACAGTTGCATCTATTCACTTAATTTGAATAGACACACCCATTGGATTAAAACCATTCACCAATTACAACATTTAATTTCCATTAAATATTTTGGAAATGTTCCAACAATCCCCCACCATTTTCAAAATATTGAAAATAAATCTTAGTTAAGTTCCAACAATTCCCCACCATTTTCAAGATATTGAAAATAAACATTGGATTAACTCGAAAAACTTGTGCATAAATGAAGGTATCTCACGATTTTAACCATCAGCTAGTAAAACACATCAAAGTTAGTCAGAACACATGGTAGACTTGTCTTTTAACCAGCGAACCTATAATAACCATCCGGACACGTTTCACGCACAAATTTTCTTCTCCTTAGGTAATTCATAAAAGCCGATCCATGGATTGGCCTTGGGTCTTTATTTTGGTTTGATGAGTGCTCTAAAGTCAAAGCCCCCGAGACCTATCGGAAGCAACACCACATCCACACTCACATAGGTAGGATTTTATCAGTGTCCCTGTAATGAAAACACTAAAAACCTATTAAGAGCTAAGTAGCTCAGCCTCCTGTTTTTCTACATTACAGGTACCAAGACTTACCTTGGGATGTATAATAAATTTCTTAAGTGCTTGCAATCACGACATATGGTGTACTTTGCTCATTGAACCCAAGACTTGAAGCATATAACAAGCGGTGAGTCGAGTTTTCACTAGGAGTAATCAAAATAAAATGGACTAAGTCACATCCCTATTGATGTTTTCACATCATAGCCTTTGCAAGAATTTACCATTGCCGCGAGGGCAATATATTTTCCATAGTTGTAAACTATCATAGTTTATGATGTGACTTTCAAGTCCGGACTAACATCACAATCATAACTACCGATTGTAGACACCCCGATTTTGGACCCGGGATGCGCTCGAGTATTCCCGATGATGAAACGGACCAATCACGACTACCCGAAACTTGTGAAAAAGGCTTGAACTTGGTTAAAATTAACCAGACATTACCCAAACAATCAAAACAACCCGAATCAACCCAAGCATCATCAAACCAAGCAAAACCATCAACTTGCCACCAGTAACCTTGAGCGCTCAATCCCTGGACATTGAGCGCTCAAACCCAAAAATCCCACCTTGAGCGCTCAAGCCCGTAGCTTTGAGCGCTCAACTCTGATCCCAGTCAGGAATTTGCAGAGTATCTCATCATGAGATCTCATGCAGGAGGAGCGTCTAACCGTTTGTATACGTCTTCTATACGTAAAATACATCCTACACTACCCTAAATCTACTCCTAAAATCTACCCCTAACCCATTTTGAATACAAACCCACTCTCTCTCTCTCTTCTCTTCCCTCCCACTCACTGCCTATAAAAACCACCCACTACCCCTGGTTTTGGAGGACGAATTCACACATTCCAGCCCTCTTACAGCCCTCAAAACCATTCACCCCTTTTCTCTCTCTACAAAACCACTCACTCACCATAAAAAACCACCCTTCAAGCTTCAAATTCGACCTTTGATCATCAATTAACCACATACATTGTCTCATCTACCAAGAATACCAACCAAACATCCATAATCCCCCTCCACCAAGCCCAAAATCGAAGTTCAAGCCTTCAATCAAGTTAAAAAGGTAGTTAAACATGTGATTTATTCACTGTTTTGATCCTTCTGAGGAAGACCAGTGAGTTCAAACAAGTTCTTTATACTTGTATTGAACTCACAAAGGTCTAAAAGTTGTTTAAAAACATCTTTCAAATCTGCAGTTTCAACAGGGGTTGAGCGCTCAAGCCTCAGGCCTTGAGCGCTCAAACCCAGATCTGGGTCAGTCACTGTTTTGCTATTTTTGTGCTTTCTCCTGGTTTTGATCATTATTCAATAGTTAATTATGTTCATGTCACTCTTAAACAGCTTATTTCTACCTCAAAATCACATGTATGAGCGTAAATTAACTATTTTATGATGATCAAATATCAAAATCTTTGCAAATCTCATAGTTAAGAGTAAAACAGTGACTGTTCAACTTCAAACATCTTTAATCTGCATGTTTATGGTCCTGAGAATCACTCAAAATCCATTTTCAAGTCAGAAACCAAAAAGCCAGATTATGGCTTGAGCGCTCAAGGTCATTCACTTGAGCGCTCAAGCTGTTCTTGAGGGTTGAGCGCTCAAGCCATCACCCTTGAGCGCTCAACCCCTATTCTGGGATCCAGATTACAAGTCAGTTTATTAAGTTTCTATGTTCATAATCTCTTGCAATTGCTGAACAGTTTCTGTGATATCTTTATTCTGTAAATATTTGTAGTGTTTTCCATTATTGTTATCATCATCACTCATGTAGATCACGTGCACGAGCATCCACCGTAGCTACGTGGATAAATCGAATTTTAAACATTTTCAAAATCCCACAAAATGTTGAGTAGAGACCGGTTCACGGACCGGGCGAGAGGGGTGCCGTAAAACCCTTCCCCTCTCGTAACCAAACCCCCGAATCCGAGAAATCTTTGGTTCCGTCATGATCAGTGAAATCTTTTTTCAAATGGGCAAATGAGTCATTTTTTATCGGCTTCTCGGGTTCGGACCTCAAATCCGGGTGGTGACTCTATCAATCACAATCTTTTCAAATGATAAACCGAACCATTTCCGCGGGCCGTCCACAAGCTGGCGACTCTGCTGGGGACATTGGTTAATATATATTTTATTTAATTACACTTGTGCAATTTTTATTACACTTGTGTAATTTTATTGAAATACGTATTAACCAAAGTGGGTTTAATTCAAAAGATATTTTGTGGGATTTTGAAAATGTTTAAAATTTAATTATTGCATTGCACTTGCATAGTTCTTAACCCCGCTGGCGTGTCTTGGCAATCTTGCCCGGCTTGCCGGTGACAGGGAATCCCGAAATGCCCAGCAGCCCTCGACCGTGATAAATCACATCGTCACTATCGTTTTTAACGGTAGGAGGCGGTTTTGATTTTGAGTCCGGGGTACCCTCAGTGACCAAAACTAGCCTTTTGCATGTAATTAACCATAGAACCCCACGTTAAGCAACCCACCCGTGTGTTAAGTTTACATGCTCCATCTTGTTACGTGCTATGTGTCACCGCTTTCCTCGCCATGCCATGTTGCATTCATGCATTTGCATTGTATATAGTCGTCGCGAGCGTCGTTTGTATAGATATTCTGTGTAGATATCCCATTTAGTTTTAATGCCTCTACGGTTAGTAGAAGGTTGCCTCGGCCCGATGATGAGTCGTGCATCCCATATGCGCGTTGTTCTTACGAATTAGCCTTTAGGACGGCCGGACATGGGAAAATTTGGATCATCAAATTCCTAAACACTGATCTAAACGGGTTTAAGGGACATTGGCCCGAGGAGGGTCAATCGCCCTTAGGCATCTGATCTTAGATCATTGTCGGGATTTGTGTGGACCAGGATTTCCCAAATCCGACCATCCGATATCAAGGACTTATCACTTAAAAGAAAACTTGAGGATTGGGGCAATCTTTCAAAGCTGTCGAATTTAGTCTAGGAGACTTTAAATCCACGGAGCTTGAGATACCTCCGGTGTTTGCCGTGCCCGAACGGCTGCCCGTGTTTCGAACTAGCCTTGGGGCCATTTGTAACTGGATGGCGACACCTCATTGCTTTGTCTCGGATGGTCAAGAAAGGATAACGGTTGCGGCTTCAACATTTAGGCTGTAAAGCCGTAACTGCCGAGTAAACGACTTACCCGTGGTGTTGATTCAATCTGCTGTGCAATGGCTCTAAGTGAGATTTGAAACCGGTAGACTAACCATAGGTTAACCTAAGCATAATCTATAGGATAGATGTCAGTCTAGGAGACTTTAAATCCACGGAGTTTGAGATACCTCCGGTGTTTGCCGTGCCCGAACGGCTCCCCGTGTTTCGGGCTAGCCTTAAGTGCATCTGTATCCGGATTTCAACAACCTTATTGCTCTGTCTCGGATGGTCTATAAGGAGATTGGCTCTGATTCCACGACGATTGGATTTAACCTGCCTGTCACGACTTACCCGTGGTTGTTGTTTCAACATCCGTGCAATGTCTTAAGTGAGACCGAGACCGGTAGTCTACATCTTAGGACGACATGACAACGACACATGCACGACATTTCCTTCAATAAAACCAGGGGGCACAATCTGAGTTTGACTTTTTGCTTTACTGTCAGTCCTGAATCAAGAAAACCTTGCCTGTTTGGATCCAACCGCCTGGGTAAAGAATATCTCAAGCTTCATCGCCAGTGTCTGGAACAAGTATGTCAGCTGAACAGGAACAAGACCCCCCAAATGAGTTTGAGCGACTGAGGAAGGAGATGCATGATGAGAGGGTCCGGAATGACACCCGAATCGCCCAACTCATGGCGATTATGGTGAATATCCAGAGTCGACTCCCCCCACCTCAGCAGCGAATGCCCGAGGGTGAAGCTCGGGATCAAGAGATTCCTAATGATGAACATCCAGAACAGCCTCCTCCCCCTGAAAATCCTCAGTTGGCTGAAATGCTAGCTAAGATACTCAAGCTAGAAGAATCTGTGGCCAAAAGTGAGAAGCGAGCCATTACCGGTTTTGATATGAACAAACTCTGCATCTTCCCAGGCGCTAAACTCCCTAAGAAATTCAAACATGTGAACTTTGAGAAGTTCGATGGTACCGGGGATCCAAGGGGACACATTCAGGCATACGTGAGCTCCCTTTCATTGCAAGATGTTGATGAGCCCACTATGGCCCAAATGTTCCATGAAACTCTCACAGGGCCCGCACTTCAATGGCTCTTGTCTCTTGACATCTCAAGGAGGCAAACTTGGGAAGATATGGCAGCTGCTTTTATTAAGCAGTATGAGTACAATGTGCAGCTCAAGGTCACTATTCGTGAGCTTGAAGGTATCAAAATGAAAGAGAAGGAGTCCTTCGCAGAGTTTGTGAAAAGATGGAGGGCGAAGGCCGCACAAATGACCAATCGCCCCAGTGATAAAGACCAAATGAGGATCATAACCAAGAATCTACAATCCGACTTGGCCCAGTATATGGTGATGGCCCAGGCACATAACTTTGAGACCTACTTTGAGATAGGCCTGTCAATTGAGGAAGCAATTCGGGATGGCATTCTTGAAAAAGAGGGCCCCACTCCAAAAACCAAGAACAACAACTCCGGGGATAACAACACCTCATCCAGCTCCACAAAACATAACTCCAACCGAGCAGCACCCATCAACAAAATCACAGTCCAAACCAACCACTCCAAAAAACCACAAAGAACCATCTCACAGTTCACCACACCCCTATCCTTGGTGTACAAAGAGCTCTCTGAAGCCGGTCTTCTCAAACCACTCCTTCCAACCTCCCTGCCTCAAAAGCTCCCAGCCTACCACAACCCAAATGCCTTTTGTGCCTTCCATCAAATGTCTGGTCATGCTATCGATGAGTGTCATCGCCTCCGCCACAAGATTCAAGATCTCATCGACAACGGATCCATCTCTGCTCCACTGGCGAAACTGAACACCTCGCTGAACCAATGAACCATCAATGGCCATGCAATAATTCAATCTTCCACGAGTCTTGGAAGTCTTAAAGTGTCGAGTCAAGTTTTCACTTCAAATTGAGTCAGTTTGTACTTCGAGTCTGTCATGTTCTTGTGTCTGTGAGTTTTTCAAGCTCAAGTCTGTAATATCTTGTTGTCGTCAAGAAAAATAAAAATTCAAAAAAGAGAGTCAACCTTTGTAGTCCCGAACTACGCACGACCTGATTCCTTGCAAAGGGATACGTAGGCAACCCTTCATGGTTCGGTCGCAACTATCAAAATTCAATGTCACGCTGTTGTGTTGAAATTGTCATCATAAACTTGGGTTTTTGTGATAATCCTTGAAATTGTTTTCCACCATCATTTGAGAAACATGAAAATCACTTCAAAACACGAGATGAATTTTGATTGAACCCTTGCCCCGCACAAGGAGGATTTCCAGCGGACCATTCCTCGATGTCGTCAAGAGGCGATGCTTTGACACAGGAAAAAGCCTGCTAGGTCGAAAACCCGCAAGGGCGGCCTAGGCAAAAAGTTAAGGCAAAAAGCTCGCTAGATCAAACTTCAAAATCAGATCTAGGCAAAAGTTAGAGCAAGCATGAGTTCTCCCTATCAAGTTGTGCAATTCAAGATGAAGAAAGGCATTCTTTGTTTGATTCCCCACATAAATATCCATTGCAAGCCCCTTTGAGCCTAAATCAATTTCTTTGAAAAATAACCCAGCTAGGCAGCTATCCCCCACACTGGGGTGAAACAAGAAATATGAAAGTGTCAAACACATGAAAGCCAGCATAGTGAAAGTGCCAGGGATATGAGCGCGTAAGGATTCAAATTATCACAAGAATGAAAGCGCCAAACTCATAGGGTGCAACAAGACAAAGAGCACTGAAGAAAATTTGGAACGGAAAAATCAAATGAAAGGAAGTGCTCATTTAAAGCAAGAAGAGGCACATGAAAACACCCATCAGAAGCAAAAGTGGCACAAAAAGTCCGAGATAGCTGCTAGCTCAAACAACCCCGAGGAAAAATGAAATGTTTTGAGCCTATAATCCTTCCTTTGTTAAGCCTATAACCGTGGCCCCGTCATAACCTAGATAAAAGTCCTTTCAGATTGGAAAGTGCAACTTGATAGTGGGAATTCAAGTCAAAAGGGAACAGTCTAATCTCCCTTGAAAATCAAAAGTCAAAGCATTATGCAAACGCTGGCATCATTCAAAGCAAAAATCCAAACCGGGGCATATCAACAGGTCTTCATCAGCAACCCTTTAAACTGGGGCATTTTGAAGAAAAATCAATGAGGCATCATCAGCAATCTGGGGCATGGATTCATGATAAGAAATCTTGTGTTTTGATAAATAGATTTGAATGAACATCACTTGATGGAGTGAAACAATCACAAAATAAAAAAAAAAAAATAAAAAAAAAAAATTCAATTTTATCATGGCAATTTCGACATTAATAGTAAGACATGTTTGCCATCTTTCAGAACTTCGAGTCAACGTAGTCTTCCATGTCTTTCGAGTCAACACATTCTTGCTCCTATCCGTCAGGTCAACATGGTCAATCAAATTCCTCAAGCCTTGTCTGATGAAGCCCATCCCCTTATCAAAAAGGCCAATCAAATTCCTTGGCCTTATCAATCTTATCGAAGTCCATCCCCTTGTCAAAAAGGCCAATCAAATTCCTTGGCCTTGTCGGTCTCATCGATGTCCACCCTCTTGTCAAAAGGCCGATCAAATTTCTTGGCCTTGTAAAAATCTACCTCTTTGTCAAGAGGTCAATCATGTCGTCTTAGTCTTGTCAATCCTTGACTCGTGGAAACGGTTTCAATGCATCAAAGAACTCATGTTTGGGAACATGGTCAATTGGTCACCAAAACCATCAGCAGAGGCGAGAAAGAAAATCAGAATTAAGATTCATCATCTGTGAAGGCACGTCAACCCGAAATTGGGGCATGTCAGCCTGATGCCATTTCTAGGGGAAGCATACACCCAAATCCAGGACAGGAACGTAGGAGCCTAAAAGCCTCAAACCAATCCAAAACCCAAGTCATGCCAAGCGCAAACTCAAACCCTGGCCAAAAGGAAAGACAGTAAAGCAAAAGAGGAACCCTTATTACGCCTCCTACTTTTTAAAGAAGGAATGTTGTCGTTGTTGTCATCGAGTGTCGATGCACGAGTCACATGCAATCGTCCTGCGGGACAATTTTCAATCAATCGTCCTGAGGGACAACTTTTAAATCAATCGTCCTGCGGGACAATTTTTCATGCAATCGTCCTGAGGGACAGTTTTCAACCAATCGTCAATCAATTTCAAGACCAGAAATGGTCACCTTTTCAAAATTAATTTCGAGACCAGAAATGGTCATCTTCAAAATTAATTTCAAGACTAGAATGGTCACATTTTCAATCATATCATTTGGGATAATCTTTTCAATCATATCGAGATTAATTCAAAAGCCGCCTAACCCGCGCACCCCAATCATTCAAAAGCCGCCTAGCCCGCACACCCCAATCATTCAAAAGCCGCCTAACCCGCGCACCCCAATCATTCAAAAGCCGCCTACCCCGCGCATCCAATAATCATTCAAAAGCCGCCTAACCCGCGCATCCAATAATCATTCAAAAGCCGCCTAACCCGCGCATCCAATAATCATTCAAAAGCCGCCTAACAGGCGCATCTAATCAATCAATCATATATTGTGTGTAACATCATTCATCATTCATTGTCAAGTGAATCATCAATCTATTTCTTTGCCCCGAAGAACTACGCCGGTCTGATCCCTGCAATGGGGTATGTAGGCAGCTCATAGAGCACGACCGATTGATCTTTAAAGTTTTCCTTTGTGGCTTGAGATGCATCGCGGGGAATGAGTCGGGTTGTCTATGTCTTGGACGTCACTCATACCAAATCAATGGCATCGAGTCCCGTCCAAGAGGGGCAGCTGTAGACACCCCGATTTTGGACCCGGGATGCGCTCGAGTATTCCCGATGATGAAACGGACCAATCACGACTACCCGAAACTTGTGAAAAAGGCTTGAACTTGGTTAAAATTAACCAGACATTACCCAAACAATCAAAGCAACCCGAATCAACCCAAGCATCATCAAACCAAGCAAAACCATCAACCTGCCACCAGTAACCTTGAGCGCTCAATCCCTGGACATTGAGCGCTCAAACCTAAAAATCCCACCTTGAGCGCTCAAGCCCGTAGCTTTGAGCGCTCAACTCTGATCCCAGTCAGGAATTTGCAGAGTATCTCCTCATGAGATCTCATGCAGGAGGAGCGTCTAACCGTTTGTATACGTCTTCTATACGTAAAATACATCCTACACTACCCTAAATCTACTCCTAAAATCTACCCCTAACCCATTTTGAATACAAACCCACTCTCTCTCTCTCTTCTCTTCCCTCCCACTCACTGCCTATAAAAACCACCCACTACCCCTGGTTTTGGAGGACGAATTCACACATTCCAGCCCTCTTACAGCCCTCAAAACCATTCACCCCTTTTCTCTCTCTACAAAACCACTCACTCACCATAAAAAACCACCCTTCAAGCTTCAAATTCGACCTTTGATCATCAATTAACCACATACATTGTCTCATCTACCAAGAATACCAACCAAACATCCATAATCCCCCTCCACCAAGCCCAAAATCGAAGTTCAAGCCTTCAATCAAGTTAAAAAGGTAGTTAAACATGTGATTTATTCACTGTTTTGATCCTTCTGAGGAAGACCAGTGAGTTCAAACAAGTTCTTTATACTTGTATTGAACTCACAAAGGTCTAAAAGTTGTTTAAAAACATCTTTCAAATCTGCAGTTTCAACAGGGGTTGAGCGCTCAAGCCTCAGGCCTTGAGCGCTCAAACCCAGATCTGGGTCAGTCACTGTTTTGCTATTTTTGTGCTTTCTCCTGGTTTTGATCATCATTCAATAGTTAATTATGTTCATGTCACTCTTAAACAGCTTATTTCTACCTCAAAATCACATGTATGAGCGTAAATTAACTATTTTATGATGATCAAATATCAAAATCTTTGCAAATCTCATAGTTAAGAGTAAAACAGTGACTGTTCAACTTCAAACATCTTTAATCTGCATGTTTATGGTCCTGAGAATCACTCAAAATCCATTTTCAAGTCAGAAACCAAAAAGCCAGATTATGGCTTGAGCGCTCAAGGTCATTCACTTGAGCGCTCAAGCTGTTCTTGAGGGTTGAGCGCTCAAGCCATCACCCTTGAGCGCTCAACCCCTATTCTGGGATCCAGATTACAAGTCAGTTTATTAAGTTTCTATGTTCATAATCTCTTGCAATTGCTGAACAGTTTCTGTGATATCTTGATTCTGTAAATATTTGTAGTGTTTTCCATTATTGTTATCATCATCACCCATGTAGATCACGTGCACGAGCATCCACCGTAGCTACGTGGATAAATCGAATTTTAAACATTTTCAAAATCCCACAAAATGTTGAGTAGAGACCGGTTCACGGACCGGGCGAGAGGGGTGCCGTAAAACCCTTCCCCTCTCGTAACCAAACCCCCGAATCCGAGAAATCTTTGGTTCCGTCATGATCAGTGAAATCTTTTTTCAAATGGGCAAATGAGTCATTTTTTATCGGTTTCTCGGGTTCGGACCTCAAATCCGGGTGGCGACTCTATCAATCACAATCTTTTCAAATGATAAACCGAACCATTTCCGCGGGCCGTCCACACCGATTTATTGAGATATAACCGTGACGAAATACTATGTCACCCCATCTCAATACAAAAAAAAATCTCACTTTAATTCAAGAGAGAAACTCCCACAAAGAGTAAACTTACTCTTTATCCATGGTTTCAATGCTTAATGTATCAGGCGCCTTTGTATCCATTAAAACTTATGGATACCAATTACAAGCATATAAACCAATCCTCTAAATTATTTAATTTAGAACTAAACTTGTGGCACATAGTTGTATAGAACAACTACATAAACAAAATAGTAGGAACTAACCATTCCAAACATTTCTTATTTCTTCCAACGAAACTACATTTCATTTATTTCACACTACTAGATTTAGCCTCAAATGGTTACACCATTTAGATTAAATCTAAGATCCACACCTTTTGGGTTACACCCACTGGTTAAACCCTTAACTTCCACATGTATAAGTCAACACATATATTCAAAGGTGTCTTATGTAAAACCGATCTTATTGACTCAAATATAATTCTCAATATCCACCATTGTATTCACCTTATGCACATAATTTACATACAAAACTTGCAATCATAAAATGTAATGTACAGTTAAAAAATGACTTCCAAAACAAGAATATAAAAACAAAATATCTATCACTTGCATAAAGCAAAACATCTGATATAACTTAAATAGCCACAGTATTACAACCTTGTACATATCCCAACACGATTATCTGAATAATGGTCAAGACTGTCAAACACTACTCATTACGAGCCATATAACACATTACCGCGTCATATTAATATAATCATGACCATGACATAAGTACCATGTCACGCGTCACCAATGACAAACCACATAAACCGTGGCTATAAAAATATATCTGAAACCTTCAATGGGGACATAGACAAAAAATACATATAGATCCATCAACAAAACCTAATTTCCGTGCTCATAATCGAAAGATTTCATGAACAAATGATCCAAGTCAAGAAAACCAAATTAGAAGTTTGAATCCTATTTATTAAGTGTACCGGTGTCCCTTCCTTGAGACACAAAGATCTCTCAAGAGTCACCAAAGCAATTACCCACAAAACATCCAAGGAGCAACCGACACTACTAACACCTTTTAATTTAATATAAACAGTGCAACACAAGAACACCATTGTTTCAAAAAAAAAAAACTCTTCACAGAAACTACTCCATGGAAGAACATGACGTTTCAAAGGGTAAGAACACACCTCTTGGAAGTAAAAAACCACTAATGGCATCCAAGTTCAACAAAGGTAGTATTGCCATCTTTTAAAATAAGCAACGGACCGAAAATAAACAAAAGCACCGTTTGAACCGAAAATAAAATTACTAATTACTGCTTGAAACCGTTTTTAATTACAAAGATAGTAATAGGTTTGAGTTCCTATATATAATTCCACAGCCACTAACAGTATTAATGACGAAGATAATACAAACATGCTTGAGGAACAAAAATCACATGTTGATAACACACCCCAAATAACTAACAGTTGTGAAAAGGGAAAACAAGGGTAAGATTATTCAAATATCCAGCTGTGACCAACCATTACATCCCTTCAAAACAGCAACTATAAAAATAGATTGAAAAATAGAAAAATAGATTGAACAAAGCAACGACAAAGGCAAACACACGTCACTATATCCAAAAAAAAAAAAAAGTCTCATTAAAGTTGTGAACCCACTGCCATGCCCGGCCTGGTACACCAAACATGTCCGACTTGCAATTCCTACCAGTAAATTAATAATATAAACGATTTCAAAAGAGGAAAAAAACGTACCCGTTTCCGTATTGGTTTTGAACGTGAGGAAAGAATTCAATTTAACATGCCCATTTCATTGTCCATCACAAAACGAGAATGAAATCATGTTGTTTCCTGAACATGCGGCACTGGTAATAACCATTGTTTCCTGTGCGAACTCCTTCATGACACAAATTTCTGAATGCTGCCTCGAACGAACTTTGTCCCGCACTGATAATAAACAATTGCCTTGTCCAACCAATTAAATATTCCTCCACTTCCAAAACTATCAATATCGAATTATCGTCTTAAGATTGTTGGTGCAAAAGTTGCATAATCAATGGAAGTGGATAAAAATAGAGAAAACATCGGTTGCTTCAAGGCGCGTTACAATGTCGCTTTCCTTAAGACGATATTCGCCCCCACCAATTCGATTGAATTGTGCACCGGATTGCCGGCGAATTCGACTCTAAGATACAACGAAGCCCAGTCTCGATTGACTGTTTGTTCAACTGCGTCATGCACAAACGAAGAGGAACCAGAACACCTTCGAATTTTGCGAGCCACCAATAATGATAAAGGGAGAGAGTTCTAGTGATGGAGAGTGATTGATTGCGTTTTCATACATCTGTTTTGAGTGAATATCTAGCCTATATATAGGCATGATGTCACCGTTGGCCAATGGTCACATCTATTCGTTTAAACCCAATAGTCATGTCTATTCAATTCACCCTAACAGTCGTATCTTTTGGTGTGATTATGTCTATTCATTTAAACTGAATAGACACACCCCTTGCATTTAATCCAATAGTTGCATCTATTCATTTAATTTCAATAGACACACCCGTTGGATTAAAACCATTCACCAATTACAACATTTAATTTCCATTAAATATTTTAGAAATGTTCCAACAGTTAAAATCAAGACCCAAAAACTAACAAAAAAATTGAAAAATTCAGATCCAAGAAACTCATAATTTAAAAAGCTCTCATGATCTAAAAAAGCTACGTCGTGAAGCATTTTTTGATCAACTATTTACCATGAAATCGTGGCTTCGCCGCTGGGTTCGTATGGTTCAACATCATTGCTAGGAGATTGACGATTTGCTTCAGATCGACAGCGTCCGTAGAGAACAAAAACTGTTCGTGGATGTGTTTTAGGATGGGCGATAGCATTCATGGCTTTCGTCTGATGAGTCCTCAGTTGAATTTCTGACTTTGCCATTTGTTTTCGCCATGGTGCGTTCTCTCTCTCGATTTATTTTTATATATGATATATGCGTGAGAGTCATTTTCAAATAGGAAAATGAAGAAGATATCTCTGTAAGACAAGATTGAAAAAGCTAACTTAGATAAGGATAAGTGGGGTGGCCACAAATTAGTGGTTTCCACATCGTCATTTAAATGATTATTTCCTAAAATTTTATTTCCTAAATGATCTTTCTTTACTGTTAGTCTGTACCACCAGTAATCCTTACATCAATTTTCGTGAGAGAGAGAGAGAGAGAGAGAGAGAGAGAGAGAGAGAGAGAGAGAGAGAGAGAGAGAGAGAGAGAGAGAGAGAGAGAGAGAGAGAGAGAGATTTTAGGGGAATTTGGTGAAAATAAATCACATCCCACGTAAATAGGGATGTGATTAGTGGAGATGAATTTGATCCCTAAATTTTTGCATGTAAACTGTAAACTATTTAGGGAAAATTATCGAAATGGTCCCTGTAGTTTCACCCAAGTCTCGATTTAGTCCCTCTAGTTTCAATTGCACTCCATCGAACCCTATAGTTTCAATTTTGGTCGAATTGAGTCCAAACGTTAACTTCCGTTGGCAGATTAAACAGAAAACCCAATTTGGGAATTTTTTTAGGGTCAAACTCGTCTTTTCACCCACCCTTCTTCTTCCCCAATTTGTAACGCTAACCCTAAATCAAATCCAATCTTTTTCTTTCCTTTGTAAAAAAAAAAAAAATTCCAACTTTGATAAGGAACAAAGAATCACATCAATTCAAAACAACGAGTGTCATTCATATACACCAACAAATCCACCAACAAATCTCTGAGTATAATACCAATCATATCTGTACGCTTCAATATTTGTAAAGAACATATATTTCCTAAATCCACTTATTATGCAAAGAATTCTCTGATAAAAAATCTATGCAACCAGAGAGATGACTAGTAAATCGGCGGCAAAGGTTCCTAGTACGAGTCTGTTCGAAACGGCAGCGTTTGATGAAGGTCCAAGTGTTTCGGAAGAGCTTGGAGGATTCACGATCAACTATGGGGAAGGCGTTGTCGGCGCCTGTGAGACCGCATGAGACTGGACAGAAGCTGGAGTAGGTGCTGGAGCAAAAGCCGGTGTGTGGACGGCCCACCGAGATTGTTCGAAAAAGATTGTGATTGTTAGAGTCGCCACCCGGATTTGAGGTCCGAACCCGAGAAACCGATCAAAAATATGACTCGTTTGCCCATTTGAAAAAGACTTTACTGATCATGGCGGAACCAAAGATTTCTCGGATTCGGGGGTTTGGTTACGAGAGGGGAAGGGTTTTACGGCACCCCTCTCGCCCGGTCCATGAACCGGTCTCTACTCAACATTTTGTGGGATTTTGAAAATATTTGAAATTCGATTTTAAACACGAAATGGGGGATACGGGAATGGCAAACATGTAAATGAATATTAAAACACCAACTAAGTGATGGTGGATGCTTGTGCGAAGTGTACAATGCGATGACAGAATGGTATAAACAAAGAAAATGACAATGAAGGAGAAAAATAGAATTTAAAACACCATTTTGAACAAAATTATTTGTCTTTCCGACACTATTTGCATGTTTTGGAGGGTTTTGATATAGAAATGAGAAGAACATAAAACTACAAAGTTGTATCCCTTCAAATTATCTACGTTTTGATATATAATACGTTGAAAACGGAGTTCGGAGTAAAAAGTTATGGCTGAAACACTGTGACTGACTTTCTGTTGGGGTTTGAGCGCTCAAAGTGGATTGAGCGCTCAAGGGTAAGGCCTTGAGCGCTCAAGCCACTTCCAGGTCGCCAAATTCTGCTATAACATGACATTGGATAATCAAACAACCCCAAATCAATGATTATACTTTATTTTCCCAAAACTAGACAGAAGCATGGACTTTGAAGAATTTTGGAAAGTAAATGATGTGTTAAAAATCGAGTTTGATGATTCTTGATAGATAACAGAAGAGGATCAAACTGATTTCAACACACACACACAGCTCATGCATATTAATCTCTGATCCATCATCAAAGCAGAACAAGATTTGTAAGCTGTTAGAAAACAGATTGAGCGCTCAAGGCCTTGAGCTTGAGCGCTCAATCCTACCAAAATAACAGGTTTTAAAAATGCTTTTCTTGATACTTTTTAGACCTTGTAGGCTCATTTCAAGTATGAGGAACTTGAATGAGCCCACTGGTCTCCCTCAGCAAGACCAAAACAGTGATTTTCACATGATTTTCTACCTTTTCGGCTATGATCAAGGCTTGAACTTGTGGTTTGATGAATGGATGGGTAGTGGCTGTGTTTATGGGCTATAGATGAAGTATTTTGGACAGAGGAGTGTGAGTGTAGGGCTGATTGAGTGATTGATTGAGTGGATGATGGAGGATTTGAGCTTAAAATGGTGATTTTGGCTTGGATGAGGTGGGTTTTGATGGAAGAGCTAGGTTTGGACGAAATTGATGGAGTGTATGGGCTGTAAATGGCTTGTTAGAGTGAGAGAGGGGCTGTTGAAGTTGGTTTCTCAAAGACCCATGTGTTGTAGGCCTTAAAGATGAGATTTTTGGGTGTTTTGGAGGTTGAAGATGATGGAGGGTGGTGGCTATGGAGGAGAGAAAGGCTAAAACGTGATTGAAGTGATGAGAGAGAGTGGAGAGGGCTGATGAAGGGTGTGAGAGTGTAAGAGATCAGCCAAAGGGGGTTTATATAGAGAGAGAAATGGGAGGGAAATGGGTTTAATTTTTGAATTGGGTTTGGGGGGTGATTGAGGAGATGTTCAAGGGTCTAGGAAGTGTATTTAGGCAGTAGAAAACATAGGTAGACGCTCCTCTTGCAGTAGAATATCATGATTAGATGCTCTGCAGAAAACTGATCTGGATCAGAGTTGAGCGCTCAAAGCCATGGGCTTGAGCGCTCAAGGTGGGATTTTTGGGTTTGAGCGCTCAAGGTCCAGGGCTTGAGCGCTCAATGCTGTTGCTCAAAAGGTAAAACTTTGCGGGGCCGCCCCGGGTGCTACCGAACTCCGTTTCATGCGTGGTTTGAAGCGTTGGAAAGCTTGTCGAGTGTACTTTCTAACCCAAGTAGTTTGAACCCAAGATAATTTGTACATTCAAGTATGTGACCATTTTACCCTCAGAAGGTCGGGAAAATAAGTCATTTTGGTAAAACGGACACATCTCCCTCATTTCAAAATGGATTGAGACGTATTATATATCAATAAAGAGGGTTTTGAATGTACTAGAAGATGATGTAGGCTTGGGTTTGTTTTGAAATGGTTTATGGATGGTTTGAAGGGTATTTTGGTTGGTTTAAGGTTGTTCTAGGAGGGTTTAGAATGGTTTAGGGTGGTTCGGTGAGTTCAAGCCTTGTTCTTAGCCTCGAGGTATGCACGATTGGTCTATTTCATCATCGGGAATGCTCGAGTGCATCTTGGGTTCAAAATCGGGGTGTCTACAGTGGTAGAGTTACGGAGAAGGTGCTGGAGCGAAAGATGGTGGCAGAGTCATGGAGGACGGAGACGGCGTGGGAGCGTGGGGGGCGGCGGGTTGCGGAGCCATTGAAGAGAGTAGAGAGAGAATTGAGAGACAATGGAGAAGGTGGTTTTTAGAGAGAGAGAGAGAGAGAGAGAGAGAGAGAGATTGGATTTGATTTCGGGTTAGGGTTACAAATTGGGGAAGAAGAAGGGTGGGTGCAAAGACGAGTTTGACCCTCAAAAAATCCCCAAATTGGGTTTTCCGTCTAATTTGCTAACGGAAGTTAACGTTTGGACTCAATTCGACCAAAATTGAAACTACAGGGTTCGTTGGAATGCAATTGAAACTAGATGGACTAAAATGAGACTCGGGTGAACTACATGGACCATTTCGATAATTTTCTCAACTATTTATGTAGATATTTTATAATGTGGCAAATTTGGTATTGAATCAATTAAAGAGGGAACTTTCGGCCAATATTCATGTTTCAAGATGGAATCATAAAGATTCAAATCTCATAGGATGGAATCATAATGATAATATTAGTATAGGATGCCTAATTAAAATACTCTTTTTTCTTTCTCTCATCACAACAAATAATTAATCAGAAAAAGTTAATGACAAACTATAATAAAGTACTAAAAATCAATATTACTCTCTCCGTCCCTTTTTAAGTGTGTTGCTTTGTAAATTTAACTTATTAAAAAAACATCATAATTACTCCTTAAAACATCTATTTTTGACATTTTTTGTGCACTTTATAGTTATATTTTTGTTGCAAAAGTTAGATGACAAACATTTTGTTTTGTTTTGGACTTTATAGTTTTTTGTAGTTCACTTTTGTGACAGGCGCTAAAGGAGCGCTGCCTGTAGCGCGTATGGCAGGGTGTTTTAAATGGGACCAAGCTAAACCTAAAAGAAAGAGAAAGAAGAGAGAGAGATAGAGAGAAAGGGAGGAGAGAGGAGACTGACTAGGCAGATAAAGCACAAGCAGGAGAGAGAAGAAGATAGAGAAGAGAGATAAAGGGAGGAAACATATGGATAGGTCCCACTCTAAGACCTTTTTAAAAAAAAAACTTTAACAAACACTAAAAACACCCCTAAAAATATCAAATGGACCACTTTTTCATTCTCTACTTAAACAACGAAAACGGCTACAATACACACCCATTAAAGGGGTGTACCATAGGGATGGCAACGGGGTGGGTTTTGATGATCCCGGCCCCGGCCCTAAAATTCCCAAACCACCCCTAACCCGACCGGGTAGTTTATGGGTACCCCCCGACCCTATCGGGTAACGAGTTTACCCGTCCTGCCCCTATGTTTTTCACATATTAGTAAAATATATTTTAGTTCCAATATTAGTGAGCACAAGTGATAAAAGTTCACAAAATAACTTTTACAACTTAACCAAAATCTACTATCTAATGTTGTATTTAAGTTGTAAAAATAAAATTATAAGAATACAAATAAAATTTGATGCATATAAGAGAGAAAATATAATTTCATATACACATATAAGAGTATATAAATATAGTTATACGTATATATGTATGTTGGGGCGGGTAATATCGGGGCGGGGTGACCGTACCCTTGCCCCTACCCTAATCTTGGCGGGTTTTTCAAAATCACCCCCTGCTCCTACTTGTTACCCAAAAAATAGAAAAAAAAACCTACCCAATCAGGGCGGGGAGGGCGGGTTCGGAGCGGGGCGGGTTGAATTGCCATCCTTAGTGTACCACAGACACCTATTGTATGATCCAAATTGTGCCACCTCATTGGCAATATTAACATTTTTTAGTTTTTTGTAACTTTTCAGCAATATGATTCGTAACATTTTGGTGTGTCTCGTAACTTTTATAAAAAAATCGTAACTTTTGTAGGGGTGTGTATAATGTTTGACGTATGCACAACATTTACATGTCTATGATTTCTTCCACATCATAGGCTAACACAGAAAAGAGAGTCCAATCTACACCAACGTATAGGTATTTTAATCAACTCTAATCTTAAAAAGTTAAAAAATTACTCAACTTTTTGATTAATTATGTAGGATTACGTTCCGTTCCTATTCCGGCAAAAAATTGCTCAAGTCAAATTTCATACGAGTACCCAAAAAAAGGTATGCTTCTGGCCTATTTTTATTTTTTGCTTCCTATATTTCTTTATGTGTGATAGTATGAGTTGTATGCATAAAGAGAGATTTGGTATCGATTTTCAATTTTGTCACCTTTTGTCCAATGCTAAAATTATTTGGATTTAGCCTATAAAGTCTTCAAGGGCTATATCCGCCCGACATGTATGAGTTATTCTTGCGCATCAAAAGGCGGCTCATTTTTATAGAGGGTATGTTTCCATAAGATATTGGGTTAAGACCCCTTGTTCATTTTATAGTACCCCTATTCTTTAGAAGAGCACGTTATGATTTTAGGTTAGTGTTTGCATGATTTGTTTTTACTATTTTGAATTTTTTATTAGTGCAATTAACTAAATTAATGTTGCACCCGTTTTATGCACGGAACAGTAAAAAAAGAAGGGATTCACGTTAATCTTTTTTTGTTCCCCATGCATCGAATGGGCACGAAGTTATTGTGTTTAGAACTTGTAGAAAGAAAGAGAAAAGAAGAGAAAATTTAAAAAAATTCCCTTCTTTTGTTTGGTTGGTAGAGAGAAAAAAACAAAAGAAACATGAAAAAGTAGAGAAGAACAAATTGTAAATTTTTTCGTTCAATTTTGTCTACAGTTTCCTTAATCATTTTTCCTTTCCCCCCCTTTCTTTCTTCAATTTCCAATAGAACCTAAACAATTGTGATAAAATCAAACACACAACTGAGAGAGAGAGAGAGAGAGAGAGAGAGAGAGAGAGAGAGAGAGAGAGAGAGAGAGAGAGAGAGAGAGAGAGAGAGAGAGAGAGTGTCACGACCCAAAACTAATGGATTTAGATATCGTGTCCGGCCAGTGAGTTCGACTCACCCAAGGCCTCCATTGACAACTCTCTTAGTTTTTTTTTTATTCAATAGAAACAATCCAACATTGCGGAGGCCATGTTTTACAATCTTAACTTGTTAGAGTCCTTTAACCATTACACAAGTTACATTTTTCCTTTTTATTATTTTACAAACGTAGTGTAGACTAATTATTGGTACTTGGATTGTCCTTCTACTCTCGATTGCCTGAAAAGAGAGAAATTGCAACAACGTAAGCCACCGCTTGTGTGAGTTTATGAATTATCAGAGTTACATGGTTTACCATGGAATTTGAATTCGTTTTTCAACAAAACAGAAACATTAACATCAAATTTTCAAAAGCATAAATAAGCTTTTATGTAAAATAGCATTCCATGAATAATACGATATACCATCCGACGATTATGCCAGCTATGATGGAGCGACCCTCAACACATGTTGAATTGATCAATTCAGTTGGATACCTGGCCGTGCCCCTATCCATTCCGTCCTTATAACACCGTTTCGACTGGTATCTTTAACTGTTGGAATCACATCATATCCGGCGTAATTTTTGACCGGATTCTTAGGGATTTGATTGATATGTAATCCCGCAATATTAGTTTTCTGATTTTATTTCGTTTCCTTTTATCTTTCATTCTCTTGGGTATATATACCCCTCTCTTGTAAATACATTAATTAAGATTCATTATATTCTTTCTTCTCTTTTCTAGTTGGTATCAGAGCCAACATCTATCTCACCAACACAATAACCCTAGCCACCAAACTGTAACCCTAGCCACCACTCTCCGACCACTCCCACTCTCTCTCTCCTTTAACCCGTCACGTTACTGCCCTAGTTCTTTCACCAGTTGCTTTTATAACAGCAACCTAGGGTTTCTTCTCTCTCTAATTGCTGTGATCCGTTTTGGGTCATAGTTGGTCAAGTGCGTGACTTGTTGATGTTGTAGAAAGGCCTTGTGTGCTCTTTCTATTCTATTTTTCTTGGGCTAACAGATTAGTGTGTAGCCCTCCCTTTCTTTATCACCACCGGGTTGATTGCTCCTTGTTTGTGTGGTCTTCACAATGACTGATGGAGGTAAAAAGAACGGTGTGGGGGAGCCATCTGTTGGTGCTTCGATAGTCAAGCCCGAGTTGTCTCCGCCTGTGCCTCGTCCCGCTGATGATGATCCCACATTAGAACAATGGAACATTGATAATTTGACTATTCTTGGTTGGTTCTTTAGCTCTATGGAACCATCTATTTTTAACATGTTTATGTATCATGAAACTGTTGATAGCCTTTGGAAAGCCTTAACAAAAATGTATGCTCATTCCCATAACGAGGCTCGTATATTTGAGTTACATAAGGAGATCTCCCATGCATCTCAGGAGAGTTTGGGTTTGTCTGTGTCAAAGTTCTTTGGATACTTGCAGGTGCGGTGGGATGAGTTAGCCCAGTATGATCCAGTTAGTGATTTCGGGGAAACAGCTCATGTTGCCGTGAAAAGGTTGGATCGTCTTCACACTTATTTCTTTCTTATGGCTCTAAAGTCAGATTTTGAAAATCTTCGTGTTCAGATTCTCAATACTTCACCATTGCCATCTCTTTTGGATACTTTTGCTATTGTGGATGGTGATGAGCGCAGGTGTCTGATTTCTACTCATACTCCATCACCAGCTGTTGGGGTTGTATCTGATCAAATGGCATTTGCTGCATCCTCGGGTTTTCGCCCCAATGGGGGTAAAAAAATTTGCCATCATTGCGGAAATTCTGGACATATTAAAGAAACCTGCTAGAAACTTCACCTAGAGTTGAAAGCTCAGTTCAAGAAAAAAAATGGGACCCCCAACCAGAGTTGCAGCCACTGTCGAGGCTTCTGATTCTCTTCATTCAGTTGTTGCCGAACTTCAGGCTCAGGTAGCACTGTTAAAATATCAAAAGTCCACAGCTATTTCGACTCCTATGCCTTCCGCTGCTAGTACTGCCACTTTGGCCTCAGGTACTCCCACTGCATTTCATGTTCGCTCTGGAACCCCCTCATGGGTTCTAGACTCTGGTGCTAATGATCATATGACGGGTGAGTTATACTTGTTTTCTACTCCTTTGGTTCCCACTCATACTTCTGTGTGTTTGGCTGATGGTTCCGTTAACACCATAAGTAAGAAAGGGGACATTAAACTTTCCCCTGATATTGCTCTATCTTCTGTCCTTTATGTTCCTCAATTTTCCTTCAATCTTTTGTCGGTCAGTCGTCTCGCAAAATCCTTTAATTGTGCTGTCATCTTCTTATCTGATTGTTGTCTTTTGCAGAACCGGAGTTCGAAGAGGATTTTTGGCAAGGGATATGAATGCGATGGACTATACTACTTTGGCGAACCTCCTCCTATCTTACCCCCTGATCCTGTGTTTCAAGCTCACACATCTGTCGTGTTTGATTTCTAGTTTCTGTTTCTTCCAAAGACTTATCTTTGTGGCATGCTCGACTAGGACATGTTAATTTTTAGTATTTATGTTTAATGTTTCCAATTTTTTCCTCGGCTTGTCAACATTTAAAGTTTAAATGTGAAGTGTGTGAACTTTCCAAACATTGTCGTAAGCCTTATATTCCTTGGATGCATCGCGCTCTAGCTATTTTTGATTTAATTCATTCTGATGTGTGAGGGCCTTCTCCTGTTACTGCTCTCTCTGGTCATCGATATTATGTTACATTTATTGATGACTTTTCTAGGTGCACTTGGGTTTATCTTCTTAAGAAAAAATCCGAAGTGTTTGAAATTTTTTGCCAATTCCTCTCCATGATTAAAACTCAATTCAATATTGTGGTTCGGAATCTTAGGTCAGATAATGGGGGGGAATATGTGACAAAGGACCTTGTTTCTCACTTAAACAAACGTGGTATCCTTCAGCAACTCACTTGTCCCTATACCCCTAAGCAGAATGGGGTTGCTGAAAGTAAAAATCGTCATCTTATGGGTGTCAGGAGATGTCTTCTTCAAGGCATGTTTGTTTCCAAATCCTTCTGGCATGTGGCAGTTCTTACTGCTACTTACTTGATTAATTGTGTTCCTAGTCGAATATTGGGTGGAGAATCTCCTCTTGCTGTTCTTCAGCCCGAAAAACCGCTATTCTCTATCCCTTCTAAGATTTTTGGTTGTGTTTGCTTTGTCCAAAATAGGAGTCCTTCTCGAACAAAGTTGGATAACAATGCCATCAGGTGTGCCTTCATGGGTTATTCCTCTACGTCTAAAGGATATTGGTGTTATGATCCTTCTTCTCGTAGATTTTTAAATTCTCTCGATGTGACTTTTTGGGAGGATACACCTTTTTTTGTCCATCATACTGTGGATATTCCTATGGTTCCCACTGCAGATGTGCCAAGTCCTATTCCTATTCTCGATACCGTGGATATTCCCATTACTGATACTGTGGATATTCCCATTAACGATACTGTTGCAGGTACACCAGAGCTTGTGTATAGTCGTCGCCCAATTATCCCTGAGCCGAAATCCCCTTTGAATGAAGGTGTTGTGTCTCCTGCTTCTCCTATTCCCTCCTCCCCTATTCGGTGGTATCCCACCAGGGACCGTCCACCCCCTGATCGTCTTTTGTTAACTTCATCTACTAATCACCCTATTGAGAAACATATTTCGTATAGTGCATTGTCTGTCCCTTTTCAGGCTTTTATTGGGAAGCTTGATTCTATTCCTATTCCTCATTCTGTCGGGGAGGCTATGTTGAGTCCCCATTGGGTAGCTACGATGCAGGATGAAATGGGTGCCTTACAAAAAAATCATACTTGGGATTTAGTGGCTCTTCCTGAGGGGGAGAAAATAGTGGGGTGCAAATGGGTGTTTGCTGTAAAACACAAGGCTGATGGTTCTGTTGACAGGTATAAAGCTCGGTTAGTGGCTAAGGGATTTACTCAAGTTCCGGGGAAGGACTTCACTGCCACATTTGCTCCAGTGGCAAAACACACTACCGTTCGCTTGCTTATCTCCCTTGCCGCCTCTCATTCGTGGCCTTTACACCAAATGGACGTCAAGAATGCTTTTTTGAATGGGGATTTGGATGAGGTAATTTATATGGAACCCCCTCCGGGTTTTCAGGCTGAGGGGGAGTGTGCTGGCAAAGTTTATCGTTTACGAAAATCTCTATATGGGTTGAAGCAATCTCCTCGGGCCTGGTTTGCTCGGTTCAGTGACGTAGTCCTTGCCCTTGGTTTTTCAAGGTGTCATTTTGACCACACTTACTTCATCCGAAGAAACCCTCAGGAATTGTACAAGTAAAGAAGAACCTTAGCTCAGTTTTTGATGTTAAGGATTTGGGAGACTTAAAAGTACTTTCTGGGCATAGAAGTCGCTCGCTCTAGGCATGGGATTTTCCTTTCACAATGAAAATATTCTCTCGATCTCCTCATAGATACTGGGATGATGGGCTGTAAACCTGCATCGACGCCGATGGATCCAAATGTAAAATTATCAGCCGATTCCGGGGATCCTTTACCAGATATGTCAATGTATCAACGGTTAGTTGGGAGACTCATCTACCTAACTAACACTAGACCTGATCTGGCTTTTGCAGTGAGTTTGGTTAGCCAGTTTATGCATTCCCCCCGCACTTCTCATCTAGATGCAGTTTATCATATTCTGAGATACTTGAAGTCATGTCCTTGTCTTGGTCTGTTCTATGATTCGAAAAATTCTCCTGAAATCTCATGCTTCACTGATGCTGATTATGCTGGGTCCGTGACAGATAGGAGGTCCACGTCCAGTTTCTGTTCATACTATGGAAACCACCTTATCTCTTGGAAGAGTAAGAAACAATCTGTGGTTTCTCGATCTTCTGCTGAGGCAGAATACAGGGCAATGGCTCAGGGATCCTGTGAGATCCTATGGCTTCACTCCATTCTTGCTGAATTGGGATTTGCTACATGTATGCCCTCTACATTGTACTGTGATAACAAGTCAGCCATTATGCTAGCCTCCAATTTAGTCCTCCACGAAAGAACAAAGCATATTGAGGTTGATATTCATTTCATCAAAGAAAAAGTGAGATCAGGAATCATCGTTACTAAGTTTGTCCCATCTGGTGAACTGGCTTATGATGCTCTTACCAAACCAGTAGGGCCATCTCTTCTCAAGACCACTCTTCGCAAGCTGGGCATGATCGATATCTTTGCTCCAGCTTGAGGGGGAGTGTTGGAATCACATCATATCCGGCGTAATATTTGACCGGATTCTTAGGGATTTGATTGATATGTAATCCCGCAATATTAGTTTTCTGATTTTATTTCGTTTCCTTTTATATTTCATTCTCTTGGGTATATATACCCCTCTTGTAAATACATTAATTAAGATTCAATATATTCTTTCTTCTCTTTTCTAGTTTAACGTCCCCCAGATTTCAGAGACATCGTCCGGATGTATTGATAATACTATTTTTTTTTCCAAAAACTAAGAAAAACATTAGAATTCCATGGTATATTTGCTTCAAAATAATTTCATATATAAATAACCATAATTTTATAGGAAAATAAATTTTTGCGAAAAACCTCATGTAACAGGGATAATTCATAACTCACCTTTTTTTTTGCAGTCGAAATCTATTTACGATCAATTACTTAGGATATCTCGTACCTAAACATAAAATATTCATCTTTTGTTATTATTAAAATCAGGCTAAGGTTTATACCAGCTAAACTCATAAATCGCACCCTTTCATTTTTTTTTTTCTTTTCATCTCTCTTTTCTTTTCATTTTCTCCAATTTGCTAACTATTCTTTATTGCCTTGTTTATTAACTTAAGCAAATACTATGTGTGTTCAAATTACTAAAATGAGTAAAAAATCTTGAGCTCGGGTTCGGTTCTACTTCAAAATGAGTCGAGCTGAACCACTATATATATAGCTACGTGAGAAGCTTGGTTCATCTCCAGTCCTAAATTAATCCCAACAACTATGTTTGATCAATTTGAACATTTATGAACTGTTTTAATCTCAATTTGTTTTATTCACTAATCTTACCTTTTCGATCAATACCAAACTCGAATCCATTTAATAGAGGTCGTAAGTTATCATTAGGTAGTAACAATTTCATTTTTTTCTTATCTTTGACCTAAGGTTGACTTCTTTTAAATTGCTACAACAATTCTTCCTAACTCCTAAGATACTAATTATGGAAATCTAACGGAAAAAAAGTAAGATCAATTTTATCATGAGGCCATTTTCCTCCACTTCTGTCTGCTATGTCTTTCCAAGGAAAATTAATTAAATGTAAGTGCAAGTGTGCTCTTGGTAGTGGGGGTAGAGAATTACCTAGTTTCTTTTTTTCCTCCTAAGTCCTTTCTTGCTTTTCTCCCTGTTTCCTTCCTTCCTTCTTTCTTTCTTTCTTTCTTTCTTTCTGTGAGTGCGTGACGTGAGGTGTGAGGGGTGTGTGTGTGTGATGTGGTGTGTCTGATCCATGGGAAGGAAAACCCTATTTATACTATGACTATGGAGTACCCAATTCATGTCCAGAACCATCTTCCATTAATTTCATAATCCCACAATATCTATTATAATCTGATAAAAATCTAATTAAAATCCAAGTATATCTAATCTTATTCATTGTACCCATTAATTAAGTGCCACATCACATGGTTTCCGGAAACCCCTTACTTGGACCCCAAGGCTAGTCGCTTTGCAGTGACTTGTGCCGCATTCTTGTGTCGCGACGCTGTTAACAGGGCTAAAATAACATCTTAAAATGTTTAAAAAATAACAAATGCCCACAGAAAATATGCTATTCTATTTTATAGGCTTTAAGTCACCTCAAAAATACATTTCTTAATCCTAACGTTCAGCGGGTCTCCCAAAGTTAACTCTATTTTATAATTCTTTTTATTCTTTTATTTGTTACTCCCTCCGTCCCAATTTAAATGTTCCCCACGGTTATGCGTGTCTTTTTAAAACTCTTGTAGTTTTTATTCTATAATGTATTATATGTGCAATAAGGATCTTATTTGATAGATCTCAATTAGTTCTATTAGACAAATTTTTTAAAAACTTTGAAAACATTACCAATAAAAAGATATAGACGTTTGAAAATGGCACGGATATTCGTAGGAAGCATTTAAAATGGGACGGAGGGAGTGTTAAAAGTCGGGGTGTTAGAGAGAGAGAGAGAGAGAGAGAGAGAGAGAGAGAGAGAGAGAGAGAATTACACATAACCAACATAAAATCATCTTACATGCTAGTATTTGATTTGGTGTAGTGGAAAGGGAAAATCTTTTCTTTTCTGGTGTAATAAAAACGAAAAGAAAAGGGAAAATCTTCAAATTAGTAATTTGAGATGTTGGAACATGTGTGAAGGTTAAATCCCACATTGAAAAAATATAAAGATGGTTGGACCTTAATATACAATTATATGACTCACCATTTACAAGGCTTGTCATTTTAAGTGGACACGAGTCATTTAATGTATATTGGGTCTAACGAATGTGGTGGACTCCATGGATACTCCCCAGAAGTTTGGGCTTTGTGCCCGCCGATATAGCAACATCGATGCATTGTACAAACTCCCAACAAAGTGGTATCAGAGTTGATAGCTGACGATCTATGGGCAGACGAGGTGTGCCCGCTGCAAGGTAGAAATGATACCTTGGGATGGGTGTAAATCTAAGCAAATTGCTTCTGCTCCAAGAACAGAGGATTGTGTCGGTTGTAAGAGATGTGAATCTACCTGTCCAACGGATTTCTTGAGTGTTCGAGTTTATTTATGGCATGAAACAACTCGCAGCATGGGTCTAGCTTATTGATATGTTTCAGAAAACTCCACTTGATTTTTTTTGATTTTTTTTTTATCGAAAAAAACCTGTGCTCGAGAATAACATGTATTGATTTTTCGAGTACGGGTTTTTCTGGTCTAAGTGTATCTTGTCCGTACTACGAATTTTTTTTCCTTGGTTAACAATAATTGTAGTTTTGCCAATATTTGTGGGTTTTTTAATTGTCTTTCTTCCCCATAGATGAAATCAGGCAATTCATTGGTATACTTTATCTACATGTATACTAGAACTCCTTCTGATGCAAGCGAATGGAACACATGTTGTGGATAGATCTGAATCAATAGAGTTGGTGCAGAATAAGCCTAGTTTGGAAGATTGGGTTAAGAGTGAAGATCAGAATTAAGGGGGAGTTTGGATGTAAAGAAAGAGGGCAAGGCTCAATGAACGGTTCACACATGAGAGAGAGATTTGTTGAAATATGTGTGAAGGTTAAGTCCCACATTGAAAAAATATAAAAATGGTTGGACCTTAATATACAATTGGATGACTCACCACTTACAAGGCATAGGCCTTTTGGGAAATTCCAAGCCGCCTCCACTTTTTGTGGGGACTTCTGTCCAAACCTCATTTTGTCTTTCACTCCTCCATAGGCCCTGAGCATGTGCGTGGAGATGCTAATGACTTCAACTGCCCAGTCTCTAATCTCTCTCTCTCTCTCTCTCTCTAATTCATAACCGCCCACTCAAAAGTGGACTGGCCACTAAAAAAATTTGATGCGCGCATGAAAAGGGCTTTTAATGAATAGAGATTGACATGTTGTGGGTTTGGATGGAAGAATATCCTCAAAAGTAGACTAGCCATTCAGAAGCCCATAAGCCTTTTAAGTGGATATGAGTTATTCAAAGCATATTGAGTCCAACGAATGTGGTGGACTCCGTGATACTCCACAGAAGTTTGGGCCTTGTGCACACTGGTGCAGCGGAAGCGATGGCGGAATCGTTTGATCGTACAAATCCCCAAAATGAGAGACATCTTGTTAAGGAGTTGAGCAGTGGTGTGCCTACCACACAGAATCATTCTTCTTCTAAACCTGTTAATAAGGTGTTACATAATTCTGTTAGAGAATAAGTGGCTCCTACCACGTAGTTAGTTACATTTCTCTAATTCAGACTATTCACCTATATAAGTCTTTCTTGTGTAATCGTTCAGTTAACAATTAATGAAATGAAATCCAGTTGAGACTCTCTTTCTCTTTATGGTATCAGAGCACACAGCTCTCACGAGCAAGATCCAACGATGGCAAACCCTAATCACGTTTCTTCTTCGTCTTCAACCAAATCTCCTTCACCTTCAACAAATCTCTCTCTCCTTATCTCTAATCTCGGTTCTTTCATCTCGGTGAAACTCGATTCAACCAATTTCATCATCTGGAAAGATCAATGGGAGCATATACTCAAAGCTACTGGATTAACTTCGTTTGTGGATGGAACTGGAGTACAACCTACACCTCTCGTGCGTGATTCCTCAAATCAAGAAGTCGCCAATCCAGAATTTCTTCAATGGATTGTTGATGATGCACATCTTACAAGCTGTATTTCTGGTACACTCTCATCATCGATTTATCCAGTTGTTCTGAATTGTAGTACTAGTCGTGATGTATGGAATAGTATTTCAAAGAGGTTTACAACTCTATCTCGCTCACATGTTCATTAACTAAAGAATCGATTGACTGCTATTACTAAGAATTCTAGTTCGATGGAGAATTATCTTGAACAAATCAAGAATCTGAACGAACAATTGACTCTCGCTGGATCATTTGTGGATAATGAAGATCTGGTGTTAATTACTCTTAATGGTCTGTCTGAAGAATATCGTGCATTCAAAACTTCTATACGAGCTCGACCTACACCAGTTACTATGGAGGAATTGTGTTCTCTTTTATTATCTGAAGCAATTCATGAGTAGTCTGGTCATAAAACTCGATCTACGACAGAATTAAATGTTGCATTTTCTTCAGTTAGAGGAGGGTATTCCAATCAGTGGCAGAGGAACAATTTCTCTTCCAATAATAGGGGTTGTCTTGATAACCAAAGGAGTGGTTATCGTGGTGGAAATTTTTCTCAAAATAGAGGGAATTCTGGTGGCAATTCTGGAAATTATAGAGGGGGAGGTTACTCTAGAGGAGGAGGACGAACTTCTGGTTATCCTCAGAGAGATTACTCTCAGAATTCTCATGGTTATGGTGGTTATTCTCAGAATACTTTTCAGAAGTCATCTGGTTTGTTTTGTCAGATCTGTAATAAACCAAATCACAGTGCGTTTGAGTGTCGACATAGGCTTAACATGGACTATCAACCATAGCCTTATTACTCTGCTTCTTCTTTATCACAACCTGGTTAGTTTACTCCTGGCTCTTCACAAAACAAGGCCTACATAGCCTCAGTTCCAGAACTACCTAACTCCAATTGGTATGTTGATTCTGCTGCGTCTACACACATTACTAATGACCTATCTTCTCTGTCTCTATATGGACCTTATCATGGTAATGAGCAAGTTACAGTGGGTGATGGCACTACTCTTCCTATTCAGAATACAGGACATGGTACTCTTTCTACACCTACTTACACATTTCAGTTGAAAAATGTTATTCATGTTCCTGGCATTACATCAAATCTTGTCTCAGTTCATCAGTTGGCATTGGATAATGACTGCACTGTTACTTTTGATGCTACTACATTTGTGATTCAGGACAAGGTCCACAAGAGGGTGCTTTTTCAGGGCCAGCATATTAATGGACTTTATCAACTCACTTCAACACAGTCTCTTTCCTCTACTCCAACCTGTTTTGCAGTCCAAGCTCCTACTCAAGTGTGACATCAACGTTTGGGTCATCCCTCCAATAAGAAGTTTCATCACTTAGTCAACAGATGTCACATTCCTATTCAGTCAAATAACACAAGGGTACCTATTTCTTTGTGCCCTCATTGTGCTGTGGCTAAGTCTCACAGACTACCTTTTCTCTTCTCAAATACTACTGTTAATGCACCTCTTGCTCTTATTCATAGTGATGTTTGGGGCCCTTTCTTACCTTCTATAGCTGGGTACAAATATTATGTGATCTGTGTTGATGATTACAGTAGATTCACTTGGCTTTATCCTCTCTTTGCAAAGAGTGAAGTGTACTCCAAGTTTTTGGAATTCAAAGCCTTTGTTGAAAACCAATTTTCTACTACTCTAAAGATTTTTCATACTAATGGGGGAGGAGAATATGGTAGCAACCAGTTTGAAGATTATTTGATTTCTCAGGGAATAAAACATGAACTCAGCTGTCCTTATACCCCATCTCAGAATGGTGTGGCAGAAAGAAAACATCGCCATCTTATTGAGACAACCATTACTCTGTTACATCAAGCTTCCATTCCTATAGTTTATTGGTTTGATGCATTGGCTACTGCTACATTCTTGATTAATTGACTGCCTAGTTCTACTCTAGGTACTACTACTCCATTTGAGAAACTCTACTGCCAAGTTCCTGATTTTGGTTTTATGAAAGTCTTTGGTTGCATATGTTTTCCCTGGATTCGTCCTTATGTTGACATAAACTACAACCTAGGTCTCTAACTTGTGTTTTTCTGGGATATCATCCTTCTTACAAAGGATATCGTTGTCTTGATCCTATATCTGGTAAGATCTATATCTCCAGACATGTTGTGTTTGATGAAACTAGCTTCCCTTTTGCACATAATTCCTTTTCCACACCTGCTCCTACAATTGATCAGTTGCAGACTTACTTCTGGCCTTCCACTCCCACTATTTCACCTACTCTTACATATCCTTTTCACCCTCCTACTGCAGTACCTACTTCTGCTCCTTTATTACCCACACCTCCTTCTCCAGCTCAACATTTATGTAATATCCCAAATATTTAAAAATAAAAATTTGTGATATTTGTAAATACTAATTTTCGTAATTTGATTTTTACCCAATTTTGACTTTAGTTGACCATTTGCGGGTTTCTTTTTAAGATGAATTAGTGCTTGAGCTACACGGATGATACTAGCATGACTACTACGGTTGTGGGACCTGAATCAATCCGATACAATCACTTGGAGAGAGCATCGTAATGCATTCCCAACTTTTGAGACTTTTCCAAATGATTTCAAGCACACGGTGACGTTGCCCTCGATTTTCTAAGTTAGTGCGAATATTTTGGTATTTTTCTGAGATCGAAGCCCGGACAGTTCGAACACCGCTCGGAGTAAATTGTACTGCATTATATCATGTCGTGCTTCGCGCCTCACCCATTCCCCACGCCTGCTACCCACCACCTCTTCCATCACCTTATTCCCACTCCCACACTCCACCTCCTTCCACACTCCACCCATCACCTCATACAAAACCCACACTTCAACTCCTCCCCACCCATTCCATTTTCTCCACTAAACACCCTATATTCTCCTCCCCATTATTTTCAGCAGAATCAGAGAGAGAGAGAGAGAGAGAGAGAGAGAGAGAGAGAGAGAGAAGAGAAGAGAAGAAGAGAAAAGAAGGAGAAAGGGGAAGAAAGAAGGAAGTGGCCGGCTGCCACCACCTCCGGCGACCTCCACCGCCACGTCCGACCACCATCTCCACCTCCTAACTTCACCTTTGCAAGTATAGCTCTCATCTCCCTCGTTTTTATCAATTTTGATCACAAATATTCATGTATTTATACTGGTATATACAACAGATTTCGTACAGCAAACTGGGTCACTGACTTTGGTCGATTTCGCCTTCATAAACTGTCAATTAGGTTTTGATTCCTTCTTATGATTTAAAGTACACTCAGAGATCTTTCTTTTGCCGCTGCAATCATCCGAATCCATTAAGAATTTGATTTACTATGAATTTTTGAAATCTGGTCTGAAATCTGGAAATCTGTTTTGAGGCAGATTCGTGTAGCCACTGTATTTGCCCGTTTTCTCACCTTTGGAGTACGAATTTGACTTTGATCCCTTCATAGATTTTGAACTTCGTTTTACTACGAAACTTTTGACTCTAGAATCACTCCAAAATATTAAGAACTCGATTTATGGTGATTTTTCGAAGTTGGGCTTTTCTGTATTCACTCTTTTTTTTGTAGACCCCCTGTTTTGTACGAATTTTTAAGGGTATCATATGGGCTTCATATGTTCTTATTTTTGGACTGATTACTCTCCTTTGTGACTAGTATGAGTGTGATTTTTCGTGGACATAGGTTCTTTGAAAGTAATGGATCAAATCCAACATGTTTTGGATGCCTGTCTTCCCTCCATAACAGCTGTTAACTTTGAAACAAGCCCATTTTCTCCACAGATAATATTTTTGAGCGATTCTTGTTTGAGAAGTTAGAAAAATGTCTTATCTTTCAAACCCAACTGGTCTCGTCTGATATGATGAAGTTTCAAGTGAGTTATGGCAGTTTTTCTATGGCTGGTCCATTTTGGACCAGCACTGATGTTTCCCTTAAAAACTCATATTATAGACTCTCATTGGAAATCCGAGAGTACCATTGTCCTCCTGACTGAATTTTGCAAAATTGGTGTGAAGGATAAGTTTATAATTTCTATTTTCTATTTTTTATGGAGTTTCAAACAAAGGGGATGTTGCTGTATTTTGGGCAGTATAAACCGATGGGGTAACCTAGGCTAATCGAGCCTCGTATCCACGAACATTTTGGGTTGCATGAGTCGAGAGTATTACTTTTAGCAGTGTTCTTCCGCCAAGTACTGAGAATTGGATTTGTTAATATTAGGTCCGGAGTTCAAGGACCCTTAGCTTGCATATTTAGCAAAGGTGTCGTGATGCGCTATGACTACGGATCCGAGGTAGTTAAACCTATCTCCCTAAATATATTTGAATGTACCTATAATTGGATAATATTGTGTTTAAATGTTGTGTGTATCTGCTATCGGAATGTATGGTGTGGAATACTAATGATATTTCTTGAATTGCGTTAATATTGTTCGCTTGAGCTCTTTATGCATTGTGTAAATTTGTTTACAATAGGTTGTTGTGTTGCTTACATGTTTCCACTATGAATTCCATGACTCCTTATTATCAGTATCACGTGAATCCCTCTTGTATTGGTTAAAATGTTGTTATTAATATAGTTGTTGTTCACTAGTGGTTACTCATTAACTTAGATAGACATTAGGTTCATGAGTGGTATTTGAGTTGGAGAGTAAACGGTGGACGTGGTTGATAACAGCTGGGGAGGCCATCCCGTAGAGTTTAAGTTTTATGATTGACAGTCAGCCAGAAATAATGGAATTGAGGAATTATGCGGTATTGGATATACCTATGTGTTGTATGTGCATCTCGAGGCAATGTGCTGTATGTACAACCTCACGTGTTGAATGTACGTCTCAAGGATATGTGCAAAATGTACATCCTTATGCGCTGTATGTGCATCTTGAAGAATGCGCTGTATGTACATTCTCAAGGGGGGGAAGTGAATATTGAAATGATGGAAAGGTGAATGCTTGTTGATTGGAAATTCGATCCTTATGATGGTTGGAATTCGAAACTCGTGATGAGCGAAAATGAAACTCCATGATAATCTGGGAAACGAAAACGTGTCGATCATAACATGTTAATAATTTGGAAAGAATGGTGAACAATGGGATGGGTAAAGTACTATGATTGATGGAGTATTTGATTTTTCGAGGTAGCTTTCACTATGTTGGTGCTTGATATTGAATCAATTTATTTGTTCCGTAATGTTATGTCTTCGTTATATCAAACTGTGTATTACTTGTTAAGTAAGGGTTCGGGTAGGTTTTAGCTGTTAAGCGTCATCCGCTCATGGTATTCGTACCCTGGCTTTTCATGCCAGATATCGAAGACGGAACGAAAGGGTCATTCCAGGAATAAGAAGGAATTGTCGAATGCTGACGGATGCTAAAGGTGGAGCCTACTAGAGGACAAAAGATGTCGAACCTTAGATTTTATATTAGTGATTGCTCTGTTCCTTTTTGAAATTCGATTTCAAGTTGTTCTTATTTTGAAATTTAATGTATTTCGTTTAAGTTAATGAAATCAAACTATGTTTCCGTTGTTATCTAATGAAATTGACTTTTATTTAATGAAATCATTTCGAAAAATATTTTATTAACGTGTCCGAAATTCGGGGCGTTACAATTTACCTTCCACTTCTCAACCACCAATCCAACCTTCTTTTCCTACAACTACTGGGTCCCATCATATGACCACAAGATCCAAATCGGGAATTGTTAAACCCAGGCATCCCCTTTGTTTATCTACTACAGTGTCATTAGATTCCTCATCTCCTTATGAACCAACTACTGTCCAACAGGCCCTTTCCTCTCCTGCTTGGCATCAAGCTATGATTGAAGAATATAAAGCATTTCAACAACAAGGCACTTGGTTCTTAGTTCCACTCCCTAGTGGTAAACACTCCAGTGGTTGCAAATGGGTGTTTAAACTGAAACAAAATTCTGATGGGTCTATCGCCAGACACAAGGCACGTCTTGTAGCCAAAGGATATCTTCAAGAAGAGGGTCTAGATTATCATGAGATCTTCAGTCCAGTTGCTAAACAACCTACTATTCGCATTCTGCTTTCTCTGGCTTTGCACTATAACTGGTCTATCAAACAAATGGACATTTCTAATGCTTTTCTTCACGGTACTCTGCATGAGGAAGTGTATCTCACTCAACCATAAGGTTTTGAGGATCCAGACCTCATTACGTTTGCAAGCTTCATTGTATGGGCTCAAACAGGCCCCTCGTGCTTGGTTTTCTACATTTTTTGAGTTTCTTGTCTCTCATGGTTTTAAATCAAGCCATTGTGACTCTTCTTTGTTCATCCTACAAACCTCCACTGCTATCATAGTGCTTCTCATCTATGTTGATGATATTCTACTTTCTGGAAGTGATCCTGTCTATATCTCTCAATTAGTTTCTCACATGCATGCTTCTTTTGCTATGAAAGAGCTTGGTTCTATGTCCTATTTTCTGGGCATAGCTGTTCAACATACAGCTGGAGGTTATTTCTTATCCCAACACAAATATGCCCTTGACATTCTTGCCAAAGATGGCATGAGTAATTGTATGCCCTATCATTCTCCTATGGCTATCAAATCCCCTTCTGTGGATGGGGATAATGTTCCATTTGTAGATGCCTCTTTGTACCGCAGTCTTGTTGGGGCTCTCCAGTATATGACCCTTACTCGTCCTGACCTTTCTCTTGATGTCAATTCAGCTTGTCAACACATGCATCAACCCACAGTTGGTGACTTTAAGTCTGTCAAACGATTGCTTCGTTATCTCAAAGGCACTCTTGATCAGGGGTCGTCCTTTTCTGCTGGGGAGTTTGTTTTGTCAGGTTACTCTGACGCTGATTGGGCTGGGAATTCTGTTGACCGACGGTCTACGACTGGGTACTATATGTTCTTGGGTTCCAATCTTATTTCATGGACTGCTAAGAAACAACCCACTGTTGCTCATTCCTCCACTGAAGCGGAGTATCGAGCTCTTGCCCAGGCAGCGGCAGAAATCAGTTGGTTGGTGAAGCTTCTCTATGATCTGGGTATTACTCTTGCCTCTCCACTAGTCTTATGGTGTGATAACCTCTCTGCTCTAGCCCTTGCCTCAAATCCTGTCTTTCACGCACGGTCCAAACATATTGAGGTCGACTACCATCACTACAAGAAATTTGGTCTTTGGAAACGAATTAAATCGTCATGAAATGCATGGTTTTTGTCTCCGATGGTATTGGTGACGAAAAATAGTTTTGCCACCTATAGGTTGTCTCCGAAAATCACGTGGTGACGAAATTATTGTTTCGTCACCTACAGAAAAATTTTGGAGACGAAATTTTTCGTCACCAATTTTCAAATGATTTGTCACCTACTCACTAGTTTCGTCACTAACCGTGGCTAGAAATTGATGAAGGAAACTACTTAGGTGACAAATATTTTCGTCACCGTAAAATTTTCGTGACTAGAAATTTGTGCTGACGTGCACCCGCGTGGCGCCTACGTGTCACACCACCTATCGCACGCCCTGACGCCTACGTGTCGCCTACGTGGCACCCGCCCTGGCGCCTACGTGTCGATCACGCGTGGCAGCTGAAAATGGAGGATTTTGCTCCTCCTGGGATTCGAACCGGAGACCTCACAGCTGAAAGTGGTGCCTACGTGTCGATCACGCTAGGCACCACTTGTGTCATTTAGGCACCTTTTTAATATTTATACTATAAAAACCGGACTATTCTTATACAAACCCCTACTAATATCATTTCTTTTATAAATTTTACACTTATACAAACACCTACTAATATCACTACTTTAATAAAAAATAATTACTATAATTTTCCCATTGTTTTATACTATAATTTTTTTTTTACTAAACCCTAAACCCTACAAACCCTAGACCCTAGACCCTAAACCCTAAACCCTAAACCCTAAAACCCTAAACCCTAAACACTAACCCCTAAAACCCTAAACCCTAACCCCTAACCCTTAAACCTAAAATCCTAAACCCTAAACCCTAAAACCCTAACATATATATTTTAAATAAGTTTTTTTTTATTCCCATTGTTTTATACTCTAAATTTTTTTTTTACTAAACTCTAAACCCTAAACCCTACAAACCCTAAACACTAAAACCCTAAACCCTAAAAACCCTAAACCCTAAAACCCTAACATATATATTTTAAATAAGTTTTTTTTATTCCCATTGTTTTATACTATAAATTTTTTTTTACTAAACCCTAAACCCTAAAAACCCTACAAACCCTAAACCCTAAACCCTAACCCCTAAAACCCTAAACCCTAAACCCTAACCCCTAAAACCCTAAACCCGAACCCTTAAAACCCTAAACCCTAAAACCCTAAACCCTAAACCCTAAACCCTAAAACCTAAAACCCTAACATATATATTTTAAATGTAATTACAAACTCCATATTTACAAGCGTCGATTTAAACCGTTGGCATTTCACATCTCGTCATTGTCACCAAAATCGAAGTTCGTCGGGTCATTTTTTTAGATTGCAAGACTCGACCCCACACTTGAGTAATTTTTTTCAATCGAAACCATCTATCTTTTACATATTAAAGAGTACATAATTAATTTCATACATAAAATAAAGTTAATCAGCTATCGCTGCACAATTTTTTTTTGATCGGCAAAGAAGAATTTTATTAAAAACGGGGGAGCTATCGCTACACAATTGATCAGACAAAAAAAAAATATTTTTGTTAATGAAATTGTGTCTCAATAATTAAGAAGCTTTCTAAACCCGATCGAGGCAAATTTTTACGAGAAAATGATTAAATAAATAAGGAAAATTAGTTTTGGTGGAGTAAATGGAGGGAACATATTAGTGACGAAAAAAATATTTTCGTCACCAAAAAGATGTGGAGGGAACATATATTAGTGACGAAAAAAATATTTCTGTCACCAAAAAGATGTGGAGGAACATATTAGTGACGAAAAAAATATTTTCGTCACCAAAAAGATGTGGAGGGAACATATTAGTGACGAAAAAAATATTTTTGTCACCAAAAAGATGTGGAGGGAACATATTAGTGACGAATTATATTTTTCCTCTCAAAATAGTCATATAGGAGACAAAAATTAATTTCGTCACCAGAATTTTGTCACGGTTTATCATTTTTGTTGTAGTGCATTTTATTCGGGAGAAGGTTCTTGCTAAACAATTGGTAGTTCGCCATGTCTCTTCTAGTGATCAACTCGCTGATATTTTTACTAAACCTCTCAGTGTTACTCGATTCCATTATCTCAAAGACAAGCTCCTGGTGTGTTCTCCACCCACCATTCGGTTGCTGGGGGATGTTAAGGAGTTGAGCAGTGGTGTGCCTACCACACAGAATCATTCTTCTTCTAAACCTGTTAATAAGGTGTTACATAATTTTGTTAGAGAATAAGTGGCTCCTACCACGTAGTTAGTTACATTTCTCTAATTCAGACTATTCACCTATATAAGCCTCTCTTGTGTAATCGTTCAGTTAACAATTAATGAAATGAAATCCAGTTGAGACTCTCTTTCTCCTTACATCTGTCACCGTAGAAAAATTGACGAGGAAAAAAATTGGAGAGGCTGACTTACATCTACTATCTTGTCAATATTTGTAAGCATCTTTGTTGTCCCCTTTTGGCTTCCTACCAATTAAATGCTCTTTGGTTTGGATGACTTCTTTTGTTTGTAGAGTAGGAAATGGTGTGAAGGAAGAACGTAAAGGTGCATGAGGAGAGTTTTGACACGTAGGTGGAGGCTGGAGGGCAAAATAATGGAAGAAAAAAGCGTGTGGAAGGTGTAAGATAGTAGGGTGGTCAGGGACGAATAGGGGGTCACCCAGAGGTATGTGCCCCCACTCAAAACTCAAAATGATAAAAATAATATATACACACACACACACACACACACAATATAATGCTATATTTAGCATACACACTTAGATATATCCCAAAATAAAAATGTAGAATCAATTATGTGCTTCAACTTTCGTTGGTTCATTTAGAATTATAGATTTATCAATGATTTTTTTATTTGAAGATTTATCTTTTGATTTTCTTTATTTTTTACCGTCGTGGAGAAATATTAAAAAAAATCATCAACAAAACCATCTCGATGATTTTAAAGACTTGTCAATGTCAAGGTAAACCATACTCTAAAAGTTTTGTGCAACATTCTGTGCTCATTTTTTTGTTTATAAAAAGTTGTATGTTTTGTCTAGATTGTGCGCTCATTTTTTGTCCTTTTTTTTATAAATAAAAAGTATGTTTTATAAAACTTTATGGTCCATAATAAATTTATTAATTCAGCAAAGATCGTTGACTAAAAAAAATTGCACAACACAATTATAATTAATATAGGTGCCCCACTGAGTTGGATTTCTGGATTCGTCCCTAGGGTGGTTTTGAGGGCATGGGACTGTGTGAGTATGGACGTGAGTTTTTTTTTCTTTTTCCATTTGCTTCTTGTATTTAGTTATTGGCATTGGGACAGCTGTTGGGGATTTTTTATTTTTTAAAACGTTAAAAATCTAGAAATTTAGGATTGGGGGATTGGAAGCTTTTGATTAATTCAAAAACATTTATATACAGTATTGATTGATCTGCGAATCTGAGCCATACACATTCATCTGCGAATCTGAGCTGTCGAGTACTCAGATAGACGGCTCGGATGAACGGGACACGGAGTCGGGACAGGGTTTTCGGGACAGCAGATTCGCAACCTTGATTGATAGCTCGCCTCTCCAATCCATCTTCTCTCCTCCTTTCTGTTCCTCAACTCTTTTCGGAGCCGGTTGATTTTCACGTAGACGTCGGATTTTGTGGACCAAATTAATAACTATCGAGTGGTGAAGTGGCGACTGGTGAGATTGGGGTGACTGTCGAGTGGTGGAGTGGTGACTGGTGAGATTGGAGATTCGAGGGTTAGGCTTCTGGAAGATTTAATTAAAAAAAAGTTGGCTGTGGTTGTTGGTCTATTGAATTGGGTCGGTATTCGATTGTGTTTTGGGGTTTTTTGGGGTGCCAGTGCTTGGATGGTGAAAATTCTGCTATGCCTCTCACCCATTTCCTTTTGTGTCTGTTCCTTAGAGACATTGCTCACTTATGTTTCTTTTTGGTTTTTCGTGTTTTATTTGTCTTTTCTAAGCTTTTGTTAGATTCACAATATCTGTTGGATTAATCATCCGTCTCGATGAGAGGGGTTTAAAAGTAAAAGATTAGTGAAAAAAAAAACTTCACTAAAGATTTAAAACGTACAAAATAGCTGTCTTTTTGTTTAACGTGTTGTTTTATATGGATTTTTTTTTTATTTTTAACTTCGGTCCACATTTTCATAGCTTTCTGATTGTTCTCGCCGATACGAATGATTAAGCCCAAAAAATTATGACGAAAAACTAGAAAAAATATTACGAAAAGCGAAAAAAGCCACAAAAAACCAATGCAAAACTAAAGAATGAAAAAGAAAAAAAAAAGAATAAAGGCAAAAAAAAAAACCATTTTTTGCGAAAGCGCTTTATAAACAATCAGGTTAACAAACTGAAAAAATAAAAGAGAACTACTCGGATCAAATCGAACAGCGCAAAGCTACACACAGATGGTCTGTGCACAAATCATGCACAAAACGGCTTATGGGACGCACTTACGGATCTCACACAAAAAATTCAAACCGTTTATTATTATTTTTAAAGTAATTTAATTTCAAGTGTCCCTACAAAATCTTAGTTTAATCTGATAATTTAATTGCTCGATCTTATCCTCCAAATTTTCTTGAAAATTCACTAAGAGTTAGAATCTTGGATTCTGAATGAAAATAATGAGGATTAAATCGAACACTTATAGATATCTGATTAAGTAAAAATTTTGCAAGAACACTCGAAAATTATTTTAAATTTAATGAACAATTTAGATCATTTGTGTAGGATCTGAGATTGTATCCCACATGCCGATGTGAAATTAGCCTCATAGCCCTCCTTACAAAAATCATCCAACAGTACTTGTTTAAAAAAAAAATTCATTTTTGACTTAATGGGACATGAGCACGATTCAACATTTCACATTCTTTGGACAGGTGTTGCTTTATTAAAGAAAGGGATATAGATGAAGTATTGAAGGGGACACAGATTCAGCCTACACATCTGGGGTGCCTGTCATATTTATCAAGAAATATTCTAAAAACAGCCAACTGTGTAGTTGTTAAAGTTTGAAAAAATATCAACATATTAAAATATGCAAAAGCATATAAAAATGTATGAAAATGCGATAAAAAAAATATAAAACGTGTATTAGAATATGTGGTTTACTGGTTTTTTTATAATGTCCTTAACTTTTAATCTATTAAGGCAGAGTTTCCGGCCAGTTTTAACACCAGTTGTTGAAAGTCAATTTTTCATAAAAATAATAAAAGTTAAATTGCTAAAAATCAATTTTCTCTCACATAGCTTTTGCTAAAACCAAGTTTCTAAAATTATCTTGGTGTTTTTAGCAAATGAGAGTCGGTTTACTTTTAAGCAAACAGAAACTCATCCTAAGGATGCATAAGCCTATGGGTACAACATTTTAGTGTACACCAAATGTACATCGCTTCCGTGATATTATTTTAGGATTCTACACAGATGATCGGAGCCGCTCAATCGCATGAAAGCGGTGTACATTTAGTGAACACACACTAAAATGTTGTACTAGGACTCATTGACAGGGCCAGGGCCGGCCCTAACATTTGGGTTGCCCAAGCCCACCTCAAATTTGGTTGCCGAATTAATATTAAGTCATTAAAAAAAAAACATGCAAGTAAAAAAAAAAAAAAAAAAATCTATGTTACTTTGTGCTTTTAACTTGAATTATATCAAAAAATTAAAATCAACATGTAATTTCGGTTATAGGGGTTTACAATTAACACAATCGATTCAATTAAAACAACTTCTCCTTGTAAATTCGTACTAGTTTTTAATATCCGAGAAGGTAAATAGAGAGAAAAAAACACTTATAAAAACGTTTATGTGGTGCAAACTATTTGAACCTTGAACTCTAGAATCACGAAAATATAACTAAATTTTAACACATATATAAGAGTTTTATTTTTGTTAATATAATACATCAAACAGAAAAAATAAAACAAAGAAATCAGTGGCCTAAAACGTATAGAAAAAGAAAACAAAGGCCTAAAACGTACAGAAAAAGAAAACAAAGAAATCAATGGCCAAAAACGTCTTCGCGGTGACTTGAACCCAGCCCATTGGCTTTAATTGGCACGCTCTTATCAACAGCACTAGCATTTTGCGTGGGTCGAAATTAGGAATAATATAATATGTATAAATTCGGAATTTTTTTTTGGGTTGCCCTAACCCGGGGGTTGCCCAAACCCGGAGGCTTGCTAGGCATACTCCGGGGCCGGCCCTGCTCATTGATATCAATAGAAGCTAGTAACACTTTAATAGAATCTCGAGCGGCTAGTTAATTGCCCAAGATAGAGAAGTGTGATGATCAGATCAGAAATGGAGTATTTAACAAATTGAAAAGGGCGTATCATGTGGGAAACAAAATCTGGTGCCACTGTATATGTTGACTTTCCAAAAATTGATTTTTGTTTACTTGCTGGGGCAATTCCATTCCCTCAACCGCTACAGATTACCTCACTAGCTGCGTCATTGCACCAACCCGAATGATTCTTACAGACTCTTGTCAAAAAATAAGAGCTACAGTACAGGATTTTTGTGAGGTTTATATACTTGGTTCTGAAAATCATGGTGGTTTTTGTGAAAACTCAAGTTTTCGAGTCAGATTACGCGTAACTTGAGTAATTATTGGGGTCTAATTTCACCGTCCACTTGCGGGAAAACTAATATAAGTTGGACCAAAACCTCATTATGAATTGACTCCAATGGAATTAATAACACCTAAGAGTTTCGAACTAAATACCTTAAGAGGGAGTAAACCCAAAAATCGCATGTCTTAACTTTTGACCCCTAGGCCAATCCCTCGGGGATCCGGGATGGGTGCTATGCGGTAGGTGTTGTGTGGCAAAACTATGTCATTTTGCTTGATTTTTGTGCACATCTCCAAATTTTTCAAGGACCTCGTTTGGAGAAAGAAAAAAACCACTACAAAGTGCTTAAACTCTAAACCCGAAGTGTCTAAACTCACCATATCCTTACCCAAAGAGCCTAAATCTCCTAAAATTGAACTCCAAAATTAAATCCCACAATTAACTTTCCAAATAGGGCCCTTGGATGTACCAAGAAAATGAGCAAAACGACGTAATTTTGCAGCACAACACCTACTGCACAGCTCCTCCCTCGGATTCACCCCTCGTGGTTAGTAATTACTCATACCGTCTCAAATTTCTTCCCACTTCTAATATTCTGGATGTCTCAAAATTTTGTTTTTATTTGCAAACGTATAATGTTTTAGCTAGGCAAAATAGATCTTATTTGATAGATCTTGATGTTATCTATTATTAAACAAAAATTTTAAAATTATGAAAATTAAAAACGTTATATAATTAACCAATAGCGACATGGACGCCGAAAAATAGATAAGAAATTTGTGACGGGCGGATTACTCAATGTTGTAACAGGCTTTTGTGAGGTTGATATACTTGGTTCTGGAAGCCATGTGGGGTTATTCTTCAGTAACTACTTAAACTCAGTTAACTAAGTACACGATATCTCTCCGACACTCAAGCAGATTTCCTCGTTATCACTTTGACAGTTTGACCCAACATTTTGCAGAGTGTTTTCTGAATGAACGCTCGATCATCCACATGGAAAAAACAATCTGCATCGTCGGCAGCATACGGCAGCTAAGGTTTGCTTTCTGCATCTGCTTCCTTTTCTGGTTCCTATCCTACATTCGCTTTGATGATTGCTCAATTCTATTGCCACGCGATTCCGAAACCAAAACCAATCTGAAGAACTCGTGCTCGGGCCGGTACATATACATCCATGACATTCCCAGAAGATTCAACGACGAAATCCTCACCGGAAACTGTTCGGTTCTCCTGAAATGGCCCGAGTCTGATATGTGCCGGGCTATATCAAACATGGGTCTCGGTCCTCGTATACCGAGATCTCATGGGAAGGGCGCTGATGGGGGATTTCTCCAAAGCAACAGTTGGTTCGTAACGCACCCGAATTTGTTGGAAGTCATTTTTCATAACAGGATGAAGCAGTACAAGTGTTTGACAAATGATTCTTCATTGGCTTCAGCAATATACGTCCCGTTTTACGCTGGACTCGACCTCGGTCGTTACCTATGGGGATTCAACGCGTCAACGAGAGATTCGGGCCCTATCGATCTTTTCAAGTGGCTAGTCGGAAAACCCGAGTGGGAGCGTATGTCCGGCAGGGATCACTTCTTGGTAGCCGGGAGGACTACCTGGGATTTCAGGAGCCTAACCAGCATTGATCGTAATTGGGGCAACAATCTCATGTATTTGCCTCAAGCGAAGAACGTAACGGTCCTATCGCTCGAATCGAGTCGCTCAATCAAACGAGACTTCGCGATTCCGTACCCGACAAATTTCCATCCCTCGAGTGACGACCAAGTGATCGAATGGCAAAACAAAATGAGGAAACAGAAGAGGAAATATCTGTTCTCATTTGTCGGTGCTCCAAGACCACAACAGCAGGATTCGATCCGAGGAGAGATCATCAGTCAGTGCCTGGGTGCAGGAGAGAAGTGCAAGTGGTTAGATTGTAAAAGTTCTTCCAGTGAAAACTGCGACAACCCGAGTTACGTGACCGAGATGTTCCGTAGATCCACGTTCTGCTTACAGCCTCGTGGCGATACGGCCACCCGGAGATCCACTTTCGATTCGATCTTGGCCGGGTGCATTCCCGTCTTCTTCCATACGCACACGGCTTACGATCAATATGTGTGGCATTTACCAAAGGAGCACAGAAAGTACTCTGTATTCATTCCGGAGGATCAAGTTAAGAATGGGAAAGCCGAAATTGAGAGGACCCTTAGCACGATTTCGAAAGAGGAAGTGGTGAAGATGAGGGAGGAAGTTATAAGGTTGATTCCGAACATAATATGTGCGAATCCATCATCGTCATCATCTGGGCTGGAGACCTTTGAAGATGCAGTGGATTTAGCAGTTAAGGGTGTTCTTGAGAGGGTGGAGGAACTTAGGGAGGACATCAAGGCAAAGTAAGGACATCTATTTTTCTTTTTATTTATTTTTCATTTTGCCTTCTTTTTTTTCCCGCTTTTTGGACTAGGGCCCTGCTGTGTTGATAATTCAGGGCTCATTCCGTATGTAAAATAATAATTCAAATCGTTCATTTAATTTGTTTCGTTCGGATTGTTGTAGTACTGTAGTAATTGTAGATGGTTGTACTTCATACTTGTGTATTTGACTTGTAATAATACATTTGATGGGATACTCTCTTGTGTATTTTCCATTTTGACTTTACTGGGTTGAAACATGAGCACAATTCACCATTTTACATTCTTTGGACAGGTGTTACTTTATTAAAGAAAGGGGGGATACCTCATCACCACATATACCCCTTGTACAAAATTGTTTTCTCCTAAAAACAGCCAATTGAATTGTTGTCAAAGTTGGGATAAACATTAAAATGGGCAGAAGTATATAAAAATAAACGAAAATGTGATATAAAAATGTAACGTCTATTAGAGTATGTGCTTATGTCCTTGACTTAGAGGGTGTTTGGCAGTCACTTTTTTGCATTTTGAGATTCTACTTATCACAATTTTAGTATTTAGAGGATGGTGGCTAGAATAGGTTTTGCCAAAATAGGTTTTCAGATTTTGGGTTTAGAGAGCAGAATGAAGAAAGATGGTGGGGGGAGCTTTTTGATTTCTCATTTTTCATTTTTCTCATTTTTCATTTTTCTCATTCTAATTAACAAAAAGACCTACAAAATGTATTCTACACATATCTTCCAAACACTACTCTTGTTTTAAAATGCATTCTGCATATTTTTTTTTGCAAACACTCATCCATATTCAAAACACGTTCTGTCCATAATCCAAAAAATCAAAAAGCCAAAAAGTTAAAAATAAAAAAGCTGAAAAGTAGGCTCGCAAACATTCTCTGTATTAGAGCTCGTTTTGGCTTCTGTCGTGAAATTGTGAGAATGAGTTTTGCAAAAATGGATTTCGGGAGTTGTTGGCCAAACACCCAAAATAAAAATAAGAGAAGTTGAAAATGAGATAAGTTCTCGCCCAAATAGGCTCTTAATTTGCCCAAAATAGAGAACTGCGATGATCAGAAATATTGACAAATTGAAAAGTGCGTATCAGGTGGGAAACAAATCTGGTGCCACTGTGTTGACTTTCCAAAACCAAAACTTTTGTAAGTGATTATTCAATTTTGTTACTTGCTCGGGCAATTCCATTCCTTGTAGGACACCGATACGATAACCCTCAACGGCTCAACCTCTACAGAGTGCAGATTACCTCACTAGCTGCGTCATTGTCTCAGTACAAAGAATATTGTGCAGATTCTTGTAAGAAAAATTGCTCAAGTTTTTTGTGAGGTTTATAAACTTTTCTGAAAGTCATGTTAGTTTTTTCTGAAGCTCATGTTTTCGAGTCAGCTTACGCGCAACTTAATTAATCATTGATGCCTAATTCCGTTGTCCACTTGTGGGAAGCCTAATTTAAGTAGGAGCAAACCTCATTATGAATTGGCCCCTGAGAGTTTCGAACCTAAGATCTTAATGATTAACCCGAAAATCAAAATCGCATGTCTTGACCCCAGGCCAACTCCTCAAGGTTAGTAAATACTCTTTCTGCCCCAAATTTCTTATCCACTCATACGTACTATTCCTGATGTATCAAATGATTGTTTTTATTTTCAAAACATATGGTGTTTTAAATATGTAACATAGATCTTAGTTGATAGATTTTGATCCTATTTATTAAACAAAGTTTTCAAAATTATAAAAAAAAAATCGTTATAAATCAAAATATATTATTAATTTAACAATGATACGGATACACCAAAACGGACAATTTATAATGTGGGGAGTACTCCATGTTGTTGGGGTATCTCCATTCCATGGACCATGTCTACACTGATACATTACCTCTCTATGGCTCCACCGCTACATATTGTTAGTGAGAAATTTTTTAGTGCCGAGCGGGAACAGTCCTATGTGGTGCCCGAACGTATATCTCGGCCAGATTTTAAAAAGAAAAAGAGGAGAGAGAAAGAGAAAAGGGAGTAAGATAAATCTGGGCCGTCCAAGACACTTTTAGACTCAAAGATAAATCAGGTGTATTATCCATTAAATCTGGGCCGTCAAAGATGAAGCACCCTAACTCGTTACCTCCCACAATCCAGCTCCACCACCACGCCATTGTAGCCCCCACCAATAATGCCAAACGATGTACCCCTATTTGATGGGCGAAACACAGCATCAATCGCAGTTGAATTTCCATCCGCCAAAGAGAATGTTGCCAAAAAAATGGACATTACTATCCTCATAAAAACTGACTAATGGATAATACACCTGACAATAGGGCCAACGCGAAATCTATACTAAAAGAAACGAACCAAACCAGAAAAAAACATCCATGAAGCACTATAACAAAACTGTTAGCACTGAAGCATCGACTCAAACTAATTGAGTTACCCACAAGACTGGCTGGCATTTAGTTAGTCACTTTTAAGAGTATAGTTCTTTGTTTATGCGCGTCATATTAACTACCGTAACTTTTAATGTTGGTTTTCATTGTAATCGATTTTCTCAACTTAATGTCAAATACTCAAAAATCACGGGTACGTTTAGAGGAGAGCTCAATAACTCACAACACGCATGCTGATACACGCAGACCAAATCTCAAACAGACCAGAACTTAAACACACAACAATGAGTGTAAAATAGATGTTTCCACATCTATCTCCAAAGTTAGATTCACAACTACTTGACTGAACATAGTCTCTTTGAGTAGGGTGAATATTGAGGTGAACCCTCAAACCGTTGGCGTCATACACATAACAGATATCTAGGAAGAAATATAGCATCAAAATCCACTAGTATTGGAATAACTTAGCAAGTTGACTGTAATACTTTGCAAGTTTACATCATCGGTGAACACATGAAACAGAACTTAACACTCAAATTTGTTGGTTGAACACTAAAAAAAATATCAAACTTACATTTAAACTCCGAGCTCAATTACATCAACTCAAAGTTCTTTTGACCAAGCTTTTATAAGCGGGGGGCGGGTTATTACAGTTTCAGTGACCATTAGAGGAGACCAGACTCTCTGCATATAATATACATTCAATAATGTCTTCACTGCGAGTTTTAAGATTCCTCAGTATTTTCTGGTCGAGATTGTACCTAACCACACTCCTCCCATCAATATCGATCACAACATCACCATCTTCTGTAAAGCACATCGGATCCAAGAAATCAGAGAATAAGAAATGGTCTTGGGGCAGGACTAAAAGTTTAGTCCAAGACGAATTTACGCCGTATTCCTTCATTACCCATATCCCAACATCTCTCGAACCACCTTCATTCGAAAGTAGACGAAGGCATCCATTAATAATGCCCAAGGTACTGAATGAAATATTACTATTCTTCTTATCACAATCAGGTATTGACATCTCCCAGAATTTCTCAGTTCCCAAATCAAGAGAAACGATTACTCCTTTTCTATTAGGACCTATACCACTGCTTCCTAGCCAATGTAGAGCCCCATTCAAACAGCTTCCCACATCTCCTTCTTCAATAACAAGACTACTTTTCAAGTATTCAATTTTTCTCCAAGAATTGGCCTCCAGACTAAATACTTCAACTCCGAATTGGTTAGGATTTGCATTTACCACCTTGTAATCATCGATGGAGGAATTATAACCAAATCCATTGAAGCACAAATCGTCGTAAGAGGGTGAAAAAGGCAGGATTGGTAGCTCTTTGGACTCTTTGATTGTAGGGTTCCACAAGATGAAGCAATCTGGGACACACAACAAACAGATCAAGCCGTTACAAGACCCCACAATTTCAACACCGTCGTCTGGTTTTCTGCCTGGATAACCGAGATCTACTATGGCCTCATCGTCTTCGATATCTTCGAACGAAGAAGCGGACTCATAGTCAAGGGAGTAAAACGGGTACATCATGAAGAGTTTGGAATAGTTGTTGGTGTTGGGGTCTGAAGTTGTGAGATTCAAGTGGGATTTAACAAAGTGGGGATCGGAAATCAAGTAGCACCATGACTTGGATACGCACTTGCATTGCCCTAGAGTCTTGATGGGTAGTCGCAAGAGTATCATCATTATAGCTTCGTCGGGGAGGCCTGACATTGGTCTTCGGTTTCTATACGAAGGTACTAAAGTTAGTGTGTTGCTACATACAATAAGAGCATCTCCGGCCCATCTTCATGACTCCATTTCGGAGAACCAAGTCAATATAATTCAATTGCATTTGAGGTACTTTTGAAAGTGCAATGGTACTGTGAAACAAACACACAAACCAAATAATTTAATATTTACGTGGTTCTCAAAAAACGGGTAGGTCCATGCAGTGGCGGCTCCAGGAATTTTTAACAGAGTGTTCAGAAATTACCTTTAACTCTACTAGCTTAATCAATCAGTCGTATCTTCACAAAATTTCATATACTAGTGTGTATAATGCGACCTCAAAAATACAAAAACACGTAAAACGTTGTAGTTGTTTTCAATTTTTTTATATTTTTACCAAAGCAAAATCAAACAGGAGCATAAATATGCTTATTTTTTTTAGGAAATTATGTAGCGAATACGTTTGCACAGATCTTTTTAAACATATGTTTTTATTTTTGGATTGTCTGCTCTAAGAAAAACTACACCATAACGACACCAATAGATTTTTTTTTCCTCTCCATTTTTTTGTCATTAAGATGTCTCTCTTGTTTTGAGATGATATATTAAGTATTCAATTGTAAATCACTTGAATTGCAGTGTGTTTTGTTTATAGTATAGGACTAAGTGTTCAAACAAAATATTAGATAAAATTAGATTGATTTGTTGGTGGGTGTTCATTTAATTTTGCACTGGGTGTTCATTCATATTTCGGTTGGGTGTTCAAAACATGAACTAACCTAAAATTTGTTCAAATTTTTACATGTATTATTAGTACAATTTTTTTTTTAGGTGGTCATGTGACCATCCACCCCATAGGGTGGAGCCGCCAGTGGGTCCATGGAGGGGCAGCGGATTCACTATTACCTGGGAAGGATTACAACATCACCACTCATACAAAACAGCTAGCCTCACAACTTTCGTGTATGCTCTCTCTGGTTCTGATCCCTAACAAGTAACGACTTGAATCACAGAGGTTCTTTAAATACCGCAAGAAATCTCCTTCAATTGCTCCGGCAATTTAGGAAAAAACCCACTGAGGTGAATTAGTGCACCACTACGTCTACCCATTTTGGATTACGCTCCCACCCCGTAATCCAACATTTTTTTACTGTACTCATGCCTTGTTCCACTAATTTGTTTGTTGGCTTTTTGAGCTTTTTAGTTGATGCATATGAGGGACATACCTATCTCAAAATAGGTAATGTATTTGTATCATATTTCCATATGCATCAACTGAAAAGCTCAAAATAAGAGGACGTTCAGTCCAAATGTTGGACTGGAGAGATGATCCGTATTCTTATTCTTATGCTCCGTCCATTCCGAAATCTGTATCATATTTCCATCATAGAATAAATTACATTCGTATGGCAAGTGGTAGCTAGCTCATGTGATAAAAATTTTGGATGCTCCACACTGCATCCGGGATCGAGTCTCGTGCCCCTACCCATGTAGTAATAGATAAGATAATGAAGGACGAATGAAAAAAAAAAAAAAAACCTACATTCGTACAAAACATTTTCTACTCTAAAGGATGATTTGGCTCACTTGAAAAAACTAGTTTTTTTATTTTATTTTTGTTTTGTCTTTATTCAATTTTTTTTTTGCATTCGTTAGTTTTCGGTCAATTTTTTGTGGTTTCTTGGCTTGTCTCGACGAGAGAAATCTAAAAAGTATAAAATTATTAGCCAAACTTATAGTTTTGTGAATAAAGACGAAAAATAATCCAAAAAACTGATTTATTTTGGTTTATTTTCAGCTTTATTCGAAAAACTATTACTTTTGACCATAATTTTATACTCTTTGGATTCGTCTCGACGAGGTAAATTCAGAAACCACAAAATCTTGACGGAAAACTAACCAATGCAATTTTTTTTAATAAAGACAACAAAAAAAAACCAAAAACCCAATTTTTTCAGATCAGTCAAATCACCCCTAATTTGAATATATCAATGAGTCCTTTAAATTAGTTCACGAAATTACAAAAAAAAAAAAAAAGTACACGAATGTATTTGTATTTTTAATAATAAAAAATGACACAATTTGAGGAAAGGCACCAATAATTTGAGATGGATGGAGTATTAAATTTGCAATTGCTGCTTTACGGTGGTACCTGGTGGTGGTCAGCGGTTGATCTGATGGTGGTCTGTATTTGGTACTTGGCAGCGGTCACCGGTGGATCTAGTGGTGGAGGTGGCCGGTCGTAGCTGGTGGTGGTGGAGGATATCTCTACTGGCTGGTGGAGGAAAGATGAGTTTCTCGGTGAATTCAAGTGGAGGGATTCGGATCCGTAGAGTAATCTATTCTGAGTACAAAGTTAGGATGGAGATTGATGGTCCACTTTCGGAAATTTATATGCAACCCGGCCTTAGCGTATGAGGGACGCTGACTGGTGGAGGACCTGTTTCGTTCTGGTTTTCGTTTTCCAGAACCACTCCTCTCTTAGCGCACATAACCGGTCCTTATGAGTCGTTTCAGAAACTGACTTCTCATATTGATTTACAGTATTAGGTTTTACGAGACATGTCATTCTTTCACAATATATCCGAAGGTGGTATCCTAAATTGCCAGGGTGAGTGGCTTAAGTGCTCCCCCCTCATGTACACGATTCGATAAGGTTCGAGTCCCGCCAACTGCAGGACTAGCGTGGAAGCCCTTTGTCCATCTAGTACCTATGTGACTAGGTTGTGCTGTGGTGACGTCCTATCTTTTTTTGACAATAGCTATGGCAAGACCGAAAATTTTACAGCTGTTTAGGAGGTCACGCTCAAGGACGTTGCTACCTCTCACCTTTTATTCAATTAAAAAAAAAAACTAAACTAAGCCAGTTTCCAACTTAAGTTAATTTCTAGAATAACGCTCTCTCTAATTAATACTCTCATTTTTATATAGTTATCAAAGGGGTAAAGCTCTCCCAGCGCAAGTTTCCTCCATTCACAAGACTCGAACCGATTTAGTCGGGGTCCAGTGGGCTTCCGGATACCGGTAGTTTAGACAAAAAAAAAAAAATACTTTTCTCACTTACTACCATGTTGGCTTCTGGTTCTTTTTTTTTTTTCTTTTACCAAAAAAACTTTTCTCACTTACTACCATGTTGGCTTTTGGTTCTTTTAAACAAAACTCTCTCTCTCTCTCTCTCTCTTGCCTGAAATTAAAAAATCATCTCCCTCTCTCTCTCTCCCCCTCAGCTCCATAAAATATAATCGGGTCTTCCTTTCTCCTTTAAAAATGCCCCTCTCTGCCCCTTTCTTTTTGACCATTTGGAGAGACCAGACTCTCTACATATAACATCCATTCAATGAATGCGTCACTGGGAGTCTTAAGATTCCTCACTGTTTTCTGGTTGAGATTGTACCTAACAAAACTCATCCCATCAATATCGATCACAACATCACTGTTTTCCATCAAGCACACCGGAACCAAGTAATCACAGAACAAGAAATCGCGTTGGGGCAGGACCAAAAGTTTAGTCCAAGACGCGTTTATGCCGTATTCCTTCATTACCCATATCTCAAGATTTCTTGCTTCATTTGAAAGTAGACTAAGGCATCCGTTAATCATGCCCAAGGTGTGGAATGAAATATTGTTATCACAACCAGGTATTGATATCCCCCTGAATTTCTCTGTTCCCAAATCAAGAGAAACAATTACTCCTTTTTTATTAGGACCTATACCACTGCTTCCTAGCCAATGTAGATTCCCATTCAAACACCTTCCCAAGTATCCATCTTCAACAACAAGACTATCTTTAAGGTCTTCAATCCTTGTCCAAGAATTGGCCTTAAGACTAAAAACTTCAACTCTGAGTTGGTTAGGATTTGCATTTGCGCTAGGTGCTCTTACCACCTTGTAATCGTCGATGGAGGAATTATAACCAAATCCTTCGAAGCACAAATCGCCGTAAGAGGGTGAAAAAGGCGGGCTTGGTAGCTCTTTAGACTCTTGGATTGTTGGGTTCCACAAGATGAAGCAATCCGGGAGATACAATAAACAGATCAAGCCGTTACAAAACCCCACAATATCAACACCGTTGTCTGGTTCTCTACCTGGATAACTGCTTGACCGAAATCCTATACCTAATTTAATGGGTTGCCCCAAGCGTAGGGCGGAGACCGGTGTAGCACAATACCCGGTAAGACCGGAATCGAATCCACAGAGAAGGTGGAAAGTGCTTAACTAAAAACTCGGGATGCTAGTTTAACGCGGCTCTTAGGTAGCCACCCTTGTGATTTTAGTTGGTGATTTAACTAAAATAAGAGAAAAGCTGATTTTGATTTAATTAACTAAAAGGAAGTACAGTCGTAGGGTTCATAACACGGTGACCAGGTCCGGATAATTCCGCTCCGTTTGGTGTTCTAAAAAAAACGTTTGATTTTAGAGAGTAAAAAAAACGTTTGATTTTAGAGAGAAAAAGGTACCCCGAAAGATGCGAATCCTCGTGGTCGCCGTTTACCCATGTACAGCGAAGAACGAGTTTTGGTCCCCCGTTCCTCGCGTTACATGGGCTCCGACAATGCCTGGATACGTCTAACGGAAGCTCTTTAATAACCTAAAATTGCTTTTACCTTTATTAATTCTGGAAATAGGAGCGAGAACATAACCAGCCCTGGCCACGGCGTGTTAATCACCCCGCGACCATACCTAATGAACTACTCACTCATATTTAACTGAACAAATAACAAAATTCTGAAATAAAGCATGCTTGAATAACTAAATATGGATTAAAACCAAGATCCGAAAACAAAGCGCGGACAAACTCCCGCGAACGAAGATTCTAATGAAAATAAAACAGAAGTTACCGAAGCAAATACTTGAAACAACGAACAAAACTCCAAGAACTTCAATGGAAAAGCCTCCGGAAAGTGGAATCCCCAGAGCAAAATCGGCTACTAGTTGAAAGCAAAAATTAAACAAAGTTTCGAACCCTAATTTGACCTAAAATCGGAGTATTTATGCTCCCCCGAAGTCAACACACGTGGCAAGTCAAACGGCACAAGTTAAGGCACTCGGTATCGATACAGGAGAAGTCCTGTATCGATACCCGTAGCTTCTGTTCGCTGCTGGTGACCTGGGTATCGATACAGGACTTCTCCTGTATCGATACCGCCTCCTCTAAAATGACTTTTCAGCTTGTGTGGTCGTCCTTGCTTGGGTCCCACCATGCCCCACATGCCTGACCGCCATGTGTCCACTTTATGCGCTCTTTTCCGACCTGTTACCTACACAATAGACACAAACACCAAAAACAAAAGACAACACCGCATCAAGTGGAAAATGAAATAAAACGCGCCTCTAATGCGCTAATTTGCCCTACTTAGGCGCTTATATCCGTGATATTACGCGCCTATCACACCCCCCAACTTGAGCGTTGCTAGTCCCTAGGAACGAACGAGATAAAAAACAATGAAAGGAAACTAGAAACACCAACGGGGGTACGGGGGTTATGACACCTGTAGAAGTAATCACTCATAGCAATAGATATTCGCCTCCTAATATGCCTGTAACTTAAATGCATGCATGCTTTGACAGAAAATTGAACACGGTTAGCATAGCTCCACATGCGCGAATAAATATCCCTACAAGAATAATCGCGTCACACAACTCACTAGATCACTCAGCATCCCATATAAGCGCTTGGCGAGATGCGTGGAACCGAACAACTGGTTTCCACGTGCCAATCAAAATGTACGCTTAGCAAGAAATAACCGCACAATATGCACAAGATGTCCAAATATGATTTCACAAAATAAGCAACATCATTATTAATCATGCATAAGTGAGAGATGAAATATGTGCACACGATCGACTAAGGACTTTTCGGCTTATATTGACCTTGGTTAGAACAAAGTAGGAAATTGCAAAATCAGGTGACGGCCTATCGAAGCTCAAGGTCAACTACCCTACTGGCCGCACCTGTCATGTCTAAAACCTGTCAACGCGCCCATCGGCGCCACCCAACCCAAGTCCATAACATAAAAATAAAAAGAAAAACATCATCCATGCAAATTATATTACAGACCCAAATAACAGACATAAGTCTCACATAAAATAACAAAATACCCTAACATGAAATAACACCTCCTCATCATACTACCTACCCTCCAGTCAGCCCCATGCAACACAAGTGCCCCAATCAATCCGACCCATCCTCACTCTCCTCAGCAGCATCATCATCAGCAAAATCATCACTGACCTCCAACTCAGGCAACTCCAGCGGAATATATGGAGTCGAAATCGACCCCTCAAGTCGCCCTACCATCCATTCTTCCCGGTGATTTATCATCTGCTGCATCCTCGCATTTTGCCGCACCTCCCTCTTGAGCTTCTGATGGCTCCGGATGGTAGCGACCCCTTGGCAAAAGATCTTCTGCAGCCAAGTAGTATTGGATGCGCTGGGGGGTGGTTCGGTAGTCAAAAAGGCTCCTCCTCTAGCACCTCGAGACTGGGCTATGCTCTTAGTAAGAATGGTGCTGTCAATTGGCCCAGGGACTAGTGGATCGTTGTTGAACCATTTGGCCCCTACCAACCTGGAGTCTCTAGCAATGGCCGTAATCAAGCAAGGAAACGGCATTCGAGTCTGTGTTGGGGCATCTCGGAAATCGATGATCTTAGAGTAAATGAATAACGCCCAGTCACACAAAGTATCCGGCTCCATGAAGACTGTCAATAAATTCCCAGTACTCTCGGAGGGCTTATTTTCAGTTGCCCTCGGGTCCAGGTTGTAGCAAACCACCTGGTTCACAAATCGATATGCCGGCTTAAACTTGCCCGGCCGGTGAAGAATACTAGCATCTTTACGTTTCTCATACAAAACACCCGCCACTCTACGTTGGACAAAATCCTCAGCGGGGCAAGGGTAGTTAACAACAGTCGGCCTCACATATCGCAAACTTGCAGCAATAATATCAGGTGTGATCGTGATGGGAATCCTAGCCACTTTTGAAGTTATCTGAGTCGCGGAACTAAATGCAGTCCTGGATGCCGAGACATGAAATTTTTTGTAGAATTCCCTCACAAGTTCTAAGTTATATCCAGGGTTTGGGTCAAACCAGAATGACATACCTTGCCGCACAATGGCTCGTATGGTGATGTCATCTTCGAGAAACCCATCCCGGATAATGTGGCGCTCGTTCTTGACACCCCTTTGTTCAATAGAAGCCTCCCATTTTTCCCATTCATCCCGGGCAATTTGGTCTTTGGTCCTCCTCCCTCCGGTTGCTTGCTCTGGAGGAGCACTCGAGGAAGCCGCCCCTTTACCCTTAGCACTGGTACTAGCCTTCCTAGGTGCCATATTTTGAAGTTTGGTTTTGGAAAAGTTAGGGTTTCAGATCTGGAGAGATAAGGGTTTTGGACAGGATTTGAGAGGTATATGTGGTAGAGATGGAGAAAAGGAAGGTTTTGGTGAAGTTTGGTGGAATTTGGGGAAGATTTGGTGGAGTTTTTGGAGGTTTGGAGGGGTTAACAATGGAGGTTTTCGTGGGTTAGGGTTAGAGAGAGAGAGAGAAATTGGGGAAGAAGATAAAGAGTGGGGGAGGTTTGACCGGCCAAACCTATTAAAAACGCGTTAAAAAGCACTCGGTATCGATACTTAGGAATACTAGTATCGATACCCAAAGGTTCTGTTCCGGTCGAGGGTAACCGGTATCGATACAGCACTTTTGCTGTATCGATACCGACAGCCTTTATTTATTTATTTATTTATTTATTTATTTATTTTTTTTTTGAATAAAGGCTGGGGTTTATGGGTTTTGGTTTCCAAAACATGACATCTAATCAGACTTCTTCAATTATTAATCCCTCACAAGCACATTGCTTCACAGATTTTCCCACAGCAATACGACACTTATGATGCACGGAGCTTGACTTCCCCCAAACTTCAATCCAACCAAAACACCGGTTTCCTAAGTTAGACACGGGAACTGACTCGGACTGGTTTAAGATGGGTCAAAGGGACTCGTATGTGGTTTAATCATGCAAAAATGCCTTGTTTCTTCCCCTATGCACGTTACTCACTCTCACAAATGCATTCAAAATAATTGGTCTCTTACTTGCAAAACAAAAGCCTACTATTTTATGCGATTGCAGAAAAGAACTCAAAGAACATGGGAATGCTATTCAAGATACGCTATTATCAATGTGGGGACACTTATTCACATACTTGACAGTGCATCATGCTCAATGTATATAGCCAAATATATGCATGCATTCAAGTTAAACAGGCATACATTCAAGTTAAACCTTCGCTCGATGATACTCACAGGATGCATAACAACCGTATCCCCAAAAACTACCTAGCAACGCAATAAAAGTACAGAGTACACCCTCCCCCCAACTAGAAACATGCTATGTCCCCAGAGCACGGAGACATAAAAATTGAAAGAACAAGGGGAAGAACTGGACCTCCGGGTGGCAGCCAACCACCATGACCTCGGCCGATATACGAGGAATTTCAGGTACGCTCACCGTGCAACCTGCAAAACACGTCAGTCCAGCCCGGCACGTGGTATCCGGGCGTACACAGAAAAACAAAAAAACAATAACAGAGAAAAAAAAAGAATACACCACCACTTCCGTCACGTGAAAGACACGGGTACTACTTTTCTCCCTAATTTCTCACTTAAAGTTGTGTAGAGAAGGTCATCATAACAATCCCGGGTAAGTCATGACTCAACAGGTTAAATCACTCAAGGTTTTTCCTTAAAGAAATCAGAGCCAATCGTCTTTTATGACTATCCGAGACACAGCAATAAGATTGTTCGAAACCCAGATACACAAATTGAAGGCTAGAAATTAGGTGGCTATACCGGACCGAAAATTAGTTTTTTTTTATATATATATATTTTTTTGAAAATTAAAAACAGACACGACAATATACAAAACGCCCTTACTAACCGGAGCTGGGCACACGATCCTTATTTCAATAGCGGCGTGCGAAGCTATAAATACCCAAGTCGATGATGGGTACCCCTATTGCTAGGAGTCGGGTCCACACTCAATGAAGAGCATGGTACGCGTGAGCTACCCGTAAAAACATAGCCCAACGGCTAAACAACAGGAGTATCCGAGTAAACCGGATCAACTAAGTCCTCCTCAGGTTCACCTATGTCGATGATTTCTAAAAATGGTTTAAGACGCTGCCCATTAACTTTGAAAATATGATTATCCTTAGGGTCGCAGACATCTATGGAACCGTTCGGGTAAACCTGATGGACTATATATGGCCCATCCCAGCGAGACCTCAACTTCCCTGGAAATAGGTGAATGCGCGAGTTATATAATAAAACTTTTTGCCCAATACTAAAGGTTTTGCGCTGATGTTCCTATCATGGTACGCCTTAACCTTAGCTTTGTAAATGCTAGTACTCTCATACGCGTCATTCCTAATTTCCTCAAGCTCACACAGTTGGAGCTTCCTATGGGCACCTGCCTCTGGCAAACTTGCGTTCACCGTCTTAATGGCCCAATGGGCCTTATGCTCCATCTCCACGGGCAGGTGGCAGGCCTTACCGTAAACAAGCCGATAGGGTGAATCACCCAACACGGTCTTGTAAGCAGTGCGGTAGGCCCACAACGCATCAATCAGTCGCAGGGACCAATCCTTCCTACTCGGGTTCACTGTTTTCTCTAAAATTCCCTTAATCTCCCGATTGGCCAACTCAGCTTGGCCATTTGTCTGAGGGTGATAGGCCGTAGACACCTTGTGAGAGATGCCATACTTCCTCATCAATGCCTCAAAGGACCTATTACAAAAGTGGGTGCCCTGATCAGAGATAATGGCACGTGGCATGCCAAATCTCGACAAAACATGACTCTTTAAAAACTCAAGCACCACTTTAGAATCACTGGTCCTCGTGGGAATCGCCTCGACCCACTTTGACACATAATCCACCGCCAGGAGGATATACTCATAACCATGTGACACTGGGAATGGGCCCATGAAATCAATGCCCCAACAGTCAAAAACCTCCAACACATAAATATTGTGGAGGGGCATCATATTTCTCGGGCCGACCTTACCTAATTTCTGACATCGGTCATAAGACTTGCAAAACACATAGGCATCCTTAAATAAATTTGGCCAAAAGAAGCCACACTGAAGAACCTTGGCGGTGGTTTTCTTGGCGGAAAAATGTCCGCCACACGCCTCTGAATGACAAAACTCTAGAATTCCCCTCTGATCAACCTCGGGGACACAACGGCGCACTATCTGGTCCGCACAGTACTTAAACACATAGGGATCATCGAAAATATACTGCCGGACCTCTCTAAAAAATCGCTGCTTCTCAGATGTAGACCAATGGGGTGGAATCTGCCCAGTCACCAAATAATTGGTGATATCTGCAAACCACGGGCACGTATTAGCAGCGAACAACTGCTCGTCGGGAAAGGTATCCACAATAGGGAGATGAGAGGTGGGGTCCTCAAACTCCAAACGAGACAGGTGGTCAGCCACTACATTCTCGACCCCTTTCTTATCCTTAATGATGAGGTGGAATTTTTGCAGCAAAAGAATCCACCAGATAAGGCGAGCCTTCGCATCCTGCTTGGTCATCAAATACCTCAAGGCCGCATGATCGGTATATACCACAATCTGCGACCCTACCAAGTAGGACCGGAACTTATCTAAGGCAAACACAACTGCTAACAATTCCTTCTCAGTGGTGGTATAGTTGAGTTGTGCCTCATTTAATGTCTTGCTTGCATAATAAATCACACAGGGATCTTTCCCTCGCCTCTGACCTAAAACTGCTCCGACCGCATAGTCGGACGCGTCACACATAAGCTCAAACGGTAAACTTCAATCTGGGGACTGAACGATTGGCGGAGTTGTGAGACTCCGCTTCAATTTCTGAAATGCCCCCTCACAAGCGTCGGACCACACAAAGGGTGTGTCTTTCGCTAACAACTGACACAAAGGCCGGGAGATGGCGCTGAAGTCCTTAATGAATCGCCGGTAAAAACCGGCGTGACCTAGGAAAGAACGGACATCCTTAACAGTTTTCGGAGTGGGAAGATTCGCAATTAAGTCTATCTTCGCCTTGTCCACCTCAATACCCTTAGATGAGACAATGTGTCCCAACACAATACCTTGGGTCACCATGAAGTGGCACTTCTCCCAATTGAGCACAAGGCGCTTCTCCTCGCACCTAGTCAAGACTTTCCCTAAGTTCTCGAGGCATCCGTCAAACGAATCCCCAAAAACTGAAAAGTCATCCATAAATACCTCCACTATCTTCTCTACCATGTCGCTAAAAATTCCCATCATACACCGTGAAAAGGTGCCGGGAGCATTGCACAAGCCAAAGGGCATGCGACGGTAGGCAAAAGTACCATATGGGCACGTAAAGGTGGTCTTTTCCTGGTCCTCCATGGCTACCTCAATTTGATTGTAGCCAGAGTATCCATCCAGGAAGCAATAGAATGCTCTGCCCGCAACTCTCTCTAAAATCTGGTCAATGAATGGGAGGGGAAAATGGTCCTTCCGGGTGCTCGCGTTGAGCTTCCGGTAGTCAATGCAAACGCGCCACCCGGTCTGAACACGGGTTGGCACTAACTCACCCTCCTCATTCCTCACTACAGTCACTCCTGCCTTCTTAGGCACAACCTGCGCAGGACTTACCCACTCACTATGGGCAATCGGGTAAATGATACCCGCATCTAACAGCTTAAGAACTTCCGTCCTAACCACCTCCTTCATATTGGGGTTCAGACGGCGCTGAGGTTGCCTAGAAGGCTTCACATCCTCATCTAGAAAAATGCGGTGTGTACACACCGTAGGACTAATACCCTGTAGGTCTGCTATCGTCCAGCCAATCGCCCCTATATGCTCTCTCAGCAGGGCAAGTAATTTAGCCTCTTGATCCACCTCCAGGGAGGAGGAGATCACTACCGGAAACGTATCATTACCTTTAAGGAAGGCATATTTCAACGTATCCGGTAGAGGCTTCAAATCAGGTTTCGGTGGCTGGACCGATGATGGGAGAGCTTTAGATAATGGGGCGCCCAACGGTTCGAGAACTGGGTCCCAAACGGCGCCACATACATCCTCAACTGCTAGCATCTCCATCAAACTCCCTACCTCTGGAGAATCTAAAAATAACGCCTCCTCAGCGGTCAGTGCTATCTCTAGAGGATCCTTATACAAAATACTCTCGACATGCTCTTGCACCAACGTGTCGATCAGACTCACCTCATAGACCTCCTCATCATCCTCTACTCGGCTATCTACATTAAAAACATTTACTTCCATCTTTAAGTCCCCAAATGATAATTGGACTTGTCCAGTTTTGCAGTTCATTACCGCACTGGAGGTGGCTAAAAACGGACGGCCAAGGATAATGGGAGTCTTCTCAAAGACTTCCGGGATTGGACACGTGTCCAAGACAATGAAATCCACGGGGAACAGAAACTCCCCAACTTGTATCAACACATCCTCCACTACCCCCTTAGGAATTCTCACACTCCGGTCAGCCAACTGTAGCGTGACCGGTGTGGCTTTAAGATCACCTAGGCCTAATCTCAGATATACCGAATAAGGGAGCAAATTGACACTCGCTCCCAAATCTAATAAGGCCTTCTCAAAACTCTGGCCCGCAATAGCTATAGGGATAGTGGGACAACCTGGGTCCTTCCGCTTAATCGGAATATCAGCTTGGAGAATGGAGCTCACTTGCTCCGTCAGTAGCACGTTGCACTGACTCTTAGTTCTCCGTTTTGACGTGCACAGCTCTTTAAGAACCTTTGCAAACTGAGGAATAGCGTCAATGGCTTCCATCAAAGAGATAGGAAACTGAACCTTCTTGAATAGCTCAAGAATCTGGAAGTGCGCATTGACGCTTGGCTTTGCCACCAAGCGATGTGGATATGGTGCAACAGGTGGCAAAGGAGTCGTGGGAGCCGCAGGAGCAGGCACCACCACCTCAGGTGACTCTATGTCTCTCTCTTCCGCAGTACACTTCCTCACAGCAGGGACAACTACTGGTGCAGCGACCAGCTCCGGAGGTGGAACTGGTTTTTGCACCAAGGGAATAGTCTTATCGATCACCTTCCCACTTCTGAGAGTGGTGATCGCCTTTGCTTCCTCCTGACTGGAGTTCAAACTATTTGTGCCTGAACCATCCCCCAGATAATTAGAACTGACAGCATTGGCTTGCGGTTGAGAGGGAAATTTTCCCCTCTCCTGTTGGTTTTGCCCAACTACTGCCGTCAACTGGGTTAACTGAGACCTAATGTCTCCAATTGCTTGCTTAGTCTGCTCAGTAAAGCTCAATTGAGACTGCATGAGAGCCTTTAACATGTCATCAGTCTGCTTATCCCTCGGTGGATGATTTATGCCTGGGGGTGGTCCAGAATATGAAGGACCGTACCCCTGCTGATTCTGTGAGGGATAACGATATTGGGACATTTGGCCTTGGGGAGGCCGGTATGGTTGCATCTGTTGCTGAGGTGGTGCCTGAGGTGGCACTGGTGCTTTAGGATCTCTCCAACTCAGGAGTGGGTTGTGAGCCCAGCCCGGATTATAGGTGTTGGAATAAGGATCCCAACGTTGGTTCACCGCATTAACCTCAGCTTGGTTACTCTGGTATGCCTCTTTAACCATCGGAAAAGCGGGGCAAGCAGTCACTGAATGCCCCGGACACTCACATAATGCACACACTTCCTCAACTCTCACATCATTTACCTGGTGGACTTTCTTCAGTCGCAAGTCCTCCATCTGTTTGGTCAATTTGTCCAACTGGGACTGGACAGTGTGTTCTCTCACGCTCATGGGGAAAATACCGGACCCACTGGGTCCCTGTGCAGCTATGGCCCTGTCAGCGAGGTCGGAAGGTTCCCAACTTCGGTACTTATCGGCCAACTCCTCTAGGAAATCCCATGCCTCATTTGGGCCCTTATCTAAGAAATCTCCCTCCTTACAGAGGTACTCAATCTGCTGGGCCGTCGCAATGTTTAGGCCCAACTGGAAGAATGTCACCAACTGGTGTTTCTCATAGCCATGGTGGGGTAGAGACAACAACAAGTCTTTAAACCTCTCCCAGCACCTCAGAAATGACTCGCCCTCTTTTTGCCTAAATGACTGGATTTGGCGAGTCAGGTGCTGTGACTTGCTCTCCGAGAAATATTTCCTATAGAACAGCTCCCTAACAGCGGTCCATGTCGTGAGAGATTGCTCATTCTGCATTCTGAGCCACTTGTCCGCCCCATCTTTCAGAGAAGCAGGGAAAAGCTTAAGGCAAGCGTTTTCCCATTGGGTAGTGGTGGCTAGGGTGCGTACCAACCCCTCGAAGTGGCGGACATGCTCATATGGGTCCTCATTCTCCCTCCCGTAAAAGAGAGGAAGGGCATTGTGGGTTCCCGGTTTCACAGTGAAAGCGTTGCATGCCTCCACAGTCTCAGTTGGCAGAACTATTGGGCCTCGAGGAGTAGTCATCTCGGGATGCATGTAATCCCGCATAGTTCTCTGTTCCGCCATCGGTGGTTCACTCTCTAAGACGAACAATGGATTGGGAAATTCTATGAAGATGTCGTCTATGGGAATGGATTCAGGTGGACCTACGGAAGACTCGGACTCAGACTGACTAGACTCAAACTGGAATCCTACTGACTCAAACTGAGACTCAAGTGGAACTTCTACCAACGACTCTCTATCTATCCTAACTAGACGCTTAGACGGGTCTCGGAAGAAGAGCGGGTCCTCCTTTGGTGAACCCTTCCTTCCTTAACCTATCTTGACTCAATTTTAAAAATAACAACTTAAAGATTTACCTAAAATTTTTTTTTTTTAAAATAAAATTAAAGCTGAAATTCGAATAACCTAACTGCCCGAATTCTTAACACCTTTTGCCTTCCCCGGCAACGGCGCCAAAAATGCTTGACCGAAATCCTATACCTAATTTAATGGGTTGCCCCAAGCGTAGGGCGGAGACCGGTGTAGCACAATACCCGGTAAGACCGGAATCGAATCCACAGAGAAGGTGGAAAGTGCTTAACTAAAAACTCGGGATGCTAGTTTAACGCGGCTCTTAGGTAGCCACCCTTGTGATTTTAATTGGTGATTTAACTAAAATAAGAGAAAAGCTGATTTTGATTTAATTAACTAAAAGGAAGTACAGTCGTAGGGTTCATAACACGGTGACCAGGTCCGGATAATTCCGCTCCGTTTGGTGTTCTAAAAAAAACGTTTGATTTTAGAGAGAAAAAGGTACCCCGAAAGATGCGAATCCTCGTGGTCGCCGTTTACCCATGTACATCGAAGAACGAGTTTTGGTCCCCCGTTCCTCGCGTTACATGGGCTCCGACAATGCCTGGATACGTCTAACGGAAGCTCTTTAATAACCTAAAATTGCTTTTACCTTTATTAATTCTGGAAATAGGAGCGAGAACATAACCAGCCCTGGCCACGGCGTGTTAATCACCCCGCGACCATACCTAATGAACTACTCACTCATATTTAACTGAACAAATAACAAAATTCTGAAATAAAGCATGCTTGAATAACTAAATATGGATTAAAACCAAGATCCGAAAACAAAGCGCGGACAAACTCCCGCGAACGAAGATTCTAATGAAAATAAAACAGAAGTTACCGAAGCAAATACTTGAAACAGCGAACAAAACTCCAAGAACTTCAATGGAAAAGCCTCCGGAAAGTGGAACCCCAGAGCAAAATCGGCTACTAGTTGAAAGCAAAAATTAAACAAAGTTTCGAACCCTAATTTGACCTAAAATCGGAGTATTTATGCTCCCCCGAAGTCAACACACGTGGCAAGTCAAACGGCACAAGTTAAGGCACTCGGTATCGATACAGGAGAAGTCCTGTATCGATACCCGTAGCTTCTGTTCGCTGCTGGTGACCTGGGTATCGATACAGGACTTCTCCTGTATCGATACCGCCTCCTCTAAAATGACTTTTCAGCTTGTGTGGTCATCCTTGCTTGGGTCCCACCATGCCCCACATGCCTGACCGCCATGTGTCCACTTTATGCGCTCTTTTCCGACCTGTTACCTACAAAATAGACACAAACACCAAAAACAAAAGACAACACCGCATCAAGTGGAAAATGAAATAAAACGCGCCTCTAATGCGCTAATTTGCCCTACTTAGGCGCTTATATCCGTGATATTACGCGCCTATCAATAACCGAGATCTACCACTGCCTCATTGTCTTCGATGTCTTGGAACGAAGATGGGGACTCATAGTCAAGGGAGTAAAACGGGTACATCATGAAGAGTTTGGAATAGTTTTTGCTGTTGGGGTCTGAAATTGTGAGATTCAAGTGGGATTTAACAAAGTGGGGATCGGAAATCAAGTAGCGCCATGACTTGGATACGCACTTGCATTGCCCTAGAGCCTTGACGGGTAGTCGCAAGAGTATCATCATCATAGCTTCGTCGGGGAGGCTTGACATTGGACTTCGGTTTCTATATGAATGTACTAAAGTTAGTGTGTTGCTACATACAATAAGGCCTATTTTGGCTTAATAAGTTAAGTGTGTTTTTTGCTTATAAAATAATACTTCAAATCCGATTATTAGATTTCGGAACAATTGAGAAGATATTGACAATACATTTGAATGGAGTCTAAATTTGAATACATTTGACAAAAACTTTAGAACTTGAGAAATTGAAAGAAAATTTTGGAGGGAAGTTTTAAAGATGAAAATGGAAAAAATGGATTGTATTTGGTGCGAATAGTTGCATTTTCTAAACCTGCCATAATTCTCACTATTTGGAGTCTATGAAAGGAAGATTTGATGAGATAGTCTGGAGATGCTCTGGCCCTCAGAGTTTATTCTTAGGAAATGGACCGGAGACCGTCCTCATCTAAATTGTATATTTGCTGCAATTAATGGTTTGGATTTGCTAATCTATACTAATGTATGGTGTAGATGAGGACGTTCATTCCAAATGTAGTACTGAAGAGGATACGGGTCCTTATTCTTATCCGTATAGATGAGGACGTTCATTCTAAATGTTGGACTGAAGAGGATCTGGGTCCTTATTCTTATCCTTCCATTCCGAAAACTATCATATTTCCATCACAGAATAAACTAAATTTGTAGAAATTTTTTTTCGACTCTAGTTTGAATATATCAATGAGTCCTTTAAATTAGTTCACAAAATTCAGAAAAATAAGAGGCACACAAATGAACTCCCCAATTTATCAGTCCCTTTATAAGATTCCAACTTATTAGGGTAAAGTAAGGGTAAAATAGTAAATTATACACTTTCTATTCATTATTTTTCAATTGAAACAATCTTTTTCGACAATAAAAAGTGTCATTGAGATAAAAAAAGAATTGGGGATGAAGGGAATATTTGTATTTTAATAAAAAAAAATGACACAATTTGAGGGAAAAGGAATCAATAATTTGAGATGGAGAGAGTACTAAAATTTGCAATAGCAGCTTTACGGTGGTACCTGGTGGTGGAGGTGGCCGGTCGTAGCTGGTGGTGGTGGAGGAGGAACGATGATCAGTTTCGCGGTAAATTCAAGTGGATTAGTAATCCATTCTGAGTACAACTTTGAGGACGGACATTGATAGGCCTAGAGATGGTCCTCTTTCAAAATTTATATGGAACCTAGCAACCAGGCCTTAGCGTATGCAGGAAGCTGATGGTTGAATACGACCCGATTACCCTAGTGTAGACACCCCGATTTTGAACCCGGGATGCGCTCGAGCATTCCCGATGATGAAATGGACCAATCGTGGCTACCCGAGGCTTGAACGATGCTTGGAACTTGGCAAAATCACCCAAAAACCTCTTCAAAACAAACCCAAGCCTACGCCATCTTCTAGTACATTCAAAACCCTCTTTATTGATATATAATTCATCCCAATCCGTTTTGAAATGAGAGAGATGCACGAATGTTGCTAAAACAACTTGTTTTCCCGACCGTTTGAGGGTAAAATGGTCATACATTTGGATGTATAAATTTTCTGTATTCCAAACCACTTGGGTTAGAAAGTAGACTCAACAAGCTTTCCAACGCTTCAAACCGCGTCAAAATTAGCGTTCGGTAGCACCTGGGGCGGCCCCGCAAAGTTTTACCTTTTGAGCAACAGCCTTGAGCGCTCAAGGCCCCAACCTTGAGTGCTCAAGCCCTAAAAACCACCTTAAGCGCTCAATCCTACGGCTTTGAGCGCTCAACTCTGATTCCAGATCAATTTTCTGCAGAGCATCTAATCATGATATTCTACTGCAAGAGGAGCGTCTACCTATGTTTTCTACTGCCTAAATACACTTCCTAGACCCTTGAACATCTCCTCAATCACCCCCCAAACCCAATTCAAAAATTAAACCCATTTCCCTCCCATTTCTCTCTCTATATAAACCTCCTCCACTCCCTCACTCACCCTCTGGGCTGCCCCTACTGCCATTTTCTCTCTCCACCAGAGCATATACACTACACCAGTCCATAATCAATCCATTAATTTCATCCCTTCAAGTTCCTTCAAACAAACCCATTTGATTACATCAAGAACATGGCCATTTAGCCTCAAGTGCACCCTCCTCTTGGCTGATTTTCATACTCTTCCAGTCATCACAACTCACTTCTCACACCCACAACTCAGTCTCAACTCACCAAATTCATCCAAGCTTCTTCTACCATCAAAATCCATTTCTATCAAGCCAAAATCATCTTTTTGCTTACAAATACACTTTCATCCTACATCATATTGAACCAATCAGGTCTCTCCATCACTCAAACACACTCTAAACTCATTGTTCTACACCATCATCTAATCAAAAGCCAAGTTACAAGCCTTGATCAAGCCAAAAGGTAGTTAAAACCATATGAAAATCACGGTTTTGGTCTTGCTGAGGGAGACCAGTGGGTTCATTCAAGTTCCTCATACTTGAAATGAGCCTACAAGGTCTGAAAAGTATCAAGAAAAACATTTTTAAAACCTAATATTTTGGTAGGATTGAACGCTCAAGTCCAAGGCTCTGAGCGCTCAATCTGTTTTCTAACAACTTACAAATCTTGTTCTGCTTTGATGACGGATCATGGTTTAGAGTGCATAATAGTGTGTGTGAGTGAGTATTTTATCAACATCAGTCTGATTATCCCCTGCTCATCTCTCATACATCATCCCAGTTTTGGTAAGCAAACCATAATCATTGAGTTGGGGGTTGTATGAATGTTCAAAGTCATAAAATAGCAGAATTTGGCGATCTGGGAAGGGCTTGAGCGCTCAAGGCCTTAACCTTGAGCGCTCAAGGTCATGCTTGAGCACTCGCACCCCAACAGAAAGTCAGTCATAATGTTTCATCCCGAACTCCGTTTTGGGCGTATTATATATCAAAACGTAGATAATTTGAAGGGCTACAACTTTGTAGTTTTATGTTCTTCTCATTTCTATATCAAAACCCTCCAAAACATACAAATAGTGTCGGAAAGACAAATAATTTTGTTCAAAATGGTGTTTTAAGTTCTATTTTTCTCCTTCATTGTCATTTTCCTTGATTATACCATTCTGTCATCGCATTGTACACTTCACACAAGCATCCACCATCACTTAGTTTGTGTTTTAATATTCATTTACGTGTTTGCCATTCCCGTATCCCCCATATCAAATTTCAAACATTTCCAAAATCCCACAAAATGTTGAGTAGAGACCGGTTCACGGACCGGGCGAGAGGGGTGCCGTAAAACCCTTCCCCTCTCGTAACCAAACCCCCGAATCCGAGAATTCTTTGGTTCCGCCATGATCAGTGAAATACTTTTTTCAAATGGGCAAATGAGTCATGTTTTTATCGGTTTCTCGGGTTCGGACCTCAAATCCGGGTGGTGACTCTAACAATCACAATCTTTTCAAACAATCTCGGTGGGCCGTCCACACCTAGTTTTTTAAAAGATTTTAACAATTCAGTTGCTAAAATTAGCCATGATTTTAGTAAATGAGTTCACCAGGTGATAAAATCAGGGTTGACTTTAAGCTAAAATTAACCGTGATTTTAGCACTAGTAAACTCATTTGCTAAAATCAACCGTGATTTTAGCAACTAGGTTGCTAAAATCATTTGAAAAACTTAGCGGCCCTGTTTATTTGAAGGATATATATACACGGGAGAATGCCATATAATATGAGGTGAATATAGTTATAGAGGTATTATTTTAAAAGGAAAGATTAAAAATTTCTTAGCTTGTTTTCTTTTTTTTTGTAAGAGAGAGAGACAAGGGATAGATAAGTATAAATTTTTTAAAATACTCTTTTTGTCAGCTAAGTTTTCCATTTGGGTTGCTAAAATCAAACAGCACCTGGTGAATTCACTTGCTAAAATTAAACAAAAACTCAGCCCAAATAAATAAATATAAAAAAAGTTGGTATAAATAAATATAAAAAAAGTTGGTATAGTGGTGGGGCCTCTCTCTTCTCTCCCTCTCTCCCCTTGACCTTGTCAGGCGAGGTAGAGGGGCAGGGTGGGAAAATTGGCCCGGATATAATATACTATTGAGAGGTTGTGTATAAAACATTGGATATATCTCAAGCCGGATTTCTATATCCCGGCTCACCTCATGTTCGTCATTTATATGTTTCAAACAAACAGGGCGCTATGAGTGTAGTATTGGACTGGTGGAGGACCTTGTTTCGCTTTGGTTTTTTAGAACTACTCCTATGATGTTGTTTCATAAATTGACTTATTATCAAACTTGTTATTTGCGCTTACGAGACAAGTTCTCTCTTAATACATCAACTAAAAAACTCAATTTAGGCTGAGTTTCTTGTTTGATTTTATCAAAAATCACCCTTGATTTTATCAAATTTTGATTTTTTTTTTTTTTGAGAAGCTAGGCCTTAAGCCAGTTCTTGATTTAAGTCTGTTACTAGAACAACGCCGAATCTCACTAATTAATACTCTCATTTCTCTGTCTCTCTCTTCTCATTACCAAAAAACTTCTCTCACTCATGATACATTGTTCGGTTTTGGGTCTTGAGTCTCTACACCAAGTGCTTAGATTTGGTCGAGCAAAAAACCTATATATATATATATAGGGAGAGGATTCGGTCAGGACTCCCGCATTTTATAAAATGCGGACCTTCCCTCTCCCGGCCAAATGGTCGGGATCCGAACCGTTGGATATGTTTAAAATGTGTTTTCAAGGGCCTACGCGAAGATTCGGCAAAAAAAATGACCGGAAAGGGCTTCATCCGAGCAGTTTTCATGAAATATTTATTCTATGGTTTGTTATGAAAACTGCTCGGATGAAGCCCTTCCCGGTCATTTTTTTTGCCGAATCTTCGCGTAGGCCCTTGAAAACACATTTTAAACACATCCAATGGTTCGGATTCCGACCATTTGGCCGGGAAATGGCCGGGAGAGGGGAGGTCCGCATTTTATTAAAATGCGGAAGTCCTGACCGGATCCTCTCCGTATATATATATATATACCGTGAGGTTCTAATCCGGGATCCCGGATTAGAGCATTTGGGGTGTTTTTTTTGTGTTGCAAATTGTTTTGGGAAAATCCGAGCCGTCCAATGTGTTCAAAAGGTGTTTTCCAAGGTCCACGCGGGAAATCTTCAAAAAAAAATACCAGGAAGGGCTTGATCCAAGCAATTTTTCGCAAAAACTGTATATTTTCAGTTTTGCGAAAAACTGCTTGGATCAAGCCCTTCCTGATATTTTTTTTTGAAGATTTCCCGCGTGGACCCTTGAAAACACCTTCTGAACACATTGGACGGCTCGGATCGTCAAAAAAATGCTCGGATCATGGAGGTCCGGAGGTCCGGATCCCGGATTAGAACCGCGTCCTATATATATATATATATATATATAGAGTCCGGATCTAATCCGGGACTCTACCATCCGGGACTCCACCTTCCCGATATTTTTTTGACGATCCGAACCGTCCAATGTGTTCAAAAGGTGTTTTCCAAGGCCCACGCGGGAAATCTTCAAAAAAAAATACCGGGAAGGGCTTGATCCAAGCGTTTTTCGCAAAACTGTAAATATGCATTTTTTTGCGAAAAACCGCTTGGATCAAGCCCTTCCCGGTATTGTTTTTTGAAGATTTCCCGCGTGGGCCTTGGAAAACACCTTTTGAACACATTGGACGGCTCGGATCGTCAAAAAAATATCGGGAAAAGCATCAAAATGCTTCAATCCGGGATTTCCGGGATCCCGGATTGGATACTAGCCGTATATATATATATATACAGAGATTTTCTAGTCCGGGACTCCCGGACTAGAGAAAAAACGTTTTTTGTTTTGTTTTGCAAATTGTTTTTGGAAAATCCGAGCCGTCCAATGTGTTCAGAAGGTGTTTTCAAGGGTCCACACGGAAAATCTTCAAAAACAAATACCGGGAAGGGCTTGATCCAAGCAGTTTTTCGCAAAAACTGTAAGTAAAACACCTTCTGAACACATTGTTTTACAGTTTTTGCGAAAAACTGCTTGGATCAAGCCCTTCCCGGTATTTTTTTTTGAAGATTTTCCGCGTGGACCCTTGAAAACACCTTCTGAACACATTGTTTTACAGTTTTTGCGAAAAACTGCTTAGATCAAGCCCTTCCCGGTATTTTTTTTTTGAAGATTTTCTACGTGGACCCTTGAAAACACCTTCTGAACACATTGGACGGCTCGGATCGTCAAAAAAATGATCGGATCATGGAGTCCCGGATCCCGGAGGAGAAGCTCTCCCTATATATATATATATATTTTTTTTTTTCTTTTTTTGAAAAGGAAAAACAATATTTAATAAACAGCGCAAGTATCATACTCTTCTGTTTCAAATTTATTATGTTGTTCAAAACCATGCTTTGAGAAGCTTCTCCCTTCCACCGTCCACCTCCCCTCCCCCTCCCCCACCTCCCCCTTCCACCTTCTCCCAACTCCTCTTCTCTCTTCTGCTCTCCTCTATTACTTCCCCTCCGGATTGCCGGCAACTCCCCATGGACGACCGGATCGTCTCTCCCCTCCCTATTGGCGCCCGGAATTCCGTTTTTGGACAAGGGGAGCCAGATCTGGGCTTTGACATTGACGGCGGCGGCGGCGACGACATGCTCCGGCAATTTATTTTTTATTTTTCCTTTTCTATTTTTTCTTTTTTCTCTTATTTTATTTTATTTTATTGGTGGCTGTATTTGTTTGATTGGTTGATTAATGCATTGTTCTCTCTTCTCGCAAAAGGAAAAAAAGAAAAAGGAAAAAAACACCATGCTTTGAGAAGGAAAACATTAAAGCAATTCTGTGCATAATTTGTTTATTTCGGAAAGCTCTAATGATTTGTTTATTTTGGACTCTCTACATAAATATTAATGGACTTTTCAAATACAAATTTTTAGCCTAGCATACAAGTCTTGTCATGCATCATGCATGATATGGCTGGAAGCAAAAAAGAAAAAAATAAGACTGCTTACACAAGCTTCAGTTGTTTTTTTTTTTTTTTGAAAACTTCACTTGTACGTACATGCACATAAGAACTTATGTAATGTAGCCCCAATAATTATAAAACGATGGGAAAACATTCTTTACACCAGCGGTGCAAATCAAAATTTTCTCTAAATCTATTATATTGCATCATGTGTCCAAATAGAACATGGGCACATGAAGGCTAAAACGCATAGAAAGCAATCAAAAGACAATATCGATCTATGAATGGTATTGTCTTCAGCTCACATGTTGAATTGTATTTTTGCGTTGGGTAGGCCCTGTAGGCTTACCTTGATGATCCAAAGTGTCCATCTCATCACTACAAGAAAAAATGTCTACTGTGAGGATTGAGTTTCCTCGCCAAAAAACCAAATTTCCTCGCTAAAGGAATTGGCGAGGAAAAATTTTCTCACCAGGTTTCCTCGCCAAAAGGTCGTCGCAAAAAGTATTCTAGCGAGGAAAAATAAATTTCCTCGCCTAATCTGCCAATTGGCGAGGAAATTTTTTGTCGCCTATTCGGAACAATTGGCGAGGAAATTTTTCCTCGCCTATTCGGACCAATTGGCGAGGAAATTTTGTTTTCCTCGCCTATTCGGAACAATTGGTGAGGAAATTTTTCCTCGCCTATTCTAACCAATTGGCGAGGAAATATTGTTTTCCTCACCTATTTAGAACAATTGGCGAGGAAAATTTTCCTCGCCTTTTCTGACCATTTGGCGAGGAAAAATTTCCTCGCCAAAACTCCTAAAACAAAAAAAAGAAGATATCCAATTCTAGCTTCTCCGCCTCCGCTGGGAATCGAACCCGCGACCTCCTCTCAAGCAATGCGCGCCCCATCCACCACACCAACTTCCATTTCAATGCAAAGTTCAACAACTTTTTATATATAACCTTTTGTAGTTCTTTTTACCTCACTATTTTTTTTAAATCTTTTTGTCTAAATTTAGTCTCTTTGTAGTGTTTCTTTAAACTTCTTTCTTAAATCTTTTAATGTTATTTGTTTTTACTGAAGTTCTTATTTTTTATAATTTGATATTTTCCTATACCCTTTTATAAGTCTTTACTTGTTAGAATTACTTACCTTTGCATTTATATATTTGTTTATTTTTTAATTGGATTTTGTTAATATGTGCCCCCAAGGCACATGATAAAAACACATTAATTGCTCCACCTTACTCCACTTCCACAAGGAATTAAAGTAGAGTAATCAATTGTGTTTTGGAAAGATAAATCTGTTTTTTGATTAGACGAAAATGCCACCAACTACCCATACCCATGGAACAAAAACCTAAGATGCAATACTTGACCAAATAAAAATGAAAATTATTTGAGAATTAGTTGGCCAGTGTTCTCCCATAAATTTTTGGAACATAATTTTAGAAAATTAATTATCAAACATAAACCCAAAAATGAAGAAATGTTGTTGGGTGAGACCTAACCACCTTCTTCGTTCCAATCGATAACATAAATTCTTCTTGACATCATGTTTTTAAACATTATTAGTATGCTAAAGAGTAATTTGGAATTTATTGACAAATAATTGATCTACTCTTTGGCTTTCTTGAATTTTTTAAACTTCTTATCAGGAGAATTTACTTCACTAATTTGTTTTGAAGAGAAAATGTAAAAGTAAAAGAGGACTAAATATAAAAGATTAAAAACAAGACAACATTAGCCCAAATAATAAGTCGAAAGTATAAATTTTCTGGCTTGGGGATTTTTTTTTTATATAAATTCTAGTTGAAGGGAAAAATCAATTGCTTTGTGTTTGTAGACCATTTTGGTGAGTGATGCCCGTAGGATGTTTTTCTCTTTGGCGGGTTTAAACCGAGTTGAAACACTTATTAGAAAACTAAAGGGCAGTTGAAAAGATAGCATTGAAAGAGAAGTTAAAGGGTAATTTTTTTTAATGACCGTTAAAGGGTAATTTAGTCTCATTAGAAACACGTTTTCCTCCTAGACAGTATGATACCCACCTTTGTTTCAAAATGGATGATCGTTTTAGGAGACCAAATCATTTTTCTACTAGAGTAATAATAATAATAGATTTATATGCAAATGACATGATCAATATGATATGTATACATTTAGTCTCACTAATTAGTATGTGCATACGACAAATAATTTCTTTTATTATAATTTTATGGTATCATAAATAGGATAAATATCTTACCATTGGGATAATACAACACATCTATATCAAAATCTAAATAGTCCTAGAAAAGGTGTGGAAATATTTCGTCACCTACCATTAACATTTGGCGACGAAACAAAATTTCCTCGCCTATTCTGAATAGTTGGCGAGGAAACTAGCATTTCCTCGCCAACTCTTAGCTTTTTTGCGAGGAAAGATAATTTCGTCGCCAAATGGGGACCCTTTAGTGAGGAAATATGCATTTCCTCGCCAAATCTTAGCTTTTTGACGAGGAAATATATTTTTGTCGCCAATGTTAGCTTTTTTGGCGAGGAAAGATAATTTCGTCGCCAATCTTTGATGTTTAGCGAGGAAATTCAAATTTCGTCGCCAAATGGTAGCCTTTTAGCGAGGAAATGTTCATTTCCTCACCAAATCTTAGTTTTTGGGCGAGGAAAGATAATTTCGTCGACATAGTGTACTCTTTGCCGACGAAATTGATTTCCTCGCCATAAAGACCCATTTGGCGAGGAAATTTGAATTTCCTCGCCAGCTTTCGTCGCCATAGTTACTTTTTGTTGTAGTGCATAAACTACAGGAGCTAATCATCCGCATATATATTCAGATAATCGAAATTGTCAGAGAGCCAAGGTCACATGATCCCGAGCAAAAAAAAAAGTCAAATGATCATTTGTCATTGATTTGAAAATATTGCTAGTAGCTAGTAGGGGTGAAATCGGTTTGATTTGGGGCGATTTTTCCCAAGATTGAATCAGATCGAGGTGATATGTTACAGGACCGATGCCAACCGATTTTAAATTGGTTTCGGCTTGGTTTGGGGAGAAGTCGGTTGAGTCGGGAATTTCGTTTTGACCGAAATATGCCTCCTTGGGCCAAATTAAAAAACTTGTTGGGCCAAACCCACCACTTTTGGAATTTTCTTTTACCAAACACCACCTCACCCAGTTTTTAGCCCACAATGGGAAAACTTCAAAAAAGAATCTAAATTTTCACCGCAATGCTTCATAGGCCTCCAAACTTAACGAAATTTCAATTAGACCTCTAAACTTCACACATTTTAATCAATTACACCCACACCGTTACTTCCTGTTAATTTTCTAACGAAAAATGCTTACTTGGCGTGTTAGCCCTCGTTTTGGACGAAAAATGAAATATTTAGTTGGTCATCTCTTGCCATTTTGACCCCCTCCTTCATTTTATCTCTATATATACCCACCCCCACACCAAATAACCCTAAAACCCGACTTCCCTTCTTCATTTTCTCTCTCCCATCTTAAAATCCACTGCCATCTTCTCTCTCTCACATCTGAAAAATGAGAAATGCACGTGCCATTGGCAACTTCATTGAAGACAATCTTGCAAAGTTTGTGGCAACTGGAGAGAGATGCACACCTCTGGTTGCATAAAATGTAGGGCTTCTGCCTCTATACTTGGTGTGTAAGGGTTAGTGGTGGTGTTTAACTATGTAATGGGTATGGGTAAGGGGAAGGGAAGGGTAAGGGCATGTATTTGTTTCTTTTTTGTGGTGGTGTATGAAGTGAATGACCAATGTAATGACCCTATTAGTTTATTTAATGAAGCTTTGTGTCTCCTAATTGTTGTCTGTATGAGGAATTATTCTTCCTCCATGCTTCAAAATTGCACTCTAAATAGAGCATGTAAGAATGACCTTTGTTTAGAAAAATAAAACAGAGTGTAATCTAGGTTCCATTAAACAGAGCATATAACAACGTAGTGCACTCTATTCAAAAAAATTGCACTCTGTTCTAAAAAAACCCTTATCGATTCTTCATGCAGTGTAAAGTATACGTACCATAGGTAGGAGGATCACACCCAGATTCTCGCATCATCCAACCCATTTTCGTCTTCCTCACGATCGATAAGGATTAAGAAAGCAAATTAATGTGATTCATTCAAGGTGTTTATGAAAATTTCATGTTTGGAGGAGTGGGGAAGAGGGTTTGTTGGGATCAAAATGAACGAACTTGATATTTTCCTCTATACATACGTCTTCTCTTGCCACGTGTATCCATTTCCCTTCAAAACGAGTGGTAATTCCCTCCAAAGGCGCCCGGTAAGCATTTTCCATTAGAAAATTGACGGAAAGTAACGATTGGGTGTAATTGATTATAATGTGTGAGGTTTGGAGGTCTAATTAAAATTTCGTTAAGTTTGGAGGCCTATGAAGCATTGCAGTGAAAGTTCGGAGGCTTTTTTTGAAGTTTTCCGGCCCACAATCCACCTGTTTTTTCACCACATCCCTTCTGTTTTATTAAAAATATCGGTTTTCTTTTTTTCGCGGTTTGGTTCGGTCTTGTCCAACCGTATTTTCAGACAACCAAAACTGAACTAAAATAATTATTTTTTCGGTTTGAACCGGCTGAAACCAAATGACCACTGGTCTGGACCGATGGAAAACCAAAAGTTACGGTCGGTTTTTTCGGTCGATTCGGGGATGTCGGTTATTTTTTCACCCCTAGTAGCTAGTACTTTTGTAGATCATATATGAGTTTCCACTAAAATTGTTGTCTTTTCACTGTAGTAAAAAATGGATGTTATTTTTGAATGTTTTTTTCCTGAATACCAAAAATATCACAGTGGAAACTAAGCTTAAAATAAAAAAGGCAGGCCTGATCGGAGACCATGCTCAATCATCTAAAAAGATTATATATACTCTGTTCCAAATGTATATCACTTATTTAACAATGTCTGTAACCGCTGCTTCAGTAAAAAAAAAATATTTCCAAAATTAAAATTGATAAAATCCTACTTAAGATCACCGATGTTACACGAAAGATAAAATGGATTAACCATACTATCAAAGAATCCAATAAATAATTTTGCATTTAAAAAAATTAGGAAAATAAATATCAAACAAAAATATTAACCTATGTGAAAGGCCTATTAAAAATTTCCACTTAGGCCCCAAATCGCGTGAAGCCAGCTCTGCGGACAACACACATACCACATAGTATATTGTTTAGGCCTAAATTCAGTTCCCTGGATAATGAGGCCAAAATTCGATTCCCTGGATAATGAGGCCTTTCTTTTCGGACGCGGGGATGCTGCTGTGCAAGGGGTGCACAGCAGCTGCTGTGCAAGTTAAAAACGACGCCGTTTTAATGCCAAAACGCAGAAAAAATTAGGACTTCTGTTTGTGGCCGTTGGATTAAATCCAACGGCTGGGAAAGGAAAGTCACTCAAATCAGTTCGCGGGTCATGATTTCCGGGTAAGAAGTTCGCGGGTCACTGACCCGGGTAACACCCCCTTCCCCTCTTTCACTTTTTGCTTTCACGCTCAGCAACAGGAGGAGAGAGAAAGAGAGAATAGAAGAATATCGAAGGAGAAGAGAAGAACAGATCGATCAAAGAAGAAATCGAAGACGAAGACGAAGATCTCTGGAGCCGAAATCGAAGGTCTCTCTCTCTTGTTCGATATTTTTGTTAAACTAGGGTTACGTTTTTTATTTCTTTGATTTTTTTCATGCATTTACCCGATCTTTGTTTTTTTCTTCATTTTTGACGTGATTCTGTTTGGGTATATGCTTGATTTTGCTGATTTTCATCCTTTGACAAATTAGGGTTACGGTTCATATGTTGGGTTTATGTTTGGCTGAAATTCATTGTTCTATTGGGTTTGTTTGGTCCAATAGACCCTAACAAATCAAATGTGTATCTTATTACATCTTATTTGCGATATATTTAGGTGTCATTTTTTTTTTTGGAAAAGTGGACAATTTTTGCTAACAAACGGATTCTATAAAAGCTCTGTAGATGAATCCTAACAAATACACTGATGAATGATGATGAGATTGATTTTTTGCATTAGTACTTTGATCATGTAAGTGATAAACTAACCAATAAGTAGACATATGGCACATCGTTGAAGAGTGGGGGAAAGAACATTGAAGTTGCTTGGTGTGTGAATAGCTCCTTCAATGTCCAAGCGGCCTTGTACAAAAAGAGTAAGTTTGCAGCCCATTACTTTAGACTGTGCATACTACTTGTGATCCAAAAGAGCATCTAATTGCACATCTCGGCAGTCGAGAAGTAAAATGCTTATTCTCTGTGTGCATCGAGAATTAAAATGATAGAAAAGATCTTGCACTTTGGCATGAGTAACTTGTTCATATGCAATGCAGCCTGTTTATATATGTTCATTCATATCTAGCTTTAGTACTGATTAATTGGATGTTTCTTGAGCTTTGTTGGTAGATACCGTAGATTTTGCATTTTTAATTGCTGTGAGTTTGTACTTATGATTGAATGCAGCGTGGCATAAAGATAGCTTGAAGGGAAGTGTTGGGATTGTGGTAAGGAATTGTAGGGGTGAATTCATGGCAGCAGCTATGGATGAAATTCCTTGTTGTGCTAGGGCGCTGGTAGCCGAAGCACTGGCTTTTCATCACAGGTTATTGCTAGCAACCAACTTGGGATTAAGCTCAGTGATTTTTGAAGGCGACTCGCAATCGGTAATTAGCATGCTCAATGGTCAATCGGAAGCAAGTCTGGAAGTGGGAGTTATTTTACCTGATATTTTAAGCATAGGACAGAGTTTTTTGTGTGCGTGTTTTTCTTATATCCGTCGGTCTTCTAACACAGTGGCTCATACTATTGCTTCTAAATGTTTAGTTGGTATGGGGTATGGTCTCTGAACCGAGTCCCCCCCCCCGTTTTGGTTGCTCGGCCCTTTGCTAAGGGACGAGACTACCTCCTGATGTACTGCTGATCAAATTATAATATCATCTTTTATCGCTTCTGACAAAAAAAAAAAAAAAAAAGAATTCTCTGGACACGTTAAATTAAAGAAGCAACTTATTTCACACACAAGAAAATCATAAATTGCAATTTCTAGCCAAGATTCCCAAAACAAACTTACTACTATTTTTTTAGTAACTTGGCATATAAAGACTACATAAAAGGAAAATGCTTCAATATCCCCCGCTTGTCTGGGGATACCGTATACCCCCGATCTAACGGTGTAGATCGATGCCACGTAGGCAAAAGTGAAGGGGTCAACCGGTAATTCCCAAAAAAAATAAAATATCGAACCCCTAAGGGGTATGACCAGAGGTACCTAACTGCCCTAAAAGGGATTAACAAAACGACTAAATGGAATAACAAAACCATTAAACGGGATAACCATGAGGCCCACCTGAGTGGGCCATAAAATATAACCCCAAAAGGGCATAACTAAAACCACAACATAGCATAATCGTTGTTTGAAAGCCACTAAATGGCATAACAATAACTATTAATAGAGATAACCAAAAAGCATGACGTGACAACCAAAAAGTATGACGTGACGGGCGCAAACCTAAAACCCCAAAATTGTATAACTAGAACCACAATATGCCATAACATTTGTTTAAAAAACCACAACATGGCATTACCAAAACAACAAATCAGCATAACCTGTACTCACATCGAATTTTGTGCATAACATTAAATGTGAGTGGGACCAGTGTCTAATCGATTCGACATTTTTTTTATTTTTAAATTTTAAATTTAATTTAATTTATAATTTTTTTTAAAAGTTAACCATGGTTAAAATTAGTGTGATTAAAATATGAAATGTAATTGTATGTTTCTGATTCTATGACAATGTTCCAACACAAATACGTTCAGATCTCACACAAATTAAATTATTACAAAAATCAAGGGCGTTAATATCGTAGTATTTGTTAATTAAACCAGTCATGGAAAGTTTTACCTCGATCAAACTTATGAAAGTCGTTGATCGTTAAGAAATTCGTTATGTCAATAATGTCTATCGTTTGATGAAATGTCAATCGATACCCGATGAACTTGATTTTTGGTTTGAATGAGGTTCTCTGTAGTGTGTAAATGATAGACGGTTCGGATTGGCCCAAAGAAACTCTGGTGGTAGTGAAATGGTCCGTAAAAAGACTTTAATGCCTATTGATGCCATAAACGTGATCTGATCACGTGCTTATCTAAATCCGATGATCTCCGATTTTGGTGATACTGATGGAACAAGCAAGGCGTGAAATTCTAACGGTTCAGATCGTTCATTGTACAAATTGAGCTGGTATCGACCTCTACAATATGTACGTTCAATATAATTTATAACGAACTAAGACTTGTGCTGTTGTTTAATGTACAGTAGCTACGTGACCACGACAAAATCTTGATAATCCACACCGTTCATATTGTTTGTCTTGGTGATTAAATCAATGATGTTAAAAATTGGGTCGATCGGGCTTAGAAAGCATACTTATCTACACATAGTTTCGTTACTAGAATGCATTTTGTTGGTCGATTAATGGTGTAAGGATATCCGATTAACTTAAAATTTTGTACAAATTATCTAATACATGCACTGTAAATGATTGATGATTCTGATCGGCCAAATATTTGGAGTGGGGCCCATTTGGTACATCCCAAGAGTTCAGTTGAATTAAGGTTATTTAAGCATTTTGCGACGACATTGTTTTGAATATCAGATCTTCCTCCGATTATTGCAAATTTGGGTTATAGTTATAGAATGCGCGAGATGTAAAATCCTAACGGTTTAGATCGAGCGATATAAATATACTTGGCGAATCTTATTAGAATTAGTATATTGTCAGTTGTCAGTGTGCGATACATGAACACATGAATATATCCAAGAACCCAATTCCAATCCCAACCCAATACACGTGACCCCTTGTGCCCCTAAACACACCACGCACCCCACCCTTTCCCCCGTGTGCCCTAAACCAGTCCTTTTCTTCCCCTTCCAATCCGCCTCCCACACCACCACCATATAGGGGCACGCCACCCATCCACCATCCACCACCCATGGCTTGGCTTGCCCTGGTATTCGAGATAAGTTCATATCCAATCCCGCATTCGACTCTGGGATGGATGATCCAGCGTGAGTCTCTCTATCTCTATTTCTCTCTCTCTCTCTCTTTATCTCTCTCCCTCTATCTATCTAACCTCCACACACACCCACACAAACACAGAAACGAAAATCATTGTTCTTGATCTTTGAATAACCGTGGGTGCATTTGTGGGTGAGCAAAAAAATTTCAGTATTTTCAATTAAGTAAGTAATTGAGCAAAAGATATAAATTATTGAAAATGGATGCTACAATTGAATTAAATGTTGATCCACTGTCGGAATGTGTTTGCTTTTGCGTGATGGCCAGGTCAATCGATTAAGTAATTGATTGGTACAAGTATTTTCGTTTATAGAATAGTTCATATAATTTATTTTATAATCTGTTACATTAGCAAGTGAAACCATGTATTTGATGTACAATTAATTTGTATTTGGTGCATTGTCCATCTTTGTATACGACGAGTTTAATGATTTTACCTCTTGATGAATGTAGCGATGCATATGTGCACATTCAATTGTTAGGCAAGAACAGAGTTTTTGCCAATCGGGAAGAGTTATGGTATTTGAAACCCAAAAAACGGATAAACGACACGGTTAGTTTGTTAATTTTTTTAGCCTCGTGGTTGTGGTTAGAGTCTTTCAATTGTTTCTACGTATGTGATTTCATTTTCATTTAAGGCTTATGTTGTGGTTCCTACTTATGGCAACTTAATAGATAATAGATTTGGTTGCTATCCAATTGACAAATGCCAAAGGTTGAAGCATCTTGATAGGTGCCACACTACATGGTATTTGCCGGTGCTTCTTGTGGTCAGTAACGGAATACTAAAATTATTTGTCATCCCCCTATCCATTATTTGTTTTGCCATTTATTTTCATCGTTTCTTGCAACGTAAGATGCTAGGATATCCGAAACCCATTGACACAGAACTTAGAAACTTGTGCCGTACGTTCTTTGGAGAACACCAGTTCACTGCTAAACTTTCATCATGCACTTCGGTAATATTTCAATACGGAATTGGTACTATGGAATAGGGTTGTTTTGTATAATTCTGTTGAACATATGTTGCCACCTTGATTTCCAAATCTCCCACTGAAAATCATATATCCCGTGAAATGTAGGTATGATTATGGGTTGTTCATCATCAAATTCATGCAAGGAGTTGATTACCCACCTGGTGTGCACTTGGTTAGTGTTTCATGTAAGTAAATCGTCCCATATTGTTTGTTGTTGAAAATAATTTGTTTTGGTGTTATAGCTAAATTAGGACGTGGTGTCGTGTTGCAAATGGATGATAATGAAAGGCCAAGGTTGTTAATGGATTTGTTACATGACGTGAATAATCGGGCCAAATCATTTGTCTTGACTCAATTTTATGAATGGAAAGGAACCTAGCAAACGGTATATCACTAAATTTATGAAAGTAGATATTGTGGCGGGGCAACAGTTGCAGTTGCAGCCATGACTACCCTAATGCATCCATAATGACTTATTTTTAAGCCCAGTTTCAGTGTCACTGTGTTCATTTTCAGCGTGTGTGTACCTTATAAAAAAATGGAGGAATGTGGTTTTTTTAGGTGGAGTTTACCAAAATTGTGGCCAAAGCAAGATGAAGTGAAGATTTATGAGAAAGATGAAGAAAGTGTGGAAGATGGAAGTCATGCTATTCTTGAAACTAAGGTTGATATGCTCCAACAAGAAGTTCGGTCCATGAAACATCTGCTCTGGGGATTCATTGTATGTTTGATTGCTGTGGCGATCTAACTAGGATTCTAGCATGGGTTTTATTATTGTGTTTTTAATTGCTCCATTTTATGTATGACTTTGGTTATGTAATATAATTGTCTTCCTCATCCTTAATTTTGAACCATAGTCCGTGAAATTGGAATACCGGTATTAGGGGAACAGAGTGCCAAGAAAGACCAACAAAAAATGTTGTCGATTTGTCTTGGACCAATGGTGCAAATGTTGTCAATTACGCAAGGATCCTCCTGCACCTAATCAAAAAAATGTTGTCAATTTGTCTAAGACCAATGGTGCAAATCACCCTTTTATTGCCTGTTAAGGTTGTTAATGGATTGCCTGTTAAGGTTGTTAATGGATTAAAAACATTTTGCATTTATTAATTTCGACCAACAAGTATCGACTCTTACCGATCACCCTAAGTCCTTCAATTCTCACTGGACGGGGAAGTACAAACAAGGGAAGTTGAAGTCCAAACAAGGGAAGAATCGATCATCCAATCGATTGTATAATAGAAAGTGTAGTTACAAATTGAAAATGCGTTCAAGGGATCGATTTGCATTATAAAGAATCGATCATCCAATCGATTGTATAATAGAAAGTGTAGTTACAAATTAAAGATGCGTTTAAGGGATTGATTTGCATTATATAGAATCGATCATCCAATCGATTGTACCCTAAATTTTAGGGGAACATAGTATCTACAAAGAAGCATCAACAAGATTACCATTTCCATGATTCCGTCACCAAATTCAACGTTACCAAATATTCAACAAATATTCAACATAAAATCCAATGTTACCAAATTTCCATGAAAGCATCTACCGTGATTCCGTCACCAAATGTTCAGCATATACATAGTTGATATAAGTTTTGTTCGTCATCAGAGACCCAGTAAGTTAGACCGTACTAAAATTCAACGTTATAACATCAAAAGTTTTCACCCATTAGTCAACCCATATCATTCCTTCTACCACCAACAAAAAACAAATTTCCTCCACTTCATTCACTTCATAGTCCTGTAATAACATAAATAACGAAAATACAGAGTCAGAGATCTCGACCACAGTCACTGTTACCCACCGGTCGATACACACACACAGTGTGTGTGTGTGTGTGTGTGAGAGAGAGAGAGAGAGAGAGAGAGAGAGAGAGAGAGAGAGAGAGAGAGAGAGAGAGAGAGAGAGAGAGAGAGACTCGACCACATTGAAGAGAACCACAGAGATCTCGACCACAAAGAATCAGAGATCTCGACCAATGACCACAGTCAACACACACACACACACACACACACACACACACACAGAGAGAGAGAGAGACTCACCAGTCACCACCATTACCCACCGACCAGGCCGATTTCATGCCTCACGGTTTCACCTTCTTCAATCGCCGATTTCACCTATACCTGAGCAAGTGAGTAGACGATCTGATCAGTGAAAACACGCAAGTGTCGGGGAAAAATATTACTCCTATACTCCTATAAGTCTGGATTTTAGATCTCTTTTTTACAATATTTACAGTATGAAAGATACGACAAACAGAGAGAGAGAGAGAGAGAGGGGGGGGGGGGGGGGGGGAGAAGAAGAAGAAGAGAGGTATTGAGGTCGCCGGAGGCCGAGGTCACCGGAGCTGCTGAAGTTTGCTCGAATTTAGGGTTTTTGACCTAATTGATTACCTAATCGATTACTAAGTGAAGAGGTAAGGAAAAGAAGGACAAAGAGGACACTGCTTCCGATCTACGCTTCCATTTTTCGAGAGAGACAGAGAGAGGGGGGAAGCTAATTTCTGGAGGAGGGAACGGTGGGAGATGGCCGTCGACGAGAGAGGGATGGGTTTTTGACACAGAGAGAGGAAGAGAGGAAGCTAATGAAGAGAGGAAGGGTCGGGAGAGGTAAAGAAAAGGTAAAGTAAAAGAAAAAAAAATACCCTAACCACATGCCACGATTTGTTAACCCATGTGGTTAAAGGATTTTATTTTATTTTTTCAAAAATATGGTAACCGGTTCAATAGGTTGATGGTTTTTTTGAATATTTAATTCAAAGGTTCAGATTAAAAGTGTAAGATCAAAGGGTTAAGAATTAGGGAGATGTGGTGTCCCCCAACATAAAATTCCAAAACCAATCTAAGAAGCCCCAGTTGATCACAAAAAAAAAAAAAAAAAATTTAAGAAGTCCCAATATCTTCTCTGCTCCTCCTAACAAGAGCAAAATGACCCAAAACGGTACAAATAGCGGCACCAATATTCCATTCCTTAATCAAGATCTTCATCGCAAACCCAGTAATCTCAGCCGTCAATTTCCTTTCCTCCGCGGCTTCCCACATAAGGTAAGCAGCACAAGCACGGTAATCCACATCACCACGGTCGCCGGCAACACCACTATCATGGCGACTGCCATCGACAGAAGTCCAAGCACCGCCCCCAGTGCCACCGACGCGTACAACGCCGGCGGCCACCACCCGGAAATCATAGAAGGAGATGAGATGGTGGGGGACGAGTACCAGGAGAGTATGGATTTGAGGATGTTCCATGAGGATGAGAAGAGACTATAATGGGTAGGAATACCCATGTTCTTCTTTGGGTCATGAGCCTTGCCATGAACAGAGAACAGGTTGATATTGATTTATTTGGAGATGTTGAGTTTTGTTGTTGTTGGTCTTTGATCATACGTGCTGCCATGGATGCTGAATTCCTGAACGTTTGCAGCTATGAACAGGAGATATTACTAGATGGATAGGAAATAGGTATATTTCCAACTTGAGGACGATGCAATTGGTAAGGTGATGGTAGGATTATCAATACCTCTTCCAATTTTAAATACCTATTTTTGGTATTGGGATTCGGATTGGATTAGTAGTACTAACATCAAGTTTGTTTGCATTAGGATGGGATTGAAAAACTAAATTGACAATTTTATCCTTAGTGGTAAACATTTTTTTTATTCACAAAAAAAAAAAAAAAAGAGTGCAAGTTAAAAACTGAAACCCTAAAACCATTCACCTATAGAATCAGAGATTTTGTCATCCATGTTTTTTTTCATCGTTAATGATTTTTTATCAAAATTTTAATTCATTTTTTTTTTACTTTTTGGATGTAAATTGCGTACTTCTCTTCAAAAAGTAAAAAAGTTGTCTACAAACCAAATATAGTTCCAAAGAAACCCTAGACCAACTAGGAAACAGACAATAAAAGATTAGACTTGCTAATCAAGCCTAAATAAATTAATGAAATTACGAAAATAACCAAAAATAAAAATTTGGAAATAAATGGCAAAATAAAAAAAACTAGAAGAATAAAGAAGGTTGCCAAAACATACGGAAACTAAAACGAAATTTCCTTGTAAAAATTATAAGAAAATCAAGTACTTCCTAAACGACAAAATTTCCCTTTTGAAGGGCTAGATGACATTGAAACATCGTTGGTCATGGCTTGCCGCGTCTAATTTTCATCCATAACTTAATTCAGAATTTGTTAATGTAAAACTTGTACATTCATTCTTACGTAACATTCACATATCTGTAAGCCCAATTTGTAAAAAAAAAAAAAAAATAGTTAAAGAAATCTGGACACATTATATGATTATTATTGTGGAAAACGAATAAGAAAAATGTCAAAAATAAGAATCACACATTCTAATCCAATGACAAAATCACACATAATTAAAGGCGTAACGTAATCGTTTAAGTCACATAATGCGTGTGTAAGGCTAAAACGTAGAAAGTAATCAAAAGACAATATCAATCTATGAATGGTATTGTCTTCAGCTCACATGTTGAATTGTATTTTTGCGTTGTGATGGCCCCTGTAGGCTTACCTTGATTATCCAAAGTGTCCATCTCATAAACTACAGGAACCAATCATCCATATATATTCTTTTTCTTTCTTTTTTTTTTTTTTTTTTTTTGTCATTCGTCATTCCTAATCTATTACATGGGGGAGGGGGGAATGAGACTCGATCCCGGGATGCAGTGTGGGGCATTCAAGAGCTCTACCGCATGAGCTAGCCACCACTTGCATCATCCATATATATTCAGCTAATCCAAATTGTTAGAGAGCCAAGGTCACATGATCCCGAGCAAAAAAAAAAAAGGTCACATCACATGATCATTTTTTATTTGAAAATATTGATAGTAGCTACAGTAGGGGTGAAATAGGTTCGGCTCGGGTTGATTTTTTCCAAGACTGAATCGGTTCGGGGTGATTTGTTACAGGACCGATCCCGACCGATTTTAAATCGATTTCGGCTTGGTTCGGGTGGGTTCGGTTTAGTCGGGAATTTTGGTCTGACCGAAATGTGCCTCCTTGGGCCAAATTGAAAAATTTGTTGGGCCAAACCCACCACTTTTCCTCACCCTTTTCTAATCACCACATCCCTTCTGTTTTATTTAAAATATCGGGCTTTTGTCCGGTTTTTGTTTGAGGCATTTACCAGCCGGTCTAAAAAGTAGACCCAATGCACCACAAGGTACATGGCTTTTCCAGAAAACACGCCTAGGGAAATTAGGTACAATTTCTATCCGAAATACTCCCAAAGTCGCCGACAACCTCAACTCTCCCGTGAACGCCATAGCTGCCTTCCTCCTTCGCTGCTCCAACCTCAACTCTCTCTCCTCCAAACTTGTCTTCGCCGGCCACTGGCAAAGCAAATGAACGACAAACATCACTGAGATCTTCTCCCAACTCAGATCTATTTCTCCTTTGTGAACTCCACTGATTCAAGGATCAAAATCAACAGCCACACATGTATTTTACGAGGTGCAATCACTGCGAATTTTTGCAATTAAGGTCAGATTTCATAAACTCTTGTAAAAACAAGGGAGACGTGGATCTTGGAAGCATTGAAAATGAAATTTTTTAAAATTCTTAGGCTGCGAATTTTTTATTTTCTGCAAATTTCTAGGTGCGAATTTTTTCAAATTTCTCTGATTGCCACCAGTGAATTTCTCTGAATAAGACATACATATGCAAATTGGGAATCATGTCACTGTGAATGTTCAAACTTAAGTCAAAGTAATCGTTAAAAATGGATTCTGAAAAAATTCGCAGGGTGCGAATTTTGAGAATTTTTTCAATCTTTTGGAATTTGAAAAATTGATTCAACTGAACCTCTCAAATAGATTTGTGTTCTAATTACATGTAATTTTTCTCTGTATCGTATCAAATTGGGATTATTTTACTCTTTATGTTGAAGTCCCTTGAAAAGGGAGACATCCCTTTTCTGTTATAAAACGAAAAAAATCGTGTATCTGTCGGCCAGGTGGTCGCCGGAGGTTGGTGACGGTCGGAGAAGTGGGGCCAGCTAGGATGGTGATCGTTGGAGGTTGACGATGGTCGGAATAAGGGGTGGTGGTGGGTTGCTGGGTGAAAGAGAAGAGAGAGAGAACGGTGCACGTATTTAACTGGTATACAAGTCAATGACAAAATAGTAAAGTAAGCTACTCACCTAGACCTACATGTAATTGAAATGGGCGACTCTCCTTAACGGGAATTAAAAAGTAGTTTTCTGTACTGGACGGTAGTTTTCTGTTTTTGTTTTCGTGGTTTGGTTTGGTTTGGTCCGGTCCAGCCGTATTTTCAGACAACCGAAACCGAACTAAAATAATTATTTTTTTAGTCTGGACCGGCCAAAACCGAATGACCATCGGTCTGGACCGACCGAAGACCAAAAGTTACGGTCGGTTCGGGGATGTCAATTATTTTTTCACCCCCTAGTACTTTTGTAGATCATACATGAGTTTCCACTAAAATTATTGTCTTTTCATTGTAGTAAAAAATGGGTGTTATTTCCGCAAAATGTTATTTTTTGCAAAAAAAATTCCTAAATACCATAAAAAAATACCAAAAATATCACAGTGCCAACTAAGCTTATAATAAAAAAAGGTCGACCTGATTGGAGACCATGCTCAGTCATCTAAAAAGATTATATATATTATGTTCCAAATGCACGTCAGTTATTCTATTTCAAATGTCTGTAACCGTTGATTCAACATAAATAACTTTTCGAAAATTAAAATTAATAAAATCCTACTGAAGATCAACGATGTCATGAGAGAGATAAAATGCATGAACTATGCTATCAAAGACCCTAGGAATAATTTTGCATCTAAAAAAATTAAGAAAATATATATCAAATAAAAATATTAACCTATTTTAAAAGGCCTATTTAAAATTTCCACTTAGGCCCCAATCGTGTGGAGCCAGCCCTGCGGACAATGCACATATTACATAGTATATTGTTTAGGCCTAAATTCAATTCCGTGGATAGTGAGGCCTAAATTCAATTCCTCAATTCCCGGGGTAATGAGGCCTAAATTCAATTCCTTGGATAATGAGGCCTTTCTTTTCTATATCTTTGTCCTCAACCAACTTGAATTTCAAACGCAAGACTCGATAATCTTCAAGACTGACAAAAAATTCCCCCAATTTAACCTCCATCCATCCATCACTTCTTTCCTGTGGAGGATAGAACTCTTCAGTCACGTGTTCGCCTTTCACCAAAAATACAGTGCATTTTGGTCCTTTAGTTTTGACTGTTGGCGATTCACAGAAAAATCATAAAGCTAAAATATCAGAAAAATCAATAAATATGCACAATTAGCTAAAATGAGTAAATTTTGAAATTAGAATAACCATGAAGAAAACAAAAAGTGAGATTGATCACATACGTAACCGTAAATTTTCATATGGTGTGAACTCTTTGAACACGTTAAATAATGAAGCAACTTATTTAACTTACAAAAAATTTGCATGTGTTCTACTCTCTCTGTCCCAAATTCTTTTATTCGTTTTTGGGCATTCCTGTCATTTTAAAATTATTCATATCTTTTAATCTATATGGTTTTTATGATTTTAAAAACTTTAATTGTTTAATAGATTTAATCAAGATCTATTAACTAAGGTCCATATTGCATTATTAAAATCTTATACATTTGAAAACATAAGCAATTTTTTTATAATTCCGGAATAGTAAAAGTGGACAAAAAAATATGAGACGGAAGGAGTATTACTTTCCCAATAATAAAGAGAGACATTTCCTACATCTCTTTCAATTTTAAAACACAGAAACCACAACAAAACTTTGAAATATGAATTTCCAACAATACCTCCTGACTGCCATGTTCTAATTGCAGCCGTTGCCGGGCCAGATAACCCACGGGAATCCCTTGCAATTTTGAACACAAGGTAGATAGCATATGTGGTATTTGGCGAAAGCGTCTCAAGATTCATCTTTCCTCGAAACCCCAGCCACCACACAGATAAAAGTTCAGCAACCTCCAGCACCCTATAATATTTTTCCATGCTAAGTAAATAAACAAGTGGAGTATTTTTTTTTTTTCCAATAAAAATAAAAATCAAACGTAGAATTATGTATTTGTCAGAAAGGAATTCAGAAAATCCCTATGGTCTCGGCCTCATGACGCTCTCACTAATATTTTTCCATCTATAGACCGGCTTAGGGATCCACTTGTGGGTTCCACACGTACGATCCGAGCCATTCATTGATCTTAGAATAATTTTCCGAGGGGTCACACGAGAAATTAATCAGCTCAATTGAACGAGTTAAAGTGTTCGAATCAAAATCCCCCATTTAGAGAATGAAGACTTTTGCGGTCTCCTTTAATGTGCCATCATGTCAACACTAATATAAGAGATGCAAAGTCTACCTGCACAGCCATTTTTACGACTAAATTTATACTGTAATTGATATGACATCACCTACCTTGTAGACTCAATTACTTTGATAAACGAAACGTTCACCTGGAACATGTAAAAAATAACTAGAATATCGAACTCTAGGTTGGATGCCAATAAATGCATGATCGGAAAAGGATAAAACAAACTCACACAGTAGAACAATGCGTTCTGTGTGAGTAGACTTGGGGGCTAGTTTTCTGCTTGTAATTTCGTTTCTTCGAGTTCTGGTGTAGTGTTGGTCTTTATGTGGTGTTGTAGTTTTAATCTTGTGGCTTTTTTTTTCTTTCTATTATGGCGAAAAAGTTCAAAATAATTTTTGACAATAGGTAAGATCCGCGCTGCTAGGTAAGATCTGAGCAGCACGGTGTAACTCTCACATCCCAGCCATTCAACTATTAATTACAAAGATGGATGACCAAAATAAACACGGAGGGGTCAGAGAGAGAGAGAACCTGGTGTGAGGGCGAGATGCCCAATTCCAATGTGCCTGAAAATTTGCATGAGCAATTTTGAGTCCCCTTGCTCCAATCATATAACATTTCTTTCCATTTTCGTCGATCGTTAGGCTCTGTAAAGTGGTGCCAATATTTAATAATCTCATCCTACTTAAGGGTGAAAACAGTAAAATCATGAAATCCAATACTACCAAAAAAGAACAACTAGAAGAAAGGTACTCCTAGTAGTTTTTTTTAAAGTTTACCGCTCGGCCTTGATCCAGTAGAATAGGAGCAGCGGCAGCAGGCTGTGGGTTATTTCTACGGACAAGTCGCCACAATCTCCCCAACACCGGGAAAATACCCCCGGACGCAAAATCGCATAGAGTATCAACACTGCGATGTATAACTTCGTCGACAATCGGTTGATGAATCGCCCGAATGACACTCACCACCGCTACGACGAACCACACCAGAACTTCCCAAATTCCCATCTCCCTCTCTCTCTCTGAGTTTCCCGAAGAAATGTTGAGGAAGAATTGTTGTTTGACAACGGAAGGCAACAGGTGATCAAACAAAAACAAAGAAACCCGGAAGGCAACGGGAAACCGCGGTAGCTAGCAGTAAAAATAAGCCGCTGTTTCTCCTGCGATTGGTCAAGTCAAATTGAGCGCATGGTCAATGTTTATATTTGTCGAATCCAATACGCGGGGGAGGTGATACTTGTGATGAGTAACCGCGTAACGTCGAGGAAGTCAGCTCTTTTACTCTAGTGCAAAACATCGACTGTAGTTAATGTTTTTAGTCCCAAACCCAGATTCCCAGAAGCCAATTTCAGAGAGAGAGAGAGAGAGAATAATTCTCGAGAGAGGGACTTTTCCACAATGCGTGGTATGGGATACCCCCTTTCAAAGTAGGTGGGTCATGTAGTGGCCAAAGGATTAGTAGGAAAAAGTCGGAAGTAGTCAGCGACTAGCAGGTAAATGGTAACTCGATCGTTGGCAAGTTGGAACAAGTCGGGATTAGGCGAAAAAATTCATAAAAAGTCGAGGTAAAATACAGAATTAATTTGTGATTTTCAGAGAGATTTAGAGCATCTTCATTAGGCTACCTATATTAAAAGCTAATATAGGAAGCTAAACCCCGCAAAACCCCCCAAAAATCAGGTTCTCTATTCTTCCTCAAATTATTTTTGCTACAGTGCCTACTCAAATTTGAGTAGGCACTGTTCATGCGCTTCTTTTTTTTTTTTTATTGTTTTTGCCGTGGGATTTCCCGGGTTCCAAGGGAACCGAAGAGAGAGAGACGGAAGGGGAATAGAAGAGAGAGAGAGGGAGGACGATACTTTAAAGGGAAAAGTTGTACTTTTACTGACAAACAACTCCTCCCCAGGCGGGGAGGTTAATATTTTAGGGAAAAGTTTTTTTTTTATAGATTTGAGGGGAATAGTTTAATATACTCCCTCCGTCCCAATTCCTTGGCCCCTTTTGGGGAAATAGGTTTTTAAGGGGTGTGAAAACTTTGTATTGACTTTTCTATTTTGCCCATAAATCCAGTCAATATTACTGTGCCCAAATTTGTGAGGCTAATTTATTATATGAAAGTCAAAACATATTCAATATGGATCTTGTTTAATAGATATCAATTAGTTTTATTATACAAAATTTTTAAAATCATAAAAACCGTTATAAAATAAAAGATAATAGACTAGCCAATTAAGATGGAAAAAATACTTTTTAAGGGTAAAATTGGAAAGTGACCCAATTTTGATGGATGTTTTTAGAAGTGGGACAAATATTTTGGGACATCCCAAAATGGAAAGAAGGACCAAGAAATTGGGACGGAGGGAGTAGTAAAGTTTGGATAGAGAGTCTGATTTTTTAAGTTTTTGATAAAGTGGCTTGCTAAATTGTAAAAGGTGTTTTTGTGGTTAAATTTGCTATTTTTTTGGTGAGGCTGATAAGGATGCTCTTAGTGTAGTTCAATAAATACATATAGTACCCTCTGTCCCAAATAGGATGTCCATTTTTGAAATCCGTGGCATTTTTCGATTGTTGTATCTTTCAATTTATAATATTTTTCATAATTATGAACACTTTGTATTATAGAACTCATCGAGAATTATCATACAAGATCCATATTGAATATTTTGGAGATCCATACTGAAAGATATAAGCGATTGAAAATGACACGGATTTCAAAAATGGACATCCAATTGTTGGTCCATCTTTTCTTTTTTGGTTGTCCCAAAACATATGGTCATTTTAAAAAGTTAACAAAGAAAAGTGTGTACTTCTTACCTATTTTGGTACTTTTCATAAAAAGTTGGATTCCTAAAGTAGGACCAACAATTTGGGACGGAGGGAGTATATACTAAAGGTGAGTTCTTCAATGGATTTTATCAAGATTTTGATAAAATCAACCCCTTGATTTTATCCATTCGTGAAGACATTTGATAAAATCTGTAGATTTTTTAGATTTTTTAATGCAAAAATCCACAGATTTTAGCACATGTCTTCACGAATGAATAAAATCAGGAGGTTGATTTTATCAAAAGTTGATAAAATCTATTGGAGAACTCAGCCTAAGATCTAACCTAAATCTTCCTCAAATCTCAATCATGATAGTTCCTCAAATCTCCCTATCTCCCTCCCTCCCTAGATCCTTTCCTTCAATGGGTGGGCCGGATTTGACTGTGATGGATGGATAAAATGATGTAATTTAAAATTTTCATAATGGATGCATGTCATTTAGGGAGGGGTGGAGAATATAACAAATTTTTTTTTTGACTAATTGCTAGCCGCCTCCCCCGTGTGATGACCCACATTTTTCAACACCTTAAAAATGAATAGCCTATCTAAGAGCAAAGCCAATGCAATTATCAAAATAACTATAGCTATTGTTATATTTTGGCACCAAAAAGTGATTTTTGGTGCTAAAATAGAACCCAGTCTCCAGTGCTTAGTTCTAAAATAGAACCAAACAGTTCCAAATTTAACTAACTTTCCCACCACCTCACTTTTAATTACGCTTTCAACCCCAATTCAACTATGTACGTTATTTTCAACCTCGTTTTTTAACCCCCTCGTTTGGAGCTAATTGTGTTGTTGATAGAGCCGTTTGGAACATTGATTGGTCCTATGCATTGGTGCACTGGATAATTTTCCAGATTACACTTTACTGACTCTCCCTTTCTCCTCCAAACTACACGTCTCTCTCTCTTCTTCTCTGTAAAAATCGAAAAGGGGCAAAACTCCTAGGGCCGGCGAACCCAACCCAACCTAGGGCCGGCCAACCTAACCGAAACTACACGTCTCTCTCTCTCTCTCTCTCTCTCTCTCTCTCTCTCTCTCTCACACACACACACACACACACACACACTAAAAAAACCATCAACAGCTGATCAAACCCATGGGAAAAAATGATGAAACCCAACCTTTGATCGGCGTGTTTATCTTTTTCGGGCGTGTTTTCTTTTCCGACGGTTGATGGCAACGATCAAACCACCACCACCGGCATCTTCGTCTTCGTGAGTAATGGCAACAATTCCGGCGTATTTTAATTTTCCGGCCACTTTCCGATTATTTTCCGGTGAGAATGTGGTAAGTCCGATGTCCATTTCCCTCCCTTTTTCAGTTGGATGATGAGCTGTCAAGGATGGCTACAACCATCTTTGGTTCTATATTTAGCACCAAGTATCCATCTGTGCCATTTTGCATCTGGATTTGACTATGCGTTGGATTGCTTAGTTCTAAAATTGGTTTCATATTATGACTATAGCACCATGGATAGCACTGCATTGGATTTGCTCTAATAACTTCAAAATTGTACAACAAATCACTTAAAATTACATTGGTCCTGAGATCCTCAAAATGACAACAAGAACTTCTTCAGCAAGTCTCTCAAAAGTAATACTACAAAAGTCTCCAATTCTAACTTCCACTTACTTGTTTTTCCACCTGAAAAAAAAAAAGAGGCCGGGTAGTATATCTGTATATGCGATATGGTACTTGAAATAAGAACGTGATGAATAATCGACAATAAAAAATCAAAATAGATCATTCTGGAATGATAAATCATTCGTAGCCTTTTCCCGGCCCATCTTGGTTACAGGCAGAGCCGGCTCATAAATTTCGGAGGCCTGAATCGAACTCATTAAAGGAGGCTCACCCTATATTTTGCATACAAAAATTGGTCTAATAAGAACCATTACAAAAGATTTACCATCACAAAATGCAAATTTATAGTTATCCAAAATAAACTTGAGCACGAAACTCTAATCAAGGCTCTAGGCCTCCAATCAGCCCCCATTAGATAATAATAAAAAAAAAACTCTTATCTACTTTATATTAGGCCCTAAATTCGAATTGGGCCTTTTTTTTGGTATGGAGGGTTTACACAAAATTATTTGGGCCTACCATATATTTGTAGGTGTACTAAATAATCGGGGGCCCTAAATTTTTGTTATTTTAGGGCCTAAAGCCCAGGCTTTTTGGGCTTTCAGCCCAGACTTTTTGGGCTTTGCCCATGAGCCGGCTCTGGTTACACAGCAAACATATATTGGATTTCCCTCAAGGAAATCGGTCATATTTTCTTACTCATTTTTACCCGGTGGCCTTGCACATGTATCAATATATTACATGACTTTCAACCAAATATTCCTTGTGTCACAGTACAAGATGTGACAATAACTGAATCAATAAACTTAGATATCAAAAAATTACCAATATGAAAGAATCAAAGAACACTATTTGCAAAGAAATTTAGCCAAAAATGTATTGTACATTACCCGGTACCTTAAATCAATAGCCTACGGCCTTGTTTAATAACCTAGATTCAACACTTAAAATTGAAAGAATTAAGTAATAAATAATTAAATAGGTTTGATAACCACATTTTATATTACTTAAAACATTAAGTGGCTCATAAAATGTAAGCTTAAATGTTGATTTGGGCTACTTAATTTTGATGAATTTATGATTGTTTTCACAATCATTTTTCCTTCCACCACTACCCTTCCCACTGTCGCAATTATCATTGTCGTTACCACTACCCCCACTCTACTAACACCGCCATCTTCACTACTAAGGGGGAACCGGATCTGGGGTTTTCAGATCCAAACTCCTAACAATGACGGCGACGGCGTAGTGACAGCTCCGGCGATGGCTCCGGCGTTTTTATTTTCTGTTTTTTTTTTTAGGTTGTTTTTTAGCCGGCAGTTTGGGCCGGTGATTTTGTGTAGTTGTATTAGTAGCCGGCAATTTTGGGCCGTTGATTTTGATTTGATATATTTCCATCTCTTTACCAAAAAAAAAACGATTTTCCAAGATGCTCTGACAGCATAAATATATGTGCACAGATAAAAACTCTTTCAAGTATATTGCGCTAGCAAAATTCATGACTGGTACTATCGATCGAGTCTCATAGTTTATTCCGACTCCCGAATTTTTTGACCCTTTGTTGGCATGCGCGTTATTTTTAAGTTATTCATACCTTTTAATCTACTTTGTTTAATAGATTTAATCAAGATCCATTAAATAATGTACATATTGCATAATTAAAATTAAAATCAATATTACAACAAAGCGGTTTTTGTTCCAGTCATATTTTTTTGTCATAGTCATCATATTACATTTTATCCCTTTCTCTGCCAACTCACTCCCTCTCTATTTACCCTTTTCCTTTACCAGTCCACCAAACCCAAAATTTCAAATCACATTCTATTTCTCTCCCCTTTTCGAAATTCAAACCACATTCTCTCTTATTGTCTCCTCTCCTTCCCTCTCTATGAAATTCGAAGCACCATAAAGAATGGGTACGGGTACGGACATGGGCATGCATGAGTCTTTTACAATATCTGAAAGGGAAATACTAATGCCAAAACCATTTTTGTTTGTGTCAAAACTGTAGTGCATAAAATACTTGTACCTTGCACATGGTACAAGGTTTTTAAGCACTGTAATTTTGGCATAAACAAAAACGGTTTTGACACAAACAAAAAGGATTTTGGCATTAGCACCGCCCTATTAATTTGAAAATATAAGCAATTTTAGAATTCTGGAATAGTAAAAGTGGACAAAAAATATGCGACGGAGGGAGTGTTACTTTACCAATAATAAAGAGAGACATTTCCTACATCTCTTTCAATTTCCAAACACAAAAACCACAACAAAACTTTGCTACGGAGGGAGCACATTTTATGGCGTCGACCAGGGGGTAGTCAAACCCTTTTCTCCAACCATATATTGGGTTATAATACATATTGGGCTAACTGCTCTTATGAATTGTGAGAAATGATGCGACAAAAAAGCTGAGCTTTTTCTCACCGAAATAGTAACATTTTATTTCCGACATACCAAAAAAAAAAAAAAAATAGTAACATTTGGTAAGAAAGGAGAATGGACCAATCAAGAAATTTCATTTTGGTACTTTTCTTTACGTTTCTCGCCAAATTATTCAATCCGAATGAGTGATATGAAGAGAAACTCTAATCGTTTCTTTTCCTTTTCTCCAAATCACTCACGCCAAAGGGTCTGCAAGAGAGACAAAAATTGATTCATTGTACAACTCCAAAGAAAACTCGATTCATTGTCCAGGTGTGAAATATTTTTCGTAGATTGAGGCCTTATATTCCAACAAAAGACATTTTGAACCAATTAATTCTATAAAACATGTACATCGTACTGTACATATGTTAAAAAATGAGACCCATGGGAATGACCTTAATGGCCTACGCGTTGGGCTGACATTGAGGTCAATGGAAGGAAGGGAGGAAGGCAAGAAAAAGAGGAGAAAAAAAGCGCACAAGAAAATCATCCGGATAGTCCAAAGTCTCGATAGTTAGTTCTCGCTCTTCCGGTAAAAAAACAACGTCGATGACGATGCAGGCGTGTAGGGGCACTATTCCGCGGTGGGGATTGTAACTTTTCATGAATTTCCCATTGGTCATTCACCAAATGAACGTCCTTATTCTACGATTCCCATAGTAAATTTCTCCCTTGACTGCAATTTTTTCTTTCAGTGTAACTTAATATTCTTTGACATATAAAGGTCATCTTAATTTTGACAAATAAAACTCTTTCTCGTGATTTTTATTTTATCCAACTCCAAAACAAATATGTATTGAAAAATTTCATTCCACCAACTTCAAGCAGCAAATTATCATTCTTTAATTTTGCGTTCTTTGACTTTCCTTGCTATCATCCACCATTCTTTTCTTTTTATCAAACAGACCCTTAAATGTCAATTAGTTAGAAATTCGGTGACCCTAATTGTAATTTACTACCTCTGTCCCTTTTTAAGTGTGTTGCCTCGCAATTCCAACTTATTTTCTTTCACATCAACTTTTTCAACTTTACTTTCCACTATTTACCCTTAATATTCACTAACTTTTCAAAAAGGAATCTACCTTTAAGGGCAAAATAGGAAATGTACCCACTACTTTTTCAAAACACGCACTTAATAAGGGACACCCCAAAATAGAAAGTTAAAATACTATAAAATGAACGGAGGGAGTACTTAACCAGACTCTGTCTATAGTGCAAAAGTGCAGAGACTAGAAGAGAAAACAACAGATATGTCCCCTAATTTTTCAATTTTGTGGACAAAAATATAAAATATCAAGTTAAATTAACACTTCATACATTTAAAGGCTTCATGAAAACCAACATCTCTGCTACAATACCACCACTGTTAACCACCAAGCTCCAATACACAACTTCCTTCAAAACACAAAATTATCTTACATGTGATACAACTTCCATATGAAAACTAGGTTGTAGCCAAGTCTGCGCGCTGATAGGTGAATATATGGATTTGACTCTCAAAGGCAACCTACAGGAAAAAGAAATCAGATAACTGAATTAATACGAGTCGGTAAAATTATTAAGCAAGCAGGTACAACAGGCAACCTGCAGTTTGATATGTCGAAACTTCAGCTACACGATCTAAAATAGAAATCACCGACGTGAATTTTCAGTAATAACTTGAAGAAACATACAAGAATATAATTTCTGCCCTGTCGAGAGCAAAGAAATATACAAAGCAAGCTACAAGCCTACAACATAAAGACAGCCGCCTTTACTATACTATTTCACATCAAATCCAACAAATTTACAATGTTCGGTTGTTGACAATTCAGAGGAAAGTAAATTTGCAGCTAAGGCATCTCGGTTTTGCCCGTCACAATCCTTAATAAAGGGGCCGCACAGTGGTCAAACTGATTTAAGAATCGTTGAATTCATCTCATGTCTACTCAACAATATGCCTTAACACTTATCCAAAAAAACGCCTTCTACTCAAATTGCTTGTTTTACAGGGCGTTGGTTGGAACTTGGAACTCATAACAGTGAGAGACGGGACGAGAAGGCCAGTATAATGATGGCTGCGGATCCCCAACAGATGAATATTTCGATCATGCTCTCTTCCCCTCAAATGATCCAAGGAAAGGTGGTTAATCTCGCAGATCAAAAACTGTTACCTTCTATGTAGCACGGACACGGATATGGACACGGACAAGAGATTTTTAAAAAATGGCGACACGAACAAGGCAAGGGACGCTGCAAAAATAAATTATTATTTATTCTATACCAATGTAAACATAGCTATATGTATAAACATAAAGCTTCAATATATATAAACGAGCATCATATATACATCATATTGTGCTTTTAACCCCAAATATTTGAAGTAATACACATTTATCCCCCAAAAAATTTAAAAAATTGCATATGTAACCCCTGTTGTGTCCCTCCGTGTTGCCCGTGTGTCCCCCTAAAAAAATTAATAAAATTTATGGGACACGCCATATGTATTGGGTCGTGTCCCTGCATGTCCCCGGACACTCTGGCTTCTAGGAGCATTAATGCTACATAGGTTCCCTTTGTATATTGTATATGCTTGAAAATGGAGGGATATGAGGTTTATGAAGTCTGTAATTGATTGCTACCCCTGTATTCAATTAGGGAATTTTAAACCTTTTTTTTTACAACCAGATGTCCAGGTTAGCTTGCGCATCTTGACTGATTCTGAGGCCCTGAAGTTAATGACCAGGCGAACATCTAGTGGCCCCAAGTTTGGAATGCTAGGCCTCCGTGGGAATGGAACATGTTACCACATATAGGAGCGCACCTATTCTTTCTCATAACCACTTGACCAAACCTCTTGGGGTTTTAGTTAAGGAATCTTAAAGTGGTCAGAAGGATTGGGATTCGTTCAAGGACTTTCATCAAAGTGCTGCCTCACTGATAAGGAACAAGATGGGGTATACGTATTTGATCCTGGAGGATGTCTATCTCTTTATATAGCTATTACCACATTGGTTGGTATTTTAGGATTTATCCATTCGATGCAGTCCATACGAGGAGGTCAGGGGCATTTGGTAATTTCCTATGGCTGGAAGTTATGGCGCTTATGGACTAGAAGGATAGTCCATTGGCCACTAAACGGACCTCCTTGGGATATTAAAGAGGCATTGGTTGGAGAATTTAAGGCTGTGACTTCTCATGAGCCTTGTGACTCTTGGTGTAGGGAAGTTTGACCACATATTTAATGTATGCATCCATTAGATAACACATTCATCCTATCTAGCAATCTAGGGAATGAGATAGTCTTTGGTATTTGGAGATAGGAGTAATTAATATGTTTGGGAATGGAGTAGTCATTTGCATTTAACACATGCTTAGGAGTCTATAAATTGATGTACTTCAAGAGTATGAATGAATGAATGATTAATATGAAATTTATTGAAGCTTTATGCTTTTAAGATTGTGTGATGCAATCCATTCTTTGGTGTGATACTAAAGAGGCCTTAGGTGTGATGCCTTTGGTAACCTAGGTGCGAGGCCTAGATCTATCTTCTTAAACCCCTTATTCTTCTCTTCTTATTCACTGTTCACTGAATCACTGCCAAAAAACAGCCCCTTTTCTGAGTGTTTTGATCATCCTCAACCCTATTCTGAATCCCGTCCCACGTCAATTTGGTATCAGAGCTTACGGTTTCACCACTATGTTCTATCAAAATGGCAGATCCTAAGCGCCACAATATGCCTTTAGCCACAAGAATCACAAGATTGAAGTTCCAGATTTTGACGGAAGGAATGATCCTAGGGTGTTCTCCAATTGGCTTGCATAAATGGAAGATTTTTTTGAAAACTATTATATGATGGATGATCGGAGAATAAGATTTGTAAAGATTAAACTTGTTGGCTTGGCACAGATATGGTGGTATGGTCTTGAAGGTCATATTAGAAGATTGGAATTGCCACCGATAAACACATGGCAAGCGATGAAAGTAAGCTCCAAGAGAAGTATATGCCTTGACATTGGCATACCAAGGCTTGTGAGCAACGAGTTAATTCAAGACCTGTATGCAACATATTTGAAGAGTGTATGCAGAGGCTGGAGGTCATTAACACTCGTAATAGAGCCGTGGAAAGCTCACGTCTAAACAATTCTAGACTCTGTGTTAAGCCCATTACAAAACTGCAACAACCAAAACAAGCTAGTGTGAAACATGTGCATCAAGTGAATCCAAAACCAAAAGGAGATGTTAAAGGTACAAGCTCTACGGAGTTGATGTCACAAGAAACTGATTATGTCCCAAATCTGCCCGAGGTCGAAGAAAATCAGATTTTTAAGGCTGAAAATGCTCCAAATTTGAAGTAATAGACTTGCAACAGGTTTTTGATACTGTTGCTAGTGTGGCTAGTGTTAAAACTACAGAACATGTACATGTCAATTTGTGTGCTCAGAAATCTGCCGAACCAGCAGCAGTTCCTGAGCCAAAACAGTCTTTGGAGGTTGCAAAGTTGTTGCTAGATGTGGTGCCAACAAACTCATTCAATGAGCCCCCACCAAAGCATAAGATCAAGCATGCTCTAGATTCTATACACGTTCCACAATTGCTTAACCCTCTAGCACATGATAAAAATAGGAGTATTACATGCAGAGCACAGTGACAAGTTCCGATTTCATTAAGGAGGGCAGCAAAGTTGATTTGCAAGATGGCATTATGCTGGACGAAAAGGCTATGGATATGTGGAATCCAAGATTACTGATATGCCAATTGATTTTGTCATTCCAATTAAATTCTATGACATAATTCAAGAGGCAAATCAGTCATCGTACTTTTTGCTACCCCAAAGAAAGGAAGACAGGCATTTTGATATTGAAGATCTTCGTACCGAAGCTTGGTTGGAAATACCAAGCACATGCATTTTTACATTAACACACTTCAAAACTCGAGGTCGAGTTTTCTCCAACCAAGGGAGAATGATGTGGTCCATATGAGGAGGGCAGGGGCATTTGGTAATTTCATATGGCTGGAAGTTATGGTGCTTATAGACTGGAAGGATAGTCCATTGGCCACTAAACGGACCTACTTGCGATATTAAAGAGGCATTGGCTGGAGTATTTAAGGCTGTGACTTTTCATGAGCCTTGTGACTCTTGGTGTAGGGAAGTTTGACCACATATTTAATGTATGCATCCATTAGATAACACATTCATCCTATCTAGCAATCTAGGGCATAGTCTTTGGTATTAATACTTCTTGTAAATAGGAGTAATTCATATGTTTGGGAATGGAGTAGTCATTTGCATTTAACACATGCTTAGGAGTCTATAAATTGATGTACTTCAAGAGTATGAATGAATGAATGATTAATATGAAATCTTTTGAAGCTTTATGCTTTTAAGATTGTGTGATGCATGAATGATTAATATGAACTTTTTTGAAGCTTTATGCTTTTAAGATTGTGTGATGCAATCCATTCTTTGGTGTGATGCTAAAGAGGCCTTAGGTGTGATGCCTTTGGTAACCAAGATGTGAGGCCTAGATCTATCTTCTTAAACCCCTTATTCTTCTCTTCTTATTCACTGTTCACTGCCAAAAAACAACCCCTTTTTTCTGAGTGTTTTGATCATCCTCAACCCTATTCCGAATCCCGTCCTACATCACCATTAGGAAGTGTTATTTATCCATTAGGAAGTATTATAATTGGGTTAGTTTTATCTCTATCTTATTATTAACTTTATCTTTATTGTTACTCCCTCCGCCCCCTGGTAAGTGTCCACTATAAGAATGTGCATTTTCAAACCCAAAAAATATATTTATTTAAATTTTTTTACACCAATGCAAAAAAAAAAAAAAATTTAAAAATCTATGGAAATATATATTTTTACGTCCAAAAGAGACATTTAAAAAGGGACGGAGGGAGTATCTTTTAGAAGAGTATATTTAATGGACTCAACGGTTATTGTTTGGAACACTTTATGATGGGATGAATTTCTTTTGAGTTTTGGTGTGGATGCCATTACGACGTCCCCGATTTGTGGATTTCTACGGTCCTTTAGCGTGGATTCCTACGATTTATCTTTTAATGTTATTCTTTATTTTCTCATCTTGCATCAAATTCCTTGGAGATTTGTTTGGGCCAAAAAACCGACGACTTAGGTATTTTCCTTTATTGTTGCTTACTGTTGAGCATTTCCACAAGATCTTGTTTTCATTTATTGTAGTTGGTTTTACTTTGGGTTTTGTGTGGATAACAAGTGAGGTGGCAGGCACTTGAAGCCCGCCTGAGTTCTTTACATAGGAGCAAGGCCGGCTCAGAGGTAAGCCCAACAAGTCCATGAGCTTGAGCAAGAAAAAATTAAAAGAAAATGAAGGATACATATAAATATTGCTACTACGAAGTTTCTTAGACTTGCAGACAACTTTCCTAAAAACAGAGAGAGAGAAAAAAAAAAAAGACTTCGAAGACTATAAGCATCACATTTTGGAATTTGGAGCAGTGGAGATCGACTCAAAAGCCCTTGCGGAGACGAACCGTTATCAAACTCTGGCCTGACCCACCATGGTATCAATCGAAGAACGTGATGTTGCCACTAATATTTTCAGGTTTCTTGATTGTAATTGTTTTAAACTGTCTTACTCATTTTGTTATAATTAACCTTCTGGTTATGGAGAACTAATTGGATGTTTGAATTTTTAAGGAAAAGTCTAGGCCAGCCATAATATTATAGCATTTGATAATCCAATTATCCAAGCAAACTTTAATGTTGTTGTTTTGGATCCACCAATGCTCTTGGATGTGATTGCTACGTATTTGGTATTGAAGAAGGTGGAAGTAAAATTCTAGCTTGAAGGTGTAATTTTCTTGCTCTTTATTTTGTTACTTAACTCCTATTAAATGTTTATAAAGCTGCCATTTGTGCATTATATATGTACCAAATAAGGCATATCTCTGAAATCTGAGTTTTACTAATTGTGTTGTCAGTTGTGCCCAGTCGGGAGAATGATGTTTGCTCTTTTATTTTCAAATATATATTATTGTTTCACGTGCGCGCTCTGGATTAATTATCCCCCCCCTATACCATTATTCGGTTTTTGCCAATTGAGATGAATTCTGGAGTTGATTTCTTTCACATCTCTGTTTTTGCGAGATGGAACTTTTGTTTGCGTTAAAACTTGTTGATTTTACAAATCACAACATTAAGACTTCAGACTTTCTGAGTGTAATTGGGAAGACAAAAGATTCCATTTGCTTTAATTTTATATAAGTTATGCATGAACAACATTGAGTCTATTCTACTTAGATTATAGCTAGATTGTGCTCTATCTCAAAAACTTGACCAAGACAGCCGATTAGTCGGCGCTTGGCACCTAGGCCAAGGCGGTTAGCGGGTAGGCGGGTCATATATTCGCCGAATGATTGGTCGGGAAAAAAGTCGAAATTAGTCGGCGACTAGTAGGTAAAACGGCAACTAGTTGGCAAGTCGGGATTTGGTGAATTTTTTTTGGAAAAAGTCAGGGTAAAATACAGAATTTGCAATTTTCAGGGGGCTTTAGTGTAGTTCGACAAAAGCATACCGCTAGACTATGTTACTTGGACTTGGATGCGGGTGTCGGGTGCGGGTATGTATCTAGGTGTCAGATTCAACTATTTCTCATTTCAAGGACACGGCAAAATATTCAAATTTGTTTCTATTTTTTGTGTATTTTCTTACGTAAACTGGTGCTTTAAGGTTCTGTAGCGCATTTCATGGATAATAAGAGAGGTTTATGCATACTTCCATGATAAACTCGAATTATAATTAGGTTTTTTTATAGAAGTGTCTCACTAAACTTATCGGACACATATCCCACACCCTTATCCGAGTGTCGAGTGTCCGACATGGGTACTTTATAACATTACAAGAGTCCGCGTAACATTAGCCGCTAGATGCCAAGTACTCTCAGAGTACTAGGCCTTGCTAGTTTTAGAACCCCTCGCCCCCTCCCTCCCAACGGGGAGGGTGGTTTGGATTTGTTAACTTTGCTTTCCCTTTCTCATTTTGACGATAGTTTGATTTGTTAACATATGACAATTTTCCTCTTTCATAATAAGTATCAATTGGCAATACATTCTTATTTTATCCCTGAATGCATAAACAAGTTATGCTGAGCTGCGAAGAGTAGTTCATATCTTTTAGAAAGAAAAAAAAAACCCAGTATTTCATAGAGAATTTGATCCTTACAATAAAAAGTACATATCTGAAAAAAAGAAATTCAATATTTGTTGAATGTAGAGTTGGATATTTTGCACATTCATAGTATGTGCCACCCTTCTGGAGTTAATTATGTCATTGTGCGTTTCAAACTAATTTCAGCATTGATATAAGGACTACATGATTCAACTCTTTCACACTTATTGATCCTATCTCTCCAACAAATTGGAGGTGCACAATTCCTAACAGAAATGTACATAAAAAACTTGTGTGCATCTATTATTTTGGCATGCTAGCAGTGTGATATCTTGATAATGAACTAATACTTGAATTAGCTAAAAGTGTGGCTCCTAGTGTGGTTCCTGTGACAACGATTCTTGTGTATTTTACTCTCCAGTAAAGGTTTATATAATCTATGCAGCAAGTCTACAACCTGGTTTGTGGATAAAAAGGATGTTGAGCTCTCTCCACAAGACGCTATATGACATCATTTCAATGTAACTGTGATGCAAACCCATTAGACAAATTTTGGAATTTCGTTCAACTTGCATTCAAATAAGCTGGCAGTTGTCTACTTAACCGGAATGATCTTAAGAATCATTAATCAACAATGAGAAAGCAATATATTAAGCATTAACACCACCAAATTAATCACCAATTGTCATCATCCGGAAAAGGAAAGAAGGATAGAGTATGTGAGTTACCTGCTCTCATGTTTCATTTCTTTGGATATACTTTGTTTTGCCTCCAAATTTCACACCCCATGACGGAGTGAAACTAGAGTCTCCACAAATGGAATCGGCATCCAACCATGGCCACAGTCATACAATAAAAATGTACAGTCTTTAGGATCGTAAATGCCTACTCCCCTTTTCCCTACTGATATTAGAACTTGACCGTTTTTTGTAAGACACAATGGCTTCACATAGGTAGAATTAGGAATAATTTTTAATATCGCACAAGGAATGACAAACAATCTAGTCCATGATTCTTTCTTCCTATACTCTCTCATTGCATATAACTCAATCTGCGTTACACCAAAATCACAATACACGCAAAGCAATTCCCCCAATACAACCAAATTCATCTCATCATCTTTATTCCAAGAGCTTGGGGGAGGCATCTCCTTGAACTTTTCCTCCACCAAATCAAAATAAACAATGACCCGTGAGGCCGAATTATACGGCGTCATTACCCAGTGAACAGCTCCATTCACAACAGCCTGATGTTTCGAAGAAGAAGAAAGGACATAACGATTGTCGATAAAAAAAAGTTCCAAGAATCGTTTCTCAAACTGTAAACCACCACGGAGGTATTATTTTCTTGCGAAACAAGAAACACCCTATAGTCATCGGCAATGGAATCGTAACGAAGTCCATAAAGTAAGGAAAAAGGAAGCTCACAAGGGCATGAAATTATCTTGTACGATCTGATTGATGGGTTCCAAAGAACAAAGGACTTACGAGATGTAGTTCCGACGAGGGGTCTGTCCATAACAATAACAGACACGAGAATCAATCCATCGCACGAGCACAGGAGCTGTAGATAGGAATCCGAGTTCTCAAATGGGCATTGGAGGGATTTGGATTCTTGATTGGGGGTTTCGAAATTGAATGAAGTGAAGGTGGGAGAGAATATATCTGTCTTGAGTAGTAGTCTACGGCAATCGAGAGATTTGGTGGATCGATAGAGGTGGGTTTTGATGAATTGAGGGTGGGTAATAATGGATAGCCATGATTTACAGATGCATTTGAATCGGAGTAAGGATTTGACGGGGAGTCTGGAGAGGATTTCGACGACGAGTTCGTCGGGGAGATTCATGTTGTTCCCACCTGAATCGCCTTCCATTCGCCTCCGACTCTCTCTGCGGTTTCTCCGAGTTCTGGAGCCGTTTATGGGTTAATTTTTGTTTTTTTTTGTTTTTTTGTTTTTTTATGAAGGGGTTAATTTTTGTTTATGAACCCTAAACTGTGAATTGAAAAATATACTCATTAGCTAATGAAATTGCAGTTTTATTCTTTTGTTATTTTAAAATTGTGAATTTGAAGCGCGCGCGCGCGCGCGCGCACACACACACACACACATATATATATATGCTCCTTTTGTCCCCAAATAAAAATAGAGTATTTCATTTTGACATGTATTTTAATAAGTGTGTTTTGTAAAGTTAATATGTAAAAGTTTATACTTTATACAATTATTATTTTGCTATTTAAAAAAATTATTGGGAAAAAATTTAATTACTAAAAAATGAAGGATAATTTTGGAAAAGTAGAAAAAGATCTCTGTCAGAGTAGGCATATGCCAAACATGAATACCACCCGAAGCCACAGACAAAACACCTGGTAGAGAGACCCAATTTTAAGAAAAATAAATATCGCGGCCTCGATCTTTATAATCATCACACAGTAAGTTGATGTGAGGGAGTTGAGGGAGTAGTGGGGGAGGGTGCCAATGAGCAGTGGCGACTCCAGAAATATTGAGTAATGGTGTCGTTTCTGCTAGTAGCTCTGAGTATGTGGACTAGTTGTCTCAATTATATTTTTGCAGCCATGTTTTTCTTATTGTCTTTAACGTATATATTGCACAACTTCGAAAATAATTCTATACTTCTCAAATTAATAAACAAAAGGTGCTTCTATTTACCAACACTATTGTTCAATCAATTAGCAATAGAAGGACACTATTGTTCGATTAATTATGATATTTTCCTTTCATTTCATTTGTTTATTTTTTACACATCACCGGTCATTACGATAAATTCACTGAAGAACCCATAAGTGAGTGGAAATTAAGAAACAAAAAATAAACAAACAGATTTGAAGTTGTCAAGTTGAGTAAGAAAAGGGATGAAGATGAAAGGCAAAATACATGACGACAAAGGTTCCCAAGAATATATACGTACTTCACAAATAAATAAACAAAAAGTATGAAAAAAAGAAGCTGCCAAAGTAGCCTAGTCTCAAGAGTCAAGACATAAAAGGTTAAACCAATGAGTATTACTGCTCCCTCCGTCCTTTTTTAAGTGATTCATACGAGAATACGTGCAATTTCAAATCCCTAAAAACATATTTCTCTATATAACTTTTTAATTTGTTTAATACCAAATTAAAATGCTCATTGAGTACTTTAATTTGGTGCAAAAAAAAAAATTTAAAAACGGTATGTGAAAGTACATTTTTAAACGTCCGCAAAAATACACGTTTCCCAAGTGGATCACTTAAAAAGGGATGGAGGGAGTAACATTTTACACGATTCAAGGGGTTTTCCTCTATATTTTACACAGGATAACGGATTTTTCTTCTGCGTGATGGCGTGGGTTCAAAGGGTTTTTAATGGTGTCGTGTGAGTAAAGGCTTGTCGAAGTAAAATTTTGCCTTCAGTCGACACCAATGCCAATAAATTGGCGTTGCCCATACTGATGAGGTTTAGGTTGCCAATGATGGGCCAGGGTTTTTAGCCTGGTGGAAGGTTGAGTTTGCGGCGGCGGCGGCAGTGGGGGAGGAGGTGGGGCTGAATTGGAGGGTGGTGGTGGAGTTGAGATCAACGTTATCCCATTCGTCTTGGATGGGAGAGAAACTAGAGTCTTCACATAGGGCATCGGCATCCAACCACGATCACAATCACACTCCAAAAACATACAGTCTTTAGGATCGTAAATCCCGACTCCCCTTTTCCCTACTGACATCAGAACTTGACCATTCTTCGTAAGACACAATGGCTTCACATTGGTAGAACTATGAATACTTTTTAATATTCCACAAGGAATGACAAACAATCTAGTCCATGATTCTTTCTTCCCATACTCTTTCATTGCGTATACCTCAATCTGCTTTACACCAATATCACCATACACGCAAAGGTGTTCCCCCAATACAACCAAATTCATCTCATCATCTTTATTCCATGAGCTTGGAGGAGGCACCTCTTTGAACTTTTCCTCCACCAAATCAAAATAAACAATGACGGATGAGACCGAGTCATACAGACTCATTACCCAGTGAACGACTCCATTCACAACAGCCTGATGTTTCGAAGAAGAAAGAACATAACGATTGTCGATAAAAATGTTCCAAGAATCGTTTCTCAAATGGTAAACCACCACAGAGGTTTCATTTTTTTGCGAAACAATAAAGACCCTATAATCTCCAACAGTGGAATCGTAACAAAGTCCATATAGTGAGGAAAAAGGAAGCTCATAGGGGCATGAAATTCTCTTGTACGATCTGATTGATGGGTTCCAAAGAACAAAGGAGTTATGAGAGGTAGTTTCGGGTCATCTGAAGCGGAATTCACGAACAGACACGAGAATCAACCCATCACATGAACACAGGGCTTGTAGATTGGAATCCGAGTTCTCAAATGGGCATTGGAGGGATTTGGATTCGTGATTGGGGGTTTCGAAATCGAAAGAAAGGAATGTGAAAGAGAGTGGCTTTGTTTTGAGTAGTAGTCTACGGCAATCGGGAGATTTGATGGATCGACAGAGATGGGTTTTGATGAATTGAGGGCGGGTAATAATGGATAGCCATGATTTGCAAACGCATTTGAATCGGAGTAGGGATTTGACGGGGAGTCTGGAGAGGATTTCGACTACGAGTTCGTCGGGGAGATTCATGATGTTCCCTGCTGCATTGCCTTCCATTCGTCGGGGAGTCCGTAGTTTCTATGCGTTCCGGAGCCCCTTTCCTTTATGGTGCAGCGCTAACGCTCTGGTCGGAAGTTGATTGAACGAAGTGGAATGGAGAGATTATTGGGGTTCAAACAGAATCACCTAGACGTTAAAAAAACAAGAAACAGAATCACCCTAATTCTAGGGGGATTTTGGGCCAGTCCTATGGATGGTGACAATGTCCTTTTTATATGTGGTATCCCAACTCTCTCTCTCTCTCTCTCTCTCTCATTTCAGGGTAAGAGGGTGTTTGGCCGACAATTTTTCGGCTTTTCTCATTCTCTTTTTCTGTTTTTGGGTGTTTGGCCGACACCATCCAAAATGCATTCTCTTATAACTCATTTGCCATTTTTCACATTCCAGGCCATAACCCAAAAACAGCTCCGGAGCTACTTTTCCCATTCTACTTTTGATTTTGGTTTCCCATCAATTTCTACTCTCCCTTCTACCCCTCACCCCTAATCACGTTATCCTCTAGATCCCCTTTTACCACCATTACAAACAGCAAAGAGAAAGGAGAAGACATAGCAGATATACCAGATATATACATACACGAAGATATCCATACATGCATGTAATGATTTCCAACAATGAACTTGAACAATAACTTCACTTTCTACACTGATCCATTAAAAAAAAAAATAACACAGTTGAATCAATACCCAATCTGACCGTGTGGAATTGAAATCGATCAAATCAAATTAGAGATATCCTACTCGAGCTACCGCACAACAGCACCATAGCTTACGACTCGAGCTACCGCACAATAGCACCAGTAAGTCACGGCGTCGGCACCAACATCGGACACGGGGTTGGTTCTGAAGCAATTGACGGGAGTTTTGGTTTCATTGCAAGGATCTCCATCGCCTGGTGATCAAAATTTCACATGCACAGGAGAGAGAGAGAGAGAGAGAGGGGAGTCACACGAAAGATAGATGGGGGAGGAGTGTTTCTAATACCATTATAAAAGAAATAAGTAAAGACAGATGGGGGAGAAGCAAAATGGTTATGTATATTGGAGTATTAATTTGGGTAATATTTTTAATGTTCATCATTTTTTAGGACCAACTTTTTTTATTTTAGGGCAATTATTTCCATTTCAAATTATTTGTATTAAGTACGAGACACTTTCAATTACAAAAAAAAAAAAAAAAATTTAAGAGCAAAAACTTTTTGAACAAAAAAAAAATTTAATAATAGTAATTGGACCGGGACAAGTTTACCAAAATATTTCCAAAATGACTTTAAAAAACTTGCTAAAAATAATATTTGCATTTTATATACCATAATAAATAAACAAGGGCAAAATGTAAACATCCAATCAATAACTCATTCTTATCATTATTCTCCCAAACACTATTTTTGCAAAATGTATTCTGCCATTTCCCCTAAACACTCCTCCCAGATTCAAAACACATTCTGCCCATAATTCAAAAAGCCAAAAAGCCAAAACGTTAAAAATGAAAAGCTGAAAAGTAGGCTCCCAAACACCCCTTAACTTTTGATGAGCATTGGAGTTTTGGCAAGTAAGTTTTTTAAAAAGTTTTGACATTATCATTTGCTTCCTTTGTCTCAAAAAAATTACAACTTTTGTTACACATTGAATTTTAGAATTTTTTTTTAAACCTATTCGACGAGATCTATAAACCAAGACCCATATTTAATTAATGTAAATATATGTAAGGCCCATATTTTAAAAATAGTATTTTTAAAACCTACTCGATGAGATCTACTTTCCTGTTTGTAATTTATTATTCTCAGTTGTATGTGACTGTACTTAGTAGCATTTGATCTAACGAATTTCTATCTCTTTAGCAAAAGACCAAAAAAAAAAAAAAAGGAGATGGATTCTTCAAATCTTGAACAGAACCTTCAAACATGACCTTTAAAATACAATTTTGACAATAAAAAGTAACAAATTTTGGCATTAGAAAAAAATTTAAAGTACTAGAAATAAGAAAAATAGATTGTTAAACAATATGTTAATATTAATTTAGTTTTTGAAGGGTGGTCTTGATCCTTTACATTTGAAGAGTGACATGTAAAATTTCAAGGATGAAATGGTGTTGTGGAAGTATAGTTGGGAATTTGGGACATGAAAATAGTGTTCTGCGACATGTAAGAGAACCCACTTGGGAAAATCATGTTGGTGGGGACACTTCGAACAATGGAAATCACAGAGAAGATATACTCACACAAACTTACAATTTCTTTATTGATTGCACACAAACAACTTACAAAAAATCACTCTCTCACACTTTCGGCTCACACACATACACACTGCAATCTCACTCCCTCTCACACATTGTATATCTCTCTCACTCTTACACAAAATAGTGTTCTCCGACGTGTAAGAGAACCCACTTTGGAAAATCAAACGTTACTAAATTCTTGTGGCCTTGTGGGGCAATGGACTTAAGGCTCAGTTTGGATGACAGTAATCTCAAGATGAAATAGGAATATGATGCCTTTTACCTATGATTCCAACGTTTGGAAGAGACATGAACGGGAATGTGATGCCAGGCTTTTCTAATTCCGACGTTTGACTGAGACGGGAATAGGAATGTGATTCCTGAAGACACATTCAACTAGGAATCACATTCCTAGACTGAGTGGGAATCTGAGATTAATCTGATCTCTCTCTTACCCCATGAGAATCTCAGATTCCTTGCTCATTCATTAGGAAAAGGAAACCTTTATTTTAATAAATCTCCAAAATAATTATTTCTAGCGTAAGATTCCTGAATTTATACAGACACCGAAATGAAATTCCTTCAGGTATTTAAATTCCTAGAAATTTGATTCCCAGTAATTATATTCCTATTTCTACCCAAGAAAATTCCCTGGAATTTGATTCCCGGTAATCAAATTTTTATTCCTACTCAAGATTCCGGTCATCCAAACATAGCCTAAATGCAATGATTCATACACAAATGTATTCCAAATCAGTGATACATCATACACGTGAACCTCTAATGCACGCGGGTTTGAATTTGTGAAATACAAACGTGCATTGGTGAAAATAAATGCATGCACTTGTAAAACTTTCCATTCTTGTCATAGGACAAACAATATGCTTTCCATTTTGATGAACGAGTAATGGGACTCAGTTTTGATAGAATTTTCCTATGGAGAGTTGGTTAAGTTAGCGACATAGCAAGACAAGAGAGGGACATAGTGACTTTTAGGAGGTTTAGGAAATGGGAAACTCACTGTAAGTTTTGGGGCTCTAAAGTTAACGACTGGACAAACTTCTAGTGACCCCAACATTTATAATATTTGACCTCCATGAGAATGAAGGATTGGAGCGCTTTGCAGACCCCATCCAGCAGTCCGTTTCCCGCATCAATTGTTCAGATCTCATCTCTCCAAAGTGTATTCAAACCGTCCATTATTTGATGCAATCCGAACCATTGATGAACGAAAACGGACGGTGCAGATGGGGGTTAGCAGGGCCTACCTGTCCCCGCGGATCGCAGGCCCCATAGGTCCGAGAATGGAACATGTAATCCCATAGAGAAAGACTTAATACTTCCTCAAAACAATCTTCTTTTCGTTCATAATGAACAACATGACAAGGTGATGCTACGGTACACAGCCCCTACAAATTACTCCATGTGAGATTATGTGCCTCCAAATATGAGATTTTGTGACTAAAGGTATGAAAGAGCATATGGTATACACCCTATATGGATGGACAGCTCAGATTGCGCCACATATGCGTGAGGGATTTTGTGTCACCTCTTACCTTTGACCATATGAGATAGTGTGTATATCAATATTTATTGTTGTGATTACCAATATGAGAGTTTGTGGACTAAATATGAGATTTGTGTTCCAATATGAGATTTTGTGATGGATCCAATACATATAAGATTTGATATGAGATTTGATTACTGATATGAGAGTTTGTGGGACTAGATATGAGATTTGGTGTTCTAATATGAGATTTTGTGACTATCCGTATGAGGTCCGCACGGTCTGCAGGGTTCCAATATGAGATTGTGTGGCTCCAAATATGAGATTTTGTGACTATTCGTATATGGGTGCATACCATACGCCCTTCCATACCTCACAAAATCTCATATTTGGAGCCACACAATCTCATATTTAGATCCACAAAATCTCATATGGAGTAATTTGTAAGGGGTGTGTACTGTAGCATTTCCCGAACAACGTATATATTGGAGTAGCAAATTTCACGCACAAGAAAATCATAAACTGCAATTTCTAGCCAAGATTCCCAAAACAAACTTACAACTAATTTTTTAGTAACATTTTGGCATATAAAAGACTACAATAAAATTTCAAAACCAATCTAAGAAGCCCCAAAAGAAAGAATTCTAAGAAGCCCCAACATCTTCTTTGCTCCTCCTAACAAGAGCAAAATAACCCAAAATGGCACAAATAGCGGCAACAATATTCCCTTAATTCCTTAATCAAGATCTTCATCGCAAACCCAGTAATCTCAGCCATCAATTTCCTTCCCTCCACCACCACACCCCTCCGCGGCTTCCCAAAGAAGGTAAGCAGCACATGCACAATAATCCATATCATCAAGGTCACCCGGAAAACATATATCACGGCGGCCATCATCGACAAAAGTCCAAGCACTGCCCCCAGCGCCACCAACGCGTACAACGCCGGCGGCCACCACCCGGAAATCATAGAAGGAGATGAGATGGTGGGGGATGAGTACCAGGAGAGTGTAGATTTGAGGATGTTCCATGAGGATGAGAAGAGGATTGTGTAGACTATAATGGGTAGGACTACCCATGTTCTTCTTTGGGTCATGAGCCTTGCCATGAACAGAGAACATGTTGATGTTGATTTGTTTGGAGATGTTGAGTTTTGTTGGTTTTGTTGTTGGTCTTTGATCATGCGTGCTGCCATAGATGTTGAATGCTTGTAGCTGTGATTTGCTTCTCTCTCTCTCTCTCTCTGTTATCCCTTTCTTTCTACTAGAGCCGGGGCACACGCGATGCGTGTGCAAATCGAACTTTGACGAAAATATGCACAAAATATTTCAGCTTATGGATCTTTTTTGATGGACCATATTAACCTTTTGTGGCAAATAAACAAAAATTAAATAAACATCATGTCAATCAAATTGTTATATACTACTTATCAAAAATAAATAAAAAATTGTTTATATATTGTTACAAAAATTTATACACAATCTCGTCTGCTTCTCCAAATATTGTCTTATGCTATGACATTAGGCGAAGGCCCCTCAACAATGGGCTGTGTTTTTTTGAAAAGTTTGGATAAATTTCAATAAAATGACCTTGTTTCAATAATTAGAAACTCATCGTGTAAAAGATAGGATATCAATCTGCAGATAATTTCAATACTAATTTGAAACTCATAGTGTAGAAAACAAAAACAACACAGCGAGAAATAATGAACTGAAAAAAAAAAACCAATGCAAAATTGTGAAATCATTCAAAACAGAGCCCAAAGATTTCCCATACACGTAATCGTTTGCAAGAGTGGAGAGTCTGGAACGGAGAAGAGGAGAAACAAAAGGAGTTGGGTTTTTTTTTAAAAGGTGGAGTCTGATGGGTAGGCAGATGGATAGGAAATCGGTATATTTCCAACTTGACGATGATGCGATTCGTAAAGTGATGGTAGGACTATCGATACCTCATCCAATTTTAAATACCTGTTTCAGGTATTCGGATTCGGATTGGATTAGAAGCACTAACTTCAAGTTTGTTTGCATTAGGATGGGATTGAAAAACTAAATTGACAATTTTATCCTTGGTGGTAAACATTTTTTTTATTTTCAAAAAACAAAAACAAATTAAAACAAAAAAGAGCAAGTTAAAAACTGAAACCCTAATACCATTCCCCTATAGAACCAGATTTTTTTTTTTATCATCCATGTTTTTTTTGTCTTTAATGATTTTTTATCATTGTTTTGTCATCCATGTTTTTTTTTATCTTTAATGATTTGATATTATTCATTTTTTACTTTTTGGATGTAACTTATATCACTACAGAGACCCCAAATCCTATTTAATCTATACACAATAACTATTTTAATCAAGCGCATAGCATAGCACGTGGTAGAAGGTATATTTATTTTTTAGTCAAAATCTAGAAAATTATCTTCATCTGTTTTAAAAATCCTCACTAAAAATCAAGAAAGTGTTATCTTTTTCAATTACACTTAACCAGGAATCTTTCTGCACACTAAAACATGTACAGCCTAATTGATCTGGTTGAGCAAGGTTGGACAATTTAATAATTTGGCCCTCCCACGTTATAATTCTAGCTCTGCCACTACGTGCGGGTGAGGGCGGGTGCAGGAGCACTGACGTGGGGGCGAAAATATTTTTCATACACATCTCAAATAACTAGAATTTGTGCGTTCGTGGATTGAGAAGCAGAGCGAGAATTGAGGACAGGAGAGAAGGTTATTTTGAAGGATTATGTGACTAAAGTAAAGTTGAAAACATAAATGGAGGACAAGGGATAGTAATTTGACAAGGGGTATAAATTTAAGGAAGTGTCCCTCAAATTTCACCTAAGTCTCAGTTTGGTCCCTCTAATATCAATTGTAACGAAATTGACCTTTATTTTTACATTTGGTCTCTATTAAGTCCAATCAAGGACATTACACTCCTATTGAGTTATCCTGCAATGGGTTTAGGCATTTTTCCAAACAAATTGTAACGAAATGGACCTCTAGTTTTACGTTTGGTCTCTATTAAGTCCAATCAAGGACGGACTAAAATTTTGGATGGAAATTTATCATGTGCATCTCACTTGAAGATTAAGGTCCCGTTCCACTAAGTGGATCATTGACTTTCTAACTTTTCACGTAGGTCGTTCTCCGCATGTATATCAACTAAAAAAAGTCAAGAAAGCCAAAAAGCGTGAGCAGGGGTTTGTGGACATTGCACTCATACACAGTTAACCAACCATGGGTAGGGGTGTAAACAATTCGGTTTTATTTGGTTTAGTCATTTTTCCAAACCAAACCAGACATTTTGATTTGGACATTTGTTCCACACTATGCCAAAAGAGTGTCAAAAGTTATGATTTTTATATCCTCTTCATGGCCATGAAAAATGAGTATTTGACACGTGTTTAAGAGTGTCAGAGAAGTGTTAGTGTCTAACATGTTTCAGAGAGAGACATGTTTCCAACTTTGAATAGTTCGTGCTAATTAGGCTTCAAATTTAGGATTGGTTCACCATTTTTAATCCTCCACATGTCCCATTTTGTTTCCTTGTCATTTCAACCTCAAACAAAAAGGTAATTCCAAGAATAATTTTTAATTTTTAATTTTTTACCATTCAAAAGTGCTCGTTTAGATATCAAAAAATTAATTTTGGGAATTAGTTGATTTTTTTTGAGGACAAAATGGCACAATCTATCAAAAGAAACAAAAAAAAAAAAAAGGGGGGCAGAGAGAGTGTCACTGAGTATCAATATAGGAGAATTTTGAGTCTGTTCAAAATTTCATAATTCATGTCATTCTTAGTTCTATATATTAAAGAAGTAAAATATTAGAACAGTTGCTTTTTTTGAGAAGTTGCTATGGGTTCGACACTTTTATATTCATAGAAAGAAAGGGTACTCCCTCCATTCCAAGTTCGTCGTCCACTTCCAAAAAGTATCGACATTCATCAAATGCATAACTAGAGCTTTCAGGGTGTTTGACAGCTTCATTATTATATTTTGTTAGTGTGGTTTTGCATTTTGAGAGTGTTTGGCCGCTAAATTGTAAATATTTTCTTGTACAATGCATTCTTTAAATTAGACAATGGAAGCACAATTTGATAATTAGTCCTGAAGATACTTTTGCATTCTCATTGTGTATTTTGGAGATAAAAAACGGAAAAAAAAAACCTCATCATAATGTGTTTTGTTGAAACACATTTTTGTTGCAAAATCTGTTTTGGACACATCTCCTGAACATACCTATTTATTAATAATATGGTCTGATCATAATTCAAGAATCTAAAATTCATAATCGAAAAATACGAAATGTTAGAGAAAAAAAAAAAAAAAAACAATAGACTCCCAAACAGACTTGCTGATGAAATAAGGATAACTCGCTTTTTTTCGCCATTGAAATAAGGATTTCTTGATGCAACTCATTCAGACTTGCTGATCCCTCTCCATCAATTTGGAGGTCTCCATTCCCTGACAAAAATCAACATAAACAGGATTCAATCTTCCGTAAGTATGTTTTACATTCAAACTCTGTCGATCTTCCCCCGACATGTATCAGATTTCTAAATTGTAGCTAGTTATCTTCAATTTGTGTCACATCAACTCGGGCTCGGGCTTGATTTGATTAGAAGTTCTATGATTGCTTTGCTTATAGGGACGTTTTGGTTATATATGGATCAGTGGAGAAAAGCACCAAAAAAAAGGATCAGTGGAGAACAGACATCCATGTTAGGATTTTCGCAACCCTGCAACACCCCTACGGATCTTGGAAACTACGAATCACAGAACAGAAAAAGAAGTAATCGTGCGTAATGAAAAAACGGAAAAAGAAAGCGAGACACAGATATACGTGGAAAACCTCAACGCGAAGAAAAACCACGGGAGCCACACCAGTCCACTATGAAATCGAAATCAAGAGTACAAATCTTCTCGCAATCTCTCTGAGATCTGCGTTTTCTCTCGCCTCTCTCTCACTGTTTTCTCTGAAAACGTGTTACCCTAATTACACACTAACAACGGAATAATTAGGTCAGGCCTATGGCCAAAATTACACACCGAGGTCCCTCAAATATCGTTTTCGCTCGTGTCCCTGGGGGCTCCCACCCCTATACCTCTGATACTACTGAAGGTTGTCTGCACTCCAACAATCCAAATATCTTCAATCACGAAGAGAAAGGTAATAACACCAAAGCCGAAGCAATCCTAATTTTCAGTTCATTCTAAACAAATAGTTTGTCATGTGGAGTCTGCAGACTCCTGAAAAACTTGGCTTGCTTGCAGTGTGATATCTTGAAAACGAACTAATACTGGAGTTGGCTAAAAGTGTGGTTCTTGTGGCAACGATTCGATCTCGTGTATTTTACTCTCTAGTAAAGGTTTCTATGAGCTATGCAACAAGGCTACAACCTGCTACACTTTACGACATCATTTCTAATGTAACTGCAATGCGAACCCATTAGACCAATTTTAGAATTTCATTCGACTTGCATTCAAATAAGTTGGCAGTTGTCTACTTAAACGTAATGATCCCAAGAATCATTAATCAACAATGAGAAAGGAATGTATTAAGCATTGACATCACCAAAGAACCAATTGTCATCAACAGCAAAAGAAAAGAAGGATAGTGTATGTGAGTTACCTGCTCTCGTGTTTCATTTCACCTGGATATCCTTGGTTTTGCATCCAAATTTCACACCCCACCACCGGGTGAAATTAGAGTCTCCACATATGGAAGCGGCATCCAACCACATTCAGAGTCAAACGATAAAAATGCAGAGTCTTTTGGATCGTAATTGCCTACTCCCCAACTCCCTACTTGTATCAGAACTTGACCGTTCTTTGTAAGACACAATGGCCTCACAGCTGGGGTCCAAGTACAATTTTGATTACAAATATGAATACTTTTTAATATTCCACAAGGAATGACAAACAATCTAGTCCATGATTCTTTATTCCCATACTCTTTCATTGCATATACCTCGATCTGCTTTACATCAATATCACAATACACGCAAAGTTGTTCCCCCAATACCACCAATCTCATCTCATCATCTTTTTTCCAAGAGCCTGGGGGAGGCACCTCCTTGAACTTTTCCTCCACCAAATCAAAATAAACAATGACGCATGAGACCGACTCATACGGACACATTACCCAGTGAACAGCTCCATTCAGAACAGCCTGATGTGTCCAAGCAGAACGAACATAACGATTGTCGATAAAAATGTTCCAAGAATCATTTCTCGAATTGTAAACCATCACAGAGGTTTCATTTTCTCGCGAAACAATAAAGACCCTATAATCATCAACAGCGGAATCGTAACCAAGTCCAAAAAATGAGGAAAAGGTAATCTCATGAGGGCATGAAATTCTCTTGTACGATCCGATTGATGGGTTCCAAAGAATTAAGGACTTACGAACGGTACATTTGAGTTCAGCCACGAAGGATCCGTCGGGGTCTTTCACGAGAACACACACAAGAATCAACCCATCGCACGAACACAGGGCCAATTGAAAAGAATCCTTCTCAAATGGGCATTGAGGGGATTTGGGTTCGTGATTGAGGTTTTCGAAATCGAATGAAACGAATCCGCCAGATGGCTCTGTCTTCATTAGTAGTCTATGGCAATCAGGAGATTTGGTGGATCGATAGAGGTGTGTTTTGATAAATTGAGGGTGGGTAATAATGGATAGCCATGATTTGCAGACGCATTTGAATCGGAGTAGGGACTTGACAGGGAGTCTGGAGAGGATTTGGACTACGAGCTCCTCGGGGAGACTCGTGTTGTTCCCTCCTGAATCGCTTTCCATTCTTCCCTCTGTAGTGTTTCTATGAGTTCTAGAATCACTTAGACATTTAAATAACAGAATCACCCCAATTGTAGGGGGATTTCTGGGCAGGTCCTATGGATGGTGATAATGTCCTTTTTACGTGCGCTATCCCTGCTCCCCTCTGCATCTTTTCCGTATCTCTCTCTCTCTCTCGCGCGCGCGCGCACGCACGTGTCACATACTAAAAATAGTTATCCAGAAAGTGAAATTATTGGCTTTGTTTTGCTTTGTTTTGTGGATAACAATTATTCTGGGAATTTAGCATTTTACCTGTCCCACTCTCTCCCTCTTCTTCTTCATCCTCTCTCTCTCTCTCTCTCACACACACACACTTTTGTTATATAAATCAGATTTTGGAAAAAAAAATATTTTCAAAACGTACCGGACGAGATCTATCAAAAAAAAAAAAAAAAACTCATATTATGTAAAATTATATAATAAAAACAACTTTGGGGGGTGTAGGCTCCTTTTTTTTTTCTTTTTTTTCTTTTTTAACTTTTTGCATTATCAACTTTAAAATGCTATAATTTTTATTACACCTATCTATTTCTCATGAAATTTATGTTTTTAGAACCTATTCGACAAGATCTATCAAACACGACCTATAGTGACTATGAAATTATGCGTGAAAACATAATAATGTTTTAAGTGTATGCACCCAATTTTTTATTGTTATGTTAAGCACAAAAAGAGGAAAATGGCTTTTTTTAACAATATCTTTAGCAGTACAAATGTACAATATCTAGATTATGGATCTAAAATGAATTTGTTTTAGATCTTGTGCACAAAACATAGATTCATGTTTCTTACCGATGAGTAAAACTTGGCGTTTAAGACCAAAATGTATGGATACACAGTGCATGACATTAAATTGTACAGAAACATCATTTTTCACTTTGGGTTAGATAATCTTGAGTCATGTTACGCCTTGAGCCATGCTATATTGAACCATGTTACGTCCTACACCAATAAGTGGGAGGTCGTGGGTTCAATTCTTGGCAGGTGCAAGCAAGGTTTGATTAATTCTCGAGTAGCCATGTGGCACATTATTATTATTTTTTTTCGTATGAACTTTTGGGGACAAAATATTGGTCGCTGATGCGGTACCTTTGGCGACAAACGGTTTTGGTCACCATATGGCTCACCTTTTGGCGACAAAATTTTTTAGTCGCCGTATGGCTAGCCTTTGGCGACCAACCAGATTTTAGTCGGCGTATACATTCCCAGACGAGGTGTCGGCGACAAACTGGGCGACTAAAATATTGGTTGCCAAAATATTAGGGCGACTAAAAACAACCCTTTGGCAACAATTTTTTGGTCGCAGAGAGCAATTTTTCTTGTAGTGTAAGAACGTAGTGGATGAGAACATTCCGCTTACATTGCCACAAAATATATGGTACCCTTCCGAATATTCTCCACATTTCTAATCAACGTATCTTTGTAGTCCGTCCACATGCATATCAATAACACAGAAGCGATCTACAACCACTATTCCATGCCGTTGCTATTCTTTGTCCTTGCCACCAATAAGCTTGAACCTCATTTTCTTCAATATCCTAAATCTATCAGACTGATCAAGATCCAAAATCCAAGTTTCAAGATTACCCTCGCCAACACCAGTAAATATCTTGTCTAGTGTGGGGATGGCATCTGATGGGCTATTGTCACTTATAATGAACAGTAGCACATGATGGACAACAGCTTCCTTGTTCGCATCTTGCCCCAACTGCATGTTCCCAATTAATTTAATACCTTTCACTACAATTTTGTCTTATTGACGATCAGACCTTTTATTTCCCTAGTTAATCCCATTGAGCAACCTCGAGACACCTTAATTATTAAAAGTAACATCCCTTAAAGGTTCATCATATACTTGTAACTTCTTTGCTCCCCTCTTATTCCTTTAACCCTCTAGGAATAATTTGTATATACTGTATGTGCATATACGCCCGATACGGCACACGGCCACTGTAGCTTCGCCTATATCCACTGCTGACCGGAGTCTTTGTTCTCCGATACGCAAGTGGTGTCCAAAATTTACTGCTTCCTTCTTCCATTTTTAAATAAAAGACTCCAATTCTTTTATCCTAACAGATCTAAAAACCCTATTGCCTAACTCTTCGGTTGAAGCACCTTAGCTTTGAAATTAACTCCCACCCTTGACCCTTCTGGCATTAATAGTTTTAGCATCGATATAAGAACGAAATTATGTAACTCTTCACACTTATTGATCCTATCTCCATCGAATTGGAGGTAAACAATTCCTGACAGAAATGTACACCAACTGGATTCAATCTTTGAGATTCCACTGAATGGTAAGTAAACCATAAGGACTTGAACGTATTCCAAATAATGTTTTAACCACAAAAGCCTTTTCCTTTTTGGGCCTTGGTACAAAACATGAAAACACGTTTAACGGATGAGATACATCTGTACACTGGGCAAACGGTGTACCGGATGGATCTCATCCGTTGGATATGTTTTCATATTCTTTTTCATTTTTTGCTCTCATTTTCGAAACGTTTTCCCTTTCCTCTTCTCATGCTCCGACAATACCCTTACACACAGAAAGGGAAATAACACCAAAGCCGAAGCAATCCAAATTTTCATTTCATTCTAAGCTACTACTGCTCAGAGCCGGCTCATAGATTTTGAAGGCCTGAATCGAACTCATTAAACGAGGCCCACCCTATATTTTGCACATAAAAATTGGACAATAAGGAGTCTTTATAAAAACCATTACAAAATATTTACCGTCACAAAATGCAAACCATAGTTATCCAAAAATAAACAACCGCTACAATATTTCAAAATTCCTCATTTGAACATTTGTCTTCTCGCACTTTTAGCGGCAAACGTACTACTTAAGTCTTCATAATCAAGTTGTTTCACCATATCCTTCTCACTAGACAAAATAGCCAATCCATTTGGTATGGAAGGCTTACACAAAATTATTTGGGCTTAATATATATATGTAGGTGTACTAAATAATTGGGGCCCCTAAATTTTTGTATTTTTTGTGGGCCTAAAGCCCAAGCCTCATAGGATTTGCCTATGAGCCGGCTCTGCTACTGCTATAAGCATTATCGGGTAAAAATCACTTAGACTGTTAGACCCTCTCATCTATCACTCGCGCACATATTACACTCTTCATCTTTAAAACCTAAGAATCACACCCCCTCAGTTTTTAACAATGTATCACTTAACACCCTTCCGTTAAAAAAAGGCTAACACCATTAAAGAAATGCATGCATTTTACTGAAATACTCCCCAAAATCCCCCCCCCCCCACCAACTGATTTCTACCAGAGACTACCCAAGCTCCTATAAGAGCGTCTCTAAAACTCTTTTTTGATTATCAAGAACAATTGGACATGCCCAAACTAAAGCACGTACACAAAGCGCCAAAAGGGAACAATGTCGTAAGCCTCTTCAACTCGTGATAATCAACACCGCCATCGCTGTTGACAGTAGTGACGACGGTGATTTCGACCGGATGGCCGGAGAATCCTGAAATTTGGGCGACGTAGGATAAAACTTAGGGCATCTGGAGAATAACGCCAGCCAGTTCAAAAGTGTCTTCCACAACTGTGTACTCCTCGTCGGCAGTTGTGGTCAAGGTGGTTAGGGGAAGGACCTCAACCAGAGGTGCATAATTGTATTTTTTGGAGAGGGAGTCGAGGGAGCGGTGTGGGAGGTGTTGATGAGTAGTGACGACTCCAGAAATATTGATCAGTGGTGTCATTTTTTCTAGTAAGTCTGAGTGTGTGGACTAGTTGTGTCGGTTATATTTTTGTGGCAAATTTTTCTTATTGTCTTTTACATATTTTGTCTGACTTAAAAAATAATTCTATACTTCTCAAATACGAGTGATAAACAAAAGGTGCTTCTATTTACCAACACCACAATACTATTGTTCAATCAATTAGCAATAGAAGGACGATTAATTGTTATAATTTCATTTCACTTCATTTTTTTTTTTTAATTTTTTACACATCACTGGTCATCACTATGATAAATTCACAGAAGAACCCATAAGTGAGTGAAAATTAAGAAACAAAAAAGAAACAAACAGATTTGAAGTTGAGTACGAAAAGGGATGAAGATGAAAGGCACAATAAACAGCGACAAAGGTTCCCTAGAATATATGTGTACTTCACAAATAAATAAACAAAAAGTATGAAGAAAAGAAGAAGAAGAAGCCGTCCATTCATTCCAGAATCAAATTCCGAGTGGGTCCACGCGGAAATCTCCTCAATCGGACGCTCCTAAGTGCTCGATCCAAAATCACCCCATTTCGTCCAAAAATTTTTGGAATGAATGGACGGCTCATATTCTGGAATTCGATTATGGAATGAATGGATGGCTTGGATTGACCATGTGGGACTTACAAGTGAGTCTCCGGCACCGGTCGGTGCGTGGTCGGTACCCTGGATTTTCCGATGAGTAATACTAGCTAGTAATATTTTACATGGTTCAAGGAATTTTCTCCTCCCTAATGGCGTGGGTTCAGAGGGTTTTTTATTTGTGTCGTGTGAGTAAAGGCTTCTCAAAGTAAACTTTTGCCCAGTGAGTTCAGTTGACACCACTCTTAGCGAATTGGCGTTGCCCCCTGCTGATGAGGTTTAGGTTGCCGATGATGGGCCAGGGTTATCAGCCTGGTGGGAGGTTGAGTTCGCGGCGGCAGCGGGGGAGGAGGAGGTGGGGCTGAATTGGAGCGTACTGGCGGCAGTGGAGGAGGTGAGATCAACATCATCTTGGATGGGAGAGAAGCTAGAGTCTCCACATATGAAATCGGCATGCAACAAAGGTCACAGTCTTGCGTTAAAAAAAATTTAGAAGAAGAAAGAACGTAAGGATTGTCGAGATAAAAACGTTCCAAGAATCGTTTCTTGAACTGTAAACCACCACAGAGGTTTCATTTCTTCGCGAAACAATAAAGACCCTATAATCATCAACAACGGAATCGTAACAAAGTCCATAAAGCGAGTAATAAGGAATCTCGTAAGGGCATAAAATTCTCTTGTGCGATCTGGTTGATGGGTTCCAAAGAACAAACGGATTACTTCCCCAATGCCTCCTACGAGAACAGACATGAAAATCAACCCATTGCACGAACACTGGGCCTGTAAAGAGAAATCTGAGTTCTCAAATGGGCATTCGAGGGATTTGGATTCGTAATTGGAGGCTTCGAAATTGATTGAAAGGAATGTGTCAGAAAATAGCTCTGTGTTGAGTAGTACTCTATGGCAATCAAGAGATTCGGTGGATCGACAGAGGTGGGTATTGATGAATTGAGGTTGGGTAATAGTGGATAGCCATGATTTGCAGATGCATTTGAATCGGAGCAAGGACTTGACAGGGAGCCTGGAGAGGATTTCAAATATGAGTTCGTCGGGGAGATTCATGTTGTTCCCTCCTGAATCGCCTTCCATTTTTCTCTCTGTCGTTTCCATGAGTTCTGGAGCCCCTTTCTTTTTTGGGATAAAGAAACCTAGACGTTGAAAGGACAAAAACCAGAATCCCCTTTCTGGCCTGGTACTTAGCATTTTTCCTGTCCCACTCGCTCTTCTCTTCCTCCTCCTCCTCCTCCTCCTCCTTTTTCTTCTTCACTCTCTCTTTTTTATTTACATATTAAAATGTTTATAATTTTTGTTATACATATCAGATTTCATTCAAAAAAATAAAAAAATTTGAAACTTACTCGACGAGATCTATAAATACCTGTATTGAATGTAAAATTATACTTGTAAATTCAACTTTGTAAAGAAACATCATTATTACTCATTTCTAATTTGGGAGTATTTTTTATATTGAGGGCAAAGTTTGGGCAGTTTGTTGAAATTTTCCCTAATTTTTATCTCTACTTTCCAAAATTATCTTCCACTTTTACTTATTAACTCTATTTCCATTAACTGTTCAAAAGGGTAAAACAATAATTGTATAAACTTTTACCCATTAACTTTAAAAAAACACACATTTTTTAAGGGACAACCCAAAATAAAAAACTCAACAACTAAAAAGGGAGAGGAAGTATACTAAAAAAAAATTTGGGTTTTTTTTTTTTTAAACTTTAAAATGCAATAATTGTTATTATACATCTCCATTATCCATGAAATTTATATTTTTAGAACCTACTCGACAAGAACTATCAGCCAAGACCAATAGTGAATATGAAATTACGTGCGAAAAATAATAATTTTTTAGGTGTATGCACCCAATTTTTTATTGTTATGTTAAGTACAGTTAATTTCTGTCATAATTAACAATTAAAAATGTTTAAATTAACAATATAGCGTAAATTCAAAATCTATAGTGTTAGTCTCTATCTAAATTTACATTTAACAGTGTTAAATTAATATCTTCTCAAATCACACTCAATCTTTCGACACAGCCTAAACTTCGTCTTGCAGCGAACTGATCAAATACACAAACACACCATTAAGATAATCTTTTTGCAAACAGTTTTCTGTATTCTAATGACTAGAAAATGTTGGGAAGTGACAAATAGCAAAAAAAACTTATGCAGGGCTGCTGGTCTCCTCGTTACGAATTCCAGATTCAATTTTCGATTGCAGAAACTTGTGTAGGTGACGATGCTTAAAAACTTGCCAGGATTTTGATAAATCAAGTTAATTTAAGCAAAATACAACTCTTTTCTTGTGGCCCTGTTTTGTTATCCGAATTATAAACTGGAAGCTTTAGATATTCTGGTGCAACTTTATAATCCCGATCAAATGCATGGGAGAAAAAAATGTCTTTCTTTTCCTTAAACTTTTCTGCCCCTTAAAGTTTGAATCATGCCAACACAAAGAAGATAAACCTACAAGCAAAGCAATCAGATAACTGAATATCAGTCAATAAAAAGATAAAGCAAGAACCTACAATAGCCAACCTTTAGTTGCAGGGGTTCGATGGGAGCCCATTACCATTGATTTATCACTTGGCTTTAGAACTTGGTCTTTGATTTAAGGATAATGATCTACTAAGGACTCCCTTAGCCAAATTTGGTGCGGACCTCACCATTCCGGATCAAATTTTGACGATCCGAACAGCTCAATGTTTTTAAAATGCATTTTTAAGGGTACACGCGGAAAATCTTCAAAAAAACCTACCCGGAAGGGCTTGATCTGATCAGTTTTTGTTAAAAACGCTATTGGAAAATGCATTTTAAAAACATTGAGCGGTTCGGATCGTCAAAATTTGATCCGGAAAGTCGAAAAATGGCTTGGTCCGCACCAAATTTTGTTTGAGGGAGTTCTTAGTAGATCGGCTTCCTTGATTTAATTCATATATACATATAATATATACAACTCCTATCTGATCCAGGATCCTGGATTGGAGCCTCCATCCGGGAAAATGATCTGGCCCATCCATTCAAATCGCACGGCTGAGATTAAAAAAACGCCTCGCGGGTCCATTTCGGGTTAAAAGAGTACCGGGTCATGGTTACCCGGGTTATAACCACACGCGGGTTAACCCTTCCTTCTTCATTCACGTTATTTTGAAATCACAGTTAGAGAGAGAGAGAGAGAAATAGAGGCGACGAAGAGAGAGAGAGAGAGAGACGACGAACAGTCGATTGAAGAAATCAACGATGAAGATGATGATCTTTCCATCGATTTAACCAAGGTCGGTTTCTCTCTTTCTCTATTCTCTCGTTACGCATACGTATGTCTCTTTATCATCGATTTAACCCCTTTTGTTTTCGTTTTAGTCAAACCACGAGGAAGAAGATCTGGTAACCACGAACAAAAAGATCTGGTAACCACGAACAAGAAGATCTGCTAATCGAGTTTGGCAAGGTCAGTTTCTCTCGTGTTCGATTTTCAAAGTTAGGTTTTTAAATATGTCTTGTCTGAACCATCTTTTGTGCTTCAATTTTTTGAAACCCTAAAGTTCGATTTGTTAGAAGTTACAAGTGATTTTTGGAGGATCAACCTTTTTGGGCTGTTGAATAGCAACTGGATATTCATTGAGTGTATACTGTATACATAACTAGATTTTCATTTGCTTTGGAACTCATTTAAGGCAGGATTGGTAACTTTTGAAGTCTGATTAACATACAGTACTTTCAGGTCTTAGGAGTTTTTTTTGTTTCTTTTTAACTATTACTAGGTATTGCATTGGACTGATCCACTAGTAACTACGTAAGAAATTCTAACAACACAAACAAAGAACATGGTACAACTAGACACGTAAATACATATTTTTTACCGCACTCGAAGATTTCTGCAATTTGAAGCAAAGGAGGAGTAGGACATCCATTATGTTGTTTTAGAAGATGCATGCAAGTCTTACAACTTTGCTTCTTGTTTTATTGGATACTAGTCTACATAATCCTATGGAGTCTACATTTTTAATCACAAGTTTTTCTCCCTTTTCATTACCCTGTTGCTTTCAAAACTTATGCAGCTGTTGTTGGATCACTTGTGGTGAAATTGGAGGACCCCCATTAAGCACATTGACAATGTCGCACATTCGGGAGATAATAGGTCAAGCCAATCGATCGGGCCAGTCCATGATTCACAAGTCGGCCTCCACAGCTTAACAGAACGCATGTTTGCCGTAGAAAATGTAGGCCGTGTGGTAATTTGTGTACTCCAAGTAATCCTTGTAATTTGTGTATTCCAAGTACTCGTATTTGTTCGTATGTAATTTTTTGTGTTGAAGCAATTTGAGGAGAGGAATTGTGGTAATTTTGGTCATCTTTACCACTGATCCGCATATTGTAATGTATTTAAGTTTTGGAAGTTTTGAGCTTCGTCCTCTATTCGACTCCATGATGTCAAAAAATTCCCTCTATTCTTTTGAGCTTGGTCCTTTAATTGTGTGCTTAGTTAGGAAAAGATAAATAACTTGCTATCAAAAATAACTTTTCGGAGGACTTTTGATGTAGTCCACAAAAATAGCTTCTTATGGAGGCATTTTACAAGTATACGAATGAAAGGATCAGGCCTCTATAGGCATCTTAGAAATATGGTTGACTGATCCTCCACGTATTATTGCTACCTCAAGCAGTGGCAGCCTCTGTACCAGCAGTATAGCCACCTCAAGCAGTGGCAAAAAACAGCGGTAACAGTAGCAGTAACTTGACAGCTTTAATCATTGTCCAGAAAATCAGAAAATCAGAAAATCAGTTGTTGCCCATGTATGATCAGAAAATCAGTTGCTACCCATCTATCTATGATAATTACAACCTGCTCATCAACATACCAGATTCGAGTGACCAAAGTAAGCATAATAAAGTGGCCAAACAGAGCCAACTTCAAAAATAAATTTAGATTTCATCAAGACAAATAAGGTTGGTTCAACTTCAAACAAACAGAGCCTCTCAAGTAGGCACCCAAACATAATAAAGTGCTACAATTCCAGTGACCAAAAGTAAGCTGCAAACATAATAATCTGCCAATACCATACACAACTACTACAATTCCAGTGACCAAAAGTAGGCACCCAAACATAATAACATAATAATCTGCCAATACCATACACAACTACTACAATTCCAGTGACCAAAAGTAGGCACCCAAACATAATAATCTACCAATACCTTACACAATTACTAATATTTCAGAGCCACACTGCCATAATCAGAAAATCATCTCCATGTCCGCATGTCGGCATCTTCCCACGACTACTTGTCCCATCCTAAAACAGGAATATGTCATAGTATGTCAACTTCATCATTTTGCAAAATTAACTTGTAAATGAACATTTTTATAAGATCTACGAACACATACAATCATCTTTAGAGTCAATGTCATCGTCCTCGTCATCTTCATTCAACATAATATCTTTTGAAGACCTAAGCAAAAAAATAAAAAAAAATACACAACAATTAACATTTATACAGTTAACATAAATTATAAACAAATGAACATATAATAAAATGGCATACACTAACCTATTGAGAAGTTTCGGACAGTTCCGTTTATCATGAGACTGCCCCACTAATCCACATCCAGTGCAACGCCTAGGCTTTTTCAACGCTTTCTCTTTCCCTCCCTTTAGTCGTTTGCCACAACCCTTATGCTAGACCGGAAGTGGTTCTTTATAATTATGTTGGCTTCCAAGTGAAATAGGCACTTGGATAGTACTCCCAATTTCCTCTTCTATTCCACGCTTCTTGCCCGCAAACTGCTTTTGAGTTGATAACAAGGCTTGTTCCAAAAGTTTAGTGTCATCTTCTGTTACCACGGCTTCATCAATTACATTGCAAGCAAGTTGTAAGAGCCTATGCCGCCTCCCTAACAAAGAAGTCTCACTTATTTCTTTCACGGCCCCACCCAAATCATCCATAACTCTACTAGCTTTCGCCGACTTAGTCCATCTCCGCAAGATATACTCATTAGGTAGTTCGACAATCATCTTTTTAGTCCAATACGCTAACATGTGTTGACATGGAATTCCCTCGCACTCAAACAACTTACAGCTGCAACTAACATGGTTCGATAACTTATCTACCGTAACCTCACGACCCTTCAAAGAACTGTCCTTGTCCCTCCTAACATTGTACAAACCGCGATGTTCATCTTTACCTGTCCTCGTTACCACATATGCGCCACTTTGAAAGAGTTCTTCTTGGAATTGGTAAAAAATAGCTTGTGTGTACACTTCACTCTTGTTCGACTCCATTAACTTCGAAGTTTTAAAGAGTGGCTTCTCATTGACATCTTTATGATCGAGATCCAACTCATTATGTCGTAAGCGTGAAAGTGCCCTTTGAAACCGTGTGACAAAATCCATACAAGAATTGTGTGGACTGACATACCTTTTGAAGAAAGAATGGGCACTTTCAGCTCTTTGACTACTACTCATCCCAGCAGAAAATATGTGCCTCACATATGCAGGAATCCATTTCTCGCGAATGTTGTACATGTCATTTAACCAACCATTGTTCTCCAAGTTAGCTTTTTCGACAATCTCAGCCCATCTTTCATCAAACTCTCCCGGGCTCTCGGATTTCCATATACATTTTGAGAACTCATCGTAATGGTCTTTATAGGACAATGCACCTATTTTTTCTGAAAATTTATTGACAATGTGCCAAATGCATAGCCTATGAAGCGTATTAGGAAGAAGGGTAGCAATTGCTTTTGCCATTGCCGGATCCTGATCAGTTATGATCATTTTGGAAGGGCCACCGGGCATTGCGTTCAACCATTCTTTGAGAAGCCAATCAAAGGCATCACCCTTTTCGCCACTTAAGAATGCACACCCGAAAAGGGTAGTTTGGCCGTGGTGATTAACCCCCAAAAAAGGTGCGAAGATCCAACCATATCGGTTTGTGTTGTACGTTGTATCAAAGACCACCACATCCCCAAAATACTCGTATGCCTTTCTACAAGTCGCATCGGCCCAAAAACAATGAATGAACCTCCCATCATTACTTGGCTCCCATGTAAACATAAAACTTGGGTTATTTTGTTTTTCATTCTCAAAGTACTCGTACAACATATTCGCGTCATGTCCCTCTAACATTTTCTGCCTATCCCTTTCAGCATTAAGAAGATCTCGTTCCGTAAATCCAACATTTTCAAGACCGCCGGCTTGCAACTCAAAAAGACTCATTTGAGTGGAGGGGGGCACATTTGCAGCAGCCATTTGTTTTTTTTTTGAACTGCAGCAGCCATTTGTTGTGCCAAAGCTTTTTTGGCACCTGACACACCACGGTGAGATCGCAACAAATGTACCCTCCTTGGAGTCGTGAGAGGGTGGTTTAGAAAAAAAATTGGATGACTTCATACTCCTCACCACCTGATTTGTCTTTCACAACTGACATTTTCGCACCACAACCTTCTCTAATTAGGCCCCGTTTCCGTATAGTTTTTTCTGAAATTTGTTGCGCATACTTTTCGGACCTCAACCCTTCTTTGTAACAAACATACTCTTTTCTAATGACTTGACCTTCCTACCCAACTTGCTAGAATTAATTCGGATACTAAATCCAGATGCTTTAGCATAATCGTTATAAAACTTCTGAGCATCATCTAAACTCTTAAACTTTTGTTTAAGTTTGGGTATCAAGTCATTTTTTACTTGAGGATTGTAAAGTACCCGGGAAGAATTAGCAGATGAAGCACACAGTTGAGATGGTGACGGTGATATTACTTCTACATCTTCCGCACCCTGCATTCTACAAACCAAAAAACAAAAACAACAGATGAGTCAGTAACTATGACAACCACTGCAGCCATGTCCAAGGCAGTGATAAACTGTCAGAATCATGGTCCCAAAAGATTCATCCACAGAAGGACACAAACACAAACCGAATCATGTTTTTTTTAAACCCTTGCTTTCAAAATCGTGTTTTTTTAAACCCTAGATTTCAAAATCAAAATGAAACCAGAGAATGACATAGAGAGAGAGAGAGAAAGAGAGAGTACGAACCAAAAAAATAAATTCTGAACCCCAGATTTTCGAGTTCGAACCCTAGATTTCAAAATACAACCATTTTTTCAATACGCGAGAGAGAGAGAGAGAGAGAGAGAGAGGGAGAGAGAGAGAGAGAGAGAGAGAGAGAGAGAGAGAGACGAACCTTGCAGTTGGCGAATGGATTCCAGACGCTCAGATTTCAAGTTTGATCGATCTCTGGGTGTTGGCTCGGATATCGTCTTCTTCGTCGCCTCTATTTCTCTCTCTCTCTCTAACTGTGATTTCAAAATAACGTGAATGAAGAAGGAAGGGTTAACCCGCGTGTGGTTATAACCCGGGTAACCATGACCCGGTACTCTTTTAACCCGAAATGGACCCGCGAGGCGTTTTTTTAATCTCAGCCATGCGATTTGAATGGACGGGCCAGATCATTTTCCCAGATGGAGGCTCCAATCCAGGATCCTGGATCAGATAGGAGCTGATAATATATATACACATATACATATTTTATACATATACATGTATATATGCCCAAGTCATGATATCTTGAAAAGAAAATCTATATTGTAACACCAGCCCATTTTTTACACTTATGGTGGACTTGAACCATGTTTTTACTCCTTAAAATGGTTGTACATTCAAAGTGTGTTCTATGATACATAATTTTCGTAATATATGTACGCGTTCCTTTCACACTCCCAACTTGGAAGCTTTCTATATCCACCCGCTCCTGCTTTGTCCAATTAAGATCCAACCTGCATTTTGATATGTCCAAACTTTAGCTTCTATGATCCAGGAGCAATAGATTTATGTTCCCCGGTTGAGAACTAAGAAACATATAAACGAAGCTACAAGCCTACAACATTAAGATAGCCTTTGGAAATACCATTTTTGCATCGATCAAAACCAGCAAATTCCCAATGATCTGCAATTTAGATGAAAATATATTTGCAGCCAACGCATGTTCATTTTGTGTGGCACAATCTCTACATAAATCAAACTGAACATACTCCTAAGTTAGGTCATCTCATTTCCACTCTACAACATGCCTTCAACACCACCCTCTTGCATCAGCATGGTGTAAATCTCCATCACCACTTCTAATTCTAGAACATCTCAAAGAAACTCGGGCAAGATCCAAAGTGGCTGGCTTCAAATACAAACACGATTCACCATGGCAAAATCAATCTGAGATTTTGACACTTTGGAAATATCTCTTATTCCATTCATACTTATTTTAAATATTAAAACTAGTGAAGAGTACATGTGTGATGCATGTGGGCTGGTGCGCAATACAGGCATAGTTTAGTACCTAATTATAATGTAATCACTTATGAAGACAATAGTGATAGTAAAAGCGAGATGAAGCCTAAAGTGGACCAATATGATTCACTTATAGTGAAGGAATGCATAGTTGTGAGTGCAAGAAATTATACACTCGGTGAGTTTGTATATAAAAAAAAAACGGAGTAAAAATATACTTAATGTTAACAAAGAGTTGAGGTGTAAACGAGAAAATTGAGAGGAACTGGAGTCACACTACTATCCTATAAAGATAATTTAAGTGTGATACTATAATTATGACCTTCTTCATGAAACACAAAAGACACAAGCACAAGTGGGGCTGTTGCAATAATATCGGTGTACCTAGATGTCATGTTACGCTTACTCAGAATTGGGGACAGAAAATGCCATTATAGTTGCTCAGTCGCTGCTGATGATAGTCAACGAGCCATATCTTCTCAAGAAAGTACTCTAGGAACAACATTTTTTTTTTTTTTTTTTACAAAAATTGCTCTATGATTCACTGCAAGTCTAATTAAAGAGGGAAAAAAACAAATTCACATCGCTGTGTCTCACATAGTTCATCAATTTGTTGGACTCCAACAAATTCGCAGTGTTCATCTCCTCTGTCAATTTCGCAACAATGTCTATAAGTTTTTTTTTTAACCATTTGTCTCTTTCAAATTCCTTGTATTTCAACAAATTCAAAGTACTCTAGCCAAAGACAGAGAAAAAGAGAATAGCTAACCTCGAAATCAAACCAACGAACAAAGCACCGCAATAATTCTCGATAAACTGTGCACGATCTATATCCAGATGCTCCGATGATAGCACTGAAACTTTTTTTTTTTTTACAAAGAACAACTCAATTTCAAGACAATTCAATGAAATCAATTAAATGCAATGAAAAAAAGTTCGAATCAAATCAACTCAATCTAATCAAACAGAGGGCGGCAGAAGTAAAAACAAGTTTGTTGTTTTTAATCATGAGAAACAAATTAACAGCGCTGTATGTCACTATAAATCATGAATGTAGCATACTCCAACAAATTCGCAGTGTTTTGTCTCCTCTGCGCAAAACAAATTCACAGCACAGTCACATTTTTTTACAGAGAGAGAGAGAGCACAGATATTCAAAACATTTCAATTTCACAATATTCCAATGAAAATCAATGATCATAACGAAACATATCAGCTCAATGAAATAACCTCGATAAGAAATTCAAATCACATCAACTCCAAAGCAATTCGAATCACGTCAACTCAATCTAAACGAACAAATTGAATTGAATAAAACTAAATCAAATCTTACAATTACTAACCGTTATATGACGCACAATGAGTTTCGAATAAAATCGAATAACCTCAACTCAATCTGAGAGAGAGAGAGAGAGAGAAAGAGAGAACCCTAACTCCTCAAACCCTAACTACTCAAATCGCAAACAGAATACAATATGAATTTTGTGAACGCGCGAATAACAGTAACGTATTTTAAACTATAAGGGCAAAAAGGAATTGTATTTTCAAACTTGACCTCGCAGTAATTTAAACCGCGTCTACCTTAATGGGAAAAACAGAACACTTTTCTTTACTGGACAGTAAAAATCTGTCTTTTTAACGCATTGGGCCCTTTAAGTGGGCTTGTGCAAGTATCTAATATTTAGTGGGTTTGTGCATTGGGCCATGTAAGTGGGCTTGTCCAAGCATCTAATAATTAGTGGGTTTGTGCAAGCATTTACAAGTGGGCTTGTGCAAGCATCTAATATTTAGTGCTATTTACAACATTTGTGCCTGAAATAAAAAAATAATAATAATTAGTGATATTTTAAAAAATATTCATATATTTTTAATATATGATACTGATACTTCTATAAATGAAAAATATATGTATAAAAATATTCAACATATCCCCGCACCCATATCCAAATTTGGGTACATATCCCCGAATCTTGTATTTTCAGGTTTAAGGTGTCCGACTCTTGGACACGTATCCGATTCACTTACCCGTGTCCGTGCAACATAGGTTAGGGGACATAATTGTTTTCGTAGTTTTTCAAAGCATAATGATTTTTTACTCTGCTATTTATAATTGCACTCTAAAATTTGTCATTTAGTGCTCAAAAATATATACAAAACCATTGCTAAACAACAAATTTTTACTGCATTTATAACAAGTGGAGTACAAAAATTATTTCCTTTCAAATATTAGATTGGTTATATACATTTTGCACAATGAAATAGGGGCCTTTCATTTGTCCTATCATTCTTCTTACCTGTTTATTATGACGTACATGTCCATGCTCAGCCAACATTTAAATTTTCATTGTTTGATTATGTTGATGGAAAAAATAAAATAAAAATAAAGATATCATAATCACTTGGAGTTAAACTGGGAAGGAATGGAAGAAAGAAAAAGATGAGATGATGATTTTTAGGGGGGTAGTTTTCATGTAACTTAGAGGAGAGAGAGGACCAAAAAAAGTGATAAAAGAGAATGAGAGAGAAACATGGTGTGAGGACAAAAAAGCAATGACAAAACTTTTGGACCTTGTCGGGATCTAACTGAACCATGACCCCAAAAAACTGTTTAATAAGGTGACAAAAAAACTGTTCAATTGAGGATCAAACACTATTCATGGCACTCGCACTTTATATAGGAAAGAAAGATATTCAGAATTGTCGAAGTTGCTCCCTAATCAACCGGATTCAAGAAAGAGAAACTGTACGATTTTACAACCAAGTCTCATATGTAAATGCCCTCAGAAGGGTATTTGTCAACAGGACCCCTCTCACCATATCTATGTTTGCTATGGGCAGATATATTTTCTAATCCACGGGAAAGTGAGGAGCAGAATGGGAGATTAAATGGGGTGCAAATTAGTAGAGGACTGTCAATATCTAACCTTCTTTTCAAAGATGACTCACAAATCTTCTGGACGGAAGAGAAAGCGGAATGTGAGTGGGTGAAACAGGTTCTAGATGAGTTTGCAAATCATCCATGCTGCTCAGTGCTAATGTTTCAGGAGAAGTGAAAGGGAGTGACAAGGAACTCCCGGATTTAGTAAAAACAAGTATCTGGGACTGCCATAAATAATTAGGGAGATCGAAAAAGGCAGCACTTTATTACATAAATGGAAAGTAGTGAACTGGATTAAGCGATGGAAGCGACCATTGCTTAGCCCAGCTGGGAAGGAGGTCCTTGTTTAATGTGCCTTGTTGGCCCTTCCTACTTATGTAATGGCTCGTACTAGTGAGGATGACAACAATGGAAGCAAATATGGGACACGATGACTCCAGCAAAGATTCAAATCCTTCATAGAATATACTATCCCAATGTGAGAAGGCTGTCTCAAGGTATTCTCTCAATTAGTGTATCCTTATGCATTCAGAAAATCCCCGTACATCCTGTTTGCCACCCTGTTTGCCACGTATGTGGATTGGAGGAGGTGGTGTGAGAAGGCTGTCAAAGTGTAGTTGCTTCGTCTCAAAGTGTGGTTGATTTGTCTATCCAGATTCAGGCTAAGAGGAACATCAGGAATTTAGGAACTGCATGGAGAAAGATACCCAGAGCAGACGGAGAGGGGAAACAACTGTAATAGAAACCTCAATTGTGGAGTCCTAAAAATTAATGTGGACGGAGCTTGGGATGCGTATGCACTGAGAAATAAAAGGGCTGTGGGAGTCATGGTCCGGACTAACAGGGGAGATTCTAGCAGCAGAGGCTACCCATTGGTTCATGCTTGTTCGATTGAAAAGGCGGAGGCCATTGGTTTCTGTTTGGCATCAAAGCTAGGAATGTGCAGTTCTGGGATGGACTATATGTTGTAAGGAGATGCGCAGCACATCCTGAACATGTTTTGGGGTAATTGTGGGGTTAAAAGCAGCCTGGAGGTCCTTATCAAAGATTCCAATTCTCTAGTTAGATGTTTTAACTGTCGTAATTTTCAGTTCATATTTCTAGCTAATAACACATAAATCTTGCCAAAGACCGTATATATACATGTGTGAATTTGTTATTTATTTATTTGGTACTTGTTGGTTGATATCTTGACAGTGACTAATAGAGGATTTGGCATAACAGGTAGCTCTCGTACCCAAGGTTCATGCGAAAGTGTTGAGTTGTGGCAATGATTCTTGTGCATTTTGGCCCCAGGAAAGGCTTTGTATGTGCAGCAAAGGACGTTAAGGTCTACGTAAGGTATTTTATGACGTCATTTCAATTTGGACCAAATTCAGAATTTGGTTTGACTTGCATCTAAATAAGTTGCCCATTGTATACTTTAGCATGATGGTCCCAATAACTGTTAGTCAATAATGGGAAAGCAATATTTTAGGCATCAACCAGAAAATAAGCCAGTATAGAGTATCCGAGTTACCTGCTCTTCATGTTTTTCTTGGTGCTGCTCCGAAAACTTCACAGCCAGCCATTGAGTGAAACAAGACTCTCCACGTATGGAATCGGTGCTGCTCCAAAAATTTCACAACCAGCCATTGAGTGAAACAAGACTCTCCACATATGGAATCGGCATCCAACCACGGTCATAGTCATATCTTATAAATGTACCGTCTTTAGGATCGTAAATGCCTATTCCCATCCCCTTTACTGATACCAGAACTTGACCTTTTTTCGTAAGACACAAAGGCGTCACATAAGTAGAACTAGGAACCCCTCTTTCTATCGCACAAGGAATGGCAAACAATCTAGTCCACGATTCTTTCTTCCCATACTCTTTCATTCCATATACCTCAATTTGCTTTACAACAATATCACCATACATGCAAAGGAATCCGCCCAATACCACCAAATTCATCTTGTCATCCCCATTCCAAGAGCTTGGGGGCGGCACCTCCTTGAACTTACCCTCGACCAAATCAAAATAAACGACGACCCGTGACTCCGATTCACGGGAACTCATTACCCAGTGAACAGCTCCGTTTACAACGGCCTGATGTTCCGACACATACAGAACATAACGATTGTCGATAAAAATGTTCCATGAATCGTTTCTCCAACTGTAAACCACCACGACATCCGAAATAATAAAAACCCTATAATCATCAGCAGTGGAATCGTAACAAAGTCCATAAAGTGAGAAAAAAGGAAGCTCATAAGGGCATGAAATTCTCCTGTGCGATCTGTTCGATGGGTTCCAAAGAACAAACGACTTACCAGATTTAGTTCCGGCGAAGTGTCTGGCATCAACAGACAGGAGTACTAGACCATCGGACGACAACAAGGGATGCAAAAAAATATCCGATTTCTCCCACGGACAATGCAGCGATTTCGATTCGTGATTAAGGGTTTCCAAATCGATCGAAACAAAGGAGGCAAAGGATACCTCCGTTTTGAGTAGAAGTCTAGGGCAATGGGGAGATTGGGTAGAACGACGGAGGTGGGTTTTGATGAATTGGGGCTGGGAAATCATAGATAGCCATGATTTGCAGATGCATTTGAATCGGAGTATCGATTTGACGGGTAGTCTGGAGAGGATTTCGAATACGAGTTCGTCTGGGATACTCTTCCCCCCACGGATCTTCTTGTTGTTATCTCTTTTCTGTGTCCCACCTTCCATTTGCGATTTGATTTCTGCTACTCTCTCTCTCTCTCTCTCTCTCTCTCTCTGTAGAAGGGAGTTTGATGGAGTTTGGAAGTAGACACACTGCACAGTGGGAAGTCGCGCCACTTTGTTGGCGTGACCCCATGGTTTACATATATTTTGAAAATGTTACAATACATGAAAACTTTCTCCGAAACGGTCCATGAAAGTGAAATCATGTGAATTTGGGTCATTAATTTCACTTTTATGGACCGTTTCAGAGAAAGTTTCCATGTATTGTACTACTCCTCATTTTTGACATGGTTTGCAAGTTCACTTGTGAGTAGATAATTGAAGTATCCCCCAATATATTGTCATAATTGGCCGTGATTTAGGCTAAGTTTCTTGTTTGATGTTATCAAAGATTTTATCAAGATTTGATGATGATTTTATTAAATGAGAAGGAGAGTTGATAAAATCTATTGAGAAACTACGCCTTAAAAATAAAAGATATTACTGTACTTGCTAATTTATCTGGCTTAACTTTGTATTTATTCGAAAGAATTCATATCTGCCAATTTTGCGTTTGAAATTTTAGTGAATATTATTGATTTGTCTCAGCAAGAAAAATCTAAAAAATTCACAATTAATATTTTTTGAATTAAAAATAATTCAAAACATGCAACTTTTTTTATTATTTTTGTTTTTGTCAAATTTTCTTTAGCTTTTATCATAAATTTTCACAAAATAAACAAATGGAAATATGATACCAATTTTCGGGTCATTTTATTACTCCATTTTCGGGTCAATTTTTACACACTTTAATTAATTCTAATTCTAGGGCCCAATCTCATCTTGCATATAGACCAATTAAAATGTATCCAAAAGAGAGTTTCTAGCACGGTGGAGAATCCTATAAAGAGCAAACCCTAATCTCAAATTTTACTACTATCCTCGGGTTTTTTTTTCTTCCTAATCAAGACTTCACAAGATTAAAGAGTACTACTACGCAAAGGTAAAGAAGAGAGAGAGAGAGAACAGAGGATGGACAATTTCTGGAAAAAAATTTGTTCACCCTCTTTTGGTGAGGGTCAACAAATTTTTTCTCACAATTTCTCCAAATTGCCGGAAGGATGCGTCTCACTGATTCTGTCCATGACCTCTCCACGGGACGCGTGCCGTTTATCGGTGATCTCATCATTATTCAATGCGGCAGCCGATTCGGATTCCTTGTGGGAGAGTTTTCTGCTGTCCGATTATTGGCAAATCGTGTCACGATCAGTATCTCCGGTGGTCTTCTCCACCAAGAAGCAGTTGTACTTCAGTCTGTGTGAATCCCCTCCCCTCCTCGACGGTGGCAAACTGGTAATCCTATTCCTCGTGGTTAATTATTCTTCAGCCTTTTGGCTTCTTACGCTTTACGCGACAGATTCGCCTCCCACATCTAGGAGTAAAAAAATAAGCTTAGTGAAACGGGGGCCATGAAATCTAAAATGTTTGTTTAATAATCTAGGTGGTAGATATTTCAACCAACCACCGAGTATTCCAATGATTTTATCTGGTCAACAAACGGGCACTCATACTCGCGGAAACCAAGAAACATATCCCATTATACACAATAGAAAATTAACTTTTTGAATATTTGTATTTAGAGCCCATACCACTAACTCAAAAAAGTCAACTTATTACGAAAACTGAGAGTCACTCTCTCACAATACATCACATAAAAAGTTGTGAAAAGCCAATATGTCAATAAGCTATTACCTATCTTAGTGGAACACCCCTTAATATTTGAAGTATTGGACACTTTTTGAATATTTAACAAATATCTCTGAACTTTTATTAAACTATGATTGTGAACACATCTTTCATAGTATTAGGCCCGGACCAAACCAAACCGAGCCTTATGTCCCAATCAATGGGGTCGGCTACATGAATCCTGTTTTCATAATCTTATAGGAATGATGAAAAAATAGGCTTTATAGCTCTTAACTTTATTTCTAGCGAGAGACGTATTGAGATTCTGAGAAATATCTTCTTTGTAATAATTGGTTTAAATATTTTAATTGCCATGCATGTTTTGCATAAAATTACTCTTCGATGATTAAACAAGTAACCAATTAGACTTTTATACATCACTGTTATATTGTCGAGCTCCAGAAATTATGCTCCTATTTTGGATGGGCATGGAGGAATGGGATAGCAAAATACATAATTTTATCTCTGTTCATCATTATTGATAATGAAATGCTAAAAAGTTCATAAAAATGCATTTTAATTTGAGGTATCCTAGTCCTACCAATATGAGTTGCAGAAGGCATATTTAGAGCCCTTTGTCTTTTAAAATTCCCCTTATCGCCATATCCCTATCGTATCGTGTCCATGTCTCGTGTCAGTATCCATGCTTCATAGTTAGGGCTGCAAACAAGCTTTGCCGAATCGAGCTTTACTGTGCCCAAGCTTGTTTATTAACTTTTGAACGAACTCGAGCTCAAGCTTAGTGAAAACTTAACGAGCCGAACTCGAGCCGGGCTGGCTTAGGCTTGACTCGAGCTTATTCACGAGCCTTTACGAACCACCAAAAAAATATATTTACATACTCACATAAACAACAAAGAAAGTCTACTCGAACGAGCTCTTTTTGAGCCGATCTGAGCCGAGCTCACGAACGGCTTGGTTTATTTGGATTCCTATTCATAGATATTAGGCTATTGTACAATTGGTGATAGAAGCAAGGAACTTATCCCAAACCGAAAACCACAGCTCACTGGAATGTTAAATTGTGTGAATACTGCTTATAATTTTTACGTTATTCGACATTAATTATATGCATGTTTTTCATTGTTGGAACGATGGTTAGCATAATTTCTGATTCATATGATGATATTCATGCATTGAGAGTGTAGATGTAAGGTGAACATTAGATAGACTTTAGCTACCCTAAGGCTCTGTTTGTTATACCAGAAATATTCTACCGCATACAGTTTCCTTTCTCCTCTTTATTGTTCAAAGATGCGGTAAATGAATTCTTTTCGGGAACTCATTATCCTTTGTAGGGTCGTAGCCTTCCTTTCTTTCGACTCTCTGTCCTCTGGCAGTGGCACGGAGGGGATCTTTAGTGTCTAGTGGAGGTTTTTCGCGAGTGACGGTCAAAACGTTCCATTTGTTTTATGGGCGATCGTTTCCATTAAATCTTTTGCATCTATTGAATGTAGAGAAGTGTTCTTTAGTTAGTTCTCATTATGTTCATTCCCTTCTATCTAGAATTTGATTTTCTCTTTGGACTTTTTTGTATTTCCAAACACCTTACAATGATTGTAGAAACATGTATAGAGATTCATATGATAATTATTTTTGCTGTGAAATACTTTACGGTGAAACGAATGGTGTCTAACTGAATACAAAATTGTTCGAGGATCTGGTGTAGGTCTTCTACTAATACGTTATCTTCGTACCATTTATTCCAGAGCTTTGCACTAGACAGATAAACCGGGAAGAAGTGTTACACTCTACCAGCCCGAGAAGTTGCAATTGCTTGGAAAGAGGATCCTCAATATTGGGAATGGATATCACTGCCCGAGTCAAGGTTTCTCTTGCCCAAGTCAAGGTCTCTCTCTCTCTCTCTCTTCACACACACACAAGCAAGCGCGCGGGCGTTTTCTAATATGTCACCAAACCAATGGAACCACTATGTTTAGATGACCTGAATCTGAGGTGAGATTATAATCGAACTGCCATGACTTCAATTCCACTAATTTACTTCAGAAGTGCTCTATAACGAAACTTCTAATAATCAAATGGATCCTAATAGTATATATTTGTTACTTATTTCTTGGCTGAATTCAAGAGTGATGTGCATATTATGTGCAGATTCTCCGAGGTGGCTCACCTTTTGAGCGGGTGGTGGCTTGATATTTGGGGCCGGATCAACACTACAATGCTATCTGCCAACACCAGTTACGCAGCTTACCTAATTTTCAAAATCACAGACAGGTGGCGTACTGGGTTTAAGTTTCCGTTGAAGGCCTCTGTTAGATTTGTAAAGGAAGGAGAAGATGAGTATGAAGATGATAAGAGCAGTACTGTTTTCTTGACATTCCAGCCGTTCAGGCGTAGAGGAGAAAGAGAAAATGGACGGCTTCCTCAATTAAGAAGGGATGGGTGGATGGAGATTGAACTGGGGGAATTTTACAATGACGAAGGAGATGATGGTGAAGTGGAGATGAGGTTGAGGGAGCTCAGGGAATGGAAGGCTGGACTTATTGTGGCGGGCATCGAGGTACGGCCTAAAGTTTGTGGATCAATAGAAAGAAAGAGTCACCATGCGCGCTGTGGCGACGTGGCGTGGCGAGGCCCACCTTATGGGGAGTCATGGCGTGATCGCAGGTGTGGCGCCGCTGTGGCGTGTACCTCTATGACATTTTAGCCATCTTTACTTAGATTCAGGGGCGGAGCTATGTAGCAACCAAATTTTGGAGGATATTTTGCATATTTTTTATAAATATTCTTTAAAAAATTATAAAATTTTGGAAAATAATTAAACAGTAAGAAGAATTTTTATTTCGAGAACAGTAAATTTTGGTGAATGATCTCTTGCAATGACGATCCTGCATTCGTCGAGTCATATGATAATAATAATTAATTTTTTAATTTATCAAAATCGTCTTGTTAAAACTCGAATGATTAGATCTAGTCTTGAAAAAATCTTTGAACAAAGACTTTTTGCATAATCTAAAAGTTATGTTTTCATCCTCTTTTAACATGATTTTCCAACAAGTTTTGTGTTTGTTGCTGGTTTGATTGGTTTGATATAGATTTATCCTATTTGTGATAAGTTTATCATATTTACATTGTACGATAATTTTATCTCAAATTTTGTTTTAAATTTTTAGAGTGGAGACAAAACTGGAGAGAAGATTTGGAGAGAGAGAGAGAGAGATATGAGAAGATTAGAAGAGAGAGATTTAGAAGATTGGGAGAGAGAAAAGGGTAGTTTGGTGTTTATTTGAATTTGAGGATTAAAACATAAATCCCAAAAGTGACGAGAATGAAAACATAAGTCGTACTAGGTTGGAGGATCAATATTTGAGTGCCCCTTATCTAAATATTTCCCCTACAACAGAGTAACCCTTACCCTGAGAGATGAGAAAGAGAAAAGGGAGTGCAATTTTGTTCACTTTCCTTAAAAGGGGATGAACAAACGAGTAATGCTACAGACACACCCTCCTAGACACACCCTCACTCACATGTGGAGTGGTCCCCTCAGGGGACGAGAGAGAAAAAGTGAGAGGGGACCACTCTATATGTGAGTGAGGGTGTGTCAGGGTGTGTCTGTATAATTTTTGTGAACAATACCCTCTCCCCTACTGGTTAAGAATGGAGGGGGGAACCACTTTTAACCAAACCAACCCAACTCAAGTTAGTTGTAGGCTTAATTTAAAAAAAAAAAAAAAAAAAACCTCATCTACCTTCGAGAATTACTTTCACCCCTAAACTAAAAAAACTGAACACCACATGTATTAAGCGTAAGATTACTTTCCACAGTGAAAGTTTCACCCCTAAAATTGAACAACATACTAAACTTTAGTAAATTTTTCAATATTTTGATAATAATTTTTACTTTTTTAATTTCTTTTATCGAGATGAACTAATAATGAAAAAAAAAGGATAAAAAATGTGAAATATTTTTAAACAAGGATAAAAAATAATTCAAATGGATTTTTTTTAATCGGAAACAAAAAAATTTTAGATCTCGACAAAGGATATGTTGAGGGAAAGAAAACAAATCCAGACACAATAGCAAGGATAAAGGAAAATAAAGTCATAGAAGTAGCCATACTAAATACTTCAACCAGCTTTGGTTCTCAACAAAAATGGTGATCTTTTTTTTTTCCGAAAAAAATTAGTTGTTTATGTAAAAAAACACCAATTTGCAATCTAAATGCTAATGGAAACAAAAAAAATCTTATTTTGGCAGTGGGAGAACTGTACTATGAAATATTCATCCTCTCAGTTGTATGAGAGACCACAATACTTTGTCGAGTCTGGTGATGTTTGGGAATCTCTTTTGATAATAATCCCATTGGACACCGTCATCATCGTTCTTGTCAATTAGAGATTAGGGCTGATTTTAGGGGGGCATAAAACGTAGTATTTTTTTTTAATTACCTGGGGGAGAATAGAAGGTAGACGAGGTTTTTTTTTTTTTTTTGGTGAAATTAAGCCTACAACTAACTTGAGTTTAGTTGGTTTGGTTAAAAGTGGTCCCCTCATCCCTTCTTAGCCAATAGGGGAGAGGGTATTGTGCACCCTCTGTTAGGGAGGGTGAACAAAATTACATTGGAGAAAAGGTGAGAAGAAATTTGATCTGGCTTTTCAAGGCTTCCAAGGGTATATTGGTCTCTAAACAATTGAAATTCCATGTTTCTGTAATTATTTCATCTCTTATCATCACTTTATAACTCCCAATCTTCATCTTTTTCTAGAGAGGTGAGAGAGAGAAAAGGTGAGAGGAAATTGGATATGGGTTTTCAAGGCTTCCAAGGGCGTATTGGTCTCTAAACAATTGAAATTCCATGTTTCTGTAATTACTTCACCTTTTCCACTAAGACAAACTTTGTGAAAAGAAACGTGATGGTGGATTGGGTTTTCGGGATCTACGTTCTCTCAATCTGGCTTTCTTAGCTAAGCAGGGGTGAAAACTTTTGCACGAGCCCAACTCCTTATTTCAGCGTTTATTTAAGGGAAAATATTTTCATAATACCTCTTTTTGGGATGCTAGATGCCGTAATTCAGCTTCATGGGCTTGGCAAGGTATTATTGCGGGCAAACCCATCCTAAGGAAGGGTTGGAGATGGAATGTGGGAAGTGGTGCATCTATTGAAATTTGGAAGGACCCCTGGCTTCCCCATTCTCTATCTTTTAAAGTTCTTAGTCCCCCTCTGTAAGGACCCGTAAAATTTTAATTTTTTTCCCCAAATTAACACCGAGTAATGTGAGAAATTGTGAAAAATAACTAAGTGTTGGGACATTTTGTGTTAAGTCTTGATTGGGGTTTATTTGGTTTACACACGTAAAGTTTGGACTTGGGGTGTAATTTTGTGAGGTGCATATATGTGTGGTGTGTGTGAGAGGAGAGAATCACTTCTCCCCCTCTTTCTTCCCCAGCCAACTCCTCCCTCTCTCTCCTTCCTCCATTTTTGCTTCTTCTCCCAAGCAAAACCTCACTCTTTCTTCTAAAATCCTTCACAACCCTTCACTAAAATCAGCCCCTCTACGCGTTTCCAAGCTTTGTTTGTGCTCGTTTCGCTCCGGGAGGCGTACATTTGCTTGGAGTTTGGAGTAGGAGGAGCTAGAGTTTTGAAATCTTCCATTGGGAGCCCAATCACTCTTGAGGTAGGGGATTTCTATCATTTCTAAGTGTATTAAGGTGTTTAGTGTGGGTGTTGTAGCCCCATTTGGCCAATTTCTTCTCAACTTGCAAACAAACTCATTTTTCTTGTTTCTTGATTGTGGTTGATGTTTGATCCGTGATTTGACGATATTCTACGTATATTAGTTGTTGATTAGTCCCATTATATCCCTTGTTGTCAAATTGTGGCCTTGGAAGTGTTTGGGTTGAGCCCCATTGTGACCCTCATGAGAAAAACCAGTCAAAAATCTGCTCGTAACGCTCGGGTATCGATACCCCTTTTTCTTAGTATCGATACCCATAGTTTCTGTTTTCAAAATCTGTGTAGTGGTATCGATACCACTATTTCTTGGTATCGATACCCATGGTCCTAAAACAGAAAAATTTGTCCTTTGATCTCTAGTTGTGTTGCCTTGGCTTGTAACTCAATGTAATCGTTCTCCCACTCTAAGACTCATTGATAAACGTGTCCGAAGCCTATCCTTGGTTAATTAGTGATCTTTGCGCCTCCTTGGAATACGAAACACGCGTTTGACATATTGGTAACACTTGTTTGACACTTGATACTAGTAATCGAGTATTGATCGGTGGATGTTGGGTTATAATGAACGTGAAATACTAATGAAAGATGGATGGAATGACACGGGGCCCTCACAAGGGGTATGCCCGGAATGACACGGGGCCCTCACAAAGGGTATGCCCGGAATGACACGGGGCCCTCACAAAGGGTATGCCCGGAATGACACGGGGCCCTCACAAGGGGTATGCCCGGAATGACACGGGGCCCTCACAAGGGGTATACCCGGAATGACACGGGACCTATATGGTGTGCCCGGAATTTGATAAAATGAATAAATTAAACGACACGTGGAATGTGTAAGTGATTTGGATACACACGAAGTGCCGGGTACGTATCGGACACAATGGCGTATCGGTAGATCTTGTTTGGACGTTCTGGGATTCTAGAGGGTTTATTCCTTTCTTGTGGTTTCCTAGGGTATATTTTTTTGTAACCCCTTTCTTGTTGCGTGCACTCCATTAGCATCTCATTACATTTAGACTTGATAGATATTTCTCTACTGGGCTAGTGTTGCTCAACCTACAAAATTTCAGGTACTCATCAAGGAGCATGATCATGGAGTGCTTGGAGTGCTAGCATGCATTATTTTGAAAGCTTATGGAAGAGTTATATCATCATCTTAGAAATTAGTATATTTTTGCCAAGATGATTTTGTAACTTGTCTAAGTCTTATCTTTTGACAATGGGTTGTAAACTCCCTTAAACTTATGAATGTGTATATTTGGGGCTTGGGTGCCTGTAGACTTTAATGTATTATGTTGTTGACTTGACTTTTCTATTTGGACTTTAACGTGGCCGTGGACGCGTTGACCGTCCACGTGGATTTTATTAATGGATATTCTTTTAGAAATTTGGAGGGCGTGACACCCTCCCTCATTCGATTCTCCTCACTCCAATGTGCATCTCGTCTCTGAACTTATTGATAGAGCTACTCATAACTGGAATATCCCACTACTGAAGAGCTTATTCTCAGATTCGGATGTGGAAAAATTCTTTCAATTCCTATTAGCTACCATGGTTCTGCGGACAAAGGTCTTTGGCATTACACGAGCAATGGCATTTTCTCTGTTAAGTCGGCTTACTACTTGGGCTAAGCTTCATTCCTGTCCACACAATTCTCGTGAGCGGGGTGAATCCAGTTCAGGTACATCCTCTGACTCGTTCTGGAAATCCTTGTGGGCTATGTCTATTCCTAATAAAATCAAGATGTTTGTGTGGAGGTGCTCCCATAATGCTGTTGCTGTGCTGCACAATTTGACCCGCAAAAAAGTTGAAGTTTCACCCTATTGTCCGAGATGTCATGCCCATAGTGAAACTGTGGAGCATTTTATCTTTCAATGCAAATGTTCAAAGGAATTGTGGCTTTTATCCCCGTTTTCCCCTGCTGTCTCGACTTCATGGAGTTCTCCCTCTTTTATGGATTGGTGGTCGACCATCTCTTGGTTTTCACCGATCTCTGGAAACATGGATGATATGAGGGCTCTTCTAGCATCTCTTTGTTGGTTTATATGGAAAGCACGTAACAGAGTTTTATTTGATGGCTGAATTTGGAATTGTGCAAGTGTGCTTGAGAAAGCTATTCTTCATACTCTCAATTTAAGGATGCAAGCATTACTAAACCAGTTTCTCCTTCTATTAAACCCCCTAAACCGGTGCTTGTATGGAGCCCCCCTCCTCCTAATTTTATCAAGTTTAATGTTGATGGCGCTATCAATAAGAAAGAAGGTGTTGGTGGTGTGGGAATTGTGGCTCGGGACCATCTGGGTCAGATTTTGGGAGCGTCGTCCGTTCCTTTGAACATCTTGATGAGTTTTTTTGGTGTGGGAATTGTCCTTGATGAGTTTTTTTGGGTGCATTCGTAACATTGCTAGCTTTATAATATTATATATTATTGCTGAATGAAAAAGGGAAACTCTACTTTTTGTGGGAACGGAGGGAGTACATGTTAAACGAATCTCATTTTTTGGATCAAATCTCTACCTGATCTATCCATCTACGGGGCCCAGTAGTGAGATCTTGGCCGTCCATTCTTGATTTGGACAGTTCAGATTTTAAATAAACTATTCATGCAAATAGTTAAACTATTCACGCGAATAGTTTATTAAAAATCTAGACCGTCCAAAACACTTTTAACAGCCAAGATTCACTCACTACACCCTGTAGTGAGATTCCTTACTACAGGGCCGAATCTCACTATAGGGCCGAGTTCAGTCTATCTATATCTATACTACTAATCTCACTACATGGCCGAGTTCAATCTATCTATATCTGTACAACTTCTAAAAGTCTCACGTGTTGGTCAACTTTCATCAATACCCAAAATACCCTTCCCTGATTTCCCCTCCCCAATTAAACATACCACCGGTTTTCCCTTTTCTCGAATTTATCACCCATCCAATCACAAAACGCAACTAATGAAACGGCACAACCTTCCGCAATCTCATCTCATGCAGCAAAAGCAATTAAGTCGTATCATTTCCTTCCCACTGTGGAGTGTCTGCCGGACCCACAGAAATGGCCTCCAGGACAAGCACGATGTTGGCATCAAAACTTCGCCGTAAGAATAAAATAGCCCAGGAAGATCTACGCATCATTCTAGATACTCATGGGTTAGGCAGGCAGCAGGCCTCAGGCATCTCGGGTTCAACCTTTCTCCCGAGATCGAATTACAAGAACACGAAATTCCCTAAAAATCTCTCCTCGTCGGGGAACTTAAACCGTGTAATTCAGGAAGTAATTAAACTTGCAAGACCTCTATTATGCCAATGAGTGATTACAACAGTCTTTTTCATGGGTGTCGAATGTCCCTTTTTCACCCACAGCTACCTCACTCAGCTGTTTTCACATCGATCCCTAGCTCCTTAAAATTGCAGCGACATTAACCAAATACCTATTTACACTTTCTTCAACTTGCCTTACTCTGGCCGATAGTAAGAACACACAAAAAAGTTAAAAACCGATATGGTGAGGGCAGCGCAAACGCAGGTCCTCGCTTTCAAAAATTGTGACGTAGGCTCCACCACCTTGGTAGACCCTTAGGCGAGCCCCCTACTAAGTGCAATGGGGTCACTAACCTAGGCCATGGGGTCTTCTTGATCACCCATTGACCCCGTCAAGGTTAGTAAATGCTGCTAATCTAGGCCATGGAGCCTAGTTGAAGTATGCTTTAGTGATGCAAATGGTTTCTATTTATACCCATTGGCCACCTCTCCTATTCTTGTTTGTTCGATGTGGGACTTATGGCATGTATACTATAATATTTTGCCTTAAAAACTTCAGAAGAAGAAAAACAAGAAAATTTTCTCTCATCAATTAGTAAGCATTTCACTCATTAATTTGTATTCCTTAAAATTAATCCACATTTGGGAAGACAGGAAAAATGCAATGGTTAGTTGGGCAAAAGGGTTTTTGGTCGATACTTTAATGGAAAATAACTCTAGAAAGACTTACCTATTGAGTACCACAAGTTATCTATATATAATTGATAAACACAATCAAAGCATTACCATAGAAGTGTAAACACAATAGGAAATCTAAACACAATAGGAATCCTCCAAAAAGAAAAACACGCACATTCCTGACAGAGATTACTGTTTTGACCATCCAAATGTCTTGTTAGATGTGTTATGTTGGTCTTTCTTTTTTTTACTTTGAAACTCATCGCTCTCGATGTACCCCTGTCGAGCCTTTATAATACATTTACCTCATGTCTCTCGATGTACCCCTGTCAGCTGAAAAGCACAGAAGGCCTCTACTCCTCTTTTAACATTTTCCAACGGAGAAAGACAGAGCAATCCCCTCATATTTTTCTTCCTTGATTAAGTTTTCTTGCTTAAGAGAGCTACCGAGAAAACATTGGATTTAAACCTTATTTTGAAAAATGATACATACACTCCCTGGGAGCCACTCCTAGCCACACCCTCTCTCACATGGAGTGTGGGGCTCACCTTTTTTTTATGGTGTACTTTTACAAGTGATTTCGAGTGTCGGACAATAAACGGTTCGCGAGTTCCGTTTCATTGTGTAGAAGTGGACTCGAAGGTCGTTGTATTTATTATAGGTTGTAAATTCGTAATGAAAGTGAGTGCATGATGAATGAGAGTGGATGCACAGAGAATCTACAACAGATTTAAAAACTTCTTAATGAGTACCCCGCATAAAAGAATTAACTTGTCACAATAATCATAACTCCCCATATCTTCATGCGAAATTCACAAGGATACCAAAAACTTCGAAAAGCATTAACACACGAATTTCCATCTTAGCAATGTGATTCATGTCGAACCAAATAAAATTGTAAACCGTTGTAAGGAAGGCTATTCTCTTTCCCACTCTCTAGTTTTATGAAACCCAAAGTCTTAATTTCATTAGCGACGTGTTCCTAAGGGGGAGAAAGAAGCTTTAAGCGACAACCAGATGCAACTCTAAAAGTTGTTCTTATTTTTAAGACGAAAAAAATCTAAAAGCGAATCAAGATGTTCATAGATCTTTTCTTTTTGGTATTCAAGATGTTCAAATATAACATAAATGACTTTTGAATTTAAATTACATTGAGAAAACTTTGACAAAGTAATTAAACATTTAGATCCCAAAGGCTTTTAGCTGAATAGGGCAAGAGCACGAATGGCCCTAGCTACACAAATTATGACGTAGGCTCCACCACTTGTGTTGCCCTTAGGCGAGCACCAAAAATCATTCCTACCACCACTCTATGCACAATTTAGCATCTCTCAAACATCGATCCCTCCTTCAAATTTACCTATATACACTTTCTTCAATTTGCTCTGACCAATAGTAAGAACACACGAAAAAGTTAAGAACTAATATGGTGAGGGCAGCGCGAACGCAGGCCCCCGCTTCCAAAAATTTTGACGTAGGCTCCACCACTTGGGTAGACCTTAGGCGTGCACCCCTACTAAGTGCAATGGGGTCACTAACCTAGGCCATGGGGTCTTCTTGATCACCCATTGACCCCGTCCAGGTAAGTATATTGTAATGTTGCTAACCTAGGCCATGGAGCCTAGTTGCAGTAGGCTTTAGTGATGCAAACGGATTCTATTTATACCCATTGCTAGCCTCTCCTATTCTTGTTTTTTCAATGTGGGACTTATGGCATTTATACTATAACATTTTGCGTCAAAAACTTCATAAGAAGAAAAACAAGAAAATTTTCTCTCATCAGTCAGTAAGCATTTCACTCATTAATTTGTATTCTTTAAAATTAATCCACATTTGGGAAGAAAGGAAAAAAAGAAGAAGGCACATTCCTAACAGAGATTAGTCTATATTAGCTTTGTGTTTCTGTTTTGACCATCCAAATGTCTTGTTGGATGTGTTATGTTGGTCTTTCTTTTTTTACTTTGAACCTCATCTCTCAATATACCCCTGTCAAGCTCCTAGTCATGACAATTGTATAGGTTCTGTTGAATTTAATTTAATTTAAAATTACAGATGTGCATATTTATCTTATCACCAATAAGTACAATGATTTATTATTTCCCATTGAATGCCCTTCAGGATTGGGGGCAGGGGCGGACCTGGGGGTGTTAGGGGGGGTTTTGGCCCCTTGCAAACCCCCAAGGTTCTTACTAGTAGTAGTACATTTTCAATTTTTCTGTATATTTGCTATGGAGTGATCCCCCCGCAACAACAATCCTGCATCCGCCACTGATTGGGGGATGGTGTTGTGCGGACCGTTTTCCCTTTTGATTTATTATCTTCTGATCCCTTGGATGCCATTCCCCTTTTTAATTTTGGGCAGTGCATAAATATTGAATGAATCTTAACTCGTTACTCTCCTTAAGCCGGTAGATGGAGATGTATACTGTTAGAACATGTGTGAAGGTTAAGTCTCACATTGGAAAAATAGTAAAAGGGTTGGACCTTAATATACAATTGAATGACTCACCACTTACAAGGCTTAGCCTTTTAAGTGGATATGGGTCATTTAATCTATATTGGGCCCAACGAATGTGTTGGACTCCGTGGATACTCCTCAGAAGTTTGGGCCTTGTGCACGTCGGCGCAGCAGAAGCGATGGCAGGATCGATGCATCTTACTAAACTCCCAACAAGTGGTATCAGAGCCAATGGCTGACGATCTATGGGCAGACTCTCGGTGCGCCATGGATAGGCTTGCATGGTGAACTCCAAGTGATGGAAACAGAAAAATCCGATAGTGCAAGTAATGCGGTGTGCCCGTTGCAAGGTGATGCAAACGAATGGAACACGTGTTGCACGTTGACTTGTCGGGGAGCATGGTGCCAATGAATGGGCACGTTGGCTCTCAATGGAGAATTCGATGGATGGATCTGATCCGTATAAGCCTAGTTTGGAAGATTGGGTTGCGAGTAGTAGATCTGAATCAAGGGGGAGCTTGGATGCAAATAAACGGGCAAGGCTCAATGAACGGTTCACACATGAGGGGGAGATTTGTTAGAACATGTGTGAAGGTTAAGTCTCACATTGAAAAAATAGAAAAAGGGTTGGACCTTAATATACAATTGAATGACTCACCACTTACAAGGCTTAGCCTTTTAAGTGGATATGGGTCATTTAATCTATATTGGGCCCAACGAATGTGTTGGACTCCGTGGATACTCCCCAGAAGTTTGGGCCTTGTGCACGCCGGCGCAGTGGAAACGATGATTGGATCGATGCATCTTACTAAACTCCCAACATATATGTTTCAGCAGAAAAGCACGAAAGGCCTCTACTCCTCTTTAACATTTTCCAATGGAAAAAGACAGAGCAATCCCCTCATATTTTTCTTCCTTGATTAAGTTTTCTTTCTTAAACCTCATTTTTATGGTGTACTTTTACAAGTGATTTCGAGTGTCAGACAATAAACGGTTCGCTAGTTTCGTTTCATTGAGTAGAAGTGGTCTCGAAGGTCGTTGTATCTTGGGAAAAAAACACCATCCAACAAGGTGCAGCAGGGTGTATCGTTCTTAAGGAGAGCGCGGTACTCCGTATCTCAACCACGCCAAAGGTTTTTCTAAACTTTTATATTTTTGTAATTTATGTTGATTGACTATTTCGATTTTAGTGAACTCATTTACAATAACAGAAAATCTTACATGAGGTATAAATAATTTCCCACAGTTCCTTGCCCTTGTTTCCTCAATCCCAACTTCATCAACGAGAGTTTCTGTTCTTCTAATGTAACTTTTCCCTGGAACCTCTCTTTCTAGCATAGCTCACTTTCACAGACAATTCTCTCTTTCTCACATTTTGATGAAAAGATCTCACACCCTTTTCTGAATCATTCCAACCACCACTCTATGCATAGTTTAACATCTCTCAAACATCAATCCCTCCTTAAATTTGCAGCGACATTAACCAAATACCTATTTACACTTTCTTCAACTTGCCTTACTCTAACCGATAGTAAGAAAACACGAAAAAGTTAAGAACTGCTATGGAGAGGGCCGCGCAAACGCATGGCCCCGCTTCCAAAATTGTGACGTAGGCTCCACCCCTTGGGTAGACCTTAGGCAAACACCCCTACTAAGTGCAATGGGGTCACTAACCTAGGCCATGGGGTCTTCTTGATCACAATTGACCCCGTCCAGGTAAGTATATTGTAATGTTGCTAACCTAGGCCATGGAGCCTAGTTGCAATAGGCTTTAGTGATGCAAACGGATTCTATTTATACCCATTGCTAGCCTCTCCTATTCTTGTTTTTTCGATGTGGGACTTATGGCATGTGTACAATAATGTTTTGCCTTAAAAACTTCAGAGGAAGGAAAACGATAAAATTTTCTCTCGTCAATCAGTAAGCATTCCACTCATTAATTTGTATTCTTTAAAACTAATCCACATTGGGCAGAAAGGAAAATTGCAATGGTTAGTTGTGCAAAAGGGTTATATATGAATAGGGTTAACTATTAACCATTGGAGTTTGAAATTACAATCCTCAATTCCTCTCATCAAATGCATCTTTTGACTTAATTTGGAAAAATGTGGCACCATATAGGATTCAATGCTTCACTTGGCTAGTACACCTTGGAAAAATCAAGACTGCAGAGTATCTTCTCAGGATTGGCATTGTCCACAATGAGGTTGTAGCAACTTGCAAATTATGCTCGAAGCACATGGAATCAGTTGATCATCTCTTCCTGCGCTATCAACCAGTTTTACAGGTCTGGTCTAATATTCTAATTTGGTGGGGAATTCAAAGGGTAATTCCTCAATCGTTTGTCCGTCTTTTAATTTGGGGGAAGGATTGGTATTTGAATAAAGGAAGAAGAATGATCTGGGAGGTTATTCCCTTAGCAGTCTCATAGACTATATGGAATAACAGAAATGCATCGATCTTTGAAGGCTCTGTGCCAGATTGGGATAAGATCTCTTATCTTATTATGATTAGAGTGGCTTTATGGGTGAAGGCCAAAGATGGGGGCAACAGATTCTCTATGGATGCTTTTCTCCTTGGACTTCAAAGCATTTTGGAATCTCTTTTTTTTTTTTTTGATAAGTACTCATTCTTATAAAGCCCAAACAAAAGAATACAAAATCCAAGGGGCATACCCAAAGCCATTACAAACCTTAGCAACACACATAAAACCAAAGCCTATACACAGGTATACAATTCTACCCTAATGTTGAAGTATGAAAATGAGGGGCAATGCCCTAGTTTTCTGCACATATTTACATTCTCTTGGGATGGATTTATCATCCTAAGAGAGCTGAAAAAATCTCTAAGATCGTTCACAATGTCTAATGTAACCTACTCCATGTCTGCACATTGTCCTTGAAAATTTCTCTTATTCCTCTCCCTCCATATAGCACATACAACAGCTGCAAGGGAGCACCTCATACTGATATTTGCAAAACTCTTCCCCGTAGCATTTAGAATAAGCCAATCAATAACCAAAAATTTGCACGGCAGGCCTTAGACCAAATTCTTCCCCATTAGACGTTGCCACATCGAAGAGGGAAAAGGGCAGTGAAAAAACAAATGAGAATGGGATTCCACCTGAAGGTTGCACAATCTGCATGTATCATCCACTCTCATGCCCCACTTAATGAGTCTGTCAGTTGTATTGAGCCTTTTTTGAACAACAAGCCAAAGAATGAAAGACCATTTCGGAACATGGGGGCCATACCAAATAATCTTGTGCCACCTCTGGATAGGAGCCTTGTGTCTGATTGCATCCCAGGCAGAACTAACTGTATAAGAACCACTAGAATGAGGAAGCCACCTGACAGAATCCTCCATGTTAGAATCTAGGAGCATAGTAGAGGGAGTAGTAGCAATGATATCTTGAGTCACACTATTTCTAGCCCTTGGCCATCTCCATTGTCCTAAGTGAATAATGGAGGAAACCTTGGCGTTCAAAGATCTGCCCAAATTATACACAACCCTTCCCCCATATATAGAAAACAAAGGGCCAATAGGGTGTCAATTATCGAGCAAAAGGAAAGTAGACTCACCATTACCTATTTTGTATTGAATCAGAGGTTGAGCAATATGTCTTAAGACTTAGAATTTTTCTGATGGTCCAAGATGCATCAATAGGAACTTCCATGTACCAAATCCATTGAGTCTTTATAATATAAGAGTGAACCCATTTAACTCATAGAGTATCAGCTTTTTTGCAGAATGCCCATAAGTGTCTATCATGGTCCCCCTCATTCTTTGGTAAGCACACATGATCCTATTTAACTTTTGCTCCTGCATGTATGTTTCATCTCAAGGCCGGACCATAGAAAAGCCATCAAAGGACTCTCAACCTCCTTGATTACCTTGCTTGGAATAACAAAAATAGAGGACCAATACACTTGCACATTAAAAAGAGGATTTGGGGTGGGTGTTGTGCAGTAGGTGATGTGCGCCGTGTTGTGCGGAAAAACGACGTAGTTTTGGGTACACATTTGAAGCTTCCAAGGGCTTTGTTTGGAGGAAGAAAAAAATCACTACAAAGTGTCAAACCCAAAGTTCCTAAAGCCAAAGTGCATAAACCCAAGTGCCTAAAACCACTATGCCCTACCCCAAAGAGCCTAAATCCCCTAAAATTGAACCCCAAAATTGAACCCAAAATTAACTCTCCAAACAAGGCCTTAGAAGTGTACCAAGAAAATGAGCAAAACTACATCGTTTTGCCGCAAAACACGGCGCACATCACCTACCGCACAACACCTCCCCGGATCCTTAAATTAAAAGAACTGACTGAATAAGTTGTGCTCTACCACCAAAGGTTAAATGCCCATAAGACCAACCAGTAACTCTTTTCAGAATTTTCTCCTTCAAAATCTAACAATTAGAAGCATTGAGTTTTGTAGAAATCAAGGGAACACCAAGATATTTGACAAGAAAAGGTTAAATGCCCAGAAGACCAACCAGTAACTCTTTTCAGAATTTTCTCCTTCAAAATCTGACAATCAGAAGCATTGAGTTTTGTAGAAATCAAGGGAACACCAAGATATTTGACAGCAAAAATGATATGGACACAAACTCTCAGCCACAACCCACCACAACCCCTCTCACATGTGAGGGACCCACACTGAGCGGGCCCCACCCCACATGTGAGAGGGGTTGTGGTGGGTTGTGGCTGAGAGTTTGTGTATGTATCATTGTTCATTTGACAGGAAGGTATCCCTCGAGAAAAGGAATTAGGCCCCTCAACTGTTCTTTCAAAGGCACATCCACCCCAGCATAGAATATTGAACTCTTGCTCACATTACGTTGCAGCCCAGAAAAGCTACTAAAGTTCCGCAACACGTTGCTAATCAATCTAAAGGATTCAACACTAGCACCACAAAAGATGAATAAATCGTCAGCAAAAGCTAGATGACACAAATCCAGCTCTCTACATTTTGGGTGGAAACTAAAAGGGCTATTACTGACTCGGTATCTTAGAATCGCAGCAAACCCTTCCATAACATTTTGGAATTTTTATAATCAAGTGTCAATCTGTAATGTTTTCTTTCTTTTTTGAAACTCTTTGGGCTTGTCCTAAAGTTCTCTTTTGATGTTGTGTTTCTATGGTTGGTTTCTTGCCAACCTAGGTTCTGGTGTGGATTTTCTCGCCTAGTGGTTGAATTCTTCCACTAGTCGTAACTGTAGACACGTAAAATTTCTGGCCTATCACAAGCTGCCACGTGTTGCTAGGGCACATAAATTGGCTAATTAAATGTTGCCAAGTGTCCACAAGTCAAAGTCAAAGTTTCATGGACGGACCAATTAAATGCTGCCAAGTGTCCGTAGGTCAAAAGGCCAAGCACGATAAATGGCCAATCAAATGATGTCACGTGTTTGCAAGTTAAAAGTCAGAGATATGTTGAAGGGTCCAATCAGATGAAGCCACGTGTCAAAATGACACAGTTATTTATTTATCAAGTCTAGCTAATCAATTTATGCCACTTGGTGAAATAAATTTTATATCTCTTCATATATAATTATCTTTCCCAAAATAAATAAGAATAAAGATATTTATATAATTTTAATTATTTTCCTTTAAATCAAATAAGGAAATAATTGAAGAGATAAGTATGGAAAGACTTGCAGTCTACCTTAAACTCTCCATCTCACATCCCTATAGATAGAGGTGCTCTCTCTCATATTTTTCCATGAAGACATTGAAGAATTTAGAGCAATGAAGATCAAAGCATTGAAGCCCTTCAAAACTCCTTGAAGTGATAAAGACGTTGAAGCTTCAATCAAGACATTCAAGCTCCAAACCCCTTCAGAACTCCTTGAAGTGATCTAGACATTGAAGCTTCAACAATTCTAAAGATCAAGCTTCAAAGCCCTTCAGAATTTCTTCAAGTCTTCAAGCATTCAAGCTCAAGAGCTCTGAAGATCAAGCCTCAAAGCCCTTCAGAACTCCTTGAAGTAATCAAGACATTGAAGATTCGATCAAGACACTGAAGATCAAGCCTCAAAGCCCTTCAGAACTCCTCGAAGTCATCAAGAAACTGAAGCTTCAATCAGGACATCCAAGCATCCAAGCTCCAGTGCTCTGAAGATCAAAGCCTCTAAAGCCCTTCAGAATTCTCCGAGCCCACATCAAACAAGACGGTTCTTCGATCAAAGCTTCAAAGCTCCGAAGAACATTCAAGCCTCTATCCAACACACAAGCTCCAGAGCTCTGAAGATCAAGCCTCTAAAGCCCTTCAGAATTCTTCAAATCCACATCAAGCAAGACGCTTCTTCAGATCAAAGCTTCAAAGCTCTGAAGATCACTCAAGCCAAATCCACAAGTCAACAATCTCCTTCTACCAAATTGAAGAAGATATCAAATTCCAATTTGAGACCAAGCTCCAAAGCCCTCAAATCAACATCTGCAAATCTGCCTCTCCTTCAACCAAATTGAAGAAGATCTCAAAGACCGATTCGAGAAGAAGCTCCACAGCCCTCAAGTCAACGGTTATAAATTCGCCATCTTTTTCCAACAAAATTGAAGAAGATCAAGCAAATCAACTTGAGAAGAAGCTTCAAAGCCCTCAAGTAAAAATCCGTCAAATTCGCCGTCATCTTCACAAAGACCAAAGAAGATCTCGTCGTTCAATTCGAGAACATGCATCAAGCCCTCGAATCAAACTCTTGGAGAGAAGAATCAGAGGATTATTTTCTTTCATTAGAAATTATTACAGAGATTGTAACCTTAATTTTTCAATCAATAAAATCTACTTTGGTCAACATCTTTCCGTCTTTTTCGCAGACTCGAAATTTGTGTGATACAGTAACTTTTTTCATATCTTTTCCTTTTAATCTTTGTACTCTGTTCAGAGATTAATAAAGTTCTTTGCCTTTAAAAAAAAAAATTAAGAAGATATTGCTTATTTAGTATAGGTAGTAAATTCGTAATGAAAGTGAGTGCTTGATGAATGAAAATGGGTGCACAGAGAACCGACAACAGATTTAAAAACTTCTTAACGAGTACCCGCATAAAAGAATTAACTTGGTCACAATAGTTATAACTCACCATATCTTCATGCAAAATTCCAAAGGACCCCCAAAAACTTCGAAAAGCATTAACACACGAATTTCAATCTTAGCAATATGATTCATGTCGAACCAAATAAAATTGTAATCCGTGCTAAGGAGGGCGATTCTCTTTCCTACTCTCTGGTTTTCTAAAACACAAAGTCGTAATTTCTTTAGCGATGTGTTTCTAAGGGGAGAAAAGAAGCTTTAAGCAACAACCATATGCAACTCCAGAAGTTGTTCTTATTTTTAAGATGAAAAAATTTAAAAGCGAATCAAGATGTTCACAGATCTTTTCTTTTTCTTTTATTTTTGGTATTCAAGATGTTCAAATATAACATACATGACTTTTGAATTTAAATTTACATTGAGAGAACTTCGACAAAGTAATTAAACATTTAGATCCCAAAGGCTTTCAGCTGAATAGGGCAAGAGCCGCGCAAACGGCCCGGCTACCACAACTATGACGTAGGCTCCACCACTTGTGTAGACCTCAGGCGAGCACCAGAAATCATTCCCACCACCACTCTATGAACAATTTACCAACTCTCAAACATCGATCCCTCCTTAAAGGTGCAGCGACATTAACCAAATACCTATTTACACTTTCTTCAATTTAGCGACATTAACCAAAAACCTATTTACACTTTCTTCAATTTAGCGACATTAACCAAAAACCTATTTACACTTTCTTCAATTTGCTCTGAGCAATAATCTTACACAACAAAAATTAAGAACTAATATGGTGAGAGCGGCACAAATGCAGGTCCTCGCCTCAAAAAAATTTGACATAGGCTCCACCACTTGGGTAGACCTCAGGCGGGCACCCCTACTAAATGCAATGGGGTCACTAACCTAGGCCATGGGGTCTTCTTGATCGCCCATTGACCCCGTCCAATTAAGTATATTGTATTGTTGCTAACCTAGGCCGTGGAGCCTAGCAATATGCTTTAGTGATGCAAACGGATTCTATTTATACCCATTGCCCACCTCTCCTATTCTTGTTTTTTCAATGTGGGACTTATGGCATGTATACTATAACGTCTTGCATTAAAAACTTCATAAGAAGAAAAACAAGAAAATTTTGCACAACAGCAACCCCAGGTCCTCTCTGGTGCCATCAATTCTTATATGAGGCTTTGCTCCGGCATTAATTGGACTCTCTGCAAGTGGGCATTGTGATTAAGCCCCCATGACTAATCGATGTGTGCGTTAAATGTTTGGACACCTGAGTTATAAGGGGAAAAAAAAAAAAGTGCCTTGACTACGAGGCCAATCAGTTTGGGGTTACAATGGTGTTTTGAATTTGATTTTTTTTCCCCTTTTTTCGTTGCTGTTTGGGGCCGAGTGGTAGTAGGAAGAGCAATGTGATAATTGATGCTATGTTGTTTGTGTTTGGAAAGCAAGGCAAGCAGGTAAGTACTGTAGTCATTCGTCTTCCTTTTATATAGTTAATCTCTTGCTAGGGTTCTATTTCGGCTCGGTGATAGAACATCAATTGGTGTGAATAACTTTTTGAAGCTATGTCGCAACAGCGATTTCCATCATTGTCCTAAATAAACTAAAAATTTAACTACTTTTTCTTTTGTAGCGTGAATCAACTGTTCGGGCTAGGGTAAAATTACTCAAGCTCAACGACTCACTCCGCAGTCCCCACCTGTGTGTGCCAAACTTCTAACCATGAAGAAAGCCAAACAAAACCTTTAACCTTTTACTTCTCTTCAGTCAATGTCGGAGGAAATTGCAGAAAAATCGCAACAAGAGGGGAAAAAGAGCTCAGTTCAGCGAATGAAAATTTGGAAAGTACATGAAGTGTCAAAATCTGGGTTCTTTTCAACTCCTCTGTTTGTTTAGTAAATATGGGCGTGGTTCAGCAAAAGATACATTTTCTTCTAAGAATTGTACATGAAGTGTCAAAATCTTCAACACTTCTCGAAACTATTTAATCATGCTCCATTCATTATCCATTTCTTAATCAAAGCCAACTGTGGTCCGTAAAATGACAAAGTTTTTTATGAAATCTGATAAAAAAACTTAGCGAAATCTCACTAATCAATTAGTTAGTGGAATCTCACTGATCTTAAAACTTCACACCCATGGTGTTCAGCATGACCATAACGATTATTCAACACTGCAAAGACAAGAAACACAACTCTAAGAAACTGCCGCACTTCGTCCTCATTGGTCGTCGTCCAAGCTCTAATCCCTCCCATTCCTTCCAATGTTGCTCTCAATCTAGGAGACGATCTACTTCAGCGCAAATTCTCCGATCGCAACCGATTTACCAATTGGCTGCGGCGGCGGCGCGTAAGCTCCGGTCATTTCTGTTGTTCTAATTTAATATTTTACATTTATATTTTATTGATTAATTCCCAAGTAAAATTATTGGAGAAATAATTGGAGTTAGTTTTCTCCTTTGACTTGGTCTCCTATTTATTCTCCAACAAAATCTCCACTATCCTACTTCAACTATAGCAGTTCCTATATAATAGGATTAGTTGGTTTTTTAAAAAAACAGATTTCATATTATATTTCCGTTACTTATAACATCGTTTGTTCCTATTTTTACTCCACATAATCAGGAGTTCTCTTAACAAACCAAGTATTTTTCGTTGCTTATAAATTTGGACGTTGGCTGCTTCCTAAAAGAGAAGAACAATGCTTCTTTCTTTCACTACTACGTACTGCTGCAATTACATATATTCAGTCCAACTTCTCTTATATATTTGATATAGTATTTTATTTGGATTTCGAGTGTCGGGAAACTATTGGTTCGTGAGTTTAATTCGCTGCACAGAAGAAAACTCGAAGGTCGTTGTATCTTGGGGAAGGAGCGCCATTCAACCCCGTGCAGAAGGGGGTGTATCTTTCCTAAGGAGAACGCGATTTCGCGTGCCTCGACCACCCCACAGGCTTTTCTAATCCTTTCTCTACTTATCTAATTTCCTTAATGTGTTTGATGCATATTATTTAGAATTATTATTCTATCAGAAATTCCTAGTTCACATATTTTCCCCAACAATCTTAGGAAAGATAAGCGTTAGGAAGTTCTGTAAAATATGGAGACTGTTTTGGTATGCTAGTCAATGATGTGGACTAATAGTAACACTTTCAAAGAAAAAGAAAATAGAAGATAGCCTTGCTTTCTATTACTTGTGGTAATAATATGCTTGTGGGAAGCCGATCAAAAAAAATAAAAAATAAAAAATGCATGTGGGAGTGATTGGGTGGATTTTCTTAAGATTTCAAACATATAATCCAGATTAATTAGGTGACTTATTTATTCTCGTGGTGATCTTGTTCATGTGCTCACTTGTCTTGATGGTCGTTATGTTTTATGGGTTGAATAATTATGATTGGATTTGGATTTTTGCAAATGATTATTGAGAGTGGAATATTATGAGGCTTTGACTATATTTTTTATGTGAAGGAAAAAAAAAAGAAATTTTTTTACAAAATTAGATCCACGCTAACAAATAAATAGTGAAATGTTGTGCTCTGTATCGCAAGAAATTGTCGAAGAACCTGAGAGTGACCTCTGAATCTCTCTGAATCTTGTAAATTGAGAATCTGATTTTTGTTCATTGCCGGCTATTGGAAGAAAAATTAAATGGAAGAAGATTTCCCCTGAGTGCTTGTCTAAAGAACATTTGTTTTGATTAAAACAACTAATAATAACAATGGTAGTTTATTCTCTCCCAGTTTGTTTCTTCTTGTTTAGTGCTCTAATATTAATGGAAGGAAAGTATGTGAAATTGAAAAGTTCAAAGCTAAGAGATTTGAGGTTATGGTCCTCTAGAATGTCCAATGCCCTATATACGGTGAAAATGGAAAAATGGTATATTAATGCCACGTGATGGTTCTTATTTCATGTTGCCAGTTCCAGTACTCAACTTCTTCCTATATGACTTGGATGGTTTACAACCGATGCTTATTGCTAGTGCTTATTTGGGAGGATTTATATGTTCTTGTAATTGCTTCTTAAAGACATACCAAGTTCTTGACAAGATTGATAATAGGATCATAATGTTTTAAAGTGGGTAATCTACTAGCTGATACTTTAGTGACATGCTGGCTTCTTGTGCTCATAAACAGGGTAAATAAAATAAAATGCATACATATGACTGTGAGCTTGTGACTCTTAGTTTTTCTCTCGGAGCTTATTGTTTAGGTCTGGAAAATTAAAAAGTCACTTCCCTTATTGTGGACCTCATAAGAACTCGTGTACATTGCTTAGTTCTCCACCTTTATTGCTAATTGCAATAATCGAGAAGACAACATAAGGTGCAACATTTTGTGTACATTGTCTTTAAGAGATTTATTTTATTTTCTGGCACAAGGTCTAGTGTTTGACTTGAGGGGAATATATTTGAGCACTTGATATGCTTTGTTCGTCATTAAGGGTTAAAAACATTGAGTCCACATCTAGTAAGCATTATTTTTATTGGATTTTCAAGTCCTTTGTAGTAGTGTGAATATACTGTAAGAATTGATGAAGTTTTCTAGAAGCTACATAACTGGAAAAAAAAAAAAAAAAAAAGGGAGAAAACTATGGGTTGCATTATTATCATGAATTGCTTTGATTTGGCAATTTGGGTGCTCAATCTATTTTGAGTGAATGTTGTTAATTGTTGGGCCTGATATGCATAAACAATTGTAGAGATTGCTTTTTCTGCATAGATTAACATGACTATTTGCAGTTAGAGAAAATTATACATAAATGTGGGGCTTCATTAACATGATCATTGATGAATGCTAATTTCATGATCTTTGAAGGACTATGTTCTAATGAGACACTAACTTTGCGTCATAGAATTTTGTTTGAAAAATTCAGGTGGATGTTGGCCAACAAGCATTGACTTCAATAAATCCTTTTAAAGGAGTGAAGTATGTTATCTCAATTTTATACCAATTGCCTCGTGATTTAAACTTCACTAATGTTGTGTTGGAGAATGTTGGATAAATATTTTCAGGTAGTAAATGTTGGCAAGCTTGAAATGAAGCAACACTGGAGCTCTGATAAATATCTAGAAAATGTGGGGGCCTAATCAGCCCAAAGAGAATTCTCATAAGAAAAGATTAGCGCGCAGGCTAATCTTCGACGTCGTAAATAAAAAAAAAATTGCTGAGAAATGTTTGTATCTTAAAAAGAACAAAACATATTCTCGAATTAGCACGAAGGCTAATTCTTTAATCATCGAGGGGAGTAGGACTGATGCCCATAAGTTAGTCACCTCGGTGGACACCTAACCTTTGTGATTGGAGATCCCATGAATAAGGTTCAATAGGTAACAACGAAGCTGAATGGTGACTAGGAGGAGCACTAAAATATTAGAGGGGAATCCCTGGTCCTATTCCTATGGTGATAGTGCTCATGCTATGTGCATGTTATGTGACGATAGGAAGAGCTTAGTTCTGAATGTGTCCAAGGTAGGATTTCTACGGGGTGTTGGTCACAAACAACCCTTGGAGGACACACCTATATGAGTGTGGCAGTGGGGTCGCTGCTGTGGGAAATTGGGCTATTCTCTAAAGACACTCATAGAAACGAGATACGTGCGCATGACCGTCTAACGCGCAAAACCGTTCCAGAACCATAAATGTTTCCCGTTCTGTGTGTGTGGTAAGTGTAAGTTTGAAATCAAGGGCCTAGTTCAAGATTCGTTCACTACGGTTCTTCAAACTGAAACTTACTAACACTAAGTGTAGGTTCAAGTCCGGAAGACACCTACGCCCATTGCACAGTAAAAGCACTCTTGTAAAATTTTAAATTATGTGGGGGATTGTTGTTCTAATTTAATATTTTACATTTATATTTTATTGATTAATTCCCAAGTAAAATTATTGGAGAAATAATTGGAGTTAGTTTTCTCCTTTGACTTGGTCTCCTATTTATTCTCCAACAAAATCTCCACTATCCTACTTCAACTATAGCAGTTCCTATATAATAGGATTAGTTGGTTTTTTAAAAAAACAGATTTCATATTATATTTCCGTTACTTATAACATCGTTTGTTCCTATTTTTACTCCACATAATCAGGAGTTCTCTTAACAAACCAAGTATTTTTCGTTGCTTATAAATTTGGACATTGGCTGCTTCCTAAAAGAGAAGAACAATGCTTCTTTCTTTCACTACTACGTACTGCTGCAATTACATATATTCAGTCCAACTTCTCTTATATATTTGATATAGTATTTTATTTGGATTTCGAGTGTCGGGAAACTATTGGTTCGTGAGTTTAATTCGCTGCACAGAAGAAAACTCGAAGGTCGTTGTATCTTGGGGAAGGAGCGCCATTCAACCCCGTGCAGAAGGGGGTGTATCTTTCCTAAGGAGAGCGCGATTTCGCGTGCCTCGACCACCCCACAGGCTTTTCTAATCCTTTCTCTACTTATCTAATTTCCTTAATGTGTTTGATGCATATTATTTAGAATTATTATTCTATCAGAAATTCCTAGTTCACATATTTTCCCCAACAATTTCGTTAAGGAGTGATGCTTCTGGAAAAACTGCTAGATATGGAAATTCGGTTGAATCCGGAGATTCGGATGACAACGGGAATTTTCTTGCGCTGTCGCAATTCTTGGCGCTGATCATAATGAGGCTAAATAGTTTGTTGTTTTTTGGTGGCATTGTTGATATTAGTATACTTTTTTTTTTTTTTATGTACAATTATGATTTCTAGAGGACCGTCGTAGAATTTCTGAACACCCACTGCCTTTCTCTCTCCTGTTTCTCTTTCCAAATTTGGGCCATCCAAAACCAAAATGGAAGGCTGGATGTGTACGCGCGGGTTCTATGTGGTACCTGCTTGGCACAAAAAACTTGTTCATTTCCCCGTCGGTTTGGAACTCGGAAAGCCCAAAATTAGGTGAATTATCTCTCTCTCTCTCTCTCTCTCTCTCTCTCTCTCTCTCTCTCTCTCTCTCTCTCTCTCTCTCTCTCTCTCTCTATGTAGGTGCATACCCACCCTCGTGAAACAAGGTTGAAGTTTTTTACTCTCAATCCAACCAAAGGCGGTGTTCAGAAATTCGATGCAGGACAAGATACTAAGGGTTTTAATTTATGGAAATGTTATTTTAGTAATAGATTGATTGAGGATATTTTAATTTTCTGCCACTTGTTTTGGCATGTTTTTATTATGTATTAGTCTCAATTCCCATGAATAGGTTAAGCAAAATCTTTTATTTTTATTAGTCTTTGTAGTTTCCTTTATTGTTTTTCTTGGTTAGTAAGATTATTTCCTAGTTGAGTTAGTGTTTAGCTTATGAATAATAGGGGTGTCTATCTTGTCCTTTTCTTTTTTTTTTGTACATCTCACCTCTATAAGTACGAGGTCCTTTATTTTTTGTTTATGTACAATTATGATTTCTAGAGGATCGTAGTAGAATTTCTGAACACCCTTGCGAGAATTCCTAGAGCTGCCACTGCCTTTCTCTCTCTTGTTTCTCTTTCCAAATCCGGACCTTCCAAAACTGAAATGGGCGACTAGATGTAGGGATGACCATCTTGGCCAACCCACCCCTATCCAATCCGTCCCCTCCCCGAATGGGTAGGGGATTTAGGGATTTTTTTAGGGGATCGGGTAGGGGATGGGGATTATTTTTTAAAAAATTCGGGGATCGAGTAGGGGATGGTATTTCCAGTCTCCTACCCGATCCCGCCCCTCCCCGTTCCCCTCCCATCCCCGACCCTCCCCTCATCCCCATTCATGCATATATATATATATATATATATATATATATATAGGTATAATATAATAGAACCCTGTATTAAAAAACCCCAAAGGACTGCCGGCTTGGGAACATAAAGGCATGGATTTGCCTTCTGTCGGAACCAATGGCATGGGTTTGCCTTTTTAATATTTTCATGGGACTATTCTTTAGCCTTTTCAAGAAGCTGACTATGCTTTGTAGGTATTCTTCCACTTTGGTATTCTTTTTTTATTTTTTTTATTCATTGGAAAACATCCACTTTAGTATTCACTTTTACTATTCTTCCACCTGCACGAAATACTATTCTTCCATCTCTCTCTCTCTCTCTCTCTCTCTCTCTCTCTCTCTCTCTCTCTCTCTCTCTCTCTCTCAACCGAATAGAGCTCCATACTCCACAGAGAATAATAGAGCTTCGATCGTCGGTGTAAGTTTCCCCCGAAAAAATTCTGTAGGAATTGATGTAAATTTAAAGATTAATTTGTTTGTCAGCTTTACTTACCTTTAATCTTACTACTGATTTGTACAGGTCATTCAAACTACTTCAAACTTTGAAAAGTAATTTAAACCAATTTGAATTGCACGTGACTCGAATTGCTTTTATATGCATGTTTTGTAATAATATATGCATGTACTAATTTGTATAGGCCTTCACCCTTTCTGCTTCTGTTATTCATTTGGGTTTGTTGCATTTGAAATTTGGATTTACCTTTTGAAGGCTTCAGCTTTTGATCATGTCGTATGCTACTTGAAAATTACAACAGCGAAAATTTGAAAAGTGTAGTTAAGGTTTAGATCCCCGATTCCCCGTGTGGATCCCCGTTCCCCGCATTCGGGCAGGATGGAGGTTAAAAAAAGAATCCCCGGTGGGGATCGAGGAGGGGATGGGGATTGTTATAGGTTCAGGGATAGGGGATGGAGGTGGTGGTATCCACCCCCTACCCTCCCCATGCCCATCCCTAACTGGATGTGTATGCGTGGCTGCCACGTGGTACCCGCTTGGCACTGAAAACTCGTTCGTTCCCCCGTCGGTTTGGAACTCGGAAAGTCCAAAACCAGGTGATCACTCTCTCTCTCTCTCTCTCTCTCTCTCTCTCTCTCTCTCTCTCTCTCTCTCTCTCCTAATAAATGTATATGCATCTATGTAGGTTCATACCCACTCTCGCGTTGCCCACGTGGTACCCGCTTGGCAATCTCAAACGTCCATAACGCGATCTAACGGTTTGGATTTTAGAGAGAGAAAAGGAAGAGATAGTGTGTTTGGGTGAGAGGGGAGAGAGGGAATCAATCTGGGCCGTCCAAAACACATTTGGACGGCTCAGATCATGCTTGGGTACCAAGTGACAATACCCACTCGGCACCCAAAAATTTTTCCACTCTCGCGAAACAGGTTGAAGTTTTTTACTCTCAATCCAACCAGAGGCGGCGATTAGAAATTTGATGCAGGACTACTAAGGGTTTTAATTTTCACATTTATGGAAACGTTATTTTGGTAATAGATTGAATGAGGATATTTTAATTTTCTGCCACTTGACATGTTTTTATTATGTATTAGTCTTAATTTCCATAAATAGGTTAAGCAAAATCTTTTTTTTTTATTAGTCTTTTTAGTTTCCTTTATTGAGTTAGGGTTTAGCTTATAAATAATAGAGGTGTTTATCTTTTCATGCATCAAGATTTGTCGGAGAACAAGGCTATGGCGATTCGACACGAGCTGCCGGAAGACGTGTTGATGGAGATTTTGTCGAGGATTCCAGCCAAATCCCTCCTCCGATTCAAATTAGTCTCCAAGCACTGGTACTCTCTCATCCAAAACCCTATCTTCATCTCCCTCCACCACACCCGATCCCAACCCTACGACTGCATCTCCCTCATAAGCAAGGTGGGAAATCACCTTTCCCAGTGGTCCATGTATTTACTCCCAACCCACAAAAAAACTTGTTCTTCAATCCAAGAACTAGATCTCTCCTTCACCAGTCCCCACCTTAACAAGGAGTTCACCCACCAAGGCACTTGTAACGGCATCATGTGTCTCTCCTTGAACTCCAAAATCGTGATTTGCAACCCCGCAACAAGAGAGTATAGGCTACTCCCTCAACCCCCTTATAATACCCGGCTCGGGCGTACTAATTATCTTGGGTTTGCCTTCGATACGAAAACCAACGATTATCAAGTGGTCAGAGTCTACACTCTCCGTGAATTGACGCATGTAGATCACAAAATTCATCTCTACCGCATGAGTGCAGATTTGTGGGAAGAAATCGTCATTAAGGCGCCCAACCACGACTTCCCTGGTTATCATCGACATCCTTGCACGTCTTTGGATGGGGTTTTCTACTGGTTGAGTGTTGGTTCTCATTATTATAAGACTAGTTCTATTGATGCCTTAAACACGGTTGAACGATCGTTCGAGCAGAGATCCTTGCCTGTCAGCGTTGGCATTAAACAGCACATGGCTAAGCTTAGTCTTCTCAAAGATTGCCTTGCCCTTGTCGTGCCAACGTCTGATCATGAATACCTGCCACGAGAGACGGAGTTCAACGTGTGGTTAATGGACAAATATGGAGGTAAGGAGTGTTGGACTAAAAAGTATACTATTGGGATCCTCATAGGAAATCTCCGTCCATTTGGGTTTCGGCCAAATAGTGAAGTTCTTATGACTGGATGCGACTATGGGCTGATTTTGTCGTACAACCTTAGTACAGGGGACAAAGAAGAATACAAACAGTTATGCAATTTTCCGGAACTGAGGTGTTTAACACAAGTTTTTCAATACTCAGAGAGCTTAGTGTCTGTCAAGAGAGAGGTTGATTTTGTCAAGAGACAAGTTGATTTAGCTTTACCATGATGGCTCATTTTCACATTGCGAAACATGATGGGGAAGGGGAAGGCACACCAATCTGCTTCTGGAAGTTCTTCTTGATAGTCCTCAACTCAAGCACTGTGGAACTACAAAGCAGATCATTCAGGTTTGCATATTTGTTGAGAGGTGTGAAAGGATCCAATTTCCAAGTCTTGGATAATGGACATAAGATTTTCACGACTACTATTGAACCTTGTTTTCAACTTATGCTTTGAACCGTAAGATTTTCTACTCTGCTTAAACTTTGAACCGTAAGATTTTCTACTCTGCTTAAATTCCCTGAATGTACGCTTTTGCTTTGCTATTTTGCTTCCTATATTATTATCTTGTGCAAAGTGGCTCTAGAATCCTCTCATTATGGCACCTTTCATTTTATAACTCAATGAGTTATGGTTGATTTGGAGAAAGCGGATCAATAGGACTTTCGTTGGGGTGGGGTGGAGCAGACCCTTTTTCTTTGTTTTTCCCTTTTTCCCTAGTTCGACAGAGACATATCGTAAGGAAGTGGCTTTCAAAAGTAAGAGCTTGTACAAAATCTTGGTCCTTATGCCATTTTTGCTTTTGACCCTTTTTGTTAAGATAGGAAGTGGTTAGCGCTCTTGTATTTCTCAGATCAAATTGTATTTTTTTTTGTTTTGTTAAGGTAACTTTGTTGAAGATACCAAATAAGGTACAAAATCACCGGGGCATACCCCATGGGAAGCATCAAGGAGTACAAAACAAACACACACCCTAGTTATTGATTGTCTAGACAACATCAAGAGAAGCCGAAAACCAAACTAGCACTATGCTAGAAACCCAACAGTACAAACACAGCCAAGAACAGAGGTAAGATGCTACAAAGACAGTACAAGGGATGTTCCAAGCTCAGATCAAATTTTTTATTTCGTGGATTCTTTATATGGGTGATTATCTTTGGCTTTTCATGTTTCAAGCTTTCTTTTGTTTCTCCGAGGCATGGGTTCGATCCCTTGAAGTCAATTTTGACCATGAGATAAAAAGCCTGGTCAGTCAACAAGTCAGTCTCCTGGTAGACAAATATGTTAATACGCACAAATAAATGCCAGTAATAGACTTTTACACATAGTAGGAGTACCCCCGCTCGTAAGTACTCTTGTAGGTCACAACAGATCGCTAGCAAGCTTACTGAAAATTGATTACTTAGTGCACTCTCTTGGAAACACATTACATGCATTGCATAAGAGAAGGATTACGGGCTTGATATACCTACATGTTTGCTATGGTAAACCGAGCTTTGCACTGGACATTCTTGGGAGTAGAGGAGCCTAAATAGTCCCATTTTTGCATATAACTGGGATAGAACGCTTGTAGCTTCTACCTTCTATCAAACAGAAAATTGGCCTAAAGGATAAGTTTGGGGCTTTAAAGAGTGTTTAGTTCAGCCTAACTTATTTTAATGCCTCCAATATATTACTATGAAATTTTTGAAGGTTCAAGGACAACACTAGACAAAAATACCCTTAATGATAAAAAAAAAATACCCTTAATGATAAAAAAAAATTACACAAAGAAAGTCGGCTGGCTCCACCTGCGCGAATGTGTTATACGGACACCGCCAGTACCCAATCAGCAATTCCACTTCTTTTTCTCTCTCTCGCATGTGGTATACGGACACCACCAGTACCCAATCAGCAATTCCACTTCTTTTTTTTCTCTCTCATGCGTCATACAATGGTGTTAACCCAATTTCAATTGAAAAATGTTACTCCACGGTCTGGGGCTCTAAAATACTGGGCTGATTTCTCTCTTCAATTTTTGGTTCAATTTTATGCACTTTCATTAGAGTACCCTAGGGTTTAGGTTTAGGGTGCACTTTCAAATTATAGGGTTTTAGTGGTTTAGGCACTTTCATAGGGTACCCTAGGGTTTTAGGCATTTTCATTAAGTTTGGGGGTTTAGGCACTTTCATAGGGCTTGAGAGGTTTAGGCACTTTTATGGGGTAGCGGGGGTATTTTTGGAATGTATAGGTGATTTGTCCTCTTGATATTAAAGAATTATTTTGTGTCCTATTTCAATTATTAACTCATATAACATGTTCTTGTGGAAGAAAGACTCATCAACAAATTGGCGATTTTCACATTGGTTATTAGCTTTAGTGGTACACTTGCTCGCAAGTACCCTTGTAGATCACAGTTAGAGCTGTCAAGCTGCCACTAACCTAAATCAATTACTTAGTGCACACTCTTGGAAGCACATTACACGCATTGCATAAGAGAAGGGTTGCACTTGCTTTTCCTAGTATCTTTGCTATGGTATACCAAGCTTTGCATTATCAAAAGCAGAAAAAACGGAACATTCTTGGGAGAGGAGCCTAAATAGTTCTTTTTCTCTAGCTCAAATTCAATGGATGTAGCATCTAGCTTTAATCGAATTGGGGATTTTAGCATTGGTTATTATCTTCGGCCTTTTTATGCTTTAACCCTACCTTCGTCACCAACTAGGGTTTGGGTGGGCGGCAAGTGGTGGACCTTGGCGGCAGTGGCTGTGGTGGGGTAGGTTTAAGGACTACGGGATCCAATTATGTGTTAGGGTTAAGGGTGGCTCTTATACCATGTTGGTTATAAGAGAGAAGAGTGTATAGGATGTTAATTAACCCTATCACATCTCACACGAGACGTTTATTTATATTGTGAGCTGACTCAATCACCTGATGTGGGACTCAGTCTAACATTATATTCTTTTTTCTTTTTTTTTAAAGGCAAACTTCTTCATTAATCTTGAAGAAAATACAAAACTAATAGGGGCAAGGAAAAGACAACAAAACACAAGTTGTCCAATCCGAGACCCAAAACAATGGTTGGCAAGGAGCCAATCGAGGACACCCAATGGGACAAAGCCCAACACCCAAAGGGTCTAAAAAACCAGCTATTACAATATCCAAACGAGAACATCTAAAGGGCCGAAGCCCAACACCAAGAGGGTCTAAAAACCAGATATTACAAAAGGCACAAACACCACCGAATGAGCCAAAGCCCAAATCAAAAAACCCTAAACCTCATATTAGCCAACCGGCCCCTAGAAGACATTGCCGCCGCTCCAAAACCCGCAACTCCACATCGTCGTTGAGCAAACCAAATTGTCCCAAGAAACAAACCCATCGGGAGAGAAACCACCACTGGCTGCCATAGCCCCACAACGCCGTTAGGCAATAACCCAAGTCACCCAGGAGTGAAAGTGATAGTGAAGCAGCAAGACAAGGGAGGCCCAAGAGAGCCAATTAAGCCGGTGACGGCAAGGTAGATGGGGAGAAGCCAATGCCGAACAAGGAGAAGGAGATGAGGAAGATGACTCGCGCCGCTGCGATGAGGCTGGATGCCATAGTGCAAGCCCGCCGAGAATGAAAGACGCAAGAAGAGATCCCACGAGCTCACTCAAACCAAAGCACAACTCCACAAGCCACCGTCAACAACTACCTAGCCCGCCGGGACCAGAGCCTACCTCGTCCCCCCAAAAATGGAATCACCATCATCCGCCAAAGCCGCCGCCATTGACCAACACGTTTCCGCCGTCGATCATATTGTAATAGGAAGAAGGTGGGGAGATATGGAGGGAAAGAAACACAATAGGGGAGGGAGAGAGAGAGAGAGAGAGAGATGCCCGGGGGGAGGAGGGAGGCGTCTAACACTCTATTCTAACAACTTTTATCCATCCATCCATCTTCTTCTCTCCTTCCCTTTTATGCCATCCACCACCATAGAGGGGATAGGCGGGAGGACTGAGGATGGAGACGGTTTTGACGGCAAGGGAGGAGGAAAAAGGAGAAACAAAGAGAGAGGTATGGGTGTGATACTTGCACAATTGCACTCAGAGAGAGAGAGCGAGAGTCCGTCTCCGACAAATTATTTCAAAATGAATTGATAAGATTCCAATTATTATTGTTACAATAGGAGAGAGCCCCAGAGGGAGAGGGAACAATGCTCTGAGATTTAAACTAGGAAAAATTGAAAGCAATTATTATGGAGGTCAATTTAGAACATAAAAAATACACTGTACCGAAATACATGCAAGTGTACAGCTTCAAGAGCAAAAATCTCCTCTAGCACAAGCTCTAGGAGTTCTTGAACATGCTAATGCAGTAGACTGCCAAAACCACCCCCAGCCATTTCCAAAATACTATCTACATGCCAAGTTTTGAAAGGAGTTCACGCCATAGAGGAGGTTCTTCATAAAAAAAATTTGTAGGTCAGAGGTGAAATAAGAACTTCACTGCCTCCAATCTGCATCACAAAATAAGCAATTAGTTCCAGGAATCATTGTCATACTTCCAGATTTTCATAAAGATTAAGGAAAAACAGAAAAGTTTTTGAAGATGAAGCTGCAGTCCTGAAATGTACACTTAGATCCAAAACGATGGAACGGTGTTTTCTTAGAGTCAAGAATCAAAACTAGTCATCACAAAATGACATAGGATTAATAAATATCAATTCAGCCTACGCTATTCATTTTCCAGGCATTTTTTGCATCACTTATTATTATTATTATTATTATTATTTTTAAAATTCAGCTACAAGCCGCATATCAGTGAAACTGTACGCCCTCTGAGCCGGAAATTCTACAGTGGTTCTAAAATCACCTTCTTGAATCTTCATTGATCCCGAAAATCCTTATGCCCTTCATTTTACAAGGGCTTGAGGAGACTCAACCCATCACGTTTTAAAAATGGCGGACTTACAGTGGGTCTCTGCTTTGACATTTGAAATCCTATATATATGAAATTCTTCGTGGCTGTGCCGGCTAAGAAGCAGATGAGGTTTTTTTTACCAGAATACCCTGAAAGAGTTGCCGTTTCGTTAAATGCTATTAGGGGAACTTTTCAAAACATGTGTGTGATAATGAGTATGTGACCAGAACTTAGAACTTTAGGCATGGACGGTTGGTGAGGTCAAAAGAAAGTACATGCGAGATGTAGCACCATCACAAGAACCAGTTTTTGTCAATTTGCGTCAATTTTTAATGTAGATTATTGGTTTGTCTCAATAAGATAAATTTGAAAACTATCACAATTAAGTTTTTTTGAATAAATAATAATCCAAAACAGGCAAATTTTTTTAGTATTATTTTTATTTTTGTCAATTTTTTTATATTTTTATCACATAAATTTTACTTTTTGAATTCCTCTACTCAAGACTAGTGCACAAATAATTGACGCAAAATAAATAAATGCGAATTTCTTCATTGCTTCCCATAATTGGTCAATTGAACATGTTGAAATCTTTTATATTGTTATATTAAATGTAATTTTATCAGGGGCTTTGTTTGAACTCTTACTATGATATACTCATCAATCCAAGTAATTAATAATTAAATATCTAATACATTACTTCAAAACAAAGTATACACCCTTAGTGACAAAAATTTAAACAATGGAGAGAGAAAAAGGTATCTATTGGTATCGATATTGTGATTCGTCTTCTCTATGAAAAACAATTAACTCTATATATCTAAAAATAAATAAGTGGATATGTCCAAAAAGATCCATGTGATCATATTCGCCACACAATTTCTTATAAAAAAAAGTCTAATGTATTTATGAGTCGGTCCATCTTTGCTTTGTCCAAAATATAAAATTCGCCGAGATCATGCAAAAGGAACATCTTATGTATTTTCATACTATTTGATCGCATTATTCAGACAACTAGTATACAAAATTCGTGTATATGGTTAGTTAAACTAGTAGTGTAAATATAATTCTTGAACACTTTGGTAAAAATTTCCGAAGTCGCCACTGGGGGACAAAAGAAGCTTTAAGCAACAACCAGATGCAAATCCAGAAGTTGTTCTTATTTTTTAAGATGAAAAAATCTAAAAGCGAATTAAGATGTTCAAATATAACATACATAACTTTTGAATTTAAATTTACATTGAGAAAACTTCGACAAAGTAATTAAACATTTAGATTCCAAAGGCTTTCAGCTGAATAGGGCAAGGCCCGCGCAAATGGCTCCGGCTACCAGAAATAATGACGTAGGCTCCACCACTTGGGTAGACCTCATGCGAGCACCATAAATCATTCCCACCACCACTCTATGCACAGTTTAGATTCTCTCAAATATCGATCGAATCCCTCCTTTAAAACTGCAGCAACATTAATCAAATACCTATTTACACTTTCTTCAACTTTGCTCTGACCGATTGTAAGAATATACGAAAAAGTTAAGAACTGATATGGTGAGGGCCGCGCAATCACAGGTCCCCGCTTCCAAAAATTGTGACGTAGGCTACACTACTTGGGTAGACTTTAGGCGAGCACCCTACCAAATACCTATTTACACTTTCTTCAACTTGCTCTGACTGATAGTAAGAACACACGAAAAAGTTAAGAACTGATGTGGTGAGGGCTGTGTGAACGTAGGCCCACGCTTCCAAAAATTGTGACCTAGGCTCTACCACTTGGGTAGACCTCAGGGCGAACACCCCTACTAAGTGCAATGGGTGACTAACCTAGGCTATGGGGTCTTCTTGATCGTCCATTGACCCTGTCCAGGAAAGTATGTTTTAATGTTTCTAACCTAGGCCATGGAGCCTAGTTGAATTATGCTTTAGTCATGCAGATGGATTCTATTTATACCCATTGCCCACCTTTCCTATTCTTGTTTGTTCGATGTGGGACTTATGGCATGTATACAATAATGTTTTGCCTTAAATACTTCAGAAGAAGAAAAAAGAGAAAATTTTCTCTTATCAATCACTAAACATTTCACTTGTTAATTTGTATTCTTTAAAATTAATCCACATTGGGGTTTTCCTTTGCTGGAGTGGATGGTCTTTGTGTCCTTTTAGAGTCCTTAGTATGTCCAGACGGTCCAGTCCTTACCATCATTTTTTAATCGGTGCTGCTGTCTTGGGATGTTGTTTCTATTCTGCTGCCTACTATATGCTTGGCTGGCTCTGTTGAGTTGTTGCTACTGCTGTTATGTTTTGTTCTCTTGAAGGCCGGTGGTATCTTCTCTTCCATCTCAAGAGTAGCTAGCACTTATGTTGTTGGTTCTGATAATGAGGTTACTACTGTTGTTTTTGGGGTCCGGTTAAGAGGAATAATCTCTGAGCTTGCTGTTGTTGCTTCCATTTGGTATTTTTTGCTGCTGGAGTCAAATGTTGCTGTTTATAATGTTGGTACTTGCTGATATGAGATGCTACTTTTGAGGGTATGTGTCTGTTTTGGATACTTTGATGATTGATGTTGCTTACCTTTTGAATGCTCAAGGTTTAGCCTCTGCTTAGGCTAAGATTTTCTTATATTTTGGGAGTTGCTATCTATCCATGGTGCAGTCAAGATTTCTCAATTTTGAAGTGTTTTCTTCGTATGGGAGGTTGTACTTTCTTTGTCCCAATTGCGCATCCGGCACCATTTGGAGTCTGTGTTGAGGAAAAGAATGTTTAGTTTTTTGGTTGACTGCTTGTTAACCTTTGTTATTTCCCTTTGGGTCCATGGAGGCATTTGATGCCTTTTCACATGGATTCTTTTAATCTTTGTAATCCGTTTTTAAAGATTAATAAAATCCTTTTTTGTCGTTCAAAAAAAATTAATCCACATTTGGGCAGAAAGGAAAAGTACAATGGTTGGTTGTGCAAAAGGGTTTTTGGTCGATATCATAATTAATATATTAGCTCTTGCTTTATTGTCTATTCTTCACTTCCCTTATCTAGTTTTTTTTTTTTTTTTTTTTTGCCTTACTGTGCTCTATTGAACCTTTGTCATTCCAGGACAAAAATTGGGAATAGGTTTATTGTGGTTTTGACATGTTTGGATGTTGAGCTTTTGGTGCGGCTTTTTAGAGACAACTCTCTTGTTAGGGATACATTTTTTTTTTGAGTGGGTTTTGTCATGGAAGTGCAAAAGGGGGAGATTGATCACTGAGTGTGGTGTACATGTGACTCGACATGTGATACTTAAAACGTTGTGAGAATTTACTTCGTCTGGATATGTATATTTGTAACTGCACAATAATTATAGTGACTTGATTCCCTCCCGTGGTTTTTCCCCATGAGGGATTTCCACGTATAGCTTGGCGTTTTTTGATTAATTGCTTTCCGTTTATGTGATTGGTTTATATATTAATTGATTGGTAGATTTTTTATTTATGGTTCATACATAACAAATCTCTAAACCTAGGCAAGTTACGGTTTTCACCTACCTCTATTCTAGTAATGTGGTATTTTGGATGTGATTTCACATATTTGATATTTAAACTTTTTCTGACAATATAGAGAAGACAGGTCCGTAAGCAGTAGACATTTTGGTGTTTTTTCCATTCAATATACATTGGTCTCTCCATAGGCTTGAACCAGATGAGCTACAAGACATATCTTAAGCATTTTGGTCTTCAAAACGTTGCATCCGAGCCTTCTAAAAGTGTATTGGATAGCCCAGATCTAAACTCTCTCTTCTGTTTCTCTTTCCAAATTCAGACAGTCCAAAACCGAAATGGACGGCTGATGTGCATGGCGTGGTACCTGCTTGGCACTTAAAACTCATTCGTTCCGCCATTAGTTTGGGACTCGGAAAGCCCAAAATCAGGTGAAATCTCTCTCTCTCTCTCTCTCTCTCTCTCAACCCGAATGTATATGCATCTATGTAGGTGCACACCCAAGAAGTTTTTTACTCCCAATCCAACCAAAGGTGGCGTTTAGAAGACTAGATGCAAGACAAGATACTAAGGGTTTTAATTTATGGAAACGTTATTTTATTAATAGATTGATTGAGGATATTTTAATTTTTTGCCACTTGTTTTGGCATGTTTTTTTTTATTATGTATTAGTCTTAATTCTTGTAAGTAGGTTAAGCAAAATCTTTTATTTTATTAGTTTAGTTTTCTTTATTGTTTTTCTTGGTTAGCAAGATTCTATTATTTCCTAGTTGAGTTAGGGTTTAGCTTATAAATAAAAGGGGTGTATATCTTGCCTAGCATCAAGATTTCTCGGAGAACAAGGCTATGGAGATTCGACACGAGCTGCCAGAAGACGTGTTGATGGAGATTTTGTCAAGGATTCCAGCCAAATCCCTCCTCCGATCCAAATTAGTCTCCAAGCACTGGTACTCTCTCATCCAAAACCCTATCTTCATCTCCCTCCACCACACCCGATCCCAACCCTACGACTGCATCTCCCTCATGAGCAACGTGGAAAATCACCCCTCCCAGTGGTCCATGTATTTACTCCCAAGGCACAAAGAAACTTGTTCTTCAATCCAAGAACTAGATCTCTCCTTCACCAGTCCCCACCTTAACCAGGAGTTCACCCACCAAGGCTCTTGCAACGGCATCATGTGTCTCTCCTTGAATTCCAAAATCGTGATATGCAACCCCGCAACAAGAGAGTATCGGATACTCCCTCAACCCCCTTATAATACGCGGCACTGGCGTACTAATTATCTAGGGTTTGCCTTCGATTCCAAAACCAAGGATTATCAAGTGGTCAGAGTCGACACTCTCCGTGAATTTACGCGTGTGTATCATAAAATTCATCTCTACCGCATGAGTGCAGATTTGTGGGAAGAAATCATCGTTAAGACGCCCAACCATGACTTCACCGGTTATCATGGAAATCCTTGCACGTTTTTCAATGGAGTTTTCTACTGGTTGAATTCTTACGATTATGTGACTAAAGTCCGCACTATTGATGCCTTAAACACGATTGAAGGATCGTTCGAACGGAGATCCTTGCCTGTCGGCATTGGCTCTGAAAAGCACAATAAGCTTTGTCTTCTCAAAGATTGCCTTGCCCTTGTTGGGCCAACGTCTGATTATGATGATTTTTATTACCGCCTAGGAAAACACCTGCTAGGAGAGGCGCTATTAGAGACGCAATTAGAGACGCAGTTGGACGTGTGGTTAATGGAGAAATGTGGAGGTAAGGAGTGTTGGACTAAAAAGTATACTATTGGGCGCTAGTTGGGAAATATCCATCCATTTGGGTTTCGGCCAAATAGTGAGGTTCTTATGACAGGATACGACGATGGGCTGATTGTGTCGTACAACTTTAGTACAGGGGACATAAAAGAATACAGACAGTTATGCAATTTTCCGGAACTGAGGTGTTTAACACAAGTTTTTGAATACTCAGAGAGCTTAGTGTCTGTCAAGAGACAAGTTGATTTAGCTTTACCAGGATGGCTCATTTACACGTTGCGGAACATGATGGGGAAGGCATACCAATCTACTTCTGGAAGTTCTTGATAGTCCTCAACTCGAGCACTGTGGAACCTCAAAGCAGATCATTCAGGTTTGCATATTGTTGAGAAGTGTGAAAGGATCCAATTTCCAAGTCTTGGACAATGGACATATATCCATTTTCAAATTTTCACGTTTGTACTTGTGTTTTCTTTCTATGTAATCTTATCGTGGGCTTCATGACTACTATTGAACCTTGGTTTAAGCTTATGCGGGGAAGGAGATGCATTTGGTTAAACTTTGAACCGTAAGACTTTCGACTTCAGAATCCTCTCATTATGGCACCTTTCTTTTTATAATTCAATGAGTTATGTTTGATTTGGAGAAAGAAGATCAATAGGACTTTCCTTGGGGTGGGGTGGGGTGGAGCAAACCGTTTTTCTATGTTTTTCTCTTTTTCCCTAGTTCGACAGAGACATATCGTAAGGAAGTGGCTTTCAAAAGTACGAGCTTGTGCAAAATCTTGGTCCTTATGCCATTTTTGCTTTTGACTCTTTTTTGTTAAGAAGATAGGAAGTGGTTACCGCCGGTGTAAAGATGAGGAGGATTTGGAGGGTGGACATGATAACATAAGAGGACAAATAACTAAATTGTCCCCAGTTTATTATTTTAGTAAATAAAATAGATTAATTTCATTATAATTAAAATAAATACATAATAATTATAGTAAATACAGAAATATATTTTAAATATATTAGAAGTTAAAAAAAAAAAACATTTCCGGCAAACAAAATTAATTAGGAAGTGTGAATTTGTAAAGTATAAGACAATTTAGACAAATAAAGTATTCATTTCATTAAAAATTTATATTATTTGAGTTTTTGTGTTATGTGAAAAAAAATTGTCACGCGAACCTTATTATGGGGTTTTTTTATTTTTATTTTATTTGGAGCCGTGTAATGAAGAAAAAAAATAAACAGAGAGCCATGAAATGTGGCCCATAGTTTTTGAAATGTGACCCACTGTTTTTAAAAAAGAGCCATGGAATGTGGCCCAAAATGGTGGGCGGATGGAAGGCCGGCAGGCAGTCCAGCCGATTCATCAAGTAGCCTGGTAACTCCATTTTTTCACTAGAAAACTCCAATTTTTCCCCAGAAACTTTTGAAAAATGTACTCCATTTTTTTCGGGGAAAACTCCATTTTTTTCGTTGGGAAACTTTTTTTTTTTTCAATTCCAACCTCCATTTTTTACGATTTCAGCGACAAGCTTTCTCTTCTCTCTTCCTCATCTCTCTTCTCGATCAAAACCCAAAACCACGTACTCGTACAAAACCCTCCAAATCACCCGGATTTGGAGGGGTAAAATAGGTACGAAAAACAACAAATCCACCCTTGTTAGCTAACGATAGGGTCAGGGTTGTCGTTGGCAAATCTAGGTGAAGCCGGATTTGCACTCCAAACAGTGAAAATAGTCGGGGTGAAAGTAGGGACGAAAATGGCATGCCAAATACTGATAGTGGTGGGCCCTGGATTACAAATCCGGGGCTGAGGCAAATCCAGGTGCTAACGACTTCGCCAAACAGGGCCTAAATGATATAGTATAACGCTAAGATGTCTAAGCTTATCCATCACCAGGGACGCCTGGTGCCATGAAATGACAAGGATACGTTGAATGTGGATTTATATAACTATGTTTCCTATGAAACGAGCTTTCTTTGAAATGTTTTATCATTGTCCATGGAAAGCATGTGGGTTATGTATTACTCATTCCTACGAGCTTTGCTTATGAAATTTTCCACCTTTCAGAAAACAGAGAGTAAGATGACGTGGTACCTGTTTTGTGGACTCGAGACTTGTGGATATTGTGTAAATAGGACATTTCTGCTTGGAGCTATTCTCTTGACTTTTGTAATAGTTTCGGACTGTACTATTACACACGGTTTGTAATGTACTCCAATAAAATGGGTTTGTGCTTCCGCTAATCGTTACACGTCTCCCATAGTCATTGGTTTCTATGTATGCTTAATCTTTGAAAGGGCCTTGGTGATGGATTTCACTGGCACTTTGTTATCATGTTATGATTATAACCTATCGGGACGGGTTAGGGTCGTGACATTTGCGGAAGCGTAATTCTGGCTTTAAAACATTGCCGTGTAGTTAAAAAAATACATTGCGCCGAAATACATGCAAGTGTACAACTTCTAGAGCAAAAATCTCCTCTAACACAAGCTCCAGGAGTTCTTGAACATGCTAATGCAGTAGACTGCAAAAACCACCCCCAGGCATTTCCAAAACAAGTTTTGAAAGGAGTTCACGCCATAGAGGAGGTTCTTCATAAAAAATAAAAAAATAAAAAATTGTAGGTCAGAGGTGATATAAGAACTCCACTGCCTCCAATCTGCATCACAAAATAAGCAATGAGTTCCAGAAAGTCATTGCCATACTCACAGATTTTCAAAAAGATTAAGGAAAAATAGAAGAGTTAAGAAGATGAAGCTGCAGTCTTGAAATGTACGCTTAGATCCAAAATGATGGAACGGTGTTTTCTTAGAGTCAAGATTCAAAACTAGTCATCACAAAATGACATATAATTTATAAATATCAATTCAGCCTACACTATTCATTTTCCAGGCATTTTTTGCATGACTGGCTTCTTCTTCTTTTTTTGAAACATCAGCGACAAGCTGCAAATCAGTGAAACTGTACGCCCTCTGAGCCAGAAATTCTACAGTGGTTCTAACATCACCTTCTTGAGTCTTCATTGATCCCAAAAATCCTTATGCCCTTCATTTTACAAGGGCTTGTGGAGACTCAAACTTTGGATTTTTGGATGGAAGGTTATTGCAGCTGCTACATGCTGGGATGTGCCTTAGGAGCTTCATGTAGTACATCAATTGACAATGAAAGTCACAGGCGGCTCCACATAGAGTCTTAGGTGGTCACTTGACCACCCTAAAAAAAAAAATTGTTTAGAATACATGTAATTTTTTGTATTTTTATTTAAGTTTTGTCCTTTTTGAACACTCTAGCTAAAAATATTTGAATACCGTAGCTTAAAATATTTGAACACCCTTTTTTTTGCACGGCAAAAAGAAAATTTTATTGCTCCATATAGAATAGATACAATAAAAAGGGGCATAGAAGGTTGGCAAGAGATCAACCAGCCACACCCATATACTCCTCAGAAAATCAAACAGACCTTAACAAATACACCTAACAAAATGGATGATGATCAGAAAAAATACTAGAAAACCCGCCCCCAAAAGAAACCCACTTACAAACACCCCAAAACACAACCCACATGGCACCCCAAAAAACACTCCACTCACCACCTAACCCTAGATCCTCACTCCCCATGAATTCCTCACACCACTACCAATGAACCTCTGAAAAGATCTATGATTAATGATGACAATCAGCCCTTGCTTAATATTGACAATCAGCCCTTGCTTTGTTAAGAGCTTCCATTTCAGCTATCTTGATTACAATCTCCTCTTCATCACCATCATAGCGTATACCAAAAAGCTTGTCGACTTCCCAAATTGCTTTTGCTTCATTTAGCAAAATTCTATTCTATTGTTAATACCTTTCGAGGATAAAGAGGCAGACAATGCAGCAGAGGCTACTGCAGATCTCAGCACTACACATTTGTTTTTATTCCTTCTCCCTTTGATGTTGCCTCCTTTTTCTACTTTTGAATATCCCAGGATATCATTGATACTTTTCCTCTTGTTTTTCCCTTTTACTCCTTTAATTGCAGCTTGGATAGGGCATGATTAACTTCAACCTCCTTATGAAGTCCCTCCAGACCCGTGTGCATTAATTCCTGGGCTTCTTCATTCTGGGTTTCAAAGTACTTAGGTCAGCCGTCCTTAACTCCTGGGATTCTTCTTGGGATTCTTCAATTATATCCTTTGATTCAATATCAATATCTATATTATGTTCTCCAACCAATGGTAATCCTCTGGAATCCTCCACTATAGACTCTAATTCAAGAAGGAAGTTTGAATTATCTAGGTACTTGGGTTCAGCCGACCTTGATTCTGCTGGAGAAATGAATGTTCCCATCATAAATGCTTGTTCACCTAACTTAGCATGTTCCAGGAGATTTACACTAGGACCCCCAATATTCTCTATGTTGGCAGCATCTTCTGTGTCTTGAACCACCAAATCATCCATTGTTCTACTTCCACTTGTCTTGCTTGTTGCCTTATCATTATTTACCTTGTCCACGTCATCGTCTTCTTCAACAATCTTTGAATCCAAACCAGCAACTTGTTCAGAGATCAGTTTGCTCGGTTCAACAATCCTAAAGGAGCTTTCCTCAATCACTTTAATCGTGTATTTAGTCTCTCCTATGACCAATTCCATTTCATCTTCAATAGGTTTAGACACATCAGTAGCAATAAGCACTCTACCTTTTTCGAATGACATTTCCTTCAAAGTATCATCATCAACTTGAATAAAGTGGCCCCATTAGTTACCAATCAGTTTGAAATTAGATTCAGACCATGTAATACCCCAGGTTTGGGGGTAGATGGTGTTTAGTCCCACATTGGTTGTTTACTTGAGTGATCTTTGGCATATAACAAACCATGTGGGCTACTACTAGTACCTTGGGCTTAAGCATTTTGGGCCATGTGGTGTGGCTTGTGGATCAAATCAAGGTACTGGCTAGTGGTCTACATGGGGTGTTACAGACCAAGCACTTAGAGGCATACCGTAACATGAGATCCATACAAATCTTTCTTTGCTGGCTTGTTCACCATTCCATTGCTTAAGTTCCTCAAACCAGCTAATTAACCACTTCTCCTTGATGAATATGTCTCTGTCTTCCTTATTGCGGAATGTTAGGATGAGGTAACGCCCACCTAGAGGTTTAACTTGAACAGACTTGTAATACCCCAGGTTTGGGGGTAGATGGTGTTTAGTCCCACATTGGTTGTTTACTTGAGTGATCTTTGGTATATAACAAACCATGTGGGCTACTACTAGTACCTTGGGCTTAAACATTTTGGGCCATGTGGTGTGACTTGTGGATCAAATCAAGGTACTGGCTAGTGGTCTACATGGGGCGTTACAAATGGTATCAGAGCCCTGCCTTGGTCCAAGTGGTGGGTAAGATGCGCTCTGCCACCATAGACACCAGGGGAGGTTGCTGGGACTATGCAACGAGGATGTTGCATCCCTAAGGAAGGAAGATTGTAATACCCAAGGTTTGGGGGTAGATGGTGTTTAGTCCCACATTGGTTATTTACTTGAGTGATCTTTGGTATATAACAAACCATGTGGGCTACTACTAGTACCTTGGGCTTAAGCATTTTGGGCCATGTGGTGTGGCTTGTGGATCAAATCAAGGTACTGGCTAGTGGTCTACATGGAGCGTTACAAGACTTGCCCTTTTTCCTATGCATTTCTTCCATTTCTTGGGCAGAGATTAGTCTTCTCATAAGACCAATAGCACTCCTAAATAGCCATCCGTTCCCTGCTGGTTAGATTTGGATACTCTTTTTTCTGTTTTGTGGGTGCCTCTCACCTCCTGTCACATTTCTTAATTCCCCTTGTTTGCTGCTCTCTGCTACTTCTTTCCTTTTCCAGATTTCTTTACCTCTCAGGAATTGATCTTTGTCATGCAGCAATTGGGGGTTTTGCTTTTGGGGGTTTTGCTTTTGGGGGTTGTAGTGATTGAAAAAACCCTCATATGAACGCTTATAGTAGTTAACGCCATATTTGAACTGATTGTTGAAATCGACTTGATTCCTCAGAAATTTCGCGTAATTGGCCACCAATCTGTGACCCCAGTACCACGAATTGTTTACCTCAGCGATAGCTTCATCGCTTCGTCACTTCTGTTGAATCTTACAAATCCAAAGTTCTGACCAGTGATTTTGCTCCTCTTTCTGGGTATGAAAATATCGTTGATCTTCCCGAATTTAGAGAAAAGGTTGTAGACCCATATCTTTCTAATTCCCTAAGGTAGATTGTCTACGAAAATGGTAGCATTTCTATGTGGGTAGATCTCCTCAGTTGTGACTCTCCTTCCTGTCGCCTGCATACCACTCTCCCAGATTTTTAAAATTTTTTTTTTTTATAAAATATTTGAACACCCTACCAAAAAAATTGAACTAACCCCAAAAAATTAGCCCACAAACCAATCCAAGGTAAAGAACCCAATTGAATACTTATTCTTTTGAACACTTATTCGTCCATCAATCCAGGAAATTCACAATTGAATACATAATATATTAGCTCAAAACAAATTACATACTCTTAATGACAAAATTAAAAAATATAGAGAGAGCAAAAAGTATATATTGCTATGGATTTCGTGCTCTGACTTTTCTCCGAACAACAATCAACTTTATATCCACAAAATGGACAGATGGCATTACCACACTAGTGTACCAACTATTACACTAAATGGACATATGGCATTACCACATCAATGCACTATTTAATACATGGATTGATTCATCCACTAAAAGAGTACCACATGGACAGTTAGTGTAATAGTTGGTACACTAGTTAGTGCCTGTAACATTTCCCTTTAAAGATTAATTTGTTTGCCAGCTTTACTTACCTTTAATCTTACTACTGATTTGTACAGGTCATTCAAACCACTTCAAACTTTGAAAGGTAATTTAAACCAATTTGAATTGCACGTGACTCGAATTGCTTTTATATGCATGTTTTGTAGTAATATATGAATGTACTAATTCTGCTTATGTTATTCATTTGGGTTTGTTGCATTTGAAATTTGGATTTACCTTTTGAAGGCTTCAGCTTTTGATCATGTCGTATGCTACTTGAAAATTACAACAGGGAAAATTTGAAAAGTGTAGTTAAGGTTTGGATCCCCGATTCCCCGTGCGGATCCCCGTTCCCCGCATTTGGGCGGGATGGAGGTTAAAAAAAAATCCCCGGTGGGGATCGAGGAGGGGATGGGGATTGATATAGGTTCGGGGATCGAGGACGGAGGTAGTGGTATCCACCCCTACCCTCCCCATGCCCATCCCTAGCTGGATGTGTATGCGTGGGTGGCACGTGGTACCCGCTTGGCACTGAAAACTCGTTCGTTCCCCCGTCGGTTTGGAACTCGGTAAGCCCAAAATCAGGTGATCACACACACACACACACACTCTCTCTCTCTCTCTCTCTCTCTCTCTCTCTCTCTCTCTCTCTCTCTCTCTCTCTCTCTCTCTCTCTCTCTCTCTCTCTCTCTCTCAACCTAATAAATGTATATGCATCTATGTAGGTTCATACCCACTCTCGCATTGCCCACGTGGTACCCGCTTGGCAATCTCAGCCCTCCATAACGCGATCTAACGGTTTGAATTTTAGAGAGAGTGTTTGGGTGAGAGGAGAGGGAGGGAATCAATCCGGGCCGTCCAAAACACATTTGGACGGCTCGGATCATGCTTGGGTACCAAGTGGCAATACCCACTCTGCACCCAAAAAATTTTCCACTCTCGCGAAACAAGGTTGTAGTTTTTTACTCTCAATCGTTGGGCGGCGTTCAGAAATTTGATGCAGGACTACTAAGGGTTTTAATTTCCACATTTATGGAAACTTTATTTTGGTAATAGATTGAATGATGATATTTTAATTTTCTGCTACTTGACATGTTTTTATTATGTATTAGTCGTAATTTCCATAAATAGGTTAAGCAAAATCTTTTATTTTTATTAGTCTTTTTAGTTTCCTTTATTGAGTTAGGGTTTAGCTCATAAATAATAGGGGTGTATATCTTGCCTAGCATCAAGATTTCTCGGAGAACAAGGCTATGGCGATTCGACACGAGCTGCCGGAAGACGTGTTGATGGAGATTTTGTCGAGGCTTCCAGCCAAATCCCTCCTCCGATTCAAATTAGTCTCCATGCAGTGGTACTTTCTCATCCAAAACCCTATCTTCATCTCCCTCCACCACACCCGATCCCAACCCTACGACTGCATCTCCCTCATGAGCAAGGTGGAAAATCACCCTTCCCAGTGGTCCATGTATTTACTCCCAAGGCACAAAGAAACTTCTTCTTCAATCCAAGAACTAGATCTCTCCTTCACTAGTCCCCACCTTAACAAGGAGTTCACCCACCAAGGCTCTTGTAACGGCCTCATGTGTTTCTCCTTGAACTCCAAAATCGTGATTTGCAACCCCGCAACAAGAGAGTATAGGCTACTCCCTCAACCCCCTTATAATACCCGGCTCTGGCGTACTAATTATCTTGGGTTTGCCTTCGATACGAAAACCAACGATTATCAAGTGGTCAGAGTCGACACTCTCCATGAATTTACGTGTGTGGATCATAAAATTCATCTATACCGCATGAGTGCACATTTGTGGGAAGAAATCGTCATTAAGGCGCCTAACCACAACTTCACCGGTTATCATCGACATCCTTGCACGTCTTTGGATGGGGTTTTCTACTGGTTGACCACTGATCGGACTTATGTCCGCTCTATTGATGCCTTAAACACGGTTGAAGGATTGTTCGAACAGAGATCCTTGCCTGTCGGTGTTGGCTCTAAACTGCACACTAAGCTTTGTCTTCTCAAAGATTGCCTTGCCCTTGTTGTGCCAACGTCTGATCATGAATACCTGCAGAGAGAGACGGAGTTCAACGTGTGGTTAATGGACAAATATGGAGGTAAGGAGTGTTGGACTAAAAAGTATACTATTGGGATCCTCATAGGAAATCTCCGTCCATATGGGTTTCGGCCAAATAGTGAAGTTCTTATGACTGGATGCGACTATGGGCTGATTTTGTCGTACAACCTTAGTACAGGGGACAAAGAAGAATACAAACAGTTATGCAATTTTCCGGAACTGAGGTGTTTAACACAAGTTTTTCAATACTCAGAGAGCTTAGTGTCTGTCAAGAGAGAGGTTGATTTTGTCAAGAGACAAGTTGATTTAGCTTTACCATGATGGCTCATTTTCACATTGCGAAACATGATGGGGAAGGGGAAGGCACACCAATCTGCTTCTGGAAGTTCTTCTTGATAGTCCTCAACTCAAGCACTGTGGAACTACAAAGCAGATCATTCAGGTTTGCATATTTGTTCAAAAGTGTTTAAGGATCCAATTTCCAAGTCTTGGACAATGGACATATATACATTTTCAATTTTTCTCGTTTGTACTTAGTGTTTTCTTTCTATGTAATCGTGGGCTTCGCGACTACTATTGAACCTTGTTTTCAACTTATGTGGGGAAGGAGATGCATTTGATTAAACTTTGAACCGTAAGATTTTTTACTCTGCTTAAATTCCCTGAATGTATTCTTTTGCTTTGCTATTTTGCTTCCTATATTATTATCTTCTGCAAAGTGGCTCTAGAATCCTCTCATTATGGCACCTTTCATTTTATAACTCAATGAGTTATGGTTGATTTGGAGAAATCGGATCAATAGGACTTTCGTTGGGTTGGGGTGGAGCAGACCATTTTTCTTTGTTTTTCCCTTTTTCCATAGTTCGACAGAGACATATCGTAAGGAAGTGTCTTTCAAAAGTAAGAGCTTGTACAAAATCTTGATCCTTATGCCATTTTTGCTTTTGACCCTTTTTGTTAAGATAGGAAGTGGTTAGCGCTCTTGTATTTCTCAGATCAAATTGTATTTTTTTTTTTTTTTTGTTAAGGTAACTTTGTTGAAGATACCAAATAAGGTACAAAATCACCGGGGCATACGCCTGAGAAGCATCAAGGAGTACAAAACAAACACACACCCTAGTTATTGATTGTCTAGACAACATCAAGAGAAACCAAAAACCAAACTAGCACTAAGCTAGAAACCCAACAGTACAAACACAGCCAAGATCAGAGGTAAGATGCTACAAAGACTGTACAAGAGATGTTCCAAGCTCGGATCAAATTTTTGATTTCGTGGATTCTTTATATGGGTGATTATCTTTGGCTTTTCATGTTTCAAGCTTTCTTTTGTTTCTCCGAGGCATGGGTTCGATCCCTTGAAGCCAATTTTGAGCATCAGATAAAAAACCTGGTCAGTCAACAAGTCAATCTCCTGGTAGACAAATATGTTACTAATACGCACAAATAAATGCCAGTAATAGACTTGTACACATAGTAGGGGTACACCCGCTCGTAAGTAGTCTTGTAGGTCACAACAGAACGCTAGCAAGCTTACTGAAAATCGATTACTTAGTGCACTCGCTCGTAAACACATTACGTTTGATATACCTACATGTTTGCTATGGTAAACCGAGCTTTGCACTGGACATTCTTGGGAGTAGAGGAGCCTAAATAGTCCCATTTTTTCATATAGCTGGTACAGAACGCTTGCAGCATCTAACCTTTGTCAAATTGGGGATTTTCGCATTGGTTATTAGCTTCAGGGGTACACTTGCTCGCAAGTACTCTTGTAGATCACAGTTAGAGCTGTCAAGCTGCCACTAACCTAAATCAATTACTTAGTGCACACTCTTGGAAGCACATTACACGCATTGCATAAGAGAAGGGTGTCACTTGCTTTTCCTAGTATCTTTGCTATGGTATACCAAGCTTTGCATTATCAAGAGCAGAAAAATGGAACATTCTTGGGAGAGGAGCCTAAATAGTTCAAATTCAATGGTTGTAGCATCTAGCTTTGATCGAATTAGGGATTTTAGCATTGGTTATGATCTTCGGCCTTTTTATGCTTTAACCCTACCTTCATCACCAACTAGGGTTTGGGTGGGCTGCAAGTGGTGGACGACGGCGGCAGTGGCTGTGGTGGGGTAGGTTTAAGGACTACGGGATGAGATTATGTGTTAGGGTTAAGGGTGGCTCCGATACCATGTTGGTCATAAGAGAGTGTGTATAGGGTGTTAATTAACCCTATCACACCTAACGTGAGACGTTTAGTTATATTGTGAGATGCTCCATTACATGACTCAATTACCCGATGTGGGACTAAATCTAACATTATATTCTTTTTTTTTAACGGCAAATTTCTTCATTAATCTTGAAGAAAATACAAAACTAATAGGGGCAAGGAAAAGACAACAAAACACGAGTCACCCAATCCGAGACCCAAAACAACGGTTGGCAAGGGGCCAATCGAGGACACCCAATGGGACAAAAGCCCAACACCCAAAGGGTCTAAAAACCCAAATATTACAATATCCAAACGAGAACACCTAAAGGGCCGATGCCCAACACCCAGAGGGTCTAAAAATGCAGATATTACAATAGGCACAAACACCACCAAATGGGCCAAAGCCCAAATAAAAAAAACCCTAAACCTCATACCAGCCAACCGGCCCCAAGAAGACACTGTCGCCGCCCCAAAACCCGCACCTCCACATCGCCGTTGAGCAATCCGGATTGTCCCAAGAAACGAACCCGTCGGGAGAGAAACCACCACCTTCTGCCATAGCCCCACAACGCCGTTAGGCAATAACCCAAGTCACCCAGGAGTGAAAATGGTAGTGAAGTAGCAAGACAGGGGAGCCCCAAGAGAGCTAAAGCCAGTGACGGCAAGGTAGATAGGGAGAAGCCGATGCCAAAGAAGGTGAAGGAGATGAGGATAATGACCCGTGCCGCTGTGAAGCGGCAGGACGCCATAGCGCAGGCCCGCCGAGAATGAAAGACACAAGAAGAGATCCCGCGACCTCACTCAAACCAAAGCACAATGCCGCTAGCCACCGTCGATAACTACCTTGCCTGCTAAGACCAGAGCCAACCCGTTGGAGGCAGTCCCCAAAAATGGAATCAGCGTCATCCGCCGAAGCTGCCGCCTCGACCAACACGTTTCCGCCGTCGATCATATTGTAATAGCAAGAAGATGGGGAGATATGGAGGGGAAGAAACATAGAAGAGAGGAGAGAGAGAGAGAGGGAGGCGCCTAACACTCTATTCTAACAACTTTCATCCATCCATCAATCCATCTTCTTCTCTCCTTCCCTTTGATGCCATCCACCACCATGGAGGGGATAGTCGGGAGGACTAAGGATGGAGAGGGTTTTGACGAGGAGAAACAAAGAGAGAGGAATGGGTCTCATACTTGGACAATTGCACTCAGAGAGAGAGAGAGAGAGAGAGTCCATCCCCGACAAATTATTTCAAAATGAATTGATAAGATTCCAATTGTTATTGTTACAATAGGAAAGAGCCCCCGAGGGAGAGGGAACAATGCTCTGAGATTTAAACTAGGAAAAATTGAAAGCAATTATTATGGAGGTCAATTTAGAACATAAAAAATACACTGTACCGAAATACATGCTAGTGTATAGCTTCTGGAGCAAAAATCTCCTCTAGCACAAGCTCCAGAAGTTCTTGAACATGCTAATGCAGTAGACTGCAAAAACCACCCCCAGCCATTTCCAAAAAACTATCTACATGCCAAGTTTTGAAAGGAGTTCACGCCATAGAGGAGCTTCTTCATAAAAAAAATGTAGTTCAGAGGTGATATTAGAACTCCCCTGCCTCCAATCTGCATCACAAAATAGAGTAATGCTACAGTGCACACCCTCTAAAAATTACTCAATATGAGATTTTGTGACTCAAAATATGAGATTTTGTGGCTCTAAATATGAGATTTTGTGGCTGGAGATACGAAATGCATATGGTATGCACACTCATATGAATAGTCATAAAATCTCATATATTTCCAGAAAATCTCATATTTTGAGCCACACAATCTCATATTGCTACAATGCGGACTTTGCTACATTGCGTGCGGACTTGCTACAGTGCGTGCGGACCTTATATTTGGAGCCACAAAATCTCATATATTTTCAGAAAATCTCATATTTGGTGCCACAAAATCTGATATTTTGAGTCACAAAATCTCATATTTTGGAGCCACAAAATCTCATATTTTGTGCCACAAAATCTCATATTTTGGAGCCACAAAATCTCATATTTTGGAGCCACAAAATCTCATATTTTGTGCCACAAAATCTCATATTTTGAGTCACAAAATCTCATATTTGGTGCCACAAAATCTCATATAGTCAATGGTCAAAGGTGGCACAAATTCCCACACGTCATACGTGGCGCAATCTCGGCCGTCCATCCGTATGGGGTGCATACCATATGCCATCTCATATTTGGAGCCACAAAATCTCATATTTGGTGCCACAAAATCTCATATTTAGAGCCACAAAATCTCATATGGGGGGGTGTTTACCGTAGCATTTCTCCACAAAATAAGCAATGAGTTCCAGAAAGTCATTGCGATACTCCCAGATTTTCATAAAGATTAAGGAAAAACAGAAAAGTTAAGAAGATGAAGCTGCAGTCCTGAAATGTACACTTAGATCCAAAACGATGGAACAGTGTTTTCTTAGAGTCGAGAATCAACACTAATCATCACGAAATGACATAGAATTAATATATATCAATTCAGCCTACACTATTCATTTTCCAGGCATTTTTTGCATCACTTCTTTTTTAAAGAAAAAATCAGCGACAAGCTGCATATCAGTGAAACTGTACGCCCTCTGAGCCAGAAATTCTAAAGTGGTCCTAAAATCACCTTCTTGAGTCTTCATTGATCCCAAAAATCCTTATTCCCTTCATTTTACAAGGGCTTGAGGAGACTCAAACTTTGGATTTTTGGATGGAAGGCTATTGCAGCTGCAGAGCTGCTGCATGCTGCGATCGGGGGGTGTTCCACTAACTAGTTTTTTCCAAAACCAAGACAAGTCATCATCTCACAATACATCACATAAAAAGATGTGAACACAAAAACAAAGGCAGTTTTAAAACAAAACTCCCTTAGTAGATCGAATACCCCGCTTCATGTGGTACATCAATTGACAATGAAAGTGGCAACCTAGAGATGGTCCAACAAATCTGGGCTAGACAAATGACTATGACATAGTAAAGAAAAAAAATCATCACACCGCTCTCAGTTGTTGAATAGACTCATAAAGAAGCTTTTTCTGGAATTCGGGGGAGGCATTGTGCTATAGGTGTTGTGCGCCATGTTGTGCGGCAAAACTACGTCATTTTGCTCATTTTCTTAGTATATCCAAGGGCCCTGTTTGGAGAGTTAAGTGTGGGGTTTAATTTTGGGGTTCAATTTTAGGGGATTTAGGCTCTTTGGGGTAGGGTATAGTGGGTTTAGGCACTTGGATTTAGGCACTTTAGGTTTAGGGTTTAGGCACTTTGGGTTTAGGCACTTTGTAATGGTTTTTTCTTCCTCCAAACAAGGCCCTTGGAAGCTTTGGAAGTGTGCACAAAAATCAAGTAAAATGACGTAGTTTTGCCGCACAACACCTACCGCATAGCACCCACCCCAGATCCCTTTTTCTGGTACACACGACTGCGGTATAGTAATCTGCTTCTACTCTCCCATCACGTTTTCAAAAAGCCGGACTTTAGGGCTGGCCAATGGATCACCCAATCCACTCAATTCACCCAAATGGAACCATCTGCGAACCCACCTGAGGTATGTTACAGACGGATGGAGATCCTAATATTTTTATTTTGGCGGATGCGGTTCGGTTCGGTTCGGGTTCAATCCACCCAATCTGCCTTTAATCCTTCTTTGTTCCGTCAAATCTGCCCGATCCGCAACCGAACCGACTCATCTGTATATCACTCACGGACGGGTTACGGATGCACAAAACGACAATCTGCCACGAGCGGATCGGATTGAGTACCGAACCAATCTGTGAACAGCCCTACCGGACTTACAGTGGGTCCCTACTTTGACATACGAAATCCTATATATATGAAATTCTTTGTGGCTATGCCGGCTGAGAAGCGAATGAGGTTTTTTTTTACCAGAATACCCTGAAAGAGTTGTTGTTTCGTCAAAGGAGAACTTTTCAAAACATGTGTGAAAATGAGTATGTGACCAGAACTTCGATCTTTAGGCATGGCCGGTTGGTGAGGTCTGTCCTCTTCTCACTCTCCTCTCCGTCCTCTCTCTCTCTCTCTCTCTCTCTCTCTCTCTCTCTCTCTCTCTCTCTCTCTCTCTCTCTCTCTTATTTTAAATTTTTTAAGTAAAATAAATTTTGTTATAAACATTTATTTTTTATAAAAATTATATACTCCCTCCGTCCCATTTTGTTTGTCATTTTTAGTAGACCGTGTCTGGTTTCAATTTCTTATATCTTTTAATATGAATTTCAAAAAATACTCAATATGGATCTTGTTTGATAGTTCTCAATGAGTTCTATAATACGAAGTTTTCAAAATTATGAAAAACATAATATATTAAGAGTTATAAGCGTTTGACCGATGACACGATCTACGAAAAATGACAAACAAAATGGGACGGAGGGAGTATTTGAAATCTACTCGACGAGATCTTTCAAACAAGATCCATTATAAATATGAAATTGTATACATGATAAAAAAAGTTTTTTTATACCCATTAATTAAGAATTCATACCCCTTAAATAATTCACATCCCCCAAAATAAAAATATTCACGTTCTTCAAATACAGAATTCACATATCACAACTCACTCTCCAAAATACAAATTCACATCCCAAAAGAAAGAATTCACAGACTTGAAATGCAGAATTCACACATCATAACTCACTCTCCAAAATACAAAATTCACACCCAAAAAGAAAGTGTGCTATTAAGGGTGTGAATTGTTGCAGAGGTGTGAATTGTGTGCTATTTGGGGGGGTGAATTGTTTGCATGGGTGGGAATTGTGTACATTTGAGGGTTGTGAATTACTTAGAAGGGGTGTGAATTCTACATTTGAGGGGTGTGAATTATTTAGAAGGGTATGAATTCACCATTTAATGGGTGTGAATTCTTTCTTTTGGGATGTGAATTGTGTATTTTGGAGAGTGAGTTGTGATGTGTTTGAATTCTGCATTTCAAGTCTGTGAATTCTTTCATTTGGGAGGGTGTGAATTGTTTAGAAAGGATGTAAATTAATATTAATTAATGGGTATAAAATAACTTTTTTTTTACATGTACACAATTTCATTTCAAATGGGATCTTATTTGAAAGATCTCATCAAGTAGATGTCAAATATATAACTTTTGTAAAAAATAATTGTATATAACAAAAGTTATTTTATTTTAAAATCTAAAATAAGAAAAAGGAAGAGAGAGAGAGAGAGAGAGAGTTAGAGCATGTACTCTCACTAAGTCACTACCCATTTTATAGCCAAAAAGGGGAAGAAAGAGGGAGAGAGAGAGAGAGAGAGAGTAATGATGCACATCTCTGGAGAGAGAAATTGTCATGTGCGCGTGGGGAGGACTTGGGTGGAATGTGTTTGACATGAGGTGGGCTTGGATAGGAACCTCCAGACAAAATAGGGCCGGCTTGTAAGAAGCCCTTAAAATAGAACACAATTATTTGTTTGGACTAGTTTTCTCACACGTCAAGTAATTCTGGGCCCAATCTCGGTAATCACTTAGAAAGAGCCCAATTAAAACAGATCCAAAAAGAGTGCAAATTTGTTCGAGAGAAACACGGGCCGGTACAACCGACTTGGACAATTTACGTCCAGGTATAGCACACAGTCACAAATGCACGTGCAGGTACAGCCCTTGTATAAAGGTTCTCTCTCTCTCTCTCTCTCTCTCTCTCTCTCTCTCTCTCTCTCTCTCTCTCTCTCTCTCTCTCTCTCTCTCTCTCTCTCTCTCTCTATAATCACCCCACATGTACAAAAATTCTCGCTCTTATCAACTCGACAAACTGTATGAAAGTTCCTAAATCCTAGCAGTGTTATAAAAGTCGCTAGACGGTCCCAGGTCGGTTGGCTACCGACTAACGACTAGGAGATTAGTCGAGGATTAATCGGTTAGTCAGATTTTCATGTTTTTAATCCTTTCTCCTTCCTAAGTTTTGATTTTTAAGAAAAATACATAGGCCCAAAAAAAAAATTTTGAATTATTGTTTTTAATTTTTTAAAGTGGAATATATGAAATAATAAATAATTTATGAAGTAAATGGACATAGAATCTATTGGTTTGACATCAAAGAATAATAAAACTCCATAAAAGGTTAAAGAGCCCACTTTAATTTGTTAATCCAGATGTACAAATTCATTAGTAGCCCAAAAAAAGTAAATAGGCCCATTAAAAGTTTAAAATAAAGAAGCCCATTATAAACCCAAAGCCTAAAGAGTAAAAGAAAACCTAAGCTGCTGAATGTATTGTCATTCTTCTCCTCTCTTCTTCAAGTTACGCTACAGCTACCGACATCTTCCAAAGCAATAAAGGTCAGATCTCTCTCTCTCTCTCTCTTCTTCTTCTTCTTCTTTTTCTTCTTCTTCTTCCCGACTTGATCCGATTTATTCCGATTTCATCCAATTTTTTTCGACTTATTGCCGACTAAGTCGCTAACCGACTTTATAAAATGACTACCCTTAAATCCTAATCAGGTCGGTGAGACACCGACCCCGACCTAGTCGCCGACTAGGCCGACTTTTAGAACACAAAAATCCTAATATAACCTATGAAAGTATCTAAACCTGAATCCTAGGATACCCTATTAAAGTGTCTAACTCTTAGAGTACCCTGTGAAAGTGTCTAAACCTAAACCCTATGGTACCCTAGGACCCTATAAAGTGCCTAAACCTAAACCCTAAGGATACCCAATAAAAATGTCTAAACCACTACAATCATATAATAGGAAAGTGCACCATGAACTTAAACCCCTAAAAAGAATAATTTACCTCAGTATTAATTAAAAAGACAGATTTACCTTAATAGTAATTATAGATTCCTATTTTCTAGACCATAAAAATGTCACCCTCTCAGCTAATGAGGGTGAACAGACCTCGTTTTGATTGGTAGAAAATGTGTCACTTTTTTATAAGAATAACATCATTTTATGGTGGGCTCCGTCACTTTGCAGTGGACCCACGCTTTTTCCCCAATCAGAAGAAGGTCGTTAGCAGTGAACAAATTTGCACTCATCCGGGAGAATTTATAGACCGTGGAGGATCCTACAAAGAGCAAACTCTAATATCAAATTTGACTGCAGGGTCCATCCTTGGGGTTTTTCTTGATCAAGGCTTCACGATGGTTAATCGAGAGAGGGAAAAGAGGATGGACAATTTCTCCAAACTGCCGGAAGAATGCATCTCACAGATTCTGTCCATGACCTCTCCACGGGACGCGTGCCGTTTATCGGCGATCTCATCCTTATTCAATGCGGCAGCCGATTCGGATTCCTTGTGGGAGAGCTTTCTGCCGTCCGATTATCGGCAAATCGTGTCACGATCGGTATCTCCTGTGGTCTTCTCCACCAAGAAGCAGTTGTACTTCAGTCTGTGTGAATCCCCTCCCCTCCTCGACGGTGGCAGACTGGTAATCCTATTCCTCGTGGTTAATAACTCTTCGGCCTTTTGGCTTTTCACGCTTTACGTGATAAATTCGCTTCCCATATCTACGAAAAAAATCAAGCTTAGTGAAACGGGCCATGAAATCTAAAATGTTTGTTTAATCTAGGTGGTAGATATTTTAATCAATGACGGAGTATTCTAATGATATATCTGGTCAAACAAACAGGCACTCATACTAATATATTTTACTAGATGATTAAACAATTATACTGCAGGATATCAAAATCAATCTGTTTCCAATTCAAGAGAAGAATTACTAACCCTCGGGGGTTGACCTGGTGATGGGGTCTTAAACTGGAGAAGGATTTAGGCCCCGTTTGATAACCATATTAGCTCTTGGGATTGGAATCAATCCTATAAGGATTTATTACGGGCCGCTCCACAAAACAAATATTTATTACCACTAACTCCAATCATTCTTTTTAATTACCACTAACTCCACTAAGGTCTATCACTCTTTTTTTGGGCTTAGACATTTAGGGTGCACTTTTTCTATTATAGGGTTTTTTGTGGTTTAGGCACTTTCATAGGGTACCCTAGGATTTTAGGCACTTTTATAGGATACCCTAGGGTTTAGGTTTAAGCACTTTCATAGGGTACCCTAGGGTTTAGGTTTAGGGTACACTTTCCTATTATAGGGTTTTTAGTGGTTTAGGCACTTTCATAGGGTACCCTAGGATTTTAGGCACTTTCATAGGATTTGAGGTTTTAAAATTAGAAGTAAAAAATAAAAAAAATAAAAAAAACCTGACGGGGTGGGGACTGACTGATGGGACGGCACATGGGGACAATTGACTGATGGGAGCGGGCGGTGCATTTTTTCCGGAAAAAATGAGTTGGCGGTGCCTCCACAAAGTGGAGCGGCCCGTCATTCCCCCATCCTATAGGACTCCTAATACTTTGTTTGATAACCAAAAGAGGGTTTGGACTATGAGTCCAAGAGGACTACTAATCCAGCCCACAAGGGGTATTCACAATACCCTCTCACACATGGTATTGGTAGTCCAGTCCAAACTTTGCCCTTGCGAAAGTACAAAACTATCCTTGGTTAAAACATCAAATGGCCAAAGTTTCCCAAAGTTATGTTAAAAAAAAAAGCCACGGATTAATTAAAGGTTTAATCCAGGTTACAAAAATAAATGTTCTCAAGTATTTTCTAAACATTGAAGCCAAGTAGTCTATCAACCAGACAGCTGAACGGCTGTACTCGTTCAATCCGACGTACCTGTAGCTTCAAAAATCAATTAAACATGCAAAAGTGTGTGAGGATAAAACACAACTACATTGGGCATTTGGAAAGTAGAACTTGATGGGAAAATGAGAGAAATTAGGGACAAATAGAGGCAGAAAGGTTATGGAATGAACAAATAGATACATAGAGTGAGAGCGAATGCGGTATATAATGGCAATATCATGTGTTCTTGCTGATAGAGTATTTTTTTTCATACGTGGGGTATTCATTTTTCCATATCTCTTCACCAAATTATTCATGATCAATTAGGCAAATGTAATTACTAGCACCAGCACGTTGGACTTTAGCCATTCAAAAAATTATTCATGATCCATGTGGCAAATGCATTTACTAGCAATAGCAGGTTGGGAGGACTTTAGCTGTTATTTAAAACCACAGCTTCATAGCATTTCGTTACCAAAATTCTTTAGACATTCAAAAGAAGAATACAAAGATTTTTTCTTTTGTTAACCAACAAGAAAACAATAGGAAAACATTCAAGGACAAAGTTGTCAATTTAGTATTTGAATCTCATCCTCACATTTGCAAACAAGCATGAGGTTGGGGCTAATAATCCAATCCCAAGACCTAATACTATTGGAATCAAACATAACTTAAAATTGGAGGGGGTATTGATAATCCATAGTATTATGAAACCTATCCTAATCCCATCACCTTACGAATCCCATCCTTGCGAGTCGGGTTATCAATCGGGGCCTTCCCTCTTTCTTAGGCTATGAAGCAAAGATCCTTCTAGTCTTACCATCTAGATGGGAGGTCGTATCCCTGTCCTTATCGTATCCATATAGGGATACTGATACTCCTCCCATACTCGAGGAAGCCGGGAAACTTATACCAGTATCCACAGCATAAAATTAAGTTTTTCAATATTTGTTTAATTTTTGTAGTATTGGATACTTTTTGAACATTTAACATAATTATCTGAACTTCTATGAAACTATGATTGTAACACTTCTTTCATAGCATTAGGAAAAATGAAAAAGATTGGTTTGTGCAATTTAACTTACTTTCTAGAGAGAGACGTATTGAGATTCTAAGAAGTATCTTCTTTGCAATAGTATGTTTAATATTTTGATTGTGTCATACATGTGTTCCATAAAGTTACACTTTGATGATTAAACAAGTAACCAATTAGACTTTTATACATCACTCGTGCATTGTCAAGCCCCAAAAATTATATTTTGGAGCGGCATGGAGGGATGGGATAGAAAAATACATAGTTTTATATCTGTTCATCATTATTGACAATAAAATGCTAAAAAATTTACAAAAATGCATTTTAATCTGATGTATCCTAGTCATACCAGTATTGAGTCGTAGAAGGCATATTTAGAACCCTCTGTCTTTTAAAATTTCCCGTATCATATTGTGTCCATGTCCAGTTTGCTGATAAAAGCAAGGAACTTATCCCAGACCGAATTTCTTAATAAAAAAAACTAACCACGGCTCATTGGGATGTTAAATTGTATGAATAGTGCTTTTAGTTTTTACTTGATTTGGCATTAATTATATGCATGTTTTTCATTGTTGGAATGATGGTTAGCATAATTTCTGGCTCATATGATGATATTCATACAGTGAGAGTGCAGATCTAAGGTGAACATTAGAGATTTTTGCACCAAGTGAATATTTTGACTTTTGTTAAACTTAAGGCTCTGTTTGTTATACCAGAAATATTCTACCGAATACAGTTTCCTTTCTGCTGTTCGTTGTTCAAAGATGCAGTAAATTAATTCTTTTAGGGATCTCATTTTCCTTATTCGGTCTAGAATTATTAACCAGAAAGAGATCCTTAAGGTTTTGGAAATCTAAGGTGTCAGCTCATCGCTATTCTACAATGACCTTTCTATCCTAACTCTTTTCTAGCTTTTTTTTTTTTGTACTTCGGAGATTTACTCCTTTCTAGCTTTGCCATTGCCATGCTTCGCCTTTGAAGTCAAAGACGGCCTTAGGTTCATGGCCTTCATCTCTTTTGACTCTGCTGCATGGACACGATCTTTGGTGTCTAGTGGAATTTTTTTTTGGCGAGTGATGGTGAAAACGTTCCATTTGTGTTATGGGCGATTGCTTACGTTCCATTTGTGTTATGGGCGATTGCTTACGTTCCATTTGTGTTATGGGCGATTGCTTACGTTCCATTTGTGTTATGGGCGATCGCTTTGCATATATTGAATGCAGAGAAGAGTTCTTTAGATCTCAAAATGATCAGTCCCATCTAGCTAGAATTTGATTTTCCTCTTTGGACTTTTTTGTAGACTCAAACACCATAGAATGATCCTAGAAATAGGCTTTCCATGTAAAGAGATTTACCTGGAAATTATTTTTACTGTGAAATAGTTTGCGGTGAAACGAAAGGAGACTTTTCTGAATACAAATTTTTTTGAGGATCTGGTGTACATGGAAAACTAACACGTTATCTTTGTACCATTTATCCCAGAGTTTAGGACTGGACAGAGAAAGTGGGAAGAAGTGTTACATTATACCAGCCCGGGAACTCAATAATGCTTGGAAAGAAGATCCCCGAAACACTCTATCTGCAAACACCACTTATGCACCTTACCTCATTTTCAAAATCGCCGACCAGAGGCATTCTGGGCTTGAGTTGCTTCCGGTGAAGGCCTCTGTTAGATTGGTTCAGGCGGGCGAAGATGAGTATGAAGATGATAAGAGCAGTACTGTTTTCTTGACATCGCAGCCGTTGGAATCTTGGCGTAGAGGAGAAAATGGACGGCTTCCTCAAATAAGAAGGGATGGATGGATGGAGATTGAACTGGGGGAATTTTACACCGACGAAGGAGATGATGGATGGATGGAGATTGAACTGGGAGAACTTTACGTCGACGAAGATGGTGGAGTGGAGATGAGGTTGAGAGAGGTCAGCGGTTTGGAGACTAGACTTATTGTGGAGGGCATTGAGGTACGGCCTAAACATGGTGCATAAATGAAAAGAAAGAGTTAGGGTTTGGAATGGTTGTCTGTTATGAGGGAAATGATTTGTAAGCCCCCATAAAAATTAAAAATCCCACCACATATTCGGGTTGAAATGGAACGTGTTATGATCCGTTGTGTCCATGCCAGTAAATAATCCATGCTGAATGCTTTTGTTTGTGAATGGATTAAAAAAAAGAAAAAAGAATGGATTACGGTTTGTGAAATGGAACTTCTATAATTGAGTTTTCTATTATTAAATTTGAACTTGCCTTGGAAAAACTCAAAGGAGTACAAAATGCTTGGAAAAGTAATCCGGTGCTTAATACAATCTGCAACGGCGTTGTAAAACAAACAGCTTATTTGTTCCGGCGGTGGCAGTCCCTTTCAGTTTATCTGCATATTCGTTGGCTTCGTTCGGTGAATACTCAGCCCGGAGACACCCCATTTCAAGCCAGGCCGTGCAATGCCCAGTCTGCCTAGCCCGTTGCATGCCATTCTCTTGAGACCGGCTATACGTTTGTGTTTGCTAAAATGCCATCGCTCGACAGATGATGTTGCAGTGATATAGGGGGCTCGTAGTCGTAATTTTGCAAGTCATGATACTCTAGAAGGATATTGAAAGTATGGTACACAAACATAATCCCAACCTCCTGAGGGATACAATTGAAGTGGCAAGCCGCGGACTTGGATCCAAATCGGTGAGTACCGTTACACCAATTGCTGTATCTTCGACCCTGGATTGGGGGATTCCATTTTGTCAAGATCAAAGAAACAGTCGTGCGAACAATATCCTCTTCTTTGCCAAATACAAACTGGAATAAAAAAATTGGAGAGAGCGTCCCCCGGCGAGGCAATATCATCTGCCGTACTGTAAATCAGAGGTCGGGGGGGAAGTGAGGTTAAAATCTTCTGGGAAAGTTTTGGATAGAGAGAGAAAAGACAGATACAGATAGAAGAAAAGAAGAGTGGGATAAGGGCCACAAAATGGGAAGGATAACAAGAAAAGAATCGTAAAACTGTGTCGCCGTGATAGCGCAGAGACCTGAACTTGCAGGTGATGGCCAACCTTTCCTAGAGAGGACATAATTCTTTTGGTTAAGAGTTGATAATGTCAAAATTACTTTTTTGCCCTCGTGATATTATTGCATTGTGAATAAAAAATTGTTTTTGAGAGGTACTTTAGTCTTTCTACGCACCCGAATAAGCTCATCTAACACTTGGTTTGGGAGGAACTAGAACAAGGGATATAAAATAATGGCCAGTGAGGCCCAGTGAGTGTTAATTAATAACACACCAGTGTATTATTAATTATTACCCTCTTTTACCCCTTCTCAATACCCCAATCCATCCTAAACCCTCTTATTTATCTTTATCCCTCATTTCTACTGCAAAACAAACCAAGTACTATTTTTAATCCACCCTTTATAAATGTCACATAAATGTTGTTCCACCCTCCCCTCTTATACCCCTTACTATTTTATATCCTCAAAACTCATCCCGCATCCAATCGGGCCGTGAGGGGAGAAAAAATTGTAAAGGGTATTATTTATGGAGGCACCCACATGATGTAGTAATATTTGTGGAGGGTGATTAAATAGTACTTGCTTTGAAAGATTTTGGTAATAAGGAAGGATACAGTAGTACTTGGTTTGGGATGGATTGGCCCGATTAGGGAGGAGTTATCCGCCCGGACCTAGTCCATATTTAATGCGGGCTAGCCTGGATTAAATGGGAGGGGGGTTAAATAATCCGGGTTACGAATGAGCTCTTAAACCAAGCCATCCGCAAGGGCCCGAAATTAAATAGTCCAAGGTTCCTTATCCGGCTGCCCAATTCGACATACAAACAAGCCTTTAGAGGGGGCTAAGTTCTCCCTCCCTCTCTTATCCCTCTCCCTTATCCTCCTAACAAACACCTTCTTCTCCTATTCCCTTCTTTATCCCCTCCCTTATCCCTCAAACAAACGGTCCCTAAACTCGATTGGAAGCCGGATTAGTTTTGGCTGGATAAAATAGTAATGGGGTAAAATAGTAGAGGATATTAGTTATGGAGGGTGGGCCCACAATGATGCAATGTTTTATGAATGGTGGATGATTTAGTACTTTTTTTATATCAGAAGACAAATTTCTTCATTCAGAAAAGCCAAAGGCACATACAAACGACTCCGTCCAAACAACACTGAGAAAAATCTAGCAACAACAACCCAAATATCAAAGCATAAGAGTAAGAAGTCATCTCAAACGGCCTGACACAAGCCATGCTCTCTAACACATATTGTGTAACGCATCACAAATTGAGTGTGAAAACAAACTGAATCAACGTCGGGTTTAGTGTGAGTCGAGGGAGAAGGAGAATAACATCTTAAAGGTCGTAAAGATTTAAAACAAATGAACAAAAGTGAAACACCGACTGAGCCAACCGAGTTGCGCAGCCGCAACGAGAACCGAAGTCGCCGGAGGACCAAAAGCAGCCTGAGGACAAGGATTTATTTACCCACCAGATCTGGAAAACCAGATCGGTACCAAAGCCGAACCAGGAAAATCGACCGAGAGAGGACAAACAAAGCAAACCCCTCTCGGCCTCCTCCATTATTGGTCCACCACCACCTGCCGCCACCCATCACCACCACCAGTTGTCTTCATCTTGCCGATCTGAACCCATCCAAGACGGAAGCCACCACGCCGCAGCAACACCATGGGGCCGAAATAAACGAGTCCGGAAAGGCAGTCACAAAGAGAATAGGGGAGAGTACGGATGGACACACAGGAGAGATGGGATAGGAGAGGAGACAGGAGAGGGAGGAGGGGGATGGGGATGGGGAGGAGCCCCACCCCCAAAACCCTAGCCGCTGGAGGGAAGTTTTTAGAGAGAAGGGAGAGAAAAATGATAATTTAGTACTTGGTTTGGATGATTTTGTAGAAAGGGAGGATAAGGTTAGGGTGGATGATGTAAAAACCTCTCAAATGATAAAATTGCTCTTGTGCATGCCCATGTTGAATTATGCATTAAATCAATTATGTAATTACAAACATTTAATTTTCTAATAACTTAACCACCAACTATAATGTTATATATTTATAATTTCATACAATATTTTGATATTAATAATGTTTAATAATTTCGCATATTAGATCATATGTATTTACATAATCATTTTATTACTTGTTTCTATTGTATTCTAACACCATGCATAATACTTGAACAAATATAAAAACATATATCTTTAATTATAACAAAAGAACAATTTATTCAACTCTCAAGTATGTACTTTGAAATAAAATCATATCACATACACAGCGGTGTCAAACGAGCCGGGTTGGCACAGACACAGCAAGGCGCGACACGTTTAAACTTTATAAATGTGGCACGGCCGCACGGCACGTTTTTACGATCCAAGAGCAGCTAAACACCCCTTTCTGGGTTGGAGATGAAGCTTCGTACCAACTTAGTTTTGTATAGATTTTACGTTGTACTGTTTAGATTGATTGTATGACAAAAACCCACTTTCCTCTATGAAAAATCGATTTCAATTCTTTGTATCTGTGCATTATAGGCTACAAATACGCTAATACAGGACATGTGATGGTTTTCTTTTTGGGGATTTGGATGATTAAGAGAGATTATGATGCCTCTAAACCTTCCGTGCTATAAGACGTTCTATGCCATAGAGACAAGTCGTACTAGAGATTATGAAACCAGAACTTCTTTTCAATCTCAGAGTTAAATTAGAAAATAACTCAATATAACGTAACTTAGCTTTTTATTTCCCGTGGACTATTTGGGATGTATCCGGTATTCTACGGAAAGTAGTAAATTCATTATTTTATAATTTTTTGGTGCACAGAATATAGATATATTACAGTGTAAATGTATATTCCTTTGTGCACATATGTGGTGGTTTAATCAAAACATTGAAGAAATCCTTTCCTGTCATCAAAACGGGGCATCAAACAAGTGAGTCTCTAATCCTTTAATTTGTAAGATATCAATCCCAGCAATCTTAGTCCACTGCGAAAGCAAAAACACAGCCCGGGATGATCATTCAGTTCATCCTTACTGCTACAAACAAAACCTGCAGTCATCTCGACAAAAGGTTTCTAACTCTCCCAAAAAAATCGCCAACGTTCAACACTCATCTATTATTCAGACAGTCAAAATACAGGTAACTGGTAAGAAAGATGCAGGAAAAATAAGATTATGCATCTTAAACATATTTATATGTCTGTCTCTGTGTGTGATTAAGAGTACTCAAAGTTGCCCACTACTTTCTTAGCTCCTATTGTGACTGAGAGAGCAGAAAACAGAGATTCCTACAACAGGAGATCAAGAGAAAACAGAAGAAATAATGAGCAAGAGAAAGCCCATTGCTCCTCCTGAATCACTATGATCGTGTTCCTTATTTCGAGCTCCGAATATACATGAAGCAACAACAAAGAGTACTACAACAATTACCGACAAGTTGACGGTTTTAGAGAAATCCTTAGTAGATTTGCGATCTTTTCACTTCCCTGAGTGGTATCTTAATAACTTCAATCACCTCTAAGCAGGAAGGCATGGATCAAGCATGTGTGATAGCTGCCATAAAGAAAGAAATGAATTAAAACGACAAAAAATAAAGCACGACTAAACAGAAGTCAGACACCCCTAATATTTTTCTGTATTAATGGCTCCCAAAGAGGATCTCCATATACGGTTAAAAATGATTGCCAATTATCGTATGTAAAATCAATGTACCACAAGCTACAAGCTAAGAGCCTATGATCATGTCATAGAATACACAATAGCAACAAAGATTGTAAAGGGTTATAGCAATCCCCGCAAAATTCAGAATCTTTAATGGACGAGATAGGAAGACCGGAACCGAAAAGTTTCTTATGCTTTGGTGAAGAAGCCAACTACAGACTGTACATGATGGCTGCTGCCAGACGGGCTCACTAACATGGTGGTTGCCAAACTCGATGTTGGATGGTCCTAGCATAAAAAACAGGGTTGGAAGCCATGTAGTGGTGCTGTGATCAACACAGTAGAACATAATAGCGATTGAAATAGGTAGCTGAAGCTTCGAAGAGACAAGTAAATGGAATAATCTCAGAACAAATTTGAGATGAGGGGAACGCATATATTTCATGGATCATTCGCATTCTTTATATTACCCTAATGGCACACATAAGTTGTGGAGAAAAAAGACTGATCAATGCCGTTTCCATCCAAATGAATGAGGGGTGGATTCGTAGGCAAAATAAGAAATTAGAGAACTAAATGATAGTAATAGGATGCTGTGTATAGAGTGGAATCTTTGTAGGAGTGCCTGATTTAGGAGGCTTTGGTAGCTTTAGTTGTTTTTTCGTTTTGAAGTTTGTCCTTGTTGTTTGTTTTGGCTCTCAAGGATATTCCCTTGGCCTTGTTTTGGTGTGGTTCTTTGCAATGAAGAATTATCTTACCAAAAAAAATAAAAATAAAAAGCCAAAGTTTGAGACATCACAAACAGGATAAGAGTATGAGACCAAGAATAGAAAATACAAGACTCTGTCTATATATGCCTGCGATAGAAATATTCCTGCCTTTACTTCTAAGTTCTAAATTATGACAAATGATACACCACTGGTGAGAAGGAACCACGATGAATAGGGAATTCAACATCACCATCTCCAGTATGCATTATTTGCAAACGGTATACACAACCTCCATTCCTCTTCAGGCTGCCATATTTGGTGTGCAAAGAGGAGACCATTGCATCCAACACACAATAAGAGAAGCAAATCAGTGCGGTAAGAAGCTAGCAAAGATAGGAGCTGAACAAGATGAACCCTTTTTGGTCATAGAATAACCCCCTATTGAACCAGCCTGCTGGTGCAGATCAATGGGGTTATCAGAGGTTGTAATTCCTCTCTTTCAAAACCAATGTACCTAAAAATATCTTTTTAAGAACTACAAGATACTAAAATATGCGTTACATATTTTATATCCTTGTGAGTTGGTAGCTAGAAAGAGCATAAAATGTTTCGGGCTATTTTCATCTCCTTCTGATTTTTTGCCAGCTTTTGACATCATTTTTTTTTTTTTTTTTGAACGGAAACTTTTAACATCATTCAAATGCCATCTGAACAGCCTAACAGAATTTGCAAATGAAAGAAAATACAACTTGGGTGAGTACCATACTTTTTCTTGAAATTGCTAATTGCAGTATCCAACTGAAGCAAGAAAGAGGAATTACATTTTAAGATGTTACATGTTTTTTGATATAAGATTCTACCAACAAGAGCAAGGCATACAGATACTTTTCTAGCTTCATTATTTAATCATTGTCACAAGCATCAACTGGTAATGAATTTCATAAAAGACATTTAAAGCTGAAACTATCAAATCTATTTCCTCAAAAACTATTCGTTCTCTAGTTACAAAACAACCATGGCTCAGAGAACAACTTCGAAAAAATTCTTCAGCCAGACGGAAGAATGAAAACATATTGGAAGTTGAGAAAAAAAAATTTAGGTTTCAAGATCAAAACTGAGTATATCAATACGATTACAAACAGATAAAAAATTATTATGTGTAATAAACATTAGTAAGAGCGTATGTTATAATTTTACCTGCCTTCGATTTATGTTATTGGTGTTCCCTCTGAATCACATTTCCCACATTAGGTGACACTAGGCTCTCAACATATATATGAGCTTCAAGGCAGTTACGCAAATTTTGAATCGTAATATCCTTCAGTGTACCATCTTTGGGATTGCACAAAACTAATCCTGGCCCAAAATGCAGTAAAATTTCACCGTTCCTTGAAAGATACAAAGCTGTGCAGTATTCATAATCCCGAACATTCATAAAATGTGGTATTGAAAATAACTTAGTCCATGACTCTGTCTGCCCATAGTCCTTCATCACCCATATATCCGCGCGAGTTCCAGGGAAGTTACATAGCACACAGAGGCATCCTTTTAAAACCTGTAATGTCGAATCAAACCTACCAGCACCACAATTAGGCAGCACAATCTTCCTGTACCTCGCATTCGCCAACTCAAGAGAAACAATATCCCAAGTGTAACTTGAACCTTGAACCCCACTAGCAGCCCAATGAAGCGACCCGCTTACATATCTTCCTGACTCATTCAACGGAATACCAGGAAAAATGTCTCCAATCCTCGTCCATGTATTTGTCCTTAACGAATAAACCTTCACCTCAGTCTCATACGAACCTCCGCTACCAAGAAAGCAGAAGATCACCACCACTTTGTAGTCACCATTAGACTCATCATAACCAAACCCATATATAATTAAGTATCCGGAACACATACGAACACCCGAGTCCGGCAACCTATTGGATTTCCTAGTGGTTGGGTTCCACAGAAATACAGTATCTTCTTCTACAGCAATACATACCAACCCATTACAAGAACCCACAATCCAAACCGAATCGTGAGGGGATTTCAACGGATAATCAAGATCTACAGCCTCATCGGATTGGTCATCTAATATAGACTCAAGGGAACATGACTTCAGATCGAAATGGGGAATAACACAGCTCAAAACAAGCCTTTTGTGGGTATAATCATCGCTTTTGTGTGCTAAGCTGAGATGGGTTTTCACAAAATGGGGATTTGAAATTAGAGAGAGCCACGATTTGCAAACTGACCTGAATCGCAGCAGAGACTTAACGGGGAGCCTGGTGAGTATCTCGGTGATGATATCCTGAGGAAAGCTGGGAAATGGCTGCGAAGGTTCTTGGGATGGGATGGGGATTTGGTGGGTTTGATTGCTCCTTTTGGGTTGTCGATGAGTTGGGCTCGTTTCGGTCGCCATTGATGGTGCTCTGCTCTCAGGTGAATTATTGGCTTGGGTAAGGAAAGGGTATCTGCGACCCTTGGCTTTTTTTCTATTCCGCCAAAGGGCAATTCTATTCGCAATGATGGTTTGGCTAAATTCAACCAACTAAGAGCATCTCATCAGGATTGCTATTTTGGCAAAATGGGTATTTTGTTGAGTCAAAGTGGAAAAAATATCCCAAAATCAGCCTCAACAAACATTTGGCTAATTTGCAAAATTTATAGTTTTGCTACAGTAACTCAGTATTTGGGTAAGGTTACTGTTCACGGGCTACCAAATAGTTTAATAGTTTCTCATCCCTCACTCTTGTTTCCTCTCTGCCCGTGAATACCCCTTGCGGCCCCACTCACTTTTCTCTCTCTCCATCTCTGTCTCTCTCTCTTTAATAATTTTTTATTCATTAAAGTAAACTTGCACAACTCCAAATCGGGGAGAGCAATATTTTAAGCAAAAGAGTTTTTTTTTTATGAGACTTGAGGGGAATAGTAAAGTTAGAATAGAGAGTCTGATTTTGTGAATTTTTTAATAAGTGACTTGCTAATTTATAAAAGGTGTTTTTGAGGTTAAATTTGGTATTTTTTTTGTTGAGCCTGATAAGATGCCCTAAAAGGAAAATTTTCAAAATAACCCTCGATCTTTCATCAAAATCACACGGAGACACCTAATCTTTAAAAAATGTCACATAGACACTTGTACTATTGAAAAGTTCATCAATTAAACCCCTACCGTCCTCCTCCGTCTAAAAACTAACGGAATGGATGACGTGGATCACACGTGGTCAATTGTTTCTCTGAGAAATTTCAAAATAATCCTTGACCTTTCACCAAATTACAAAGAGACACCTGAGTTTTACAAAATATCACATAAATACCTATTCTACTTAATAACTCATCAATTTAACTCTTGTCGTCACCATTTGTCTAAAAACTAACGAAATGAGTGATATGGACTATACACAATTCTTTTACTCAAACAATCTTCACAAGTATTCTTCCTCAATTGCCTCCACAGCAAAGGTGGAACCCCCACTCCCATTGTAACTAGACCACCACGTGCACCAAACTCTCATTGTAATATCCCAAATTTTTAAAAAATAAAAATTTGTGACATTTTATATCTAAACAGATACTAATTATCTTAATTTGAGTTTTTACTTTTGATAATTCAATTTTTACTTCAATTTTTTTTTACCAAGGCCTAATTTAATTTTTACTTCACTATGTTAACTAGACCTCCACCCTAACATATAACCATGGTTGACTAACACTAACTCTAGTTAACTACCTAGATCATGGTTTACTATTGTGCACCAAAAATCCACCTAACTTAGGATAAACCAATTCCTAGAATAACATAGTCCGACTAAGTATGTAACTTAATCTGTTTCATCTGGGCTCCCGGGTAAGGCAAGTAAGGAGGGAGTGGAATCACAAATGGCGATAGTCTAAGTGGTTAAATTGGGATGATTGATTCTCGAGGATGAGAATAATAGATTTCACACAAGTTAAAGGCTACTAATAAATAAATGGACCGTTGAGACTTTTCTCTGATTCATATATATGCTATGTATACTCTGTATGTAATGTATGGATTAGAAGGGTAGGGATTATCTAGTGAGAGTCATTCTCTCATGGTGCTATTGTTGAGCCTGACGTTTCATGCCAGATACGAAGACAGAGGGAGTTGAGCAGTATTTTCAGACTAAAGAGCAAGCAACAGAGCAGGAGGAAGCTTAAAACTCTATCCCAATTTGAAGCTCTATTATTTAATTTCAATGTAATTTAAATTTCAGTAATTCGGTTAAGACCCAAGTTATGTTTTTTTTTTTTTTAAATGTGATGACAAAACTATTCCTTTGGCGTTTAATTTAGAGAGTAACATTTTAATTGGTTTAATTAACTTAATCATTTTCTTATAAATGATTTAAATAATGTTTCCGAAAATCAGGGCGTTACCACACAAGGCGTGCGGCGAGGAGTGTGAATCTTCTATGAGGATACTCGCCAGAGATCCTGATGGTGGAGTCGGGTGGGCATGGAAGGTACGTGCATCAACAAAAGCGGTTCGGGATAGGGTTCGGGGTGGAGAAGAAGAAGAAAGTGTCGTATCGAGGTCGATAAGGATGGAAGGATGAATTTTTTTGTAGTTTTATTTGAGATGAGTTGAATCGGTGAGTTGTTCTAATAGGGGTAGTGAGAATGGGTTAGGGCTCCCTTAAACTACCTACGGTGCGGGATTTTTTTTATTCGGATCGAATTTCGACAATCCGAACCGTTAGATGTGTTTAAAACATATATTTACGGTCTACCGCAAGGATTCGTTAAAAAAAATACCCAGAAAGGGCTTGATCCGAGCAATTTTTTATATATGTACACTTTTATCAAAAAAATGCTCGGATCAAACCCTTCTAGGTATTTTTTTTTACGAATCCTCGCATAGACCTTTAAAAGCACGTTTTAAACACATCTAACGGTTCGGATCGTCGAAATTCGATCCGAAAATGAAAGCCCCACACCGTAGAATTTAAGGGAGCCCTCATGAGAAATGCTCCTTATACATACATATATATATACAGTCCACTTCCCCTCCAAACTCCCTTAACTTGTTAAATTCTGGACCTCATTGATCCCGATCGAATTTCAATGATCCGAACCGTCCAATGTGTTTAAAAGGTGTTTTTTAGGGTCCCCGCGAGAAATCATAAAAAAAAAATACCGGGAAGGGCTTGATCCGAGCCGTTTTCACAAAATTGTACATATACAGTTTTTGTGAAAAACGGCTCGGATCAAGCCCTTCCCGGTATTTTTTTTTGCTGATTTCTCGCGGGGGCCCTAAAAAACACCTTTTAAACACATTGGACGGTTCGGATCATCGAAATTCGTTCGGGATCAATGAGGTCCGTAACTTAAGAAAATCCGGGAGTTTGGAGGGGAAGTGTGGTGTGTATATATATATATATATATATATATATATAGAGAGAGAGAGAGAGAGAGAGAGAGAGAGAGAATATCTCCTACATGTCATGTACGCATCCACATTTCATCCACTTAACCCCAATTTGGCCATGTGTAGTCCATGTCACCCACTTCATTAGTTTTTAGACAAAGGGTGACGACATGGGTGAAATTGATGAGTTATTAAATAGTACTGGTGCTTATGTGACATTTTGTAAAGGTTGGGTTTCCTTGTGTGATTTGGTGAAAGGTCAGAGGATATTTTAAATTTTGTAGAGGAACAAATAGCCACGCGTAGTCCATGTCAAGCATTTCGTCTATTTTTTTAATGGAGGGTGACGGTAGGGGTTTAATTGATGAGTTTTTAATGGTACATGTGTTTATGTGACATTTTTTAAAGGTCGGGTGTCTCTGTGTAATTTTGGTAAAAGATCAGGGTATTTTTGAAATTTTCCCCCATAAAAAAACTAAAAGCACAAATTTGTAATTTTAACTTATGTTTTGCTAAATACAAAGACTAGAATTTTCCAAACTTTCTCAATCTACCCCTTTCCTTCCTACATCTAATTAATTCTCAATTTACCCCTACTATCAATCTAATACCTACAATACCCGCTCCTTCCCCCATCGTCTTCTTCATAAAAAACGGTACCACAAAAAATGGAACACAAACCGGGCTGCCGATCATCTTCTTCATATCTCATCTCTAATAGGGTTTGCAACGCAACGCTCCGTTTCTCTCTCCTCTCTCTACACATAGAATTATCAATGGAAGGTTCTTTCCCTTCCATTGACGCACTACTATTATATTTCGAAATGGAAGAAACACCAATGGGGCTCAAATTTTCGATTTTAAGCGGCATGGAGTTTGACAAGGAAGTTGATGGGAAGAAAATGGTGGTTTGGAAGGCAAAAGTAACGCAAGAAATAAGACCCAGATTTTGATTTTTTGTTTTTGGTCATCCACCATTCAAATTCTCAATATTGAATTTGAACAATATTTTCGGATTTGAATGTTTGAAACATTTACCTTAATTCGGATTTTAAAACATGAATTATATGTTTGAAACTAATAAATTTAAATTCCAACTGTATGCTTCACTTTTTTGAATCCGAAATTGTTTTAAATATTCAGAAGTTAAAATGTTAACTAAAACAATTACTTCATGTTTCAAAATCCAAATACGGTCAAACATGGGAGAGAAAACACTCTCTTTTCTTTTCTTTTCTCACCATTAAGGGAAACTACACCCCTTTCTTTTCTTTTCTCACCCATTCAGCCAAAGGGGCTGTAAATAGGTCAACACAACACTTTTTCAATATACCTTTTACCAAATATAAAGTTTATATAATACTATTTCAACGTTAATTTTAAGTTACAATATTCCCTAATGTAGTTTTACAATAAGGTTGAACCTTGATTCAAACTAGAAATGGTGAAAATCCCTTCACCCGAAAATCGGTTATTGTCAAATTTCTCTTCATCCAAGGTTTGAATTGCAGCTAAGATTTTATGCATGTCCTCTATACTCAAATGAGTTTTGCAATCCAAATATAGGAGTATCATTCAATTGTCACTAATTTTCTCTTTCATATTTATCTCAAATGTCACCATTGTTCTCAGAGTTACATAAATTACAATTTTATACAGGATATTAGGATGCTACAACGGGCAAGTGGATAATGTTTGTGTTTCCTTAAAATGGGGAAGGATTTACAGGGGCAAGTGTAGTTTAATGCCAAGCGGCAAGACAATTTAGAATTTCTACGATTTTGATGTTGATTCTACTTCCGAAAATTGTTAAATTAGATGTGAAATTTTGGTAGATTGCATGCCAAACTACTTTCTTCCTGACTTATTTTGTATTCCTTTCTTGATTATTGAGATCAATCTATAGTATGCAGGGATTGTAGTACAAAAAACAACAATCCCACAAGTATTTCTTTTTTCGTCCAATGGTTGGAGAATACAAATATGAATTGCATCGGAAACAAGTAGAGAGATTCACACACATGAGGAGGAACCACGTACCAGGCCAATCCTTGAGGTTAAAATGCAGCCCAAGTGATTATTGTGTGCTCCTCAAGCACAACTCAATACCTTCAACAACTCAACATTTATGTAGGTTCGACACTCTTAATTTTGGGCATACATGATTGTAACTAGTGGTAAAAGGTGTCGGAGCTTCACGTCATAGTGGTCCAAGAGCACCCAGTAGTTTCTTCGTGTCATAGAGGTCCAAGAGCACCAACTTTTTTTTGTCCCGCTATCGAGCCGTGCATAGCACGGGTTTTATGTTAGTTCTCTTATCTATATGCACGGGTTTCATGCTAGTACTCCGTATAAGAGTATATGGATATAATTGTTAGCCAAATTTTTTTCCCAATGAAACTCGGTTGGGAATATGCCGATACAGGTACGACACAACATGACACGATTAAAAAACAAGATATGTTTTCATTCTTTATGAGAAGTTTCTACTCCATAACACATGCATGTACCCAATGATTGTCCATAGACATAGTGTTTTATGTGTGTGGACGGTGCCACCAAAATTTTATTAAAAAGAGTTTTAGAGTCGCTATCCGGGTTTTTTTTATTTTGGAAAAGGATTTATGACTTGAGAAACCATTTAAAAGAGTTTTAAAAAGAAATGACTCTCGTGCCTCTTGATTTGGAAAATGATTTGGTTTATTTGAAAACAAGGTATTCTGGGTTTGGGAGTCAGGTTACGAGTGGGGAAGGTTTTTAAGGCACCTCGCTCGCCTGATAAAAAACTGGTCTTTACTAAATGCTTGTGGGATTTTGAAAAAAAAAAAATTATTGCTTAACTTTATTCATATAAACAACAAGTAATGATACATGACAGAAATTAATACTTGAAAATGAAAAGAATGAATAAACAGTAAGTTATAAATAAAGTCACTGTTTTGAATACTGCCAGGAGATATAAAAAACTTGAATTTTCTTAGAGGTTTACATGTACCGTACGGTACTAAAAAAATTTGTAATGGGAGCGATATTCTAAACAGTGATGGATTGAATTGATCTACTAATATTCTGAACCTCTAAGAGTACATTTCATGGGAAACAAAATTATGCATGAGACTAAGACAAGTGTTTTATTACTATTATTATTATTATTATTATTTCCGAAACCCATGAAATATACGGATTTGTTGTTTGAAAAATATCATTGCAAATAATGTTCCCAAAAGACTTTTACACCCCTAAGTTATCAATTAACATAGAAGCTTGAACATTTGAGAAGAAAAGAAAATGTTCATCAAAGCGATACTACTGTGCAGCAATACGTAATGCCGCATGGCACTACCTGAGATTTTTACATTGTTTCATTAATCGGAAATATGAACCTTCTAAACCTAGAAATCAGTACGAGGAGCTGTTTCAGGTCCAAAGGTTTCCCCTCAGAGTCAATAAATTTTGTAAATGATATCGCACCTCTGAAAATCTTTGAACGAACTTTCTACTTGGACCTTTGAGTGGCTTTGAACTAATACTCCTTGATCTCGGCTTGAAACACAGGCAGGCTTGAAATAAGTATTTTGATCCAAAATGCTTGACTTATGTGTGTAGTTATTGAAATGCTTGACAAGAGCTTGGAGTTTTGTAGGGTTTTTCTAAAAAAATGATTTTTCTCAAGAACTAGATAAATTTCTCACACCATCCTCTCACCAATTGAAATCATGCCCTTTACACTCATATGGAGTATTTATAGGCCAAAATATGCTTTAGGAGGAAGTAAACGTGGTAAAAAAGAAAATGGAAAGTCGGCCTTCAACTAATTGCCACCAACTTTTACATTGGGACCAAGGAAAGACCATCATACGGCATTTATGGACTACAGTACGGCATTGGGAAGTGCCATATGGCATTTGGGTACCACCTTATGGCGGTTTAAGCGGACAACCAAGGTGATGTAAATCTTTTACTGCTGTACGGCATTAGGTGACTGCCGTACAGCACTTGTCAATGCAACCTAATGCCGTATGGCACGCACTGAGGGGACTACTCAACAGGCCGAACTTCGCGGGGCTGCTCCGAGAGCTACTGAACTTCGTTTTGCGCTTGGTTAGTACCGTTGAAAAGCTTGTTATGTATACTTTCTAACCCAAGTGGTTTGGATCCAAAATAATTTGTACATTAAAATTTATGACCATTTTACCCTCAGGTGGTCGGAAAAGAAGTAATTTTGGTAAAATCCTTAGATCTCCCTTATTTCAAAATGGATTGAGACATCTATATTAGTATTGTAAAATGGGTTTTCGCGAGGAACGCTATGAGAGCGACAAGTGTCCATCCAGAATTTTAGTTTCATTTTTTTTTCTAATTTTTAATAAAATATCTATCAAAATGGAATGATCTTGAACTAATTTTATTTGTTATGGAAGTAAATTTTAATTGATACACTATCACATGCCAAATTAAAAAAAGAAAAAAGAAATGACTTTTGTATTATTTAATTAGGAAACTAGAAGTAAACCCGTGCTATGCACGGGACAAATTCAAGTACATCAGGTTGATGCAAATGCAAAAGCGAAAGAGATATACATTTGATTTAATTGTCAAAAACAAAAATACTCACTCCATCCCAACTCTCTTGATCTTTTTGGTTTTTGATAAAGGTGCATTGGGTGGGATTTATGCTTAGAGTTAAAAAGGAACATTGTTCTCTCAATTTCTTTAAAACGTGAAAGAAGTGGTGGATTCATTTTAAAGAAAACTTCATAACGAGAGTTCTATAATTTCTCTCCCAACTTGCTCAATACTAGAAGACTCAACATCTTCTCAAGCTTAGTTAATTAATTTTATTGTGTCTCTCCATTTTGCAGGATGAATTATCAGATTTGATCCTATTATTCTTCATTCAAAATATTATTTTAAATGGATTATTCATTCAATTGAAAAGATGGTTATCTACGTGGCGCACCAGTAATAACTGTCCTTCTTATAGAAAAAGCATGTAATGGAATATGAAATGTCAAAAAAAGTACATCGTGTTAGACCGGCATCATTACATTAAAGCTAAACTTGACTAGAGAAATTTAGTTAGTGTTACTGCTATGATATATGCAGATAGAGATGTTGATTTTGTCAAGAGGATCATGGGCACCCTTAAGAGTTCATTGGTATTAAACCATTGATAGTTCAAACTATTTTTTGAATAGTACAGGCTTCATGGGAAACACGTACAACCATTTCTACAAATATTTTCAAATTGTGCACTTTACATTTTGTTCTAAAAATAGCAAAAAAAAATTTAACATGAAAGTACTTTTTTTTTAATCTAAGAATGTCATATTTATCAAAAACTAAAAAGATCAAGAGTTGGGACGGAGTGAGTATTTTTGTTTTTGACAATTAAATCAACGTATATCTCTTTCGCTTTTGCATTTGCATCAACCAGATGTACTTGAATTTGTCCCGTGCATAGCACGAGTTTTCTGCTAGTATTATATATTGATAAAGGGGTTTTTTAATGTACTAAGAGATATTGGTATCTAACCATAAAAATAGGATAGTATAGTTTGTGAAAAGCGGGTCAAAAGTAGACTGAATTGAAAAACGTCGATGCTAGCCAAAACTCACCTATTGAGGCTAATCATCAACTCAGTGGCAATGTTGGGGAGCATACAGATAAGGATAGATATCAGAGACTTGTGGATCGACTGGTATACCTATCTCACACTAGACCAGATATTCATGTATAGGGCTTTCCATCATCCTATTCGACAAAGGTAGAATGCCTGGTGCGGAATAATTGAAAAATGTCTTTGTTGCTTGCAGCCCATCCCATAGTCCCATTTTCCTCGCTCTAAGTATTGTTCGGCATTCTCATACCTAGTTCTAAGGTGTTTTCTTCATCCCCTAAGAGTTCAATAAAGCTCATCGGGCTTTCCTTAATTCATCACCGGGATTTTCCCACGGTGGGCGCTAGGATTGTTCCAAAAAAAGGAGTTTCATTTGGGTTTTGAGTACAAAGAGCATTGTTCAAAGATTTCGAGGTACATTTTGATCTATATCATCATTGGAGAGCCATCCGGCCACGACTTAAGGATATTTGGAAGGTCCAAATTGGGGTGTCTAGAATGTGTTATTCTTTTGATAACTGGTAGTTTGGACCAGTTTACGAACGCCTCCACTAATTCTGAGATCCTGAAGTTAACGACCGGGTAAAACTCCAATGGCTCCAAGGTTTAAAATGTTTGGTATCCGTGGAAATGAACATGTAAATGCATTGATGGGCACATATTACTTTCTCATAACAACTTGACCAAACTCCAGGGATTTACATGGTGTTTTAGTTCTGGCCTAATTTAGTTATGATAAATCAATTAATATCACGTTCAATAATTTCAACTTTATATGCTTGAAATAATTTATATTACAATACAGAGAGCGGTTTTTGTCCAAGTCGTCATATTACATTTTATCCCTCACTCTCTACCATTTTCCTCCACCAACCCACCACACCAAAAATTGCAAACCACGTTCTCTCTCACTACCTCCTCTCCTTCCCCTTCTCTGCAATTCGAAGGACCATAAAGAATAGGCACGGGCACTTGCGTCGATTGCTCAAGGCGTGCCTTCAAGCACGGGCACGGGCATGCACTAGTCTCATATATTACTGGATACTTTATGCTACAATGCGTTATATGCAAATTCAATTGTCCTCGTGCGTTTTTTTTCCCCACATTAGTGGGAGTTTATCGTTTTTAGTCAAGTGACTTGTAGTCAAATGGAAAACCATTTTTAATTAGTTAAAAGTGACTTTTATTAACTTTTTGTGACTTATAGTTAAAATGGCTATAAAAGTTGGGATAACTTAAGCTGATAAACTGAGGCCATGTTTCACTAACTTGTTTTTTGGTTTTTTTTAATCTTTAGTTTTACAAAAAAAACCAACTGGTTCCATGCACTAACTAGTTTTTTAGCTTTTTGGTTTTTTAAATTTGTGTTACCAAATTACCAAGCTACCCTTGTACCCAAAGGATAAGGGGTTTGAAGGGGGGTAGATTTGTAATTTTACATGATTAAAGTGGTTTGGTTTTTTTTTAGGTTAGTGGAATTAAGTGATTTTTTTGTTTGTTTTTTGTGGGTTTTTTTTAGTGAAATGAGGTAATTTTTTAGTTAAAACAAAACTAGTTTTTTTTAGTGGAACATGGTCTGAGCCTACAGCCCTCCTATGCCGTTGGGCACTTAAGTCCCCCTCCAGCCCTCCTTTGCCGTTGCGCCAAAGGCCCGTTCCATAATCCACCAAATAAATTTTACTGTTCATTCAGAATTCAGAAGAAGTGAAGAACCAATCGAACAAAACCTCATTAGCACCGCCAACTATCGCTAACTCCAGCAGCGATAAAGACAATCAACTATCTACCATCTCCATTGAACTCCTACCTCTTGCCGACCACTTCCGGCGACTTTCATCTTCGGTCAACGAGATCAATCTCGCCCCGCCGCTACAATGAACCACAGGTTGTTGGATGAGTTTTCATCTCAAAAAAAGAAAAAAAGAAAAAAAGAAAAGAGGGAACATTCTCCACACCGCCAGTGGAAACAAAAAATTTCACCAAATCGATTGCATTGCGCCACATGTCCATGTTTCTAGTATTGGGACAACTGTTTGTTGGAAAAATATCATTTTATAATCATATTTATATATGAGTGAATTGGAAATTCGTCTCTTTTTATATCATTGGATAAATGATTAACTTTTTGAGTGGGTGGATATATTTAATTTATTGTCCGCGCTGCCATACTAAACTGGGCGAGACATGATGTTGACGTTGTAAGTTCAAAGGCTTATCTCTAGAAGGATTGGTTGGTTAATCTTTTAATTAGAAACTAATCCCTATAGAAGGCTTTGAATTAACCTTGAACTGGTGGCCTTTTACTAAGAGTTGCGTCTCTTGTGCTTGTATTTCAACGTGGCACCTCTTCGGGCCATAATATATAATAGCCATTCAGCCAGGCACCACTCCGCACCACTCCAAACAGTTGCACGCTTGTTCCGGCTCCTTTCCGAACAGTCACGTCTATACGGTTTCAAATGGGTTCGTACCTCTCCGTTCGGGTGCCTGCTTATCTATAAATACGACCCTTCTTCCCTCATTTTATTTACGAAAAAATTCTGTATTGCATAGCGCATTCATACCTCAACATTTTGAGAGTCCTGCATAGTTTTCTGGTTCGCCTATCGATCAGATTGGAGTGCTACTTCCGTTCGGTGAAAATTGGGTAGTCTTGGGAAGCAGGCGTCCACGTATTCCATCAGCACCGTTGTGGAGGGCGAATTTGCTTTAAGGACAAAGTATCAAATACTCACCTCGATTCGTCTATTGTCAATTTCCGGTGTACTGAAATTGGTTAGGTATGATTTTTGTTTTTAACTTATTGTTTTTAATTTTCATGTTTATTTCCAGATTTTCCGTAACCCGTTTCCAACAATGTTTGGACACATGGCGCAATGTAATTGATTTGGAGGAAACTTTTGTTCACGTGTCTCCTGTGTAAAGAATGTTATCCCAAAAGAAAAGAGAACCCTTCAATCTGTCCCTACTTCTATATCCAATCACAAATAAATAGCTAAATGTTCTCAAGCCCATTCAGATTTTCTGTGCGGTTGATTTTGCAATTCGAACCCAATTCCACAAATTTATGATCCCTTTTCTTGTCGAAAGGCAATTTTTTTGTTTTTATTACTCCGTGTTTTAATTTTTTTGGGTTTAGGTTTCAGGAGGAGAAAGTGGGGGTCTGTAAAGATTAATACGAGTAATAGATATATGGATTAAAAGGGTGTTTAAAATTGATTAGGATAGAGAAAATTAAGGGCATTATTGGGTTTTTTTCAATTACTCGAGTAAAAAAAAATTAATTTTTGGTTTGGTCTTGGGTACTTGAAAATTGACCTGCTTCACGTTGAGTTCCAAACCAAACCATATATTCCATATTCCAAATAACTCAACAAACTCAGTTATAACAATGCAACAAATTATTTCCAAACCCTCATTTTTGATAGTGCAGCATACAACCAAAAAGCCTAAAAAAACAACAAAAAATTTCTTGCATAATGCAGCAACCGTTTCAATTTTATGTTGCTTGTGTTTCTGTGTGATCTTGTGGGTGTCCTTGTGTGATTGTGGTATTTGCATGTGCTTGTGTATGTTTGTTGTGTTCAGCCCGTGCTTGCATGTAGTTGTTCGACCCCCCCCCCCCCCCCTCCTCTGGTTTTCCTCCAGTCCTCCATTCCAATCGTTTCACGATTGTGGTTGAGGTAATGCATAACCTCGCATTTCCGTGAGCCCTTTCATAGTACTTTTATTCTTTAACAATTCTTATTGTTTGGTAGGTTCTTGCATGTAGCTGTTCGTCCTTTTCCTCCCTCTTCATCGAGCGGCTTTCCCCGATTGGAATAGGCCTCCCTCTAGTTTTCCCCCAGTCCTCTGTTCCAATCGTTTCACGATTGTGGTTGCATCAATGCATGTCTTTGCATTTACGTTAGCCCTTCCGTAGTACTTATTTTTATCCTTTTCTCTCTCTTTCTTGCATGCATGTCATGGGCATTGTGGTGTTGCATGTACGCCAATCTTATAGTTTTTTTGGTTACTTGCTCACTGCTCACACTTCTTCCACACACGATCTTAGAGCTTTCGTTTTCTGACAATGGAAGCATTTCGCACTTTTTGGTTACTTGTTTTGTTGAACAAGAAGCACCAAGTAGCCTAGTATAGAATGGGGAAGAAAATCCCCCCACTCCAAGCGATAGTGGAAGCATTTTGCTCCCTTCTCAGAACATTCCACAAGAACCTCGCTTGTGTAGAAGTAATCGTGGAAACATTTCCCGTTGTCATTATTAGAAAAGTGAATCGCCAATAAACTTTCTTTCATTGATGTGTTTTGACGTGTATATAACATAACATGTTTTTATATAGGCTACAACACAAGCAAATCAGGAAAACACCACAATAAGGAAACCTAGATTAGTTACGAAACAACAATAATATCAGCGAGGCAACAAATCTATTTTCAGGAAACTGCGACCTTGTTATGTTGGGTTTTTAAAACCCAGTTTTAAGACCTTTTTAATGGGTTTCAAAAGTTGGGTTTTAGAATATGGGTAACTCCACACTTGTCACCTTTTTCTTGGTGTCGTACAACCTTTTTTTTATTCTTCACAGAAAAGTTCTCTCTCTTCCTCCCTCTTAAACTCACCTCTTTTGTTGCTACCTGGTGGGTCCCTCCCCACTTTTTGTCACCTCTCTCTCTTGTTGCTGGCCGGCGGCTAAAGACCATTTGGGGGAAACCAAATAAGACCTGGTCTTAAAACCGGGTTCTAAAACCCCAACCGAACAAGGTCTGTATGATACAATCAATTTTTGTTTTGTTTTTTCAATTACTAATGCCGTTACATATTTTATTATTACTTCAGAAGTTATTCTTGTTACGTTATGCTAGTCCTATTGTTTTATGTGTAATTTCAAAATTGATATAAATCAGTTTATGTGTTTTTCATAATCATTTTTTAATTATAATTTTTCTAGGATTTAAGCATTTTAACCATTAGATATCTTAATAACTAAAAATACTAGGCATTATTGACTCCACTTGGTTGGGAAAAAAAACAAAAAAACAAAACTAACGGCATGATAAGATATATATGCTTGTTTTTTCTTGATAAGCAATAAGCAGTCAAAGAGCGCACCAAACAATCTTAATTTTCGGAAATTAACACATAAACCCTAGACAGACCCGTAAATTTGGGAAATTGCAACTGTTTCTTGAAAAACCAAGTTGAATATACAATTCTTGATTTTACAGGGGACAAAATTAAAGATTCTCAAACCTATAAGGGTAAAGTGCCATTAATCCAAAAATAAGCATTTTCATCTTTTTCTTTCCCCAAAATTTTTTGGGGGCTTGGCGCCACAGCTTTGAACAGATTTCGAACCCCAAAAGGCAACTAATATAGACAAATTGCGAAAAAGTGGGAAAAGGGAAAATGAAAATGAGTTCCAAACATCCTCCAGTCAGGTTCTTGGGCCAGAAAACGATTCCTTCCACATTCATCTTTCGATCTTCGAATCAGAAACAGTAAGCAGAAACCCATATGTTCAGTTAATCGGCCTACTTGTTTGATTTTTTATTGCTTACGTTTGTGGGTGTTTCGTGTTTTTGCACCAATTAGGGCAAGTCATTGTAAAGAAGCTGTTAAGATTAATGCCCCCAATAAAGGTTCTCGCGTTTCGCTCTCAGATTTCCTCAACAAAAAGTTGCATAAGAGTTCTGTTTTGCCAATTTCAGTTAAGGTATGTTTCCTTCACCTTCTGCATATATTCGTATAATTTAGGATCTCATTTTTTTAGGAATGTAATGGGTTTTCAATGAAATTGGGCTAAAGCTTGAGCGAAATGGTAGGCAAAGGTCTCTGTTAGTGGAGGCCCATTTTCCTATATATTTTGACATTTTCACATTAGCATATTCAGTGTAAGAGGTTGTTTTGAACTTGCCTATATAATTTGGGGCTTAAAGGGGAAGGGTTCTGATTAATGTTTTCAAAGGCCATTCCGGAACTCGCCTTGAGGCAAGGCACTGCTTCATAGTATTAGTCTATGAGAGCACCATTTCTCCTCCTGCCTTTGTACCTACATATCATCATTAATGAGGGCCATTAACTTCTTACATTCTCCCCTTGGCCCGTATGATATCTCAAACTGCTTCATACGGAAACATTACGCGCGCTATAAAATTGTATGAGCCCTTAACCCAGCTTGACCAATCGTAATTAAACAACAATCAGGATCTAGAACTTATCATGCCTTTTCACCTAATAGAAATTTATGCGGAAAAGGTACACATCAATATCACGTACCTGGATCCATTGTAAAGATTGAAACTATGTGCTACAATTGATCGAAAGAGCTTCAGCTCTGCAGAGAACAGTTTATCTCTTAAGACTTTAAACCATTAATGCACAGCTTAACTAATAGGAAGAGCCGAACTACTTCATACTCTAAGAGAGGATTGTTCCTCCTCTTGCCTTGAAGTTTTACGCAACTCCACATGAAGCAGTTTGAGTTAACTCCTCACATTTACAGAACTGCGTAGTAACTTCACCCTAGCGTATTGAATGATTGTTGTTTTCACCACCTATTGATGCGGGTATACAAGTATTAAAGGCAAGAGGAGATGGTCCTCTCTTAGACTATGAATAGTTCGGCCATTTCCATCAGTTAAGCTGTGCATTAATGGTTTAAAGTCTTAAGAGAGAAACTATTCTCTATAATTACAACGGAGAGCGGTTTTTGTCCCAGTCCTATTTTTTGTCCCACTTATCGTATTACATTTTATCTCTCTCCCTGCCAAGTCATTCCTCTCCCTCTACCCTTTTCCTTCACCGGCCCCCCACACCCAAAATTTCAAACCACACTCTCTTCCTCCCATTTTTCAAAATTTAAATCACATTCTCTCTCACTACCTCCTCTCCTTCCCCCTCTTTGAAATTCGAAGGACCATAAAAAATGGGCACAGCCGCACAGGCATGTGCGTCGATTGCTCAAGCCGTGCCTTCAGGCACGGGCACGGCATGCACAAGTTCTCTATAAAGTTGAAGGCTTGAAGCTCTTTCGATCTATTGTAGCACAAAGTTTCAATCTTTACAATGGATCCAGGTACGTAACATTGGTGTGTATGTCTTCCGCATTAAAATTTACTAGGTGAAGAAGCATGGTAAGTTCTAGATCCTGATTGTTGTTAAATATTCATATCCTGATTGAGGCATACACTTTTTTTGCCCAGATGACAAAGGTGAACGCATCAAAAAAGTCAGTTTAGCACAAGAATCGGTTCATTATAAGATGTTGGGGCAAGAAGTGTTTTCATGTATTGGCAAGACGATTTAGAGTGCTTATAAAAGTTGGATCTATTATGCACTATGTTTTTATGTATTAGCACACACACACACATGTTTTTGTGAATTCTATCCTCTATTTTCTTTTTTTTTTGTGAGGCACCTTGTATTGCGCAGACACTATCCCATCTTTTTTATGGTAATTTTACACTTTGCTTCTAATAATTAAGTAAAAACTCTAAAGGCTTATGCGTCAATGCCTTGAGGCTTCTGCCTTGCCTCATGAGAGGTCAACAACCTCGCCTTTTGCTTTCACCTCTGGAAAACTTTGGTTCTGATATCGATAGGGAAAGGTGAGGCCCTTCTTGTGACCTATTGGCAGTAGCGAAAAGAATGGGTCAAATTTAATAAATTTTGAAAACTATGAACAAAACATGAATTACAGAAACTGAACTGGAAATAGAGAAACTGTAAAAGATTAGAACAATCAAACCAAGGCCCATGTTTGACATGGTTTCCTTAAAACAAATTTGCTGCCTCACCATGGGTGTTTGAGGATTTGATCGACGTTTGCCTCCCAGGATACAGAGGCTTCAAACAGTCGTAGCAACACCTACTTGACTACTCTGTCAAATGAACAATGTCTATACTCTCTCTCTTGAAAAGAACAATGGAAGAACTTGATTTTTGGTACATTGAGACAATGGCATGGGCTGCCTTTTATAGTTGTAGAGAGGAACCCCATAATTCAATGGGCCAATTAACCATCTGGCAATTAACATTTGGAAAACTGAAATCACATTCAGTGCAAATTTCAAATTTCTGCCATTAAGCAACAAATAAAAACATCGGTATTTAATCTGGGTAAACCCAGCCTAACGATCCGTGCTCAACTGAATGTAATCCAAACGGGTCGGGTCAGACCCATGCCCAGAACCCGCAAGCTTCTAGGTAGCCAACCTAGTTGATTGGAGATACCAAGATCTAGGTTTAGTAACTTTTTTGCGAGTAACAGTGAGTGACTCTCCTGCCCATTCCTATTGTGTGAAACATTGATTCCTCTAAATGGATCAGGTTAAGCGCTGCTTTTAACGCCTTTTATGCATTGGAATGCCAAGCGAGGTATAGCAGGATACCCTTAATAAGGTCAACTATGAGAGAATGGAGTAGGGCGGGCCGCTTCTTTGAGAATTCAAGAAGGTAAAATTCTTGAGAAAATACTTGCAGAACCAAGGAGAGTTTTCGCGGCCAAAACAAACACGATAGTGAGAATAGAATTTTGTCAGGTAAAGATTCATTGTGAGGCCTGTTGTCCTTGGTTTACACAAACGGCAAAACAGTTCCAGGTGGGACCGCTCACTAGTCAGCCAGTAAACCCAATAGGTCTTCACAAGGAAAGATTCAAGGCCAAAAGCTACCTATCCTATGCGGGATCGATCTGTTCTACTTTCTCCGAGTCTTCTCTGTCAGTTTCTACGAACTTTATTCATGTGGGGATTGATAGAAAGATGGAATTTTCCTAAAAAGTATTATGGGATTTTGACTCAATATTAAAGAGGGACCCACAATACGTGAGGTGGGCCCATGCCAGGTTTATACACCCTTATGTTAGAGGTTTAATCCGGCGAAAGTTTGAGCAAATTCCATTAAGGAAGAATGAGAAATTGTCTCTCCAAGTGGGTATGTTGATAAGGTGTAAAGGAACCTAGTCCCACAATGGTTTAAGAAGAAACCTTTGGTGGTTATATAGACACAAAAATTGGCATAAGGTTTGGAACCTTTTGAGTACCCAAATTTTCTGAAGGAGGGAGCGCACACACTATGTGGGCTTTGGGCTAGGTTGGCTGGTTGGTTTGGGCCTTTCCTTATCTTTTTACAACCCAGAAGCTTGCGGGTTCTAGGCATGGGTCTGACCCAACCCGTTTGGATTACAATTAGTTCAGCACAGCTTATTAAAGGCTGGGTTAACACCCAGATTAAATACCCACGTTTTTATTTGCTGCTTAGTGGCAGAAATTTGACATCTACACTGAATGTGATTTCAGTTTTGTAAATGTTAATTGCCAGATTTATTGTCTGGTTGGTTGCCTCATTGAATGGTGAGGCTCCTCTCTACAGCTATAAAAACTAAAAAGGCAGTCCCTGCCATTGTCTCAATGTACCAAAAATCGAGTTCTTCCATTGTTCTTCTTTTCAAGAGATAGAGAACAAACATAGTTTGTTTCACAGAGCAGTGGAGTAGGTGTTGCTACGACTCTTTGAAGCCGTTGTATCCTGGGAGGCAAACGTCGATCAAATCCACAAACACCTGTGGTGAGGCGGTGAATTTGCTTTAAGGAAACCGTGTCAAACACGGGCCTCGGTTTGATTATTCTAATCCTTTACAGTTTCTGAATCTCCATTTCAGTTTCTGTAATTCGTGTTCATAGTTTCCAGAATTTATTGAAATCTATTACTGTTGCTGGTACTGTTTTTCCTACATACTGTAGCATAATCATTGCAGCAACAAGATTATTTTGAGCTTGTCGGTAGACAGTACCGGGCTTAAACTGGAACAGTTTTCTTCTTGGCAGGGAAAGGAGAGGCTCTTCTTGTCACATGTAGGTAGTGGTGAAATGAATGGGGTAAAGAAAAGAGAAGAAACAGAGGTGAAGTCTGTTGTTGATGTAGTTTTTGAACAGTTCAAGTGTACCAGAAATAAGACGGAAGACTCTCCTAGATCATGTGATGATGGTGAATTTGGAAGTTCTGGCACAGGTGCTATGGACAGAGCAAGAAAAAGGAAAAGCCCATTGGGAGGTCTGTCATCTCATTTCTATCTGTTAGCCACATGTTGTTTACATACAACTTGTGGTTTTTGTTATTGCTCAGGTTATTTTACTTTGATGCCCCTTCCTTTTGCATACAAGCCTGAACGGTATCAGGCAAATTTGATAGGAAGAATGTTTCAATTTTTTTCATTATTGATGCAATGAAAATGTTAATACACCAAAATTTCGGTCGTGGACATGTTGAGAAGCGTCAAGTATATATTCAATATGCATCAGTAGGTATGGAAAATCACTATGCTTAGGCTTAAGGCAGGTAGGTCGGAATTGTTCTGTTGCGCCCACTTGTGTTTAAATGGTCAAAGACCTGGTCATTCATCGCGGATCCAAGCCAATCTATTGATTTTTTGGGGTAAGTCCAAATCTTTTGATTTGTCCAAGGGAAAACATGTTCTAGTTGCGTTGAGCACTGTAACTGCTACATGTTTGTGATAACACGAGTCTAAATTCATAAAAAGTTCTTAAAAAAGAAATTCTCTATGAAATTGACAAAAAAAACACAAAATATTCAGTTTGCAAATATATAAAAACAACAGCAATTAGATAAGTATTTACAAACTAAGCATTCATTGAAGAAGGAAACGTATGCAAACTTATGTAAGATAATGATAGTAGAAGTACCTTGACGTAGTTCTCACTTGTCACACATCATCTCTCTGAACCTCGACTGCCTAGTCAGTATCCGGCCATCCAAAGCCACTCCCAATAGCTAGCCAAGGTCTCAGATAAGTAGTGGTAGTGCTTCCTCCAAATTTCCGGACCTTAGGTTTCCAATCAGGCAATCACTGGAATGGAAAGGACCGTTCTTAGCACCAATCTATGGAAATATGAGAGAGATAGTAAAGCAAACAGTAACCAAATGCTCAGGTTTTCATAGTCTTCATAGCATTTGGCATGACAATACATTCAACAAGTATAAGATGATCATATAACGAGATATATATGAAGTGTGTATGGTTAGTTGGAGAAGAACAAAAAAACTAAAAAAATCTCATTGATAACTCACTCAACAGAGAAGAGAAGAGCTTATGCAATTGGGAATGGGTGATTGGCTTCTACAATAAAGTTGGACTCCTAGAGAGATCGGGCCATTAGGGAGTTGCGTGAGAGGTGCAGGAACAGTATATGGTAGTGATAGGGACGCGGAAAGCTTTCTATACTGCTTTGTTTCTTTCTACTGCACGTTTCAAGGAATTTGGGATGACGAGTCGTCAGTGACTATCTATCTTGAAGACGTTCCACTCGTAATTCTCTGCATAATAATTCACACACAATGCAACAACTCTCTGATATACTCTAGATACCCACTACCTTCCCTGTCCAGTGTTCATATCTACTAGGATATCATGAACGAGCCATGTAACAAATTCGTCTGGAAAATCTAGAAAAAATAGAGTGTTTCTATAAAGCAGAAACTTGCTCTATCACTGCGACTCTTTCTTATATATGAATCAAGTTTTGCTTTCCTCTTATGAAAGACAACTGTATATCTAAATTTTAACATTTTCATATAAAGTATCAACCAAAATATATATCATCGGATTTTATAGATGGCTGATACTAATACCGAGTACTGTTTTGTATGGGAAAAGGTTTCCAAATCCAATACATTTGATAATGACAATTTTTTATAGGGTAATTATCAGTAACCTCCCCTGAGGTTTCTGAAATGACACTGACCTCCCCTGCTTTTGCTAACAATATCAAGATTCCCCCCTGCCGTTACTTTTCCGTTGATGGCGTTAAGTTTTGCAGAAAAATTACCGAAATACCCTTATAACAAAATAAATACATTCTACCAACTTAATTTTTCAAAAAAAAAAAAAACTCATCTCTTTTAATTTTGTGAATTTTTTTGGTTAAGTGAAATTAACTTTACTAGATAATGGAGGTTAGTGGAAAACAAATTAGGTTTTTTTTTTTTTTTTGGCCAAATGTATTTTATGTTTTGGTTTGTCTCAAACAAAATGATCAATGAAATTAAAATAAATAGGCTCGTGTCAATAAAATTTATGTTAAGACAAAACTATGCCAAAAAAAAAAAGAAAAAAACTCCATTACTTTGCTGGTTTGGGTTTATAACTTTTTGAACGATTATAATAAAAAATTATAGTTTTTCAATTTTTATTATAATGTTTTTTATTTTTTGGTTTGTTAACAAAATGATCAATGAAATTAAAATAAATAGATCCGTGTCCATAAAATTCATATCAAGTCTAAACTATGCACCAAAAAAAAAAAAAAATCCATTACTTGGCTTGTTGGGCTTTATAACTTTTTGAACGATTATAACGAAAAAATTCATTATTTTTCAATTTTCTATTATACTGTAATATTAATTTTTTTTTTCGGTTTGTCTCAACCAAATATATAAGTAGATAATGAAAGTGTACCCAAAAAAAAAAAAAAACCGTAGACATTGAAAGGAAAAAAAATTATGCAAAAGAGAGTCTTTTAAACGCATGCATACATATTTAAATGTAAGTATATAAGTATATTGTTTATATAAAATGAAATAGGGAGAAAATTATGTAAAATGATAAAAGACTAAAAAGGGAGACAATTTTTGGTAAAGATAATATAGTTTGGTAGTAGGAGTATTAAATGAGAGCCATTTTTTACTTAAAATTCCATTTTTAGGTGACATCATCGATTTCCGTTAGTGCTTTAATGGAATACTAACGGAAAAAAGGTCCAGGGGGGAATCTTGATATTGTCAGCAAAAGCAGGGGAGGTCAGTGTCATTTCAGAAACCTCAGGGGAGGTATTTGTTTGTGTCAGAAACCTCAGGGGAGGTTACTGATAATTACCCTTTTTTATAATGTTTCATTAAGGTTTTCAAACAATCTCACACAAGTTTTGACTTGCTTTGCTATCACAAGTTTCATAAAAACTCTAGAGTGTCAACGTTTGAAACAGAATCATTTCATTAAAAGCATAGGAGGATGAAATATCAAGTGCAAGGACAAAAGAACCCCTAGTAATTCTTAGCTGGCGCCTGGCAATTTATTGAAAAGAACATCCTAGGTGTCAAATTTCTTGCACTGGTTATATTGTCAAATTTCTACAAATTACTGCGAATGAGTGAGCTAATCATATGTTATGTACTTATGAGCCTAGAGTTGCAAGTTCCATTCCAAGGATTCCGTTACTTATGCACATCATTATGCTAGACCAAAAAAGAAGCTCAGTATGTTTGACTGTAACTTGTTTGATTTTCCTTTGGTATGAAAATGCAAGAGGGAGAGTGACTTTCGAATGCAATTTCGTATAATCTGGATTGGTTTTACAGCGAAAACGTTGAAGTGTTTTTAGACATGCAATTCTGATTTCAGGTTTTTATTCTTAACACTGAGTCCTACTTTCATGCGGATTGCTAGTTGCTCACAATGGCTTTAGAGTTGGATATATCATTCTTATTTCAAAGTATTGGTCTCAATGAAAATGACAGAACCAGTGGTTTCAAAACACACACGAAACAATTAAACATGGACTAATATGGAGTTCTTGAAAGGAACCATAGATAAAAAAGCAGTTAGAAAAATCTAGCCTGGATGATGGAGAGTTCCGCACCAAGATGTCCTCTCATACTCCCAGTTACAACCCCAATCTCTCAATCAATCTTTTCAATGACCACGATCACAAGACGCGAAGTACCTAGCTGACAATACCGTGTTGTAAACATGGTATAAAAATACTTGTGGGAGAAGGAAAGGTAGAGAAGGTGAAACAAAAAACTGCAGAAAAGATGGAGATGTTCTCACATGAAAAATATTGCAATTTCCATGTGTCTGTTGTGTTTTGGCGTAAAGAGAATGTGTGCATTATATCCTTGTTTTGTTTCAGCCGTTAGTTTGACTGGAAGTAATTAAAAGCCAATTAAAGCCTTGTATTGATAGCCTTTATGGGGAATTTTGTAACATATGGTTTTAGTTGATGAGGTCTGTTTCGTTTGTAACTTACAAAGGGGAAAAAAAATAAAAAATAAAAAAAATTATTTCACACACAGACCAATTCAATTAATTGGCTTGATTAATCAGTATAGGACCTGTGAGTATTACTATACATAGCACTGCATCAAGCATTTTATAGTATTCATATTCCAGTTAAGCTAGCTTGAATCACATTTCTACAACTGGTAGATCTAAACTTGAAGAATGGCAAATGTTTGCTTGACACCTGAATTTATTTGAAACACAAGTTTTACCCCTTTTGCCTTGTTTATGTTTCCCTTCATTAAAGTTTTTTTTGTTTTCGTTTTCCACGTCATACAAAGGTCGAGATGGAGAGCAATCTGCTCAAAAGAACATTGTAGTTCTCGGTGAGGGCCACCTAAATTCCGTTCATCCAATACCCAGGACGAAAGGCAAGGAACAGAGTTCTATACCAAGCAAGAAGCCAAGACGTCAATTTAATCACTGTAAGTATTGCTACCCCACAAGTAGCAAGCCGCTCAGATTGCATACTTCTGCTGGATTCCCCAAACTATTTGCATCTATAAACTTGTAATGTGTGCTGACTGCTGAATAATAAAAAGACTAGCATTGTAGTCTGCTTAGCCCTGGTTGGATAGAAGTTTCTCTATCCCACATGAGTGGGGAATAAGCAAGTGTTAGCTTCGTTCCGTTTGATTTCTTTGGCATGCTAAACAGATGCAAATGGGAGTGGCTGGTGGAACTGCGACATGGCAGGTGTTGATAATGAAGAAGTAGGAAGCAATGAAGTTTGGGAAGGGATCGGCTCAACCACGTTGGGTGGACTAGATTGGAATTGACGAAATCATATCTAATAAGTAGCTTAGATAAAGAAAAAAGAAAAGTGTGCTTAGATCCAAGTAAATTAGTGTTTCTGTTTTCTCCTTTTGTTGGTGTATGTATTCCTATTATTGGAATTGATCTTTGCAGCGCGGAATTGTAAGTTTAGTTCGATATGGAGAGTTTCCCAGAATCCATACCAGACAATTCCTTAATAACTATTCTATGCCTTTGTTGCGGCTTGTTCAATGCAAGTTTTGGTTTTCCAAGTTTGTTGGTTAAATGTTTTCTTCTCCTGAGGTGTTTTCTCTTTTCCCGAACGCGTATTTAAGAAATTATCTTCGTGAAGTCGTGTATCATACCCTTATCATTTATCTAGCCAAACAGAGGATGGTATTAACTTGAAGTTTGGGTTAGCGAAAACTAAAAAAGATATTAGAACATACAAAATTAATTTTGCGAATATAAATTTTTAGAAAGATTAATCTATACTCCCTCCATCCCATTTTGTTAGTCCATTTTGGGGTTTTCAAAAAAAAATTTGGAACCGTTTTCAACTTTTTAAGACAACATGTGTTTAATGCAGATCTCCTCAAAAGTAAGTTTAAATTCATTACTTTCCTTTGAGTCTCACATTTAAAAGTATTTGTAATAATTTATGAGAGTTAGTTTTGAAAATCTAAACGTTTTTTTGTCGAGAAAATCTTATTCACGGAGGAGCCGTGAATGAGAAGATTGCAGCCTCCAATAACCTTTTGACACATCACCCCAACAGTTGTCTGGTAAAAGGTGTAAAACTATTGTTAAAAAAGTCTTTCCAAAAGTAACCATGGTTAAATTCCTTTAACCCTACAACTTAACCCAGCCACTTAACCCAGCCAACACTCCAGATCTGTAACCAAAAGAAAGACGTGCGAAGCAAAGCAGAGATGGGAAAGTACAAAGCACTGTTCATCTTCCCGTCCGGATAAGTTTCAACTCAATCGGATATCGAAAACCGGTAGTGAAAAATTTAATAATCTTGCTCCCAAAGGCGCTGTTTTGTATCCCTCTTTCCCCTTTCAGAGTAATGGAAAAAAACTCATTAATGTAAAATGGCTAGAGCCGCTAAGATTGACCGAAACTCATAATTTTTTGAATAAAACATTATGACCGAAACTCGTAATTTTTTGAATAAAGAAGAAAATAAATCAGAAAGACAGAATTGTTTTTGACTTATTTTTTTCCTTTTTTAAAAAAAACATAAAAGTTTCCATCAAATTTTTTCACTTTTCTTTATTTCTTCGAGAAGAATTAATAAGTCACAAAAATTTAACGCAAAACTAACAAATGCGCGAATTTTTTTTAATAAGAACCAAAAAAAAAAAAAGTAAGTCATTTTGACTTATTTGTCCAAATCCACCGGGAGTGGCCTTGTTGTAATTGTGGTAATAATTCAGCCGAAATTTATAGGGAAAATGACCAATAAATGGTTTTTAAAACAAATAATACCAATTACATGGTAAGGTTTTCCAAAATGACTGAAATCATGACAAGGAGAAAAATATTTCCACATACATGGTACCCCCAAATAACTTCCTTGAAATACCCCTCAGTGAATTAAAACTTAACCCCCAACCCCTCTTCCTTGTTTTCTCTCCTGGTGAACACCACCATTTGCCATACCCATCCACCTAGACATGAATTGCCTTTCAAATCCACCATAGAACTTCAAACGAACAAAAATCCAGCCAAAAGATATTGGTTCTACCAAAAAATATCATGGTCCACTGTTTGATTTTCCCTTTTTTACTCGTAAACACGACTCCATTGGGTCTCCGCTGATGGTGAACAACAATAATTTGTACTGCTTGTACAGGTTTCTTACCTTGCATTGTATCAGAAACAGCAACCTGTGGTGTAATTGGTTTTCCCCCATCTACAGTAAAATCACTTCTAATAGGAGTTTTCTGGTTACTAGTTCAGCTTCTGTTTCTGGTTTAATTGGAAATATGGTTTTTTGCTGGTCTTCCTTTTGAGAAGGAACCTTTGGTAAAGGCTCTTCGGTCACATTCATCAATTTCCTTTCAAACCGACTATGGAAAGATGATGTGATAGGCCAATTGTGAAGAAAAGTAGTGTTTGTTGAAATGCCCACAAGGTGTTTGTCGAAATGCTCACTTCTTTAATTGCATCCTGGATTTATGTTTTGGAAAAATGATCATTGCTCCTTAATTGAAACAACGTTAAACCTTGAGTTATTGTCTATTTTTCGTGAAACAATATTGCACTTTAAGTGAAATATTTTGCACCCTAGGAGAATAACATTGCTCCTTGCATCAACAAAATTTGCACCTTACGTGAAAAAAATGGCACCATGGATTGGGTAAGTAACTCTTGCACCTTGTATGACCAAATTATGCACTTTAAGTGAAATAACATAGCACTCTTTGACAATAATTTTGCACCAAAATGACGACCATTGGGTTGCCAATGTAGTCTTAATCCCACTTTTTTTTTTTTTTTTTTAATCAACCCTTGCTCCTTGTATGAACAGATGTTGCACCATACGTGAAGAAAAATGGCACCATTCTATCAAATTATGTACTCGAATGAGAACAAATGGGTTGATTTGCACCTTGTATGAAATAACATGCTCCTTGTATGAAAAAATGTTGCACCTTACGTGAAGAAAAATGGCACCATTCTATCAAATTATGTACTCGAATGAGAACAAATGGGTTGATTTACACCTTGTATGAAATAACATGCTACTTGTATGAAAAAATGTTGCACCTTACGTGAAGAAAAATGGCACCATTCTATCAAATTATGTACTCGAATGAGAACAAATGGGTTGATTTGCACCTTGTATGAAATAACATGCTCCTTGTATGAAAAAATGTTGCACCTTACATGAAGAAAAATGGCACCATTCTATCAAATTATGTACTCGAATGAGAACAAATGGGTTGATTTGCACCTTGTATGAAATAACATGCTCCTTGTATGAAAAAATGTTGCACCTTACATGAAGAAAAATGGCACGATTCCATCAAATTATGTACTCGAATGAGAACAAATGGGTTGATTTGCACGTTGTATGAAATAACATGCTCCTTGTATGAAAAAATGTTGCACCTTACGTGAAGAAAAATGGCACCATTCTATCAAATTATGTCCTCGAATGAGAACAAATGGGAATTAACATAATACCATTTGAGAATTCAGAGCATGAAGCCTACTCTTGCTTATAGAAATTCAGAGCATGAAGCCTACTCTTGCTTATAGAAATTCAGAGCATGAAGCCACAAACTTTAATTTTGTTCCAATTCACTTTAATTTTCGTTTCAGCTGATTTTTGGGTAATTTTCTTTTGTAGATGATTATGACTGCGATTGAGGCTCTGAATGACCCCAACGGCTCGAACAAGTCGGCGATCTCTCGGCAAATCGAGGCCACGTACAACGAGCTGCCAGCGGCCCACACGACGCTGCTCTCTCAACAAGATGAAGCAGCGTGGACAGCTGATGATGCTCAAGAACAACTACATGAAGCCCGACCCAACGCGCCGCCGCGCCGTGGCGGCGGCCGCCCGCCAAAGCCGAGGCTGGCCGCCCAAGGTCAGAGACCCTTCGGCACTGCTGTCGGAGGCGAAACCTAAGGCGTCTTCGTTAGGGAGGGAGGCCATGTGGCAGGCCGTCGAAGAAGGCGAAGGTGGAGGGAATCGGGATGGTGAAGGGGACAATTGACGAAGAAGAAGAGCTCTCTATCTCTGTCCGTCTCTATATGAGTGTATGATAAGGGGATGAAGAGGGAAAGAGATGAGGGGTATTGTCGGTACTGCAACTCTAAAAAACCATGTATTTGGAATTTTTTTTGTGCTTGTCATGTTTTGGTCATTTGCCAAACCATGGCCATGTTTTTGGTATTATTTATCCTAACCACCATGTTTTGGTCATTTCCCCAAATTTATATTGATAGGCTTTCCTATTGACCATGGTTAAATTGAAGGAGAGATGCACAGGCATTTTTGTCTTACACGTGGGATTTCATTCCGTATGTTGCACTGTTTACTTTTCCCCTCATGTGATGATACTGTTTGGGGTGATGTGTCAAAAGGTTAATGGAGGCTGCAATCTTCTCATTCACGGCTCCTCCGTGAATAAGATTTTCTCTTTTTTGTCTTACCTTTCAAAAAGGACTACCATTTGGAACATCTCAAAATGGAATAAGGGACTAAGAAATTGGGACGGGCGGAGTATCTTTAATCAACTAATTCAATTGCTAACGTATCGTCATATATAATTTTAACTGCATTCATTCTTCTTCTTCTTTTTTTTGTTTTTTTGATAAGCACATTTTATTAAAAAAGCCCAAACCAATACAAGCTAAAAGGGGCATACCCCAGTATAACAAAACTGTACGATAGACAAGACTAAACTACGGAAATAGCAGCCAGACTTGGTCTAACATAGCCTTAAAAAACAGAGAAAAGAACATGAGCGTTACAAAGAATAAATGCAATCGGGCAGTCTCCAACTAGCTCCCAAGGACTTGTTTATAGGAGAAGCCTTAACACCCCTCCTTGAACTTAGAAAATCCCTTATCAAGTTCACAATTTTTAGGGAAACAATGTCCATACCAGTAGCTTTGCCTTGAAAAAACCTGAGATTTCTTTCCATCCATATGCCGTAAATAGCATCAGCAAGGACACTCCTCAATAGCAGATTCCGAAATTCGTTTCACTGTACATTATGTATGTACAAGGTCATCACATCCAACAAGGTATTAGGAATGCCATAATTCGGGATCCTTCCCCACAGGTTATACCAGATTGTGGAAGAAAAAGAGCACTGAAAGAAAAGATGATGATGGGACTCCTTTTCGGGATTGCACAACAAGCAGTGGTCATCCACTTGCATTCCCCAACTAAGCAATCTGTCTGTAGTATTCATTTTGCATTGAACAACCATCCATAACACAAAAGCCCACCATGTGACAAAGTTCTTAGACCAGATAATAGGAGCCCAAGGTTGAATTTGTTTTCTACTATGAATAGCTTCCCAAGCAGAAGCCACAGAGTATGTACCACTAGGATGTGGTAACCATACAACAAAATCATCTCAAGAACAATATGGCTTGAAATATGGAAGTGTTTGCCTAAGGATAGCTTGAGTGACCCTATTCCGAATGCGGACCAACGCCATTCACCTTGGCAGATTGTAAGGACCCATATTTTTATGCATTATTCAGGAAATAACATTGGGGAAATGTGAGGAAATGAAAATAGATTAAAAATGGGTTAATGTAGAATTAGTAATTGCACATATGAGACTTTAGGGGTGTGAGTGCATAAGGGTGAGAATATATACAATTGTTTGGGGTCTTTTGTTTTTTTAAAAAAAAAAAAAAAACAAAATCAGTCTCTTTCTCTTCACTTGGGCCGACCCTCTCTCTCTTCTTCTCCTCTAAAAAATCCTTCAAAACCCCCCACCAAATCCACCTCTCTTACTTAAATACTTCAAGATCCAACCTCAAATCCTTCATCTACGGGTGATTTAGAGTCTGGGTACGTTTGGTTTGCTTGGAGGAGGAGTATTTTGGTTGGGATTCAAGAAAAGGGTTAGGGTTTCATTTCTCACCTATTGGAAGCTTGATCTTTGAGGTAGGGGACAAATTTCTACTCCCTCTAGTTGTGTTTTGTTAATTTGTTGAATATATTTTTGTGTTGCCCACAAATTTCTAGTCAATCTTGAAAATCACCATGAAAATGGGTTTTTGATCTTGAAACCAACATGAATATGGGTTTTGATCTTGAAATCACCATGAAGATAGGTTTTGATCTTGTCTAATCTTTGATCTCTAGTCCCTCTAAGTGTTTGTGTAGTGTTTTGATCCATATTTTGATGAATTTCAAGTTGTTCTTACTTGGGTTGAAACCCCCATTAAATCTGAAAATCTATCAAAAAATTTCACGAAACGACCTGGTATCGATACCCCCGCGTCCGGGTATCAATACCAGCGGGCTCTGTTTCCTTTCTTGTGCATTTGGTATCAATACCCCATTTCTAGGTATCAATACCAGACAGCTCTGGACAATAAAATTGCTTGTGTCCTATTACGCCCTTCGGTTGTTCCGGACCTTCTTCCAATGCTTTGTTAACTTAAAATCATACTTATTATCAAACACCTTGTTGATTGGGTTGTTTGCTTAGTCCTCCTTTGTCCTCCGGTCGGGTGGTTTGACCTTGACATTTCTTAGCTTGTTGAAAGCTTTGTTCTAGTTATCCTCGTACCGTTGGTTGTTTTCTTAAATCTCATAATAATTGAGCATATTCTTGGACGCTAGACATGTGATGACGTAATGTAATGTACATTGTACATGATTTTGAAAGAAAATGAATTTGTTTTGAAGTGGACACTCGAAGGACACTTGGGGGATATGAAGTTTTTTTTTAAATGGAAAGTTTGACAAGATATTGGTTACTCGGGCCACCGTTGGATGAATCTCGAGGTAAGGGTTCCACGAGGCCCAAAAGGCTCAGGCATGGGTTCCACGAGGCCCAAAAGACTTGGAAGAGGATTTCAATATCCTCAAGCTTAAAGATGATGGATTAATGAGATTTATAGTTTTGAATGTGAAAATGGTTGATCATGGACACATGACACGTTTGTGATGATATAAGGGTTGACAAATGAGCTAGTTGGACACTTGGATATGTTTGTGATGATATAAGGGCTGACAAATGAGCTAGTTGGACACTTGGATATTTTTGGACATTTATGTGTTTCATTGGACACTTGGGTTATTTTTGGACACTTTGGTATTTCTTTGGACACATGGGTACTTTGTGATCATTTATCTCTTGCTTTAGTCCTCCTTGTCATACTTTGCTCAAATGATTCTTGGTATCCAACTTCACGTGCACATATCATACTTTATACACCTAGCGTTTGTGGAGTGGTTTTCCTACTGGGCTAGTGAGCTCACCCTATCATTTTTAGGTACACGTCAAGGAACATGTATTGGATGCTTGGAGTGTGGATGCATTGCATGAAGCTTGTTTGATCATGAAGTTATTTTATCCTCCCATACTTAGTATATTTTTGGAAGATGATCATGTAACTTTAATTTCCTCAATCTTTGGACAATATTCAAAATAAGTACTCCCTCCGTCCCATAAAGTTTGATCACTACGAAAATACGTGCAATTTTCAAGCTAAAAAATAACGTGCTTACGAAAATAATTTGAGTCAATATGAATCTTGTTTGATAGATCTCATCGAGAACTTTTATACGATGCAAAAAAAATTCAAAAATTATTTTGGTAAATACATTATTTTTTAGTTTGAAAATTGCACGTAGTTTCGTAGTGATCAAACTTTATGGGATGGAGGGAGTAATAATTTTAATTCTTTTTGGTACTTATGTATTTAGGTATGGGTACCGTTTGGAGAGAGACATGTGGAATTTGACTTGGATATGTACTATTGACTTGACTTTTCAATGGTGTTATGTGAGACTTTTGACCAATCCCACGTGGATTATATTTGTATTTTGATTATTAAAAATGAGGGTGTGACACAGATAATGGAAGAGACCTTAGCTTGTAATGATCTTCCCAGATTAAAAACTACTTATTCCCCAGATCTTTTATAAAGGGGTCCCAAGGGATGCCAATTGTCGTGCCATAAAAATGTCCCCTTACCATTGTCAATACGATACAAAATCAGAGGCTGCCCCATCTCTCTTAAACTAAACAACTTCCTTATGGTCCATGAAACATCACTTGGAGTCTCCATGGCCCATATAATTTGTTCTTTAATGATGTAAGTATGGATCCATTTGACCCAAAGAGTGTCACCTTTCATACATAAGGCCCAGAGATGTCTTAGCATGGCTTTATTCCATTCCTTGATCTTTCTGAAGCCTAACCCCCTTTCTTCTTTAGGGCAGCAAACCTGATCCCCCCTTACTTTTACAGCCTTGAAGTTCAGATCCGAACCAGGCCACAAAAAAGCGATTAAAGTACATCCATATTCCATGTTGAAACACAAAATTATAATTAAAAACAATTTTTAATGTAAATTAGTTTTTTTTCAAATCTTTTAAGCCTAAAATAAGGAAAATAAAAGTTAGGGCGTCACATTCTCGCTCATAGTTCTCACTGTTTGGTTCTTTCACTTCTTTGCAATGGAAAATAATTGTGTGTGAGCGTGCCAGAGAGAGTTTTAAATCTCCTCCCTCTGATTAACTTTGGAAAACCAAATCTAATCAGACAATTGTGTTTTTATGGTTCAATTACCCCAAAAAGAGGATTTTCTTTCAAAGTGAAGAAATACAAACCAATATACTTAGGAAATTAAAAACAACAAGGAAACAAGATACTTTGATTGATAAATCAAAGATAGACTTACTTCGAAATTGTCTTCAACTTCAAACAAAGGGTAACAAGAACTTCGAACAACTGATTGTTACAAGAACAATCGAGATCTACTTCCTAACCTACTTCGAATTGAGTCAAAATCCTAATTCTACTTGCCAATGAACAAACCAAGCATCATTTTTTTTTTTATAGCTGTTTGTTGAAGATTTGTCCGGGAGTTTTTACTCTTCGATTTCTTCTATTTATAGGCACTGCTTGCAATTTGAACTTCCCGCTCAAAGAATTTGAACTTGGCTTACTTCGAACTCCATCTTTCTATTTCAAATTGGCAGTTTCTTCCCTCCAATAGATCTGAACTTGAATTTCTTTAATCTTCCTTCAGAAGCTTTAATTTGAATTTGCACAGTTGCTTAACCAACTCAAATGATTAAGTGATAAGGAAATAATTGCTTTGCACGATATGCTCCATGTGTCTTAACTGTCAACTACCTCGTTTCATATGTTTACACATGAAGTTCATGCATTTAGCATGTCACGCCCTGCTTTTCAACAAATTAAATAACACGAGTGTTCACATGACACAAGTCAAAGTCAACAATTTTCCTTAGAAAAGTCCAAGTCAAAGTTCCATTCATACATCGGTCAATGATTCGCTAAACGGTACTAACTCGTACCCGAATACATAGATACCCGATAGAAAGTTTAAAGTTATTACATAAGTCCCAACAAGTCAAAAGTTGAGTGATTAGAAATTACATTGCCATCTATCAAAAGTACTAGTTATAAGATGAAAAAAAAATAAAAAAAATATATATATATATATAGGAAGCCGATCTCCTAAGGGCTCCCTTACGGAAAATTTGGTGCGGACCATGCCCTTTTTCAACTTTCCGAATCAAATTTTGACGATCCGAACCGCTCAATGTTTTTAAAATGCATTTTCCAAGGTCCACACGGAAAATCATCAAAAAAAATACCTGGAAGGGCTTGATCCACACAGTTTTTGTTAAAAACGCTATATATAGTGAGGTCCGCACGGAATGCATTTTAAAAACATTGAGCGGTTTGGATCGTCAAAATTTGATCCGGAATGGTGAGGTCCGCACGGAATTTGGCTAAGGGAGCCCTTAGGAGATCATTCTCCTATATATATATATGGTCAAACTTCTTATCCACACTCCCGGATTTAAGGAAAAAATGGGGTTTTTTTGTGTTGCAATTTTTTTTGGAAAATCCGATCCGTCCAATGTGTTCAGAAGGTGTTTTCAAGGGTCCACGCGGAAAATCTTCAAAAAAAAATACCGGGAAGGGCTTGATCAAGCAGTTTTTCGCAAAAACTGTATTTATATATTTTTGCGAAAACTGCTTGGATCAAGCCCTTCCCGGTGTTTTTTTTTTGAAGATTTTCCGCAAGGACCCTTGAAAACACCTTCTGAACACATTGGACGGATCGGATCGTCAAAAAAAATTTTGGATAAAAAGTCCGGAAATGAAAAGTCTGGATAGGAAGTGGAACCTATATATATATATATATACATGCATGTGTAAACTCCATGCAATGTATCACTCCACATGCATCCAATCTCATGCTCCATGCCGTGTACCTGAAAATGATAGGGTGAGCTCACTAGCTCGTAGGAAAAACCATACTACAACTGCTAGGCATGTAAATATGATAAATGCGCATGATGTGGGTTGCCAAGATAAGAGATGATCAAAAGAACACAACGGAAGCTAAAACAAGGGACATGTGTCCAAGAAGTACCCATTAGTTCATTAAATTTGTCAAAATCATCAACCAGTATCACACGTGTCCAAAACTGTGTCCAAGTATCCATTGTTACCAAAATACCATATGTACCTCAAAAAAATTTCATTTCCAAGTACTCAACACCACCTAAGTTTTCATTTTGTTCAAAATCCAAGTCCACACATCGAGTTTCGACAAAACACAATAGATAGTTCAGAATCTCATTTCTCATTTTCTTTCATCGAAGAAAAACCATCATTTTAATTAGTTCTAGGGATTTAATCCCTTTGCCGGGTTCCATAGGCCCTGCGTGTCTCTGCCGGGCTCTGTAGGCCCCGCGTGCCTCTGCCGGGTTCCATAGGCCCCGCGTGCCTTTATCAAAATTTTACCAAATGATGGCATTGGTTTAAAACACCTCATTATCACAAACATTTTATTAAAACTTTCATAACAAGTCCATTTCCCAAATTTCATTTCACCAAAGTACCCTTTCTTTTGAAACGCCACAATTTTCGCCAAAAGGGGCGACCAATCCAATATGCCTTGTGTCCGATACGTATAACGAATTGTCCAATAAAAACACGTGTCAAAGTCATAGTTTAATGATTTCAAAATGATTTTGGGGTTACCACGTTGCTATATATCAAGTATACGAAGTTCCGGACAATTGGAGGCCAAACGGACGTCAAAGGGTGGCCAGAGACCACCCAGAAAATTTGGAGAAGCTGCTGGAAAACAGGGGCAGCGGCTAAAAATAGGGGCAGCAGTGCAGATTTTCACCATAGAGATGTGGAGTTTCAACCCAAATGCAAATGTGATAGTCTAGGTTCAAATTAGAGATGCTAGACAACAATTAAACATGGAGGGATGTCATAAATAAATTAAAGTAAAGACTATAATTTTGAGTTTTCTTTACTTTAATTTATTTATGAAAATAAGGAAGTACCCCCCATTTGGAAACAATGGCATTTCCAAAATTTTAAAATTTTCATCACATCAAAATCTCATCCCCCCACTTTTAATACAAAACTGAAAAACGGCACATTTTTCTCCGAAGAAAATGGGCGAAAGATGACTTTGCCTTACTCAAAAATAACTTCCAATTATACCATTGTGATTAGAAAAATCCAAGGAACAATTACCGGGACTTTTTATCGGCCAAATCGAAACTTCTCCAAAAAGTGATTTTTTTTTACACGGATCCTTACATAGCAGTTGAAATCAGAGTTTCGAAGTCAATTTATTACATTAGTTTGACTTGTAACTGCCAATAACTGTTTTTCAAACATGAGAACTAATACGACATCGTATTAATCCATCTTTATTTCAATAATCCAGTGCGTCTTCATCGACACATATTTGCCAACGTTTGACATTATTCATTACGTGTCAATTAATTATTGAATTTGTTAATTTAATTGTAAACACCCACAAAAGGCACCATCACTTTCCGTAGGCATTTGAAATGTGAGAACATTTATGAACAATTTTTAAAGTAATTTAGATGTATGCCGTTGAGTATTTTAAAAAAATAAAATTAACTGAAAATTGAGTTTTGTAGGATTTTACCCAAATCAAATTTTCATTCAAATTTTGTAAAAAAAAAAGAAAAACAAAGTGGTCTGCGGATACTGGGGAAACTCTCATACAATCGCAAGCCATGTTTTGTAATTTGTAGCCTTCAAACCGATGCTGAGATTCAAACCCAATCACCTCTGCTTACGTTCTTTATCAACATCAACTTCTAATTCAACTTCCTACCTTAATTCCCACATCACCTTCTTCCTTTCCACCCAAAACCCAGACCCCAAAACCCTCCTCCAATACCACGGCTACATAATCACAACCGGACACACAAACAACCCCTTCATAGCATCAAAGCTCATTTCCCTTTACGCTTCCCTCAACAAACCCACTTTTTCCACCCAAGTTTTCAACTCAGTTAACTCCAAAGATGCCTTCCTTTGGAACTCTGTAATCAAAGCTCAATTCTCAAATGGGTGTTACTCACAATCCCTTGATTTTTATCTCAGGATGCGATTATCTTATACACTACCTACCCTTTTCACGTTTCCGATGGTTGTTGCTTCTTGTGCTGAGCTTTTGTTGTTAAAAAATGGCATGGAAGTACATGGGTTGGTTACGAAACTTGGATTTATTAACGCTGGTAATTCTGCGGTTGGGTCTTCATTTATTTACCTTTACTCGATGTGTGGTTGTATGGAGGATGCGGGTTATGTGTTTGTTGAAATGCCGATGAGGGACGTGGTTGCTTGGACCGCACTGGTTATTGGGTATGTGCGGAATGATGAGAGTGAGAAGGGTATGGAGCGGCTTTGCGAAATGCATAAGGTTGGTGGGGATGGGGAGAGACCCAATTCTAGAACATTAGAAGGTGGGTTTCAAGCTTGTGGGAATTTGGGTGCTTTGTTAGAGGGAAAGTGCTTACATGGTTTAGCAGTAAAAACTGGAACTGGGTGTACAAATGCTGTTCAATCATCAGTTTTGTCTATGTATACTAAGTGTGGGACCTCTGAGGAAGCTTACCTTTCATTTTGTGAAGTTGATCATAAGGATCTTATATCATGGACATCCATTATTGGTATCTATTCAAGATTTGGGCGTATTTCCGAATGCTTGGCTCTGTTTTGGCAAATGCAGGTTACTGGAATATATCCAGATGGAATTGTTATCAGTTGTCTGCTTTTGGGTTTTGGTAATTTGACCAGGGTCACTGAAGGAAAAGTTTTTCACGCGATAATCTTCAGGCGCAACTATATAATTGATCAGATGGTAAGTAATGCCTTGTTGTCCATGTATTGTAGGTTTGGACTTTTTTCTATTGCTGAGAAGCTTTTTGATACAGTAAGAGACAGGGACAAAGAGCCGTGGAATATTATGGTTTTAGAGTATAGTAAGGTAGGACTGGAATCAAAATGCTTAGAACTTTTTACTGAAATGCAACATCTAGGTATTGAGTTTGATTCAAATAGTTTGGCATCTGTGATTTCTTCTTGTTCAAGATTGGGAGCAACTTATTTAGGTCGGTCACTTCATTGCTACGTGATTAAATGTTTAATGCATGAGAATGTCTCCGTTGCCAATTCGCTTATCGACATGTATGGTAAAACTGGAAATTCAGACCTTGCATGGAAGATATTTAGTAGGACCCGGAAGGATCCTGTAACATGGAACACATTGATTTCGTCTTACACTCATAGCGGGCATTCGTCTGAGGCTTTAGGCCTCTTTGATAAAATGGTTTCAGAGGGCTTCAAGCCTAATGTAGCAACACTGGTTACCATGCTCTCTGCTTGTTCCCATGTTGCATCTCTGGAGAAAGGAGAACAGATTCACAGTTACATCATGGAAGGAGGCTTTGAGTTTGACATTTCTCTTTCCACTGCATTGGTCGACATGTACGCAAAATGCGGGCAACTCGACAAAGCGAGGAAATTTTTTGATGCAATGGAAGAAAAAGATGTTATTTCTTGGAATGTGATGATATCTGGTTATGGAATGCACGGAGATGCAGAATCTGCACTAGAAATCTTTGAGCAGATGGAGCAGTCAAATGTAAAGCCAAATGAGCTTACATTTCTTGCTGTTCTCTCTGCTTGTACTCATGCAGGGCTTGTCGACAAAGGGAAATGCTTCTTCGATAGAATGGGGGACTATGCTCTTTCGCCAAATCTGAAGCACTATTCTTGTATTGTCGATCTCTTTGGGAGATCAGGAAATCTGCACGAGGCCGAAGATTTGGTTCTTTCAATGCCTATTGCACCCGATGGGGGTATTTGGGGTTCTTTGTTAAGTGCTTGCAAGATACACAATAATGCTGAGTTCGGTATAAGGGTTGCAAAACATGCTATTGAAGCTGACCCAGGAAATGAGGGCTACTATGTGATGATTGCCGAACTTTATATCTCTCTTGGGAGGTGGGAAGAGGCGGAAAATGTGAGAGCAAAAATGAAGGAAATTGGCATCAAGACAAGAGCAGGTTGGAGTACAGTATAGCAAACATGGAGTTCGGCTTCTATCTCCCAAAACTGCCACTGTTGATATTAGTATGCTCAGTTAGAAGGTTTGAAGCATGGAACATTGTCCTTTCCGATCCTGGAAGTTCACTTCACCTAGAAAAATGGCCAACTGACGGTGATAGGGTCACTGGCAGTATCACTTTTGGTTTGCACAAAGACCCTTTCTTCCCATCTAGTAGCCGACTGTGGGCTGCTGATAGAGGTAGTAACGAAAGAAGGTGAACATCAATGGAACAAATTAATTGCAAAGGCTTGTAATAGGCCTCTGATGTTAAAATTGATGAAGCTCGAGCGAGAACAAATGGTGAAACACTAAAGAGGAAAGGGGATAAGCAGCAGCAGAGGGAGTGATGAAGGAGATAACTGAAGTAGAGAAAGAAGAGAAGTGAAGGGAAGAAGAAAAGAGGGTGGGAGAGAGTCTGCAGAGGACAGAGGTATGTGCAAGTAACAATCAATTATACGGAGTCCCTTCGGGGACATCCGATAAAATTGGAACGATACAGAGAACAATCAATTATACGGAAACTAAATAGTACTAACAATCGTTAAACTATTTTTCTAGAGATGCTTTGTCCACAAAGTAAATTCATAATTGCTAAAATGTAAAATCTGGATTGACAACATTGAGGAACTGAATTCTTCTAAAACTGCTTAAAAGGGAATTTTGTGCTTTTCTCTCCATTTTTTGTGAGGCACCTTTGTATTGCGCAAACTCTATCCCTTCTTTTTATGGTACTTTTAGTAAATTTTGTTTTTATAATTAGAAAGTAGAAACTCCAAAAACTTATGTCTTAATGCCTAAAACTTTGGTTCTGCTAATGGCAGGGGAAGGAGAGGCCCATCTTGTCACCTGTTGGCAGTAGTGAAGAGAATGGTCTAATCAACGACTGAATGGGGTGAAGGGGCAGGGTTTTACTGATGGGAGTTTTCAAAGAAATGGGAAACTCAACTCAAACTAAAACTTGAGCAGAAAGGTAGCATAAGCCTCATTCCAACACTTTTCTGCTTTTATTTTATGAAGGGCAAGTCTCGGTTTGTAGAGGCCCATTTTCATATTAGATTCTGACATTTTCTAGGCTTTCAAGTAGGAGGTTTGCTGTAGCATAATCATTGTAGCAACAAGATTATTTTGAGCTTGTCAGATATTTCTTGAAGGGGAATGGTTTTCTTCTTGGCAGGGAAAGGGGAGGCCCTTCTTGTCACCTGTGGGCAGTGGTTTAGTGAATGGGGTAAAGAAAAGAGAAGAAACAGGTGAAGTCTGTTGTTAATGCAGTTTTTAAACAGTTCAAGTGTACTAGAAAGGAGAAGGAAGACACTCTTGGATCTTGTGATGATGTTAAGTTTGGAAGTTCTGGCACAGGTGCTACGGACAGAGCAAGAAAAAGGAAAAGCACATTGGGAGGTCTGTCATCGCATTTCTATCTGTTAATCACATGGTGTTTACATATAACTTCTCGTTATAGTTATTGCTCAGGTTATTTTACTAACTTTGACGCCCCTTCGTTTTTCAAACGAGTCTGGACGGTGTCGAGCAAATTTGATAGGATAAATATTTTGATTTTTTCGTTCTTGATGAGTCTAAGCCCTGCCAAGATGTCAACTAGCGAGACATGTGAGACCTCTGTGATTGGTAAACCCATGAATGAGCTCCTGAGTTGGGTATATCATTCTCATTTGACATTATTGGTCAAAATGAAACATGACAGAACCAGTGGTTTCAAGACACAGATGAAACAATGAGAACATAAACTAGTATGGAGTTCTTGAAAGGAACCATAGATAAAAAACAGTTAGAAAAATCTAGCCTGGATAAGGAGAGTCCCACACTGAATGTCCTCTCATACTCCCAGTTGCACCCCCAATGAGCACAATCACGAGATGAGAAGTACCGAGCCGACAATGCTGAGTTGGTAAAACATGGTATTAAAATACTTGTGGGAGAAGGAAAGATAGAGAAGGCAAAACAAAAAACTGTGGAAAAGATGGAGATGTTCTCACATGAAAAATATTGCAATTTCCATGTGTCTGTTGTGTTTTGGCCTAAAGAGAAAGTGTGCATTATATCCTTGTTTTGGTTCAGCAGTTAGCTTGACTGGAAGTAAAAGCCAATCAAAGCCTTGTATTGATAGCCTTTGTGGGGAATTTTGTAACATATGGTTTTTTAGTTGATGAGGTCTGTTGTAATTTGCAAAAGAAAAAAAAGAAATTCTTTCACACAGAGACTGGTTCGATTAATTTGCTTGATTAATCAGCACAGGACCTGTAAGTATTACTATACAGAGAGCACTGAAACAAGCATTGTATATTATTCATATTCCGGTTAAGCTACCCTGAATCGCATTAGTTTTACCCCTTTTGTCTTGTTTATGTTTCCCTCCATTAAAGGTTTTTTTTCCTGTTTTCCATGTGATGATACAAAGATCGGATGGGGAGCAATCCGCTCAAAAGGATATTGTAGTTCTCGGTGAGGGCCACCCGAATTCCGTTCATCCAATACCCAGGACGAAAGGCAAGGAACAGAGTTTTACACCGAGCAAGAAGCCAAGACATCAATTTAATCACTGTAAGTATTGCTACCCCATAAGTAGCAAGCCGCTGAGATTACATACTTCTGCTGAATTCCCCGAAATATTTGTACTATAAACTCGTAATATGTGCTGACTCTAAATAATAAAAAGACTAGCATTGTGGTCTGCTTAGCTTGGTTGGACAGAAGTTTCTCTATCCCACTTGAGTGGGGCATAAGCAAGTGTTAGCTTCGTTTCGTTTGATTTTTTTGGTATGCTAAACAGATGCAAATGGTTGTGGCTGGTGGAACTGCAATATGGCAGGTGTTGATAATGAAGAAGTAGGAAGCAATGAAGTTTGGGAAGGGATCGGTTCAACCACGTTGGGTGGACTGGATTGGAATTGATGGAAATCATCTCTAACAAGTACGCTTAGATAAAAGAAATAAAAGAAAAGTATGCTTAGATCCAAGTAAATTAGTGTTTCTGTTTTCTCCTATGGTTGGGTTAACCGTTAACTATTCCTATTATTGGAATTGATCTTTGCAACCGTGGAAAGCTTATCCTGGCCCTGAGGCCCAAGGGACAAGATTTGGACTCTGCCAGACTTGGCATCGGCACGGCCAGGGACAAGATTTGGGCTCTGCTAGACTTGGCATCCTTCCGATCTGGGCATTTTCAAAACGGGAAATTCCAAGCCGGTCCCGTTTTTTATTTCTTGTCCCATCCAAGCACTTTTATATGTTTCACTTCCATAAAAACCCTGCGGGTCAACACGTGTGTCAGTAGTAGCCTACTTGTACAGTGTCATAATTACTTGTCCTACTTTCTCTCTTTTCTTCCGTCCTTCTCTCTCTCTCTCTCTCTCTCTCTCTCTCTCTCTCTCTCTCTCTCTCTCTCTCTCTCTCTCTCTCTTCTTCCGTCCTTTTCTCTCTCTCTCTCTCCTTTTTTTCTTTTAAAATTTTAAATGTCTATAATTTTTATTTTACAAATCTATTTTCAATAAAATTTATTTTTTTAGAACCTACTCAACGACATCTACCAAACAAGACCCATATTGAATATGAAATTATGTGTATAAAAAAAAAAGAATTTTTTGGGTGTGGACTCATCTTTTTTGAGGCTGTGGATTCTTTCATTCGGGGACTGAGTTTGTGTAGATGATGTGTGAAATCTGCATTTAAGGTGTGAATTCTTTTATTTTTGAAGGGTGTGAATTGTTTAGAAATGCAGTGAATTCTTTCTTTCTAGAGAGTGTGAATTCTGTATTTGACAGGTGTGAATTATTTCATTTTGACAGGTGCGAATTCTGCATTTGACAGGTGCGAATTCTTTCATTTTGGAAGATGTGAATCATATATTTGAGGGTGTGAATTCTTTCATTTCGGGGTGTGAATTGTGTTTTTTTTAGGATGTAAGTTGTGTAGAGGATTTGTGAATTCTGCATTTGATGTGGGTGATTTTTTTTTTGAGGGTGTGAATTCTGTATTTTGAGGGGTGTGAATTCTTTTATTTTTGGGATGTGAACTGTGTATTTGTCTAAATTAGTCGTGTGAATTCTTTGTTATGGAGGGTGTGAATTGTGTAACAAGGAGTGTAAATAATTTTTTTTATTGTGTACATATTTTCATATTTAATATGGGTCTTATTTTAAAGATCTCATCGAGTAAGTTTCAAATATATAATTTTTAAAAAAAATAGATGTGTATAACAAAAGTTATTTAATTTTGAAATCTAAAATAAAAGAGAGAGAGAGAGAGAGGGGTTACGTGCATCAGTGATAGTGATGGTTGGCGGTACATGAGGGAGAGAGTATTGATGCAATAAATGCAAGTAGGTGGGTTTCAAAGGAGAGACGGAGAATAGAGAAAATGGGAAAAAACGCGGAAAAGTTACTCTGTGTTATGCCTCTAACGCGCATGTGAAAAAGGGGCTAAATGAAAGAAAAAGATGCGGGGTCTAAATGGAAATACTATCTTAAAAGAGGGCCGGCCTGGAAGAACCCTTTTCAAAACTAGCGCAGTTAGTCTAGTTGACCACTCTTGTGCATTTCCAAGCACAACTCGAGTTGATTTGTTTGCTGGGCTTGGTTTGATTATTGTAGCTTCTTTTTTTTTTTTTTTTTCTTTCTGAAGTGTCTCCTTATAGTTCATGTAACAATAAAACTATAGGGTGTTTTGGGTAAAAAACCAAAAGTGGTTTTTTTTAAAACTATTTTGTCCTTATTCAAATTTTTTTTGCATTCGTTAGTTTTGAATCAAGATTTTGTGGTTTCTGGATTCCTCTCGACGAGACGAATCTAACAAGTATAAATTTATGGTCAAAACTCAAATTTTTTTGAATAAAGCCAAAATAGTTGGATTATTGGCCAATAATCCAAGTATTTTGGCTTTAATCAAAAAATATTTGGTTTGACCATAAATTTATATTTGTTAGATTCGTCTTGTCGAGAGGAATTCAAAAACCACAAAATCTTGACGCAAAACTAACAAATGCAAAAAAAAAAATTGAATAAGGACAAAACTGATTTTTTAAAAAACCAAAAACTGGTTTTTTACTCAAAGGAGGCCTATAGTGACCACATTTGTTTACCATGTTTTGGATATATGTGAGTTTTCTTTAACACATTAGTGGAATAGGCCCCACCGGTCAGGTTTCTTACCAATGCAGGAATGACAACTCACGTCGTTTCGAAAATATGTTCATCAAATGTTGTGTCAAATTATCTTGTTCTTTATTATCTCGGGTGCTATCAACTCTTCTAGATCAATTTATACGCTCCCCGCAAGTAGAAAGTGGGATTGGGACCGCCGGACACCTGGTTATCAACAAAAATATACGTAGTCTCATGCTCTAGTCAAATCAAACAGGCCTATAAAAGTTGAAATTCGTTAGACAGTGCTTGGTTTGGTTATTCATTATAGTAATACATATCTTAGTTTAGGCTTGAGATCTCAAATTCTAAATTTCAGCAGGAATTGAAAAAGTTTTGTTTTGACTGTGGGATTATGTCAGCAATTGCCTAGATGAGTGCGTGAGTGGAATTACCCTTTTATCCTCGTTCAAAAAAAAAAAAAACTGTGGGATTGTGAAATAAACTGCAACAAAATCTTTCTTCTGGTTCTTTGAGACATTTGGATAATTCTCCAGAAGCCCGAAAGAGGGGCAACTGGCTGTGAAAGTCTTTTAAAAATTAACCTCTCACCTTTCCATTTTGATGTGAAAAAATTCCCCACTGGAGAGACTAAAAATTAGAGTTTGAATTTTTTTTTAATCAACTTTGGAAAAGTGAATTTTGACTTTCCACTTCCAAAAATAAGCTACAATTTGTTGTTGGAACATTTCAATAAAAGAAAGATAAAAAATAAAAATAAAAATCATTGTTTTTATTATTATCCCATCTGCCGTTATAAATTGAATACTAAATCATTTCATTATCCGTTATAAATATGAATGAGGTTTATTGCAGTCACTATACTTGAACATCATTATAAACAAAAGAGAGTTGTTCTAATCATTATGTTTAACCAGTATAATACATAAATGACAAAAATGAGAGAGAATTCTAGCTATGTATATAAAGGGGTATTATCTAAAAGGTGTTAGAGCATCTCCAGAAGCCTCGGCAAACCTCCGATCTAGACAAAATGGCGAGTTGAACTGCCTTTTTTCTAGTTTCCAGTAGCCTCGCTGGAGCCTGCCATTTCCACCTTTGTTGCAGTGACTCGCCATGCTCAGCGAGTCACTGTAGCCCTTTGTTGGTGTCTCTCTCTCTCTCATAAATATATGCACACATACGACAAAAAATATATGTTAAGTGCGCGTAAGTTAGTCCGGACACCAAGCTTTTTAAAACTTTAAATCATAACATTTAAAAATTGTGGGATTGTTCCACAAAGCTGACTTATTTTGTTTTACGAGACAGGACACTCTCTTGCAACACATCAACCCAATTACACTCAATAAACTAGTTCCACTCATTTATTCAGTTTAAGTCAGTTTGTGGAACAGGGAATAGAATTTTTTAAAAATAACAAAATATGGATGAACTTTAAAATGTTTGAAAAAGACAAAACCAATTATCTTTTCCCCTATTTTGACATAATTAATTTTTTATTTTAATTTTTTAAAATTTACTCCTATTTAACATAATTTATTTATTTATTTTATTCATCATGATGTTAGAATAAATAAAAGTATGAAAATTCAAAACAAGTACTGTAATCAATTTATAGACCCCCAAACCTTTCTCTAATTTTTGAATTATCCTGATCAGAACCCTCCAGTACTGACTTTTCTCCATGTAAACATCACATGTGAAAAATTGATGTAATTGGTGCTTTTTGACCATGGATGTTTACGTGATATGTCTTAATCATTTCACCGCCAGCTGCTGACCAATTTATATTTCTAGTCCTGTGAACTTTTCTGCAGGAATTTCCCTATCGTCTAAAAGTCAAAATTACTAATTTCTATGATGTCTCTGTCATATTTTTTCTTCTTCAAGATAATTGTATGGAAATGATTTTCCAATTCTCTTTTTATTCATTGGCACTCTCTATTTCCAGCTTTTATTCACTTGAAAATATTAAATTGTCAGGGTAAAGGTAGTTCAGTAATTTCAACTTGAATAAAGACAAAAAAGAAAGGAAAAGAAGTATAAGTGGATAAAAAGAGAGTGTGAAAAATCATTTCCCTAATTTTAAAGTCAAAATTACTAATTTCTATGATGTCTTTATCATGTTTTTTCTTCTTCAAGATAATTGTATGGGAATGATTTTCCCGTTCTCTTTTTATTTATTCATTGGCACTCTATTTTCTGCCTTTATTCACTTGAAAATATTAAATTGCCCTTTATATGAAAAAAGTGACTCAAAAGGTAAAGGTAGTTTAGTAATTTCAACATGAATATAGGCAAAAAAAAAGGGAAAAAAAAAAGAGAGTATAAGTGTATAAAAGGAGATTGTGAAAAATCATTTCCCTAGATTTAAAGTGAAAATTACTAATTTCTATGATGTCTTTTTCATATTTTTTCTTCTTCAAAATAATTATAAAGGAATGATTTTTGAATTCTCTTTTTATTCATTGGCACTCTATTTTCTGCCTTTATTCACTTGAAAAATTAAATTGCCCTTTATATGAAAAAGTGACTCAAAAGGTTAAGGTAGTCTAGTAATTTCAACATGAATATAGACGGGGAAAAAAAGAGAGAGTATAAGTGGATAAAAGGAGAATGTGAAAAATCATTTCCCTAATTTTTTTCTATAAGCAAACACAAATACCACCCCATCCAATAAACAACTCGTATTAACTCTCCTTAATTTGGAATTTTTTTTTTTTTACTTTTTTCAATTACGTGAGGGGAAAAAAATTACATAATCAGATAGTTAGTAAAGTAATGAATAAAAAACTTTGGCTTGATCATTTCAGTTGTATCCGGCAAAAAATAAAAAATAAAAAATCCTGTCAACTGCTAGTCTGCTTCCCAAAATCTTGTTATTGGACTTTTACATCACGATCTTCAAATTATTTACACTTTTCTTTGACCATGGATACGATTCATTGACGAGCATCATTAAAATATTAGTCATGGGTAGCCGATTGACGTGAAATGGAGTGGCCAAACAATCATAAAAGTTAGTACTTTTATTAATAAGAGGTAATCGATTCGTAACTTTTGTAAGGAGTCGCATGATATACACATTCAAATAGGGGATGTGTATTGTAACTTTTCCCATAAAATTATAATGCGAATCAGTAAAATTGTTTGAATGATATATGCTTAATACATTTCGAAAAAGAGTTTTACGGATCAAAGTATAATCAGAATGAAAAAATCTCCTACAAAACGGGATTTTGAATGGGAAATGATAATGCCAAAACTATTTTTATTTGTGTCAAAATTGTAGTGCACAAAAGGCTTGTACCTTGCACATGATACAAGCCTTGTTCGTTTAGTAATTTTAGTTTAATTTAGTTTTAAATATAGGGGTAATGAGTGGAGAGAGATCGAGAGATAAATGAGGGTAATGATTACAAAACAAAACTAAAACTAAGCTAAAACTATGAAACGAACAAGGCCATAAGGTTTTTAAGCACTACATTTTTTGCATAAATAAAAACGATTTTGGCATTAACACCACCTTTTTTTCTCCATTATGCGGTTAGTTTCTTAAAATGCATTTCAGCATCATACATTTCCAAAAGTGGTGGCCACACACCCAAATTCGTTAATGCCGAATTGAAAATGTAAATCGCCAAACACTTCTAAGTCGTATTTCAATATTCAAACTTTTTTTTTATTTTTTATTTTTTATCAATTCAATATTCAAACTTGAGCACGGAAAATGTTCAGCCGTTATTGGCTACTATTTGACTCTTTCGGTTAATGAGTAAAAAAAAAGACCTAAAAAAAAAACACGTTAGCACAGCAATCCTATATATTTAATGGAACTCTGATTTCGAAATCTGTAAAAAAAAAATTTTAAAAAGTTATACGTAAAACCCAAAAGATTTGGCTTCAATAAGTTCTTTTTTTTTATTTTTATAAAGAATTTAATTCAGTTAAACTTAAATCATGTTTTAATTATTCTAAAGAACAATTTTAAAAGGTTTTAATTTCTGTACAAAGTTGAAGAAAACATTGAGGGGGTGTTCCACTAACTCAATTTTTTGAAAAAACTGGTTTTTCACGGTGTTTTATATGATGTGTTGTGAGAGAATGACCTGTCTCGGTGTTTGGAAAAAACAATTTTTTGTTAGTGGAACACCCCCTGAATCATTTTCATTTCCGCTACCCCTTGAGGGAGTCATACTTTTCAAGTTATGACTGGTCAATTTATGTTCGAGTTATGACTGGTCAATTTACTTTTTAAACTAATTGACAGATTCCTCCCTGCCGTTACTTTAAAGCTAACAATGTTAACTTTTTACGTGAAATGACCGTAGTATCCTTAGTATATATTCTCCACCCTGAAACCGACCTTTTTTTAAAGTTAAAAAAGTTTTTTAAAAAATTAAACCACTTTTCATTTAAAAACAAAAAGTATCAAAGAGATTTTTTTTTCAAAAAAACTACATTTTGAAATTTTTTGTTGAAAATATTTTTCTTAGGAAAAAAAACAAAATTTTGAAAAAGGTTTTTTGAAATACTTAAGTTTTGAAAATATATTTCTGGATAAAAACTAGTTTTTGGTAAAACGTTATTTAAAAATTAAAGTTTAGAAATAGTTTTTTTTTTCACAAATCTGAAGATAATTTTGAAAAAAAAATGTGTAAAAAACTATTTTCAAAATTTGCTTTTTTTCCCTTCAAAAAACTAATTTTTTTTTAAACTCTTGAAAAGTATCCTTTTTTGAAAAAAAATCTCTTTGATACGTTTTTGCTTTTAAATGAACAACCGTATATTTTTTTGAAAAGCTTTTTTAACTCTATTTTTTAAATACGTTTAAATTACGCCATAGTTATAGTTTTGGAAAACTTTTAAAGAGTTTAAATTTTCAAGTAAGTTGAGCCATAGCTATAGTAAAAAGTGTTTTCAAATTCTAAGGCAACATAGGCCCAAATTAGTATATGAAATTAATTGAGAATCAAAATATTATTTCTTCTTCTTGTTGTGAAAATTGAAATTAAAATTATTTTAAAGAAAACACATTTACTTCTTTGAAAAACACTTTAATCGATTACCAAATCAATTAAACATGGTTCAAAAGTTATGATTTTTTACTATAAAAGTTACGAGACGAACAAAAATGTTACAAAACATATTTGTGAAAAGTTACGAATTTTTGTCTAAAAGTTACGAGACGCAAAAAAATATTATGAATCATATTTGAGAAAAGTTATGACTTTTTGTCTCAAAGTTACGAGTCCCACAAAAAGTTACGAAACCCACAAAAAGTTACGAAACCCACAAAAAGTTACGAGACTCAAGAAAATGTTATGAATCATATTGCTGAAAAGTTACGAATTCTTAGTATAAAAGTTATGAAACTCATAAAAAGTTATGAATGACCGGTTCTCCAGGTCATTTATTATGAGGTAGCGCAATATAGACCACACAGTGGGTGTATATCGTATATACTTTTAAGGGGTGTGTATTATAGATTTTTCCTTTCAGTCAACAATTTTTTCAGATTATTACATGCAGGGACGGAGGGACACAGGGGCAAGGGGGGTCACGTGCCCCCCCCCCCCCCCCCCCCTCAATTTCGGGTTTTTATTTTTATTTTTACAAGTAACGAAAATCAAATCTAAACAAAAATAGAGGAGAAGAAACAAAAAATAGAGGAGAAGGCTGCTATCTAAACCAAAAATAAAAAAGGATGTCGGTTTCAGTTTCCCACATTTGCTACTTTGAATGTTAAGTTGGGGTTTTTGACTTTTGTCCCATTCTATATTGTTTATACAAAAATTACTTGTAGACATTTTGGAAATTTAATTTTCGCTGGGTCTACGGTTGAAACTTAATTCCTACTAGGGTTTAGGCACTTTGAATTTAAGCACTTTGAAAGAGAAATAAAATGTGAAGGAGATAAGAAATAAAATCGTAAATGTTGAAAATAAGTATTATTTCATAATGAAAATAAGTATCATAAAAATACCCCAAATCGAAAGGAACTAACTATATTAAGTATTTATGTTTAAGGAAAAAAATCCAAGCAACACTTTATTTTTTAGGGAGTATTTTTAGTTTTCTATAGTACAACAGTATGGGATATTGGAAATTTAGTTATTTATAGGTTCTAGATGGAAGAGTATAAAAATTCTATGACACAATGAGAATCTCAAAAGTGTGTTAAAGATATGAGCAGAAATACAGTACAAAAATTGATTTGGGTCTCTAGGCCTGCCCTCCCTAATGTCTTTTAGTTTTGATGGTTCTGCAGCAAAACGTCCATGTAGCTCCTCGGTTCTTGAAGGTTTAAGGGGGCAACTGTTTTAGTGATATTTTGAGCTGCCACTTTGTGCATATTGCAAAAAATTAGGTCTATCTTCAATTATTCCCGCCCATGTCCTAATGATTGAGAACTAAATAGATTCTGTTGTTGTAGATTTTACAACAAAAAATACAACTAGAATCCAAAAAGATCTTCCAAGGCCATGTTTATTTGGTGGGATTTTGGATTGGGATGGAGTAGGACCCAAAATCCCATGGTTGTTAACTTTTTTTCGGATGGGATTTGAAATCCCTCACCAAGTTTTATCCAATCCGCACGGGATATAAAATCCTATTTGGATGGGATATGAATTTTTCAACCAAAAAAGTGTTTTTCAATAGCTATATCATGTTGAACACAAACACCCGACATGAAATTTTCTGTTATAATTTCAGTCAAGAACTTTTTCAGATGATTACATAACTACTTCAGTTAAAAACAGGTATTTTTCAGAGGTTGTTTGGGAATTTTTCTCATTTTTCACACTCAACTTTTGACTACTTCTAGTCCTAGGAATCCAAACCTGTCAACTAAATTTCCAATAAAAAAATAATGATAAAATAACTAAATTTCTAAATCTTCCCAAAGTCTCGTCGCTGGCAACATATAGCCAAGTAATAATGGCTGCCTAGATTTACGAATCCTTCTACCTGCATCGACGGGAGTGCACCGAAGGTGTCGGGGACGCCTTTGAATGAAATGGGGTGATTTTGGATCGAGCTCATATAACCGTCCGATTGCCTCAATTCCCGCGTGGGTCCACTCAGAATTCAATTTTGAGAAGGATGAACGGCTCGGATCGATCGGTTGGGACCCATAACGGCGTCCCCGATGCCGTCGGTACGTGGTCGGTGCATCCCGTCGGTGCAGAAGGAATTATTGTAGATTTACGTCGTGGTCATAATTGGGATGCCGAACTTTTTGAACAATATTTCTCGAAGAAAAAGATAGAGAACTGATATTGACACTTCCATTTTGATATTGACACACTTTTTTTATTTATTTTTTTCAAAAGATAGGGAATTGATATTGACACTCCCATTTTGATATTGACACTTTTTTTTTTTCTATTTTGATAGTGACACTATTTTTTCTGTATTTTTTTTTTAAAGTGCATGGGTGGTTAATGCCGGATTGCAAATAGAACATATAATGTGGAGGGAAAAGATGTGAAGGAGATAAGAAATAAAATCGTAAATGTTGAAAATAAGTATTATTGCATAAAAATAATAATTACCCCAAACCGAAAGGAATTAGCTATATATTTGTGTTTAAGGAAAAAAAAAAAAAAAAGCAACACTTTATTTTATAGGGAGTATTTTTAGTTTTCTATAGTACAACAGTATGTGGACATTGGAAATTTAGTTATTTATAGGTTCTAGATGGAAGGAAGAGTATAAAAAAATGAGAATCTCAAAAGTGTGTCAAAGATGTGTGCAAAAAGATAGTATAAAAAAATTCATTTGGGTCTCTAGGCCTGCCATTCTTGATGTTTTTCGGCTTTAATTTTTTTTTTTTTTTGTCAAAAGTTTGAGAGATAGTATTCATCAAAGATTCCCATGGGGAAAGATTGGGAGTCCACAGATCGGACACTCCAACGACAACAGGTCACAGAAATACAACGAGAAAACGTATGACCAAACCAACGGAACACACCGGACAAAAACTGGCCTAAAGCCGGACATAACCGGACAAAACACAAAAGAAACGAGAAAAAAAATACACTCCCCTTCGTCGCTGCGCAGCCCATCTCTAACCAAACCTCCAACCGTTCACGCGCCTCTACCGGAGGCCTAAGAAGTCGCCGGAACCCGTAAGGTTGCAAAGGAGGAGCAGACGAATCGAAACGCCCAACAGGGCTGCGGAACGCCAAGTTCCAACGATTGGCGAATGGAAGGCGGATATGGTGCAAAAGGGGAAGGGGAAACCAGGTTTAGAAAGGGGATTAGTCCCTCCCCTCCCGCCGCCCAAAGGGTGTGCAACCCATGGAGGGCTGTGAAGAATTGAGATAGAGAGAGCGGCTCCTTAAGAAATTTAGGTTAAAACCCTATGGTGCGTTCTAATTTCGGCTTTAATTAGGGAACATAGTTTTGCAGCAAAAACGTTCCTTAGTTCTTCGGTTTTCGAAGGTTTAGGGGGTCATTGTTTTAGTGGTATTATGAGCGCAACCACTTTGTGCATATTACAAAAAATTAGGTCTATTTTCAATCATCTCCGCCTATATCCTAATGGTTGAAGACTAGATAGATTCTGTTGTTGTTGTTGCAGATTTGATAAAAAAAAAAATTATAACAAAAAATATAGCTAGAATCCAAAAAGATCTTCCGCTACTACTACAAGACGGAGTATATGATAAATTAACAGGACGCCAAACAGCCCTTTAGGGGTGATTTGGCTAATTTGAAAAAATTGATTTTTTGGTTTTTTTCGTTTTGTCTTTATTCAAAAAAAAAAAATTGCATTTGTTAGTTTTGCGTCAAGATTTTGTGGTTTATGGATTTATCTCGTCGAGACGAATCCAAAGAATATAAAATTATGGTCAAACGTAATAGTTTTTTTAATAAAGCCGAAAATAAACAAAAGTAAACCGGTTTTTTTTATTATTTTTCGTCTTTATTCACAAAACTTTAAGTTTGGCTAATAATTTTATACTTTTTAGATTTCTCTCGTCGAGATAAGCCAAGAAACCACAAAAAATCGGCAGAAAACTAACAAATGCAATTTTTTTTTGAATAAGGACAAAACAAAAAAAAAACCAAAAAATTAGTTTTTTCAAATTAGCCAAATCACCCCTTAATCCACCTTCTAGAATATAGTTTGATCATTTGTCAACGGCTCCCTCTCTCCCTACTCTCTCCCTATTAAAGCCTCAGCTGTGCCGACCTTGTGGGTGGATCAGTTGGTCCAATATGGATGACCGTGGAATTTCACTTAAATCCACGTGGGGTCCATTAATTTAACAGAAATACTACACATGCAGATTGGATCATTGGTCCAAACACAATAATGTATTGAGGTCCTAGGCCCATGTTTGGTAGGTGGGATATGGAGTTGGGATTTGGGGGTGTGTTGGAGTGGGTCTCATTTTTCATTGTTTGGTAACCTTATTTGGGATGGGATTTGAAATCCCCACCCAATTTTAATCCCCATCCGTACAGTAGAAAGAATCCCGAGGGGGGGGGGGGGGGATTTGGATGGGATTTCCCCATTTTAGTACAAAAAAAATGCTGTCCACTGGCTATATTCCGTCGAACACAAACACCGGATATGAATTTTTCCCATCCATTGATATCCTCAGCAATATCCCAAGGATTTCATATCCCACCCATATCCCATGGAATTTCATATCCCATCCATTTATCTCTGGCCAAACAACTGTCATGTGCACGTTTAGTGTAACAATTTGTATATTAATTAGTGCCCAATTGCCTATGGCATTGCTCTTAATTTAACCCACCATGATCTAATAGGCCTCACCTCTACAAATCCCAACACATTTTATTATTCTATCATTTCTATGGTCACGGTGTCCCAACACTCTCATCCATCATACATTTTTATCGGGCAAGTGCCCCAGCCCCCTTATTGATCACCACACGTTATATTCGGCCTGATAGAAATGTATGTCAAGTAACGGTATTGAGGCATCACATAACGGTGTCCAAGACAATGAAATAACTACTCATTTGTTTATGAGATCAAAATACCAACCGGCCATCCACCAACTCCAAAAAGAAGCAAGCACCATGCGCAATGAGGTTTAGAAAAACATATACTCTTGTATTGTTGATAGGCTGGGTTGGGATTTGAGATAATCTAAAATTCTTTAACGTGTGAATTTTTTTTTATAGACTTTTGGGCCTAATTTTGGACATACATTAATGATCAAAATCCTTCATTTTCATGTAGCTCATCGAGAATTTCAACCTATTAGAAATCACGTTGATTGGTAATTAAAGGAATAGTGATAGACATGTATTTATCTAATTTAAGTGGGGTTTTCATTCAGTGTGTTCAAATATTATTTTCAAGATAAATGTGCTACAAAATTTTATTAACTGGATATCATTGGACGTTGGGTATTTTCTCGTAATATACGACCACACTGAATGAAAACCCCCACTTAAGATTAGATAAATACATATCTATCATTTGCAAATTTTAATATTGTAGCTTTTCAAAATCAATTTTGAGTGTTTACCAAAAATTCTTGATAAATGATTCTCGGATTCTACGGGTCTAAAAAAGCTAAAAAAAAAGAAGAATTAAATTGTAAAATCCAAAGCTGGGTTTGAGTAGCTTATGAAACTTTTCAAATTGAATTTTAGGTTCTAAGTTTCATAAGATTTGGTTTTTTGACTAACCAGCTTTTACTGCAGTTTTCACAGGTATTGTAAACATGTTTATCTGCTTCTACTAAATCTAAAATTTAGAATCTGCAGCAGAATCTAAAACTAGACTTTAAAATATGTATACAAAACTAGCGCAAACACACTCATGTTCTAATATGATTCAAGATCTCGACGAGTTTTACAAACTGAACAGTTCTGATTATTGGAGCAGGCCAATATGGAGCCCACAAAACCAAAATTGACCAGGCTCATTTTTCCCAAACCTGAAGAAGATCCATTTCTCTCCTTCTTTTTTTCCACCTAATTTTCTGCTTCACGAGGTTGTTTGCATATCACTATGAAAATTATATAGAAATCTAGACAACAAGAGCCACCGTACATCAAGCAGCATGCTCCATGTGATCTCATTTCAAATTAATTAAAATTTTTTTTTTGGAGGAAGGTAAACAAAAGCAAAAAGAAAAGGTACATGATTTTTGCACTTCCATTTTATATTGCATTCTTTTGTTTGTTTTATATCAAATTAATCTTTATTATTAAGTCACTTGTCACATAAGAAGGGCATTTTTCAATTTTTAAATTGCAAAAGGATAAGAGGGGACAACTAGCGTAACAACCTCCTTGGGTGTGATCATATGGGCATTTTTCAATTCCAAGTGAACACAGACAAGAAGAAGAGTGCAAAAGGATAAAAGAGGTGCAAAAATCATTTTCCTAAGACAATTTTTGTTTAGTAATTTAGACCCAGATTATAAAAAATTGTGGAATTTCTCACTATCTTTTTTTTATTTCTTAATTAAATCACTAAAAGTAAGTCTCGAAGACCAAAATAAAACCGATGAAATTAACTATTCAAGCATGCAATAGAAGATAAATAAAAACCACAAAAACTGGTTTTGTTTTCCAGATAATGAATAACAAGAACTATTTCTATCTAATAAAACGACGAAAACATCGATTTCAATTACAAGGAACCATTAATTTCTAATACTGATTACTAAAAAAAAAATAGAGTTCTTATTAGTTGAATTATACTTTTTTAAAAAGGAATGAGAGATTTTTAATCAATTTGAAAAAAAATATTTTTTTTTTGCAAAATAAGGAGATAAAATCTTGTTTTGATATATAGAATCTTACAGATCAAGGGATGACTTGGGCTATAAAATCGTGTCAAAATTTCCCAAAGTAATTAACAGTTAAACAATACATAACTTTCCCTCGTCTTAGGAGCTCTGTAGATCACAAGGAGAATATTCTTTTTTTAATTAATTAATAATAAAATAAGATAGAAATAAAGAGGTTTGCCGACTTGTTAATTAATAATGGATACAATAAATGAATTAAGTCATGTTTTTTGTTCATGGATAAAAAGATAAGTTCTCCAATTCTAACGTATGGTTTCCCATTTTCTTTAAAAGTGCTAAAAAGTCTAAAACTGTTAAAAGTAATTGATGCATCGTGAGGACATAACCCGTCTCAAAATTCGTGTTTAGTTTTTTAAGAGTTTAAACACTTTTAGAAGAAAGGACAGTGATACGGGTACAAAAGGGGAGGTACAGAAAATGTACCGATCGCATTCGGAGACCCACTTTTGGGTCCCACACGAGTGATCCGAACCGTTCATTGTTCTTAGAACATTTTTCCGAGGGGCCCCACCAAATTTCAGCTCAATCGGACGGTTGGAAGTGCTCCAACCAAAGTCTCACCGTTCCAACCAAAAACTATCGGATCACTCGTGTGGGACCCAAAAGTGGGTCCCCGAACGCGATCGGTACATTTTCTGTACCCTTTGTTCGGTACCCATATCTTTATCCTAGAAGAAATAAGAAACCACCTATAATAAAGTAAGAGTAAACTATGGGTAGCTAGGTGGACATCCTCGTACATTCTCTATTTTGTTAGATGAAAAAATTAAAAATTATTAATTCTTATGTGTACGAGTCTGTCATTGTTAATTTATTTATTTACCATATTGGATGATTTATTGGTTTGTTATTTATTGTGCTCAATTTGGTTGTTGCGGTCCAACATCAATGCAGTACTAATGTCAAAATCAATTTTGTAAATGGTCAACTTCTCAACGCTAAACGAAAAATATGAATTGTTCAAATCAAATGAATAGAGGAGCTCAATAATGTGTACACAAAACTGGCTAAGTGCACAATATAAAATTCAAATTCCACTATTTGAAAATTCTGTCCCAAATTGCCGACACCCTACAAAAAATTATGCATTTTAAGAAATAAAAAACTTAATACTTTCGCATATATATATATTTTTGATTGTTTTCACTTTAAATCAAAGAACTCATGAAGTAAATTCAAAAAAATTATGCATAAAAAGATTTTATTTTTTTAATCTAAGAAATACACACTTTTCGCTCGGACTAAACAATTTGGGACAACGGGTATAATTTTTACGTAACTTTCACAAGAAAATTAAATGGATCCTATTCGGGTCGCGTTTTGGATTGGAGGAGACAGTTCTTGGTTCGCTTATAAACTTTTACGGATAAGATTCTACTTCTTGGTACTAGCAAATTCAAACTAATGAATGTACCAATAAACGGTCCAAATATGGACGGACTCGTCCGATCCAAAACACAGACCCGAGTCGGTGAGGAACCGGATTCTTTATTATTTTACCCGTAGCCAGGCGTCGATCGAAATAGATGCTGTTATTCTGATTATCTGAAAAAAAAACTGATGACAAGCCTCTCTCTCTCTCTAAATTGTGTATGAACGAAGTCCATACACACTACATACACACATACGGAGCCAGGAGAGAGAGAGAGAGAGAGAGAGAGAGAGAGAGAGTTTTTGCCGTAACAGATTCCATAGTCGGTAGTGCGTGAAATCTCACAAACAACTGGACGGCCAAGACCGATTTTGCATCGGAAACAGTTCAATTCCCTACTTTTTTCCAACAATTTGAATTCCCTACAAATCCGATCCATTTAGCAGGCTCAGATTTTGTTCTTCTCGACTGTGCTGTAATTCACCTGGTTGCTGCCCCTCAAAACCCTAGGTGTTTTGCTTTTGAAGACTCTAATTGGCAGTTCATTGAAGTTTTGGAGGATTTCGTTGAAGGATCGTGACAGCTGATATTGATTTAGAGAGAGGATTAAGGAATAAAGAAGCTTTAAAGCTTCGTTTACCAGAGAATTAAAGCCAAAGTTTGGGTTTTGAAGTGATTGATACCCAAATCGTTTGATTAAAGCTGAAGGCAGTTCTGAGTGATCTACATATATGTGTGTGTTTGTGTGTTCGTGTTCAACAACACAAACACACACGGATTGTGTGAACAAGTTGGGCGCCGAGAGAGGAATTTGATTGCTTATGATCGAGTTTGGGTTCTACAGATACAGAGATAATTTTGTTTACCTGAGGATAGAAATATAGGTATACCCGATTAGTCGACATGGTTAGTGCAAATATATTCCACTGTAGGAAGAATTCATGGCCTCCAGAGGAATATATCAGCCGAGCTACTTTGCAGTTGGTAAGGATTTTCGATTGTTTTAAGCATGTTTTCACAAACACACGCGTAGAATTGGATCTTTTCAATTGAAATGTTGTTTTATATCTGGTTTTTGCTCACGAGCCGTTGCTCTTTTAATTGAATCAAAATCCAATTATGAGAAAAACCACTCTAAACTCACACCCCCGTCCTTGACTCAAATTAGAATAAAGCTCGTACAAGATTTAGTTTTAATAAAAAAAAAATACACCAAATCAAGGGAGACTCAAATTTCGGAAGGCTTGTTTTGCTCTTCGCAATTTACAGCCATTAATGAAGCTTTTTAAATAAAATTTGTGCTTACATTTGGGTTTGTCTGTTGTAGCACTTCATACCAAATGAAGCTTTTGCTCAAATTTTTACTCACATTTGAGTAAACATTTTGAGCAAGGGCTGGAGATGCTCTAAGACAATTGAGCACAATTTGTACAGCAAGGTGTGGGGTTTCTCAATGAAGATGTATTCTTGTAGAATGAAATTATTGTTTATAACTTCAAAACTAAATAGACTCAAATATTGATGGCGCCAGAATGATTCAGAAGTGCTGTAGAACTCTATTTTTTGATTTATTGTTTGCGTATCTTTCATGCTGATAATTTGTTGATTTGGGTTTTTCAGTAGTCTGTTTTACCTGCCTTCCGATCTTTTGTTAAGAGACGTTTGGAAAAAGTTACTTTCGCATGTTTTTGTTAATCAGCTCTTTGTTGGAAAACAATATTATGAAATCATTTGAGCTAAATTCTTGTTTTTGATTGTATTGGTCAAGATCCCAGTTAATGCTTTATACTCAGTAAAGGACATGAGTTTATGATTTTTGTGCAGCTACTCTTGGGGGCATGGAAAACTTATTTGTCTTATCCTGTACTTCACAAAGTTAATCTTATAAACCAAAATGAGTTTTTTTTTTTTTTCAAGGATTTTCTTACAAAAATCCTTTCGAAATGTTGCGTAAATGCTAATTAATCTTATCTTTCTTTCCCGCCATACCCCATCGATTGGAGATTCCAGGGGTACGGTTATATGTTTTCTTATTTTGACTTTTGAAGTAGTGGTACACTATTTTTGTTCATCGGTTGGCTAGAATTTTCTTTTGATCAGATTCCTTATTGTGCTTCCCAAAATCAAGCGTCAAAGTTTTTTGCGATGTCGATTGTTGATTTGTTGTTTTGGATTTTATGAGAGTTATTATTCAAGAGGAATTATGGACATGAGAAGATTGCTTGGGCGTGTGGGTTGGAGCTGTCCACTTCATATTGATGAATTTATGACCATACCTTACACATTTGTATTAGTTTAGCTTGTTTTTCTTGTAAGCTTTTACTGATTGTATTTCCTCAAACTTGCAGCTTGATTTTGATAGTGCTGCCCCACCAGAACACGCTTGGAGAAGGAGGTTAAACAGCCATGCTACTATACTTAAAGAGTTTAGTGTTACATTTATGGAAGCTATGAAATTGGTAAGCATTATTCAATTAGAAGTGAACCTATTGCAGGCAGAAAGGGCACATACATCCCTCGTGTCCTAATTCATGCATTATCCTTCCCTAGTTCTCGTTTTGTAATAAATATTGCGGAACTTTTTTTTTAGATGCGGCTTGGTATTCGTATGTGGTCCTATGTAAGGGAGGAGGCTTCCCAGGGAAGGGTAACTTTCTCAACTTCATTAATCCACAAGTCATTTTTAGTATTTAATTATCACCTGACATTGATTTCTTTTACTTCATCCGGTTTTCTTCTGGACCTTTCTTTAGATTTAACGGTTACTTGTGTGATGAATGCAGACAGCACCTATTAATCCTTTCAAGAGAGAGAGTTGCAAGCCATCAGCAACTCAAGGGGTCCCACTTGGAGGGATGGGGTGAGCGCCATGTCAATTATCAAACAGCTGTCATTACTTCAATATTTTTATTAGATTGATTGCATCAATCCTTGTAATATTGTAGGAGTGGCAGCATATCAAGAGGTTTTAGAGGAGAGTTCAGGCTTTGGCAAATTATTCCCAGTACATGTGAGGCTTCTCCTGCCATGACCAATCAGTTCTCTGTAAAGCTCTTTCCTTCAACTCATTATTCGTTGTTCTTTACATTTCAGCTCTTGGAAGTAAAGTTTTTTGGCTAATTGGTATTTTGACTTCCTAGTATTCTGTTAATAATACATTTTGGTGAGTATGTGAGTTGATTGTTGAGTTACCTGCGAATTGCCAGTGCCACTAAACACACACACACATGCACATTTCACAATAGGTGTTTGGGAAATTGTTCTACGGGAGCTTTACGCAGAGCCTCAGGTTGAATAAGGCTCTCTTCTGACTCTTTTGTGTTTCCGAAACATTGCTCGGTAATACAATCTTCGATGGTAAATATACGGTCATGCTGTTTCCTGTTATAAAGAAGTTGTTAACAGTCAAATATCTGGAAAATGTATACTTTCTTTGGACAAATGGAATTTACATTACACTTTTTTGAACTTCTAGAGATTAAAATATGTATAGTAAGTTGTTCGATTCCATAAATATTTTTATTTCTTTAGGTTTTAAGAATTTCTATGTATTTGTACTGGGATCTGTTGTTCTGTTTCGTAATTTGATTACAGGGTAGTGGTAGATTCGTATAAATGTATATAGTATGGTTTAATGTTGAAACAAAGAAGAGACAGAAGACCCAAGTCATAAGATAATGTTTTCATTCTGCCTTGACTTGTGTCCTCTTCATACTCTATTTTATGATTCAGTAGTGGTTTCGTGTTTGATGATCATTATAGAGATCAGAGAATGTTTCTGCTGTGCCAAGTGGTAGCTTCTACCCATGCTAGCTGTCCTTTGTAAACCATATTGATAATATAGTCCATGATGAGCATCATGACTCTGGTTTGCCCACGCTTGATGATGCCGCTGTTGTTTTGGATGGATGGGTAGTAGTTTTCAAGAATTCAGTGATGTTCCCTTCATACGTTTTCCATCTTATGGTTGTTGGGGAAAAAAAAAATGTATACGATTTTTCTGCAGCCTAAATATCCTTCATAGACCACATTTCGAGCTTGGCAAAGATTCCTCCCATTAAAAATGTTGTCGTCAAGTTTAGCTCATATTATATTTACAGGTGGCATCATCATATGAAACTTCAATGTTGTCAAATATATTTGATGTAAAAATCATTGGCTATGTAATATCAGAAATTGGCGGATGGCTGGGCATACTCTATAGTCACTTAAGAGAACTTAACAAACCAAGGAGGTTGCTCATTAAGTTTTGTGCCTTTTGGCCCTTTGTTGAACATTATGACATGCCTTTAATTCCCATATATTCTAAGTTTGTGCAAATAAACATACTCTAGTTCAGTAACATTTCATTTCGCCTAAATTTTTTGTCTTGATGAGCTAGTGGTGAGCAGCTTCTTGCTGATGTCAAACATGTACTGTGCCTATGACTGTTTGTGTCTAAAATGCCTTGGAGCATTTTTGTCAAGGGATATTTGGGATTGTTTGGTAAAGATTTTGAGTAAGGTTTTGGGGTAATAAGTGGAGAGAGAAATGGAGATATAGGAGTACTAATTGGGGAGAAAACTTAATGGAAACCGTGAGAGAGAGAGGGGTTTTGAGAACCAAGGTGAACTAAGTCTTTGTGTCTTGTCCAGTGAGATAAAAGAGGTTTGTGGTATAGTCTGGACTACCCGTTAAGTGTCATGTGAGCTCTGGTTGTGAAATAAGCATTGAAGCTCAATAGCTCGAGGTTGAGAAGACTTCTAGATCGTTTCCTATTGTCATATAAGATTTCCAGCAGCTGGTTAGATTTATTGTGGAGATTCATTTTTGGTTATTTTGATACTAGTTTCTTGCTGTGCCTCATATGTCTGTTAACTCTGTTAATGATATCCCAGAGGGAGGACAAATGCAATTGCATGCGTTATAGAAGTTAAAATTTGGGGATAGAAGAAAAGAACAGCCCTCCTAAAATGATTTACTTTCAGGTGCAATCAGCACCTACCTGAGTAGCTATGTTCAAATTTTCCTCGTCAATTTGGTGCTGTTATTTAGGTTGCCCTAACAGAATTATCATTCACGATGAAGGGAGTGTCTGTGGTTGAGACACTTCTGCAAGAACCTTTTAGTCTGGTTTAGTTATTTTGTTCTAGATCGTAGTAACCAGCTCATGCTAAACATTTGTGTTGCTGTGATATTTCATACATTGCATGCCACACTTTGTTAACTTTTAGTTACTTTTTCTTTCTGGAATCTTGTGTTTGATTTTATTTTACTGCTTTTTCTGCAGATTTTTATATCTCGAGACGAAGGAAATAAAAAATATGCATCAGTTTTAGCTCCAGGTCAACATGAAGGCATAGGGTAAGGAATATAAGTTTGACTTGTAGTATTTCAAGCAGTCATGAACTTCGGTAGGTGTATATTTGATGATGATTAAGTGCTTCAAAATTGGTGTATCATCTGTGATACATTAACTCATCATGCAGACTAGGTTCTTTATAAAGGTCAGTATTTTTACGTGAGATTGTCCAATTTGAGTAATGAGAATAAGAAGCAACATCAAATTGTTGGATGGCTTGATACACATTGTTGGGCATTTTCCGAACAAGTCAAACTTTTGGAACAACTTAACATGGGATGAGACCTCTGCTTTTTGGGTGGTCTTGGGTTCAAGTCTCTCCATATGCATTTGATCGCCGTTTGTATTCTCCTTCTCTATATGAATGGAGGTTTGCCTCCCTATATGCAAGATGACGTTGTATGTAGGGAAGGTGTTGGATGGCTTGAATATATTGTTAGGGCATTTTTTAACAGCTTAACCTTTTTGGACACTTTGTGTCTTCACAACTTTTCAATACAAGATGTCATTCTTTTTGAACCGGTGATCAATATGCATTTTTCTTTGATTCCATGGAGCCTGGCCAAAGCAATTTCGTTTTTGCAACTCCCCACAATGGTTGGAGTGAATTGTTGCACTCGAAGTGTATCTACTTGAAACTCTTTCATGATGCTACTGAATCCTGGTGTAAAATTTTGTTTGGGTTGACTTGCCTTGCTATTTAGTTTGTAGCTGTGTCTGATCGGATGAATTTATTAGATGGTAGTCTGTGGAATAATTATGGGATTCATCTACTAACTGAATGAAGGATAAACAGAATGTAAACGATGTATGCAACAATGTTAAAAATCAAATAGAGACCATTACTTCTAAATTTTTTTAACTCAAGAGAGTCTGATTTAAGCGATCACACTCTATATTTTGATAACGGGATCAGTTTTGTCACCTAGAAATTATACTTCACTAAAACATTTCTTTTATTTATTATGACTGCTACCTGTTACCTATCCAATTGATGAGATGGTTTGAGAAAGAAAATACAGATGAACTTTGAGAGAACAGAATGCATTTTGAGGTCTCTAGGCTATATATGCTTTCCATACAATACGTCATTTGATATAAAGTTTTGGAAAAGTTAATAGTGATGATGAGGATTATTGCGTTTTCTTAGTTATGTCCTGTTACAGGAAATCAGGTGACCAAGGTATATCATCGTGGGGATGGAATTTGAGTGGGCAGCATTCAACATATCATGCTTTATTTCCAAGAGCATGGACCATATATGATGGTATAATTTATTTAGATGCACTAGCTGCCATTAATGTAGATATTCTCTCACAGTATACTTCTAATGTTACCTCTTTACCTCCAGGTGAACCAGACCCAGAACTTAAAGTATCCTGTCGCCAAATATCACCGTTTATACCTCATAATTACCGAGATAGCAGTCTTCCCACCGCTGTTTTTGTCTACACGGTATGTAAATTTTGTTTCTTAGTGTAAATGGCTGTTGTGCCCGTATTCCTTGTCATTTATTCATTCGGGGGTTTTAGGTTCTTATATTTCTGGAGATGTTGCTTAACATTTCCTGAAGGCCAAATTGAGCACTTGTTTTTCATTTGCTGAGTAGACAAGAGGGCTTAGCTGTTACTACTGATTTACGACCTGTGTGGAATGTGGCAGTTGTTTGTGTAGCTGGTTGATACAATCTTTAAGTACCACAAGCAAGAGTGGGAGGAATCAAGCATGGAAGTAGAGTATTTGTTATTTTGTTATGAAAAATCCAAGTTGTAAGAAAGTGCACTGGGATCCATGGTTAGTAGTCTTGAAAAACAAGCCTTAATGGTTGAAGAGAGGGTCGAAAGAAAGTACTGGAATCTGAATTTCTGTTCTGACCAAGTCCTCCATAAGCTCATGAATATGTGGTATATTAATTAGCCTTTATGCTTGCATGGTTCTGCAATCATGTTACCTGAACCTAAAGTTAGCTCACCAGAGCAACTGTCTAATTACTTGCCACTTGTATTCTACTTATCGTACCGTATAAGTACAAGAAATCCCTTAAATCCGACACTTTACACAAAGGTGACCATCACAAATACTGTGACGCCTAAGTCCTAGTTAAAACTTGAAAACTGCAAGGGCATTATGCATGCCACAACTCACAATACCTAGCATTTCGTTGAAGAAACTTGAATCTGTGTGCAAACAATAAAAGTGATACCTTGATCAAAACCTTGGTTTTCTTACGAACAGTTGCTTGTTTCCTTGTAGTTGGTGAATACTGGAAAGGAAAGGGCAAAAGTTAGTCTTCTCTTTACATGGGCGGTAAGCTGGTTTACATGTATCAGGCATCGGCCAATAAATAACGTCCTAAGCTCTTCTATACTTCGTTATCATTTGCTTTCTTTTGTCTTACTAATATCTATTGTTTCACGTTCCTAACAGAACTCAATTGGAGGAATCTCACACCTGTCTGGAGATCATGTGAATGAACCATTCATGTCAGTATGCATGGCTGCCGTCTTTTGTTTATAATTGTATTTTTTCTTGGATTGTAATGTTAACTCTCTCTTATTTTATTTGATAGTGGCGAAGATGGAGTCTCCGGCGTTCTTCTACATCACAAGCAAGTCATCAAACCCTAGCTTTATATGATGGTTGGTTTGCATGTTGTCCTTGGGTACACAGTTGTCAGAACTGCACGATTCACGATTCGATTCACGATTCAAATAAAAACAATACGAATCTATAGGTGAATCAAGGTTTATCTAGAATTGGTAGTGAATCATACGATTCGCGATTAGATTCACGATTCATGCAAAAACGATACGAATCTATATGCGAATCAAGCTTTCCCACAATTATTACATTCGACTAATGTAAAATCACTTTAGTGGTTTTACCTTAATTTTGCCATATAAAGTTATAAACTAGTTTTGTACTTAAACCTTTATTGTTATTTGTTGTAAGGCTAAGCTTTCATTTTTAAAACGAATATTTATGTCTATATGCATCTGTCCATTTTATTATAGTATTTAGTTTCATGTACAAATATCGACTCTTTCCTATTTGACCATGTAATCATCAGTTTATGTTAGGAAAAAACTTCACTACTGATTTAAGCTTAAATTTGTCAATTTTACAATGTATCTTTATTATGCAAATGCTTAGACACATTTTCTAAGTACTTTTTAAACTTAGATTGAATCATTACGATTCACGATTCGGAAAAGGGTTAATCCGATTCTCGATTCGATTCGCGATTTGACAACTATGCTTGGGTAATTTCATGGGTTTTATGTTTGTAACTGAAGGCGAGGTCTTACTATGACCCATTGTTGGAATTTGGACTGCTTAAAAAGATGCAGTAAAAATGACGTAATAGATGTTTTAACTGGTGTGAAGGTGCAGTTGTTCAACTAAAATTTGATTTAACTGTTCCCCGAAGAAGAGAAAAAGAGGGTAAAATAATTAAGTGAAAGGCATGTTGGTGCTGGAGAACAATATTTAGAAAACTGGATTGTGGAATTTAGTAAAAATGTAGTTGGTCCTGCTAGAGTGTGCTGTGGGGGCAAGGACAGACATGGCCTAAATTTTGATGCTGGTCGTAAATAGTGGAATGTGTATTGGTTGTATGGTAGTGGTCGAATAAAATGAAAGCCAAGACATTTTGAAATGATGATCGGAGTTTAACTTAGAAGGGAAGGAAAAGATTTCGGGATTGGGGATGGGACTTTCGACTTTGGGATTGCTAATGGTAGAATCTTGTAGGGGTGAAACCGGTTTGGTTCGGTCCAGTTCTTCGGCATATTTGAGTGAACCGGACAAACTCGGTTCGGGAGAACCACAGAACCGAAACCGGTTTTTAGAGGTCAGACCGGTTTTTATAGGTCAGTTCGGTTCCGGTTTGGTTCGTCCCGGTTCGGTCCGGTTTAGAGGTTGGTTCGGTTCATTAAAAAATACTCCCGAACCGAGAACCGAACCGGTTTTTAAAATTCTAAATTATCACGAACCGGTGAAAGAACAAAACCAAAAAAAAACTTCCGGTTCGGTCCAGTTCAGCGGCTCAGTTCGGTTCGGTTCAGCAGCTTTGATTTTCACCCCTAGAATCTTGGCTAAAGACTTTTGATTTAGCTCGGTGGGGGAGAGTCACTTCACAGAGTTTGAGTTGGGGGAGCAAGGGAGAGGTCTGACAAGGTTGGTAAGGCTGTTGGTAGAGCAACTAGGTCCTCTGGGTCAAATCGGCTGTGAGATTGTTGCTGTTAAGGTGGGACATTTAGACTTCCAATGTCAGGACAATCGCTAATCAATCTGCTGCAAGAGGTTTTCACTCAGAGATCGCTCTTACCTGGAGCTAGTATGGGAAGGGAGCCATGTCTAACTCCATGGCATTTATCAGGGCGAAGGGTGATGATGAAAGTCAAAGGGGGAGGTTTAAGGTAGACCCACATCACTTCTTTTTTGCAGAGATGGCGGTAGGGCTCACTGCTGTGTTTGTTGAATGGTGCAAAAGAAAATGGTAGACAGATATTGGAAGATGGGGAAACCCTTTTTTTTTTTTTTTTTTTTCTTTTCCAGTTTGGTGGTTGATGGTAGGTTCTTGGTAGTTGGTACAAACCACAGGGTTCCACCAGTATACGGAATCGACGGATGGGGATTCCTGCTCATTAGGGGGGTGCTAAGCTTCTCAGTGCAATAGTGATGGTATGGATGTCGCTACATTGGTGAAACATAATCGCCAATGCGCAAGAATCTATGAGGGGCAACGGTTGGGAGATTTCGACGTTTAGTGTCGTGGTTGTCCCTAATTTGGTATACGAGACCTCTAACTGTTGGAATGTCCAAGGACAAAGAGGTAACCTAATGTTAATTGTGATCGACCGGAAGTTAGTGTGATGCGGTGTTAGGTAGAGGTTCACAAGAGAGTGGGTGAAGTTGGGGTGGGGGAGTACTACTTGACGGTGGTAGCTCGTATGCGGGGGTCCAATGATTCAAATTTCAAACGTTATCAGGTGGGTTGGTGGATCTCATCGGTCAGGTGATACTAATCAGCCAAGGGTGATGATGGGCCGAGTCATATATCTCAAAAGAAAATATGGCCATGAAGGGCTCAGTGGACTGTTGCTTCAGATGTAGACTTGTTCAGGGGTGCTCAAGCAGAAACTAGATTATTTTTTGGCACAATGGACGCCCAATGAGCAAGCCTGTGTTGAAGAATCACCTCTACGAGACTAGAGGTCAACAGCCACTTCGAATGTGTTTGGGGCCCTTGCTTCTAGTCTGAGCCAATATTCTTCTCCTTCAACTGTACGAATCTCATCCCAGAGGGGTTGGCGTTTGGGCTTTATGCATCGCTCATCGTCATCTGATCCTTTGGTCCTCGTCATCAGCAAGGGAGGTCGGAAAGGGTTGATGAGGAAAGTCACTCGTGGTTGGCTAATCCAGAGCTCGTTGATGATAATGCCTAATCTAGCGATTGAGATTCTAAGGCAATGGGGAATTTCGAGAATATTGACTTTGGTTTGGATTCTTTGCATCATGTCCAAAGGGTATCTGGTGAGAGGGAGGAAGCACAAACCCTTGTTTGTGTGGTTAGAAAGTTTCAATGGCCACCTAGTTGACTGTGTTAGATGGGTCCTGCTATATTATGAGGGACAGGAACATCTTGTTAAATTTCTTGTAGCAGACTTCTTGATGACCTTCTAATTAGAAATTTCTTGTATATCTCAAAAAAGCCTTGCATGAAATTAGGCACAGTTATTAGGATGGCATCTCTGTTTTTGTGGATTACGATACATATCACCTGGAAATTGAATTTTATTGGACACGGACCTTGATAGAGTGGAATGGCTAAAAAAAATTCATGTAGCTGACCATAAGGCGTGGTTGGGTTTGGAAATATATACATCTTGTCAGATGACATCCTTTCATATTTTAAGGGATTTTTTTTTTCGTTTGCAGTCTTTTTATATTGCTGTACTAAGTGAGTTACTTTTGTGTGCTTTTATTCTTCATTATTTCTTCTGGTTGTGTGGAACCATCATGTGTTGTTTGGTATTATAAGCTTTGTACTTACAGTTCTATTGAGGGTGAAGTGCTATTTTCTCTTACATTGACATGTTTTTCTTTTAGGACTGCAAAAGATAATCCTCCCGTTACTTTTGCCATTGCTGCATGTGAAACTCAGAACGTAAATGTGACTGTTTTGCCCTGCTTTGGGCTTTCTGAAGGAAGCTGCATTACTGCGAAAGATATGTGGGGGAAAATGGTGCAGGTAATGGTTTTCACCATCTGGATGCTATAGGACCCATTCTGCAGTTCATACCTTGACTAATATTAGTTGCTTTTAAAAAAAATTATATTAGTTGCTCTCCAAATTCTAGTATTTTGCTTATTTTTTCTCATGATTCAACTAATTTTTGTAAGTCTCCTTAACGAGTAACTGGAATGAAAAGTGCATGTATTATTCATGATAACATGATGATCTTTCTCCCAAGAGTTTATCGAGTTCTGTTGTGTCAAGAACTGTTCATGATATCATGTTTTTAAGTTCTGTTCTTTGCTTCTCAAGGATGGGCAATTTGATCGGGAGAACTTTGATAGTGGACCGAGCATGCCTTCATCACCTGGTGATACTCACTGTGCTGCAGTTTCTGCTTCCACATGGGTTGAACCTCATGGAAAATGCACTGTTGCATTTGCTGTTGCATGGTCATCTCCAAAAATAAAATTTATGAAGGGAAAATCGTATCACAGGTAATTTTCTTTCTTTCTTTTGCCTTTCTCAATTTGTAGACGACCAAAGTATGAGGTAGTACCTCTTCAGAAAAAAAAAAAGAAAGTATGGGGTAGTATTACACTTGTACCCTTGTTCTTGATTTGAAGGCACATAGGTAATTATGCCCGTTTCCGGTCTTGAGCTCACTTGTTCAACAGAGAGAACACCACCGCACCAACATTGAAAAAGACAAAAACAACTGACAGGGGTTTGTCTGGCCAAGTGGCACAAAATAAAATGGGTTTGCATGTCATGTTTGTATTAGCGACAACAAAAGACATTAAAACTACGGCGTGTTGCATTTTGTTTGGCTAGGAAAGCAAATCTGAATCATAGAGATTTTTGTCAGTAACTTGTGCTCGGATCAAGGGCTTGGTTTTTTTCTCTCTCTCTGGGCACCATTGCATGAAAAAATTATGATGTATTTCAAGTTGTAACAGAACATGCTACTCTATGCTTATTCGAATAATCATTCGTTATAATATACTCTGTTGCATATATCATATTTGCTTTTTATCTATTGTAGGAGGTATACGAAATTCTACGGCACTTCTGAAAGAGCAGCTTTAAACCTGGTGCATGATGCTCTGACAAGTACGTATATCGGGATAGAATGTGTTTACTCTTTAATTATCCTCTAGACTGGTGTTTATAATATGGAGCTGCTCCCCTCAAGAATCCATCCCCACCATACTCCTCAAGACTCCACATTGTGGTTCTAGAAGGACTCGCAATGGTGATTGAATCGTTCATCTCGTCTCGTCGACCCCGCTGATAAGAACACACAAGCAAAAAAATAACTTGGCAGGACATTGATAGACACTAATAATTGTGTCTCGTTTTATAACCGTCCAATTTGTAAAACAAGACGGTCCAATTTGTAAAACAAGACGGTCCAATTTGTAAAACAAGACATTCTGATCAATGTAATTTTATTGCATGTGTATTCTTCGCGTTGGGACATACGAGATGAACAGCTTGGATGGTGGTCTTGGGCCCTGTGGGGCCCACAAAAGTTATCTTGAGGGGTACGGTGGGGACTGGGGATGTAGGTCTTGAGGGACTCTTATAGAATTTATCCTTCCACATTATGGTGGACTGAATCAGATACTGAGCTGAGTATTTATTCCCACCTTTGTTCATGTGTGAAGATGTTCCTTAATTTTTGCTTTCATTGTGGTTTTAATACCATGTTTAATTTTGAATATTGTTCAGATTATAAACGCTGGGAAGAAGAAATTGAGAAATGGCAAGCTCCTGTCCTTAGAGATGACAGGCTACCTGAATGGTAAGCTTAATTTCTTAAGTTTTTTGAAGGGGGAAAGGCTTGTAAGGCAATGCTCTTTTTGATGCAAGGCTGAAGGAAACTGGGAATTGTGGGTCTAAATTTGCTAGAATTAATCATTGGTTAAACATTGATTCATGTTTCACGCCCTAAGCCTTCCCCTTTGCATGATTGCACACGCATGTACATAACCCATACACTTGTCAAATCTGACATTGGATCTATTCTGTTGTTAGTATCACTATCCCGGTCACTTTCTGATACATTTTTCACAGTTCCATTGTGCACTTTGGTATCATAACTCCTTAATGGTCCCAACTTTAGAAATTAACTTTACGGGTCATGTGGACTCTTGGAAGTTGGAGCTCTCGTTGTGGCTTGGAATGTGTGTGAAATGTTATGTACTGAGGTGATCTCCATGTTTACCCTGATCTGCTTGGAAAGAAATGCTGGGGAGAAAAGGCATTTTCCAAATCAGCTCTTGCATTCCATGGTGTCAACAATTTTCCAATAGAAATAATCTATTGGAACTTAGCATTTCTCTTCTTTTAGATCAATAACGGACCATCCAACGTCTGCAGGTACAAATTTACGTTGTTTAATGAACTATACTTTCTGGTTGCTGGTGGGACTGTGTGGACAGGTATTCATCTCTGCTATGTTTTTTTTTTTTGGGTATTTGTATTTGTATGCAATGTAGATAGAGTTCTCAAACTGTATGTTATTGTACATTAGCTTGCACGAATATGGTGAATTTGCATTTCCGAGACCCCTGAAGTCGGTTGTGTGTGTGTGTGTTGAGGGGTGGGTGGGGTGAGGTGTCGGCTATCTTTATGGGTTTAATAATGAGAGGGATAGGAAGGGGAGCTCTATTTGATGCTCAAGACTCTGGTTACTACTAAGAGGGAAAGCAACAAAGGGATTTGTTTAACCATGGGCCAGGGGGCCACTGAATAATTTAACTGCCTTTCATTCCTTCAATTAATTCAGACCTAATAATTATTTCAGTGGAGCAAAGGGATTTATGTAGCCAACCCCAATCAAGTGGGACTTAAGGCTCTGTTTGGTTTGGTTTATTGTGATTCTTACTTATTATGCGCATTTTCTTTCACCTGCTTGAATTTAGTTATTTTAGGTTGTCACGAGAATTTTATGGGACCCCTGCCATATGTTATTTGTCTGCAATAGTTTTCTGTTTCAATTTCTGCTGGAAGGAAATTGTGTTATTTTATCATTCTTTGTAGTTCAATGGAAAAAGGGGCGAACAACTAATATGAGTCTTTTGTATTTCTTCAATTTTCTTCTTTCTAAGTTTGGGTGTTTTGAGTGCTTTAATTTTTTCGGTGCAGACACTGCCTTGCCAGCTGCTAATGAAAGAAGTAATCAGCCTCAATCAACCACGGAAGAGAGCAACAATGTTAAAGCACCTGAAGCAAAGGTGGACAGGGAACAAGGTGTCACCATTGAGCAGTCTGTTAATCATTATGATAGCACTTCAGGAAGTAGTTTAAATGGTAGCGAGAAAACGACTCTTATGAGATATGGTGAAAATGAGTCTATGACTTCACAGAGAGTAGGCAACAAGTATTCTGGACATGATTTGTTGGGTACACACAATGATAGCGACGATGTGGGTGGGTTCTTGTACTTGGAAGGTGTAGAATACATCATGTGGTGTACGTATGATGTGCACTTCTATGCATCTTACGCTCTCCTTATGCTATTTCCCAAAATCGAACTCAGTATTCAGCGAGACTTCGCAAAAGCTGTTTTATGTGAGGATGGAAGAAAAGTGAAGTTTTTGGCGGAGGGAAATTGTGGAATTCGTAAGGTCAGAGGAGCCGTTCCTCATGATTTGGGAACTCACGATCCATGGCACGAAATGAATGCATATAATATACACGATACAAGTACATGGAAAGATCTGAACCCAAAATTTGTGCTTCAGGTGTACAGGGATTTTGCTGCAACCGGGGATTTGTCATTTGGAGCTGAGGTGTGGCCTTCTGTTTGTGCCGCTATGGAATACATGGATCGATTTGATAGGGACAATGACTGTCTTATTGAGAATGATGGATTTCCGGATCAAACTTATGATACCTGGACAGTTCACGGTGTGAGTGCTTACTGTGGCGGTTTGTGGCTTGCTGCTCTTCAAGCTGCAGCTGCAATGGCCGTTCAACTTGGTGACAGGGCCTTTGCTGAAAGGTGCAAAAGCAAATTTGTAAATGCTAAATCTGTGTTTGAAGACAAATTGTGGAACGGTTCTTATTTTAACTATGACAGTGGCTCAAGTAGTAACAGTAAATCCATTCAAACTGATCAACTGGCTGGGCAATGGTACACGGCATCCTCAGGCTTGCCCAATCTCTTTGATGATTTTAAGATTGAAAGTTCTCTACGGAAGATCTATGACTTTAATGTAATGAAAGTAAGAGGAGGTAGGATGGGTGCTGTAAACGGCATGCATCCCAACGGGAAGGTGGATGAAACATGCATGCAGTCGCGGGAGATATGGACTGGAGTCACCTATGCGGCGGCGGCCACAATGATCCTTGCTGGGATGGAGGACGAGGCGTTCACTACAGCTGAGGGTATATTCATTGCCGGCTGGTCAGAAGAAGGATTTGGGTAAGCAATATTCATATGGTTTGCACATATGTGATAGAAAGCTTCTCTTTTTGCTAAACATTCTTTTGTTTTTGCTTTGAACCCTCTTAGATGCAAATGTTGCAGATAGATGCAGAGAGAAAATAGCAACATATATTTTGCAGATTCAATAACGATTCCTTGTTTCTATATTATGTCCGCCATAAAGGAAAAAAGATTGTCCTAAGTTATATTATATTATTAGTTATAATGCATTCCTAAGTTATAGCTGTGTTGGTTAGATAGTTTAGTTTTGATAATGTCAGCAGGTGTAATGAGTGGAGAGAAATAGAGAGAGAAATGAGAGAAATGGTGATGTCATCAAAACTAAAACTAAAACTAAACAGAGAAACGAACAAGGCCATTACGTCCTCCACAAAGGAAAAAGATTATGAATTCCATTACCTTAGACCAAGGGTCATATTTGCATACAGACCCCCTCCATCCCAATTTGTTAGATCAATGACCCATTCACACCTTTTCCATTTTCTTGTCGCTCTCTTGTTTTAGGTCTCTTTATGGGGGTTACAGCATAGCTTGTTATCTGCTTCTTACCTCCTCTATTCCTTGTAAAATCCGCTTTTGCATGTCTGGACAAGATAAAGAAGTGATAGCAAGTCGTAACCTGTGGACAAGTTAAAGCGAAATATTCAGTTCAGGGTTACATTTGTTTATTATTTCTTTTGACAATCGTCAACATGCCATGGGTGCTTTGAAATATGCAAGTTTTCTTTTCCTCGTACATTTTTGAAGTTGGGTTTCTTGTTCAATAATTATACCTGTGGTATGGTGCATGCTATGTTTATTTGTCCTTCCCTTGTATTCGAAATGCTTGAATATGTCCTGGTGATATTATGCAGTTTGTACTTAACGTGGACAATTTTGAAAAAGGTTTATGAAATAATTGACAGAATGGTATTGCCCAACGATAATGAATAAAACCATGGTATTATGAGTTAACCTTCTAAGTGAACGAGGATAATATGTGAATTCTCACTCTTTCGTTTTTTCCCCTTGAGTATGATGTGCTGTGTGTAATTCTTCCAAATTAGATAGTTTATAACTGTATAGTGTCTTTTGTCAGTGTATTTGAAAGCCGTAATATAGTAGGTAGACTTACAAACTATTCCCGAATTCCTTTAGAGGATGAGAATGCTGGATTAAGTTGATTTCAAGTTAGCATATGCTACTCATGTTCGCGGATTTCTTGATAGTACCATTGAGTAGCTCTCATCATCAGTTTAATAGTTTGCCTATCAACATTTCGTAGACCAGCATACCATGAATTAATTATAATGAAACGGCCGTTGTCTGATTATAATTATCTTTTCTGTCTCTTGGATTTGGATATACCCGTATTAAATATTTTGCTGATATCTTTGCTTTTCGGATGCAATTGTCAGCTACTCATTCCAGACTCCTGAGGCATGGACTATGGATGGGCATTTCCGTTCGCTGATATATATGAGGCCACTTTCAATCTGGGGCATGCAATGGGCATTGTCATTGCCAAAGGCCATTCTTGAGGCCCCCACGGCTAACATAATGGACAGAATTCATTTATCTCACACTGCAAAATGTTTCCACAACGAGACCGGTGTCGGAAAGATTGCAAAGAAAGTGAAATGCTTCGGCGATTCCGTCTTTAACTGCACCTGCTGACACTTATCATATGTAGGATTTACTCTTGTAAAAAATAAACATCTAAACAATTTTTTTAATTTTAATTTTCTCTTCCGGTGACCCCCCCCCCCTTGAAGTAGAATACTGCCGAAGGAGGTCTGTGGAAAATCGTCCCTTTAGAAATAGACAGAATAAAAGCTCCCTTAAATCGTCCCCTTGGATGTGTCACTTTTTTTTTTTTTTTTTCCATCTTGGATAGACAACACGCGATAGGGTTATCTTGCTAATTTGGAAGAAATATTGCACATTGACTTTAAGATTGTTTTACTTTTTTGCTGATACTGAGAAATCCTTTTTTGATCATCTTGGATACATGACAGCATAATAGGGTTCTCTTGCTATTTGGAAGAAATATTGTGCATTGGCTTATTTTGAGATTGCCGGCGGTGGAAATAGCTTATTTTGAGATTGCCGGTGGTGGAAATTACTTAATCTCGACTGAGAAATGTCTCGCTTTTTGCCACTATAGGTTGGTTTGGTATTTTGTCATCCAATGATTCCAGTCAATGATGTCACTTGTTGCTGGCTGCTCTCTAAAATTTAGTAATGGGAGCTTCTATTTACAACCCTTTTTCCCTCAATACAACCCATGCAAAATAAATACCAAAACTTCCCTCGCGAAAAGACAATTTAGCCCCTCAAATTACTTCATACCAACCCACCCCACTTTTTCCCAATTGCTAATACCAACCCAGTGCATCTTCTTCTTCCTTCATCAACGTTTTCTCACTCTTCTCCCTCCCATGTCAAAAAAATCCCTCCTCCTCCAACCATTAACCCCCATTGTCCTCTCCTGCCCCTCATCTCTCCTCTCTCTCAATGGAGAACCTTGTTGAATCAATGGAGGGATCTTCTCCCTCACTAGATTTGGGAGAAGAGCTCCAAAGAGTATTGGAGCAATTTACAACTCCAAATCCACCAATGGATGCACAAATATAGATCACGGAGGAGTTAGAGGAAAACATGGAGGTGAAGATTTTCGAGCAAAAAACGACCCTAGAGTAACCCATTGTTTTTCGATTTCTCAGTCGTTGTTCGTTCGAAACGGTACCACAGTCTCGAAAATCGCAATACATTTCGGTAGTTAATACCCAAAATTTACCTATAAAACCGGGAGTTTATATCCGAAATTGGTGATGGTAGTTAATATCCGCAATATTGGCCATAATTCAGTAGTTTGTATCCAAATTATGTATTTAGTTTCGGGAGTAAATATCCGAAATGTGCCAAAACCATACGAGTAAAATAGCGGCGATTTCTTCGACTGGTTCGACGGAGAGGGCGATGGCCGAGGTTAGACGGAGGGAGGAGGGAAGAGAAAAGGGTTTTGAGTGGGATTTGAGTGTTGAAATTTGGGAGAAAAATAACAAGGGGTAATTTTGGAAATGTGCCGGGTTATATGAAGCAAAAATAAAGATTTGCCACATCAGCAGGGTTGTATTTAGCAAAAGGGTTATATGAAGTCAAAAAAGGGTTGTAAATAGAATCTCCCTTTAGTAATTTGTATTATATTTGTTCATGTTCATTGAAGTAACTATGGAATGTTCCACCCAAAAAACAAAAAACCAAAAAACTATGGAATGGTTTGAAGAGTTGTAACCTACAAATGCATTTTGGACCAATGGAGATACGGTTCGATACTTGATGTGGCGCATTGGTTACGAAGTTTACCAGGGTTTAGGTTTATGGATGGATTCAGTCAGCGAAAGTCCCTCCAACACGATCAATTATGGATGGATTCAGTCAGCGAAAGTCCCTCCAACACGATCAATATCAACGACGTGACCTGTTAGGCTTGGTTGATTTTGTCAAATAAGGAAGCGGGTTTCTGGGGTTTCAAGACTAGAGCTGGAAAAAGTTCGATCCCAAGTTATAAACAAGTAGCAAATCTTTACTTCCATGGACTAATTTTGTTTTCCAGTTATGTACGGTGGTAATGGTTGTACTAGTGAAAAACACAAATTTATGTTACCGTGCCTTTGGTTTCAATATGAACTCTACGGAAAAAACAAGTGTTTGATAAATACACGTTTTTCAAAGGTATCACTTAAAAAAGAGACAGAGGGAATCTCGATCTCAATCCTGTAATTGTATATCTTACGGCACGAATAATCAAGGGCTAAGGTGCCAACCTAGTTGGGACTTGGGATGTTAGTCCCTCGTTGTGATGCCCTTTTTCATTCATTCTCTTTAATCTTTATAATCTTTGCATAGATTAATAAAATTTCTTGTAGCTTTTCAAAAAAAAAAAAAAAATTACAGCACGAATAATCCCCCCCTACACGAATGGAATACAAGGAAATGAAGGCATAACGGAGAGTAATATTTGTAACTGTGAACAGAATTTTTAATTGAATACAATTGATTATTGTGGAAGCAACATGCAAAGACTGAGCACCAATCCTTGGTGCTGTTTGATAAAATTGAAAACTAAAGTTGAAAGCTGAAAAATTAAGTATTGAAAATTGAATGAAGTAGCTGTGGAGGGTGGGGGTGGTAAAAGAATTAAATATGGTCCATCCCCTATTTTCTAGGCTCATTTTAGCGTGTTCATGCAAAAAATGACGGGAAAGAATAAGACTTCCCGCGAAAACAGAAAATCAGATAAAAGAAACCATCACATTTTGACTTCCTCTAATTTCCTCTGTGACAACTGCCATTAAGAGGAGCAATTTTTCAGTTTCTAGGCACATCTAGGCCGTCCATTTTAGCTTGGGCGGGTCTGGATTTGGAGAGAGAGAGAGAGATTTAATCCCGGCCGTCCAATACACCTTTGGACAGTCCGGATGAAACGTTCGGGTACCACGTAGGCTCAGCCACGTGGTACCTGATAGGTACCCAAAAAAATTTCCATTAAGAGATATTGGCAAGTGTAAGAGGATAGCTCATCCATGTGCCTTCGGCCATGAATTGATATAGAAAGGAAAATTGGTTGCTAGTTGCTACTTCAGTCACAATTTAAAACAGCTTTATTTTGAATAACTGCATAAACTTTTGAGTAAGAAGCTTATCGGATGAAAAAGAAGCATTTTGTCTGAGTGTATAAATCTTTCCGTACAAGAATAGAGACTGTATTTCCAGAACCAACTTTGTTTTCTAAGAGCATCACCTACCTAAGATGTCAAATTTGACATGGCATGCGAAGCATCTCCAACGAAAGTGTCAATTGTCAAATGCTTGAGTGTCATTTAGAATCTCTCCTCTCTCATGTTAACATTTGAAATAATTCATTCTCTGATAAAAGCATCCCAAATTTGAAATGACCAACAAACATAGAAGGCAACTGGATCTGCAATTAGCAAATATTCAGCTTGTTACTCACAAATTTTCAGCTTTTTAGCGAATATTCAGCTCATTACTAGCACATTTTCAACTTTTTAACGAATAGTACAGCTCTTTACTAGATGTGAATAGTTCAGTCTTTGACTTGGTTTCCCATCATTGAAACAAACGGGAAACTCAGAAGAAGTCAACTAGACCAGTGGCCCTAACGTTCATGGACCCCAATAATCCTCACTGGACGGCAGAGACCCAAAGCACGGCCGAGAAAGAACTCCAGTCACCTGTAAAGAATTCACCTCTCAACCTATTCGGATGAGAAATCACCAGGTCTTTTGCGCTTCATCAACTAAATTCCAAAAATCCTTCCCAGGTTTCCAGCCTAAAAATGATTCGTCCTTCCAACCAACAGTCCCCTGCAACTACCCTATCAGTAGTAACCAAAAAGAAGGCGGCAGAAAGCCTAAGAGAGCGTTTTCAGCCCAGATACCAAAAGAGCCCAAATGGTTGGCAAGACACCATCCATGAAATCCAAAAGAGCCCAAATGGTTGGCAAGACACCATCCATGAAATCCAAAAGAGCCCAAATGGTTGGTAAGACACCATCCATTAATCCAAGAGAGCCTAAGTTCAAGATTACAAGATAAGCAAAACAAAGAGGTAACTAGAAATTAACTCTGTAAACAAAATCTTCATTCCTGCATCAAAGCCCCTTCCACCTGAGAATGAGACCTCAAGCCCAGAATCTTTAAAACCAAGACATTGCCTGAAACAAACCACAAACACCCACACCTAACTGATTTCTAAAACCAATATATTGCCTGAAACAACTCAGCTTTTTGTTATCCTTTAAAGCTTATACTGCCATCTCGCAAACCTGCAGCTTCCTAATTCCTTGAAGACATCTTTTGAAATCTGCCACATTGACCCTTAGATCATAGGAGTATTTAGCCTTTTGTCCAGCCACCATATCCAGTTGCAATACAATTACCAAAAAATCATGCCCAATGTTGAATTACAAATACTGTAACATACCTAAATTTCTTGTTATTACCAAAATGTAAGAACACTCACATAAACCTTTTTGGTAATTCACTAAAACAATAATTGAAATAGCTATTTCTAGCAAAGCACTATTTGTTATCGAAAGGCAACTTGGTTCTGAGAAATGGCTGGTGTAGGGGGAACCCTCGAGCAAAGGTAATCCCTTGAGTTTGTCACCAACGGTGATGGCAATTGAAAGTAAATGGGATCTCCACCTCTTTCATGCCCGATGCTGCAAACATGTCCTCCGTGCATCATCGCTGCTTTCATCCATGACAAGTCTTTTGTTGGAGTCCAGTCACTTCACAAGCTGTACTTGAGCAACTTCTATATTCCAGTAAATAGGAAGCCTCATCCCCTTATATTAAGTAATAATGTCAACATCGCTCATTACACATTTATTCCTTGTTCTGCGGATGGAAAAAGTAGAAGGTGGTGAAAATAGCTGACTTTTGGGATCATAGGAACTCAAAACACAATGCTTACTAAGGTCAGACTCATCAAAGCCACAAAAGCACTAATTCATTAAGTCCTAAAATCTAGGCATGGAAGTTTTGGTTCTAAGAACAAAAGAAAGATTTCGCAAATGATAATGTAAATCAAGTCATGTAAATTATACATGGGTTAATCCGTCGAACGCAAGCCACCAAAATTTGAACCCACAAATGCCACTCGATCACCCGCAGTTAAGGAATTACACCTAGTGCTTAACGCTCCTAGTTCACGTAAAAAGTGGAGAGGAAAATCCTTTTGCATGCATGCCCTCGAGTTTCAGTCAAGCAACAAATTTGATGTTTTCCTCAATTACTTTGGCTTCTATCAACCATGCCCATATGTTTCTTTTGATAAAATTTTGATCACACTTGCTTTCAGAATTCTCACTTCTTCTACACGTTGATCTTCTTCGACCCAACGAAAGTCTTTCATCTCTTGCCCTTCTTGTTAAAGTGCGGCCACACCTTCTTCCCAGAGTGTCTACTTGAAGTCCCAGCCTCCATTTCTGTTAGAAATAATTGATTTTGATTATGAGTTACGACAAAATTTGATTTCTTGAAAAAACAATGTTAAAACAATTTTTAAAATCCAATCCTTCACACATGTTCATTGATTAGAAAATTCATTTTCTAATAATTCCTTTTAGCACCAAAATAATGCATGTGTACAGAATATGTACAAGAGAGAATTCCAAAATTAGCTTTTGTCCCATACCATACCATGTTGGACCTATTCACGTTTATTTTATGTTTTGATTTGGTCCAAATTCCATGTTGGACCTATTCACGTGGCCACTTTCCTAGCTTTCAGTAGTGAACATGAAAGGGGTCTTGATGGCTTGATGATCAATTAAAGTGATTTTGGTCAAAGCTGATCCTTGCCTTATCATCCATTTTGGTCCAAAAGAAGAATCAGACAAGTGATGATCCAATTCCATCCATCAGACACGTAATTGACATTCATATGGACGTTGCAACTTTGAAGCTCTTTTCTCTAATGGAAATGTTCCAAATGGCCACTACTGTAATTAAGGATAGAAAGATCATGATTGTCGAAGATGAGATTCACAGCTCAACGGGATTCTTTTACCGTTTATATTTTCTATTAAGGAAGATCAAGCTTATTGGTAGAAGATTTTCTTCAACGGAAAATTTTCTAAGTTCGGATCAGTTTGCCTATAAAAGAAGTGCTTCTGCATATGAGAATGAGAAAAAGCTACACACGAACAATACAGAAAGCATCAAGCACAGTCAAGAAAGTTCAGAGCATTAGATACATGGAGCAATCACTTTCATACTATTACTTTGAGAGCAAAATTTGTACATCTACTTTTGGAGAGAGAATTCCACTTCACAAATTCTTTTCACTTATTTAATTGAGAGTTAGCAAAAATTCTTAGTGAGCTACTATAGAACTAGGTTTTGTTTTGTGGGTGATTTTAGACTTTGGGAGATAAACTCTAGCGGTTCAGCTAACTCCTCGGGAAAGTTAGCGTTGCGGTTGTAAGGTTTAATAGGCACCGGAAGCTAGTTGTTTGATTAGTAAAACGACGACTCCTTAGGCCAGTGGACAAAGATCATACCGAACCACTATATATCTCTGTGTGATATCTCTATCCCTTAACTCCTTTATTTTCCTTGTGGAAATTATTTATTTATTTGCTTGCTCTATTAATTTTTCTCATTCATTTAATATTTTTTTTATTTGGTTGCCTTATAGGTAACAATTTCGATTTGCATGTTCTCATTCTCGCTTTTGGAAGTAAAATTGTTTAGCTGCAGTTGTCAATAATCTGGATCAACTTGCTCATTTGAATTACTTGAACTTGACCTCTCCCGATGTGATTTACGTTCCATCTTTTAATTCTAAACAGCTACAAAGAAGTCCAATTTGTGCGCCCAAAATTATTTTGATTCAACCATCTCAATTTCGACTTTCCTACTTGAATCGTATATTTGGAATATCATTTAATCACAAAATATCCCCATGTTTGTTTTTGTGACACTGATTAAACCTAATACAAAGAAAAAATGATCAAGGCAAAAAAAACCCACAAAGCAATAGCTAATTGGAAACATGAATTGTAACAATAAGGCACCAACATAAATAACATAAATGATTTGTTTCTATTTTCATAAATAACATAATTTATTCAATTAAAAAACATACTACTAACAAATACATACAACTATGTGCCGTGTAAGAGAAGCAAAAGCAAAAATGACAAGCCACTTTGAAAACAACATCAATCATATAGCAACATATTATGTTGCTACAGATTGACATAGCATAAGGAGAGTTCCAACGGTAGCATTAAAATAAACGCTTCTTAAAGGTTAAAAAAAAAAATCTGTTCCTCACTTGGTAAGAGTAATATCACTTGAAACAAAATCATCAGATAGTAGCCATTTAATACAATATCTAACTCTGTGGTTAAATTGCAGACAATAGTACATGCATTCGGTACATCATCTATGTTTACAGTGGAACTATAGATAATCCTAATATCCTATCATCATGCACGAGATATGAAGCATATTTTGAGTACTTAAGGTATTGTAAATGAGCAGGGAGATTTAAGAGTTCCAATGGTGGCATTAAAATGAATGCTTCTTAAATTTAAGAAAAAAATCTGTTCCTCGCTAGGCAAGAGTGATATCACTTGAAATAGAAGGTAGCAGATACATGTAATTAATACATTATGTTACCCTACGGTTAAACTGCAAACAATAGTACATGCATTTGGTACATCCTCTATGTTTTCCAACTGCTGATGGAAAAGATACTGAGTAAAGAAATCATTAGACCCTCTTACTAGCAGTAAAAAATACTATACCTAGCTTTGGGAATAAAGCTACGCTTGCATTTATTTCAAAGTTTCAAACATTTATTATGGCATTTTGTTTACAAAATGAAGACGACAGTATTAGCAAACAGGCAGAGAGTAAACGAGAACATACCATGATTTGATCTTTGATCAGATAGAGGCCTCTTAAGATCTCTAATATTGCACTATCCCCCAACAAATTTAGAAACCAGATCTAGTTCATAAAATGCTCGTGCTGACATGCTTGCAACACGAGAACCAGATTCATTAGTAACAAAACCATGGTAATTCCAGTGAAGCAAGCAAAAGTACTGCTCGATATACCAAATGAAAACTAGCCAAAAAGTACACACAACTACGTTAAGAGAAAGACCAATGTGCAGGGAGATTTAAGCAATCACCCATGCATTTGGTTCATCATCTACGTTTACGGTAGAACTACGGAAAATCCCTATCATGCACGAAATATGAAATAAATTCTGAGTACTTACAGTTTCTATAAATGCGCAGCGCAATCAAATGCACATGTTTCTGCTGGGGGGGATTGTAGAAGGAGGGAGGAAGATTTTGCGAAGTTTGTCAAATCTCAAGACAAAAAGATAGAGGAATTCGTGTCTGGGAGAGATTAATCGATCTCTCCAATTTCCTGTCAAGTGTCAAGTGTTAGGAAAAGGAAAATTGGCGGCAATTAAAGTACTGTTTACGAACATTATTGAAAAGAAATCAACCCAACCGTCTACTAAACATCTTCTCCGCCATTTCAATAAAAAGATCTCTAAACAATCAACAATGAGCCACACATACACAAGATACCTAATTTTCCGCCCACATTACATATAACAACTTTAAAGTTCTCGACGAAGTATCATTTTTACGAGTGTGAACAACAATATGAAAGATTAATCTATGAATGAACTATATATAGGAAATCCTCACCATGGACCCCATGCAATGGATTGGTTATGATTCAAAGCCTTTTATGAGAACATAAATCTATTGGTAATAAGGTAACATTAAGCAACTCTGACTTTAGTTATCTCATTGTTGTTTCTACCCCTGCTACTGTTGGCTACAATTTTGCATTTTAGATCAAGCTGTTGCTGATACTTCACAATCTGGCAAGTAATTTGCCGAAAACATTTACAGTTGCGATGGATATTGATTTATTGGGAAAAAAAGAGAGAGAGAATTTTGCTCAAAAGACAAGCTCGTCTTGTTCTTCTAGTTTTCATACGCATGGATCTTTTCATCACACCAAACTTGGCTGGCTGACAGCCTGACCGTCCTACAAAAAAAGAAAAGTTACATTTGTGTAAGATTGTTGGAGTGATCAAAGACAAACCAATGGAGTCTCCAACAATCTTTCCCATTTTTTCGCAAACTATTTTTGTCAAGCACAACAACACCTCCTAAAAATTAAACCAAGCATGTTAGATAGTTAAATGATGTTCTACATCTATCTGATTCGCGAATGATAAGCTCAGATCAACAGCTCTAGCAAATCATATCAGTGTGTCTAGATAAATTGGATAAAATGATCCGTATCTGTAACGATAGTTTTTTCTCCTTTCTCGAATGAACCGGTGCAGATAGAGATGATTGAGTTATGAAAAAACAACATAAAACTCCAACGATTAAATCAGTGTGTATAGATAAAACTCCAACGATAAGCTCAGATCATATCAGTGTGTAAGAATAGTTTTTTTTTTCCTCGAATGAAACTGTGCAGGTAAAGAAAAGGAAAGGCAAATCTGATGATTAATGGTTGACAAGTAGAACAAACCTTTTGGTAAATCACTCAAGCAATGATCCAAAAAACAAGAGTTTTTGGATTTTAGAAAGGTGCTGATTTCACCTTCCTCTTCCTGTCCATCTTCTTCATCTTCATCATCTTCCTCACCCTCCATATGTCGAGGTGAGATTTCCAGAGGCAGCGGCAACGGCGGTAAGTGTATATAGGAAACAACGCCGGCAGGTGTATATCTATTATCTAGGAAACAACGCCAGGGGCTTATATGTATAGGGCTTTACTAGGGCGCTTATATATAGCCTTTATGTGAAGGTGAGATGCCACGTCTCTTTTGGGGTGTTGTACTTCTTAGTACATTTTATTTTTTATATTTTAATTTTTAAAATTATAGTCATAATATATTATTAAAGATGTAAAATGCTCGAGAAATAATAGTATTTGAGAGAGATGTACAGAGTATATTTTGTAGGTACTTATATTAAGCAAAATGAAAGAATCTGAAAATAAGAAGTCAAAAAACTCATTTACGGCTGTTCTCCTACTTTCGCCTTTTGGTTTATGCTTAAAAATCGACTAGTGTTGTAGAATGTATAATGACAATATAACATTGGTTTTTCCCACGGAGAATTGTGGTAGAATGTATAATGACAGTAGCATTAATTCTTTTTATTTTCTTGTTTACCAAAAAAAAAAAATCTATTATTGGGTTATGGGTAAACCTAATTGTTCTGCCATCACCTTTGTAGCCTCTCGATTTGTATTCCGTCTGTCCGCTTTTGTTGGTCTATTTTTTAAATCTGTGACATTTTTTTTTATTAATTATATCTTTCAATTTATGATATTTTTCATGATTTTGCGAACTTTGTATAATAAAATTAATTGATATCTATCTAACAATATCGATATTGCATATTTTTTGAGATTCATATTGAAAGATATGAGCAATTAAAAATGGCACAAATTTCCAAAATGGACAAATAAAGGTGGACGGTGGAAGTATTCTATTAGTTTTGCTGGAGTTTACAACGATGATGACTGCAAAGGAGTTCCGGCAATTTGTCTTGTTCCATTTTGTTATGACTTGGCAAATATCTCAAGTTCTCTAATTTTCTCCACTATCAGCAAAAAGTCTATGAGCTCTCACATATAATGAATCCTATAGGGTATTAGCTTGAGTGTTCGGATCAATTTATGTTTATCTCAATTAGTCTCCAAAAGTCAAGCCTATCATTCAATAGGGCCAATGAATTCAATAGACAAGCATACTCTTTGTCTATCAATATTTAACTTTTCCTTTTTATCCCATTAAGAAATCCTGAACAACTTATTAGAATTGTAGCATGAAATGAGTTTTTTTGCAAGAAAATAACACATAAGACTCTAAATAAGGAGGTAGAGATCACATATATTGTGCAAATCTCTCACTTATAACAGGATCTAAAAGAGACAGTTGCAAGCAATTTTTGAAGAAAAAGATTGATTCCCGTTACTCTAAGTCCCGAGCACCATCACGCGGACGCGGTGCGTTAACTCTCTTCACACACATACATTTACGTTGGACCAAGACCTCAACGTATAGATCCCACATAAATTTGTAGTGGTAGAGGGTGTTGACCACCATGCGGCAGTACCCAAAATATTTCTTTTGTGGCCGGCCCACAACTAGGCTAACTTTGTCCGCGCGAAATGATGGAGCTTATCAACTTATTTGCTATTCCATTTTTACTGTCATTAGGCAAGAAGGGCATTAAGAGCTTTGAGAGGACTCGTGAGGCTGAAGTCATTGGTACAAGGGCTGCCTGCCAAATGCAAAACAGCACCTGCTTTAAGATGCATGCATACTCTGGCCCGCGTGCAGTCTCAGATCAGAGCCTCAAAGATTTCGGAGGCCAAAATCGAACTCGTTAAATGAGACCCACTCTATATTTTGCTACAAAGGTCCGTGAGTGGAGAGCCTTTATAAAAACCATTACAAACCATTACAAAATGTAAACATATAGTTATCCAAAAATAAATAACCATCGTAATACTTTAAAATTCATCATTTATGTATAGAAGGATTTGACAAAAACTATCTGGGCTAATACAAAAATATAAGGTCCTAAAAATTAGAGGCCCCCATTTTTATCATTTTTGTGGGTCTAAAGCTCTGGTTTCATGGGCTTTACCCTTAAGCCGGCTCTATCTCAGATCCAGTCTAGAAAGATCAGAATGAATATCAGAGAAGAATCAGGCACTCCAGAGACAGCTCCTACAGAAACGTGCAAAGGAACTTGCAAATTTACAGGTTAGTTTTCTCCCATAACTCCTTTCCTTCTCTTCCAAATTGCTTTGCTTGATCTGTATGTGGTATGGCGTCTTACAAGATGTGAATTGGTTTTTTGTGGAATAAATACAATGCACTTCAAGTGGGGTGCTATACCAATGTACAAATGTTGTTCGAGTCGGATGAGCTACTTAGGATGCACATTTGGTGAAATGCACATGGGATTGCAATGTTTATTCAAATTCCTTTGGTTTATTGATTCTTCAAGAGTCCAATTTTTTGTAAAATCTTTGTTTGAATTCTTTGTCGTGAAGAAGGGACAATTCCTGTTGCGAACATATTCTAATACTCCCTCTGTCCCAAATTGCTCGTCCCTTTTAGGGAATCCAACATTTTAAGGACACAAAATTATTGTCTTGGAGTTCCAAAATTATCTTTAAAAACTGTGAAGATTATTAAGTGGTTTTATATTTTTTAAAATGGATTTCAAAAAATATGCAATATGAATCTTGTTTGATAAATCTCAATTATTTTATACAAAGTTTTAAAAATCAGGAAAAACATTATATGCTTAAAGATATAAACGATTTAGAAATGACACGAATTTCAAAAACTGTGAAATAAACTGGGGAGGGAAATAATACTTTTAAGGGTAAGACTACTGAAAGTTTGACAGAAATAGGATCAACATGTTGGGACATCCCAAAATAGAAAGAGGGACAAGAAATATGGGACAGAGGGAGTAGTAGCTTTTTGTTACTAATTTGGTTTATCCAGAAACACATTGCTCTTTGTTAGTTTTTAAGTTTAATTTGGCTTTGAATGATGTGCTACCAGATTGGGGGTTTAGGGGTATTTTGGGTAAAAAAATCAGTTTTTTTTTTTGTTCTTATTCAATTTTTTTTTTGAATTTTTAGTTTTACGTTGATTTTTTGTGGATTCTTAGTTCGTCTTGACGAGAGGAATCTAAAAAGTATAAATTCATGATAATTTTTATAAAAAAGTTCACTAAAGACAAAAATAATCCAAATTTTTGTGGTTTTTTGGATTATTTTTGTCTTTATTCACAAAACTTTAAGTTTGGTTAATAATTTTATACTTTTTAGATTCCTCTCGTCAAGACGAACCAAGAAACCACAAAAAAATCGACGCAAAACTATCAAATTCGAAAAAAATTTGGCTTTGAATGATGTACTACCAGATTGGGGGAAAATGGGATGCCAGTCTAAAGTCAAAAGAACTGATTAAAGCAAACTTACGTAGCAAGCATAAAGCAGGCATGAGAAGAGAGAGGGCAATGGCTTATTCATTCTCTCATCAGGAAACCTCATGATCCACCTCCTAGTTTCTCGACTCATTTTAGCTTCTTCATGCAAAAAAAGTGACGGGGGAAGGATAAGACTTCCATGGAAACAAAAAATCAGATAAAAGAAAGCATCACATTTTGACTTCCTCTAATTTCCTATGTGACAATTGCCATATATTTTTATTTTTTTTGTCATTCGTCATTCCTAATCTACTACATGGGAGAAGGGGGATGGGACTCGATCCTGGGATGCAGTTTGGAGCATCCAAAAGCTCTACCGCATGAGCTAGCCACCACTTGCGACAACTACCATTAAGAGGATCAATTTTTTAGTACCAGGAGCGTACCACGTGGTACACCCCCTGGCGCATCTAGGTCGTCCATTTTGGCTTTGAGTGGTTCGGATTTGGAGAGAGAAAGAGAGAGAGAGAGGATTTAATCTCAGCTGCCGTCCAATACACCTTTGGACAGTCCGGATGCAACGTTCGGGTACCACGTAGGCTCGGCCACGTGGTACTACCCAGTAGGTACTCAAAAAAATTTCCATTAAGAGATATTGGCAGGTGTAAGAGGATAGCTCCTCTGTGTGGCTTCGGCCATGAATTCATATACTCCGTAGAAGGGAAAATTGGTTGCTAGTTTTTTTTTGGGTAAATTAGCTTGAAATAAAAAGAGGCTAAACGAATATACAGCCTACAAGGGGCATACCCCAGGAGGAAAGAAAGAAAAGAAAAAGAAAAGGAAAAAAGGAAAAAAAAGATGAAATCGAAAAACATAAGCCAAAAGCTATAAAAACTACGATGAGTTCTAACGTGTGTTTCCTAGCCTGCTAAAATAGAAGGACACCTGACAAAACATAGGAAAAGCACTAAGCTTAGACAAGATCTTGAGTATCTTCATGTCATTCACACTTGAGCTAGGAACCATTCACAAAAGAGGAGGAAGACCCATTAATATAATGCCCGCTCGATGAGCTTCCCTGAAAGACTAAAAAATCATCCCACTTGAATCCGACACGATCACTTGCAGGTCACAAAAGGGCCACAATACCCGAACAGGAGAAAACTGGGCAGTACACATCCATATGATAGCAACAGAATGCTGTCCATGAACAATTGGCCCATCATCTGAGGCAGATGCTAACTGAACAGCCCCACAAGGCTAGGCCATAAGATCTATCATGAACTGGGCTAATGAAGCATGGAGCATGGCATGTAACAAATCCAGAATCTGGATTGTATAAATTGGGTAACAGCAAGATGTAGGACGAACGTGAAAACTCTGCCCAAGTTTGGCAGTCTACAACTCAGTAAATAGCAGCACACACAAAGGACATGGTGCACAATATCTTCACAAAATCTGGCGCCTTGAACAATTAGGATCACAATTAGCACATGGTGCACAATATCTGCAGATTTTGCACAACATTTGGCTCTTTGAACAATTATGGTTCAAGCATGAAAATATGGTTCAAGTAGGCCAGAGACAGAGAATAAGTGACAAGAACACAGTCCAAGACTCAGGATTTAGTCCTCACCACCAACTCCCTCAAGGCCTGACCTCCCACTCTCTTTTCACACATTCCTGAGAATTGGGGAATCTCACAATCACTCCTCTCAACAAAGAAAGAAGGACCTAAGCTCACTGCTAGTTGCTACTTCATTCACAACTTAAAACAACTTTATTTTGAATAACTGCAGAAACTTTGGAGTAAGAAGCTTATCGGATGAAAAAGAAGCATTTTGTCTAAGTGTACAAGAATAGAGATTGTATTTCCAGAACCAACTTTGTTTTATAAGAGCATCTCCTACCAAAGTGTCATTTGACATGGCATGTTAAGCAACTCCAACCAAAGTGTCAATTGTCAAATGCTTGAGTGTCATTTGGCATCACTCCTCTCTCATGTTAACATTTGAAAGAATTCATTCGCTGATAAAAGCATCCCAAATTTGAAATGACCAGCAAACATAGAAGGCAACTGAATCTGCAATTAGCGAATTTTCAGCTCGTTACTCACAAATTTTCATCTTTTTAGCAAATATTCAAGTCATTACTAGCAAATTTTTAGGTTTTTAGCGAATATTAAGCTGTTTACTAGATATGTATAATTCCCGGATTTGACTTGGTTTCCCATCATGGAAACAAACAAAATACTCGGAAGAAGTCAACTAGACTAGTGGCCCTAATGTTCATGGACCCCAATAATCCTCACTGGGATTGGAGTTTGTTAGAACGATGGACAACAGAGACTCAAAGCATGGCCGAGAAAGAACTCCAGTCACCTGCAAAGAATTCACCTCTCAACCTATTTGGAGGAGAAATCACTAGGTCTTTTGCTCGTTATCAACTAAATTCCAAAAACCATTCCTAGTTTCCAGCCCAAAAATTATTCGTCCTTCCAACCAATAGTCCCCTGCAACTACCCTATCAGTAGTAACCAAAAAGGTGGCAGAAAGTTCAAGTGAGAGCATTTTCAGCTCAGATAGCAATGGTAAAAGCGTGTTAACTGTGCAGTCAGGGAAGAAGAGGAGGCCTAGCATTGGTGGGCCATCACAGGCGAGGGATCCAAGTTACAGCTAACAGCTTCTACCCAAAATGGAAAAAAAAAAAGGGTGGGCAAGACACCACTCCAAAGAGCCTATGTTCAGGAACAGATAAGCAAAACAAAGAGGTAAATAGAAATTAACTCTGCAAATTAACAAAATCTTCATAGCTGCATCAAAGCCCCTTCCACCTGAAAATGAGACCTCAAGCCCAGAATTGTTAAAACCAAGACATTGACTAAAACAGAACACAAACACCCACACCTAATTGATTTCTAAAACCAATACATTGCCTGAAACAACTCCAACTTTTTGTTATCCTTTAATCTTATACTGCCATCTTGAAACCTGCAGCTCCCGAATTCCTTGAAGACATCTTTTAAAATCTACCACATTGTAATCCCTTAGATCATATGAGTATTTAGTTTTTTGTCCACAAAGCCACCATATCCATTTGCAATACAATTACCAAAAACTCATGCCCAATGTTGAGTTACAAATACTGTATACATACCTAAATTTCCAGTCATTACCAAAATGTAAGGCAAGAAAGATAAACAAAAATACTCATGGCCATCCCACTGTAATATGAAAAACCAAACATGTTCAAGGGAGATAAAAATGGACAAATGATCATAAAAAACCTTTGGTAATTCACTGAAACAATAATTGAAATAGCTATTTCTAGCAAACCACTCTATTCGATATCGAAAGGGCAACTTGGTTCTGAGAAATGGCTGGTGTAGGGGGAAACCTGGAGCAAACCAGTTTCCAGAAGCTAATCTGAACCAGTTGTTATTGCTGCCCACATGACGGGTAATCCCTTGAGTTCGTCACCAACGGCGATGGCTATTGAAAGCAAATGAGATCCACTTTTTAATGCTCGATGCTGCAAACAAGTCCACCATCCAACGTTGCAGCTTTCATCCTCGACATGTCTTTTGGGCACTACTATATTCCAGTAAATAGGAAGCCTCATCCCCTTGTATTAAGTAATCATGTCAAAAGTGCTCATTACACACGTATTCCTTGTTCTGCGGATTGGAAAAAGGTGGAAGGTGCTTAAAAATAGCTAACTTTTGGGATCATATGGACTCAAAACACAATGCTTACCAAGGTTAGACTCATCAAAGCCACAAAAGCACAAATTCATGAAGTCCTAAAATCTAGGCATGGAAGTTTTGTTTCTAAGAACAAAAGAAAGACTTCGCAAATGAGAAAATCAAGTCATATAAATTGTACCTGGGTGAATCCGTCGAGCGCAAGCCACCAAAATTTGAACCCACAAATACCACTCAATCACTTGTAGTTAAGTAGTTACACCTAGTGCTCAACGCTCCCAGTTCACTTAAAAAGTGGAGAGGAAAATCCTTTTGCATGCATGCCCTCGAGTTTCATTCAAGTAACAAATTTTGATGTTGTCCTCAATTACTTTGGCTTCAATCAACCATGCCCATTTGTTTATTTTGATATGACTTTGATCACACTTGCTTTCAGAATTCTCACTTCTTCTATGCGTTGATCTTCTTCGACTCAACTAAAGTCTTTCATCTCTTGCCCTTCTTGTTAAAGTGCGCCCACGCCTTCTTCCTATACCAGAGTGTCTCGTTGAAGTCCCAACCTCCATTTCGATTTGCATGTTCTTGTTCTTACTTTTGGAAGTAAAATTGTTTTGCTGCAATTGTCTATAATCTGGACCAGCTTGCTCATCTGAATTACTTGAACTTTTAGCTAGTTGCAAACATGAATTGTAACATACAACACTCCCAGAACTGCACTGAACCCTCCATATTTTTACTACGAAACCGTGGCAATGACTCCCAAAGAAGTTTGGAGTAGGATTTCTAGGATTCTAATTGACATTGAACCGAAATTTGGAGACTCAAAACACTTCTGTGCGGCTGCTAGAAAGAGAGGTTACATTCACAACCTTCCCATCGACAACATGTTCCAGATTTTTCCAGCCTTGCCACTCAAAATCAACGAAGCCTTACCTAATACCAATAAGACACCAACATAAATAACGTAAATGATTTTTTTCTATTCTCATAAATAACATAAATTATTCAATTCAAAAACATACTATCGACAAATAGATACAACTATGTGCCGTGTAAGAGAAGGAAAGGCAAAAATGACAAGCAATTTTGAAAACAGCATCAATCAGATGGCAACAGGATTACATCACTAATTATTGACATAGCATAAGGAGAGTTCTAACAGTAGCATTAAAATAAATGCTTCTTAAATGTTAAAAAAAAAAAATCTATTCCTCACTAGGTAAAAGTAATATCATTCGTAATGGAAGGTGTAAACAAAATCATCATATAGTAGCCACATGCATTTAATGCAGTATATAACTCTCCGATTAAACTACATAGTACATGCATTCGGTACATCCTCTATGTTTATTACAATGGAACTACATATAATCCCTATCATCATACACGAGATATGAAGCATATTTTGAGTGCTTTAGCTATTGTACATGCACATGGAGATTTAAGAGTTCCAACTATGGCATTAAATGAATGCTTCTTAAAGGTCAAAAAAATCTGTTCCTCACTAGGCAAGAGTAATATCACTTGAAATAGAAGGGAGTAGACACATGTAATTAATGCATTATCTTACTCTACAGTTAAACTGCAAACAATAGTACATGCATTTGGTACCCTATATGTTTACCGTGAAACTACAGATAATCCCTATCATGCACAAAATATGAAGCTTATTTTGAGTACTTAAGTTATTGTAAATGCGCAGGGAGATTCAAGCAATCTCCCATGCATTTGGTTTGTCCTCTACTTTACGGTGGAACTACAGAAAATCCCTATAATGCACAAAATATGAAATAAATTCTGAGTACTTACAGTTGTTATAATTGTGCAACCCAATCAAATGTACAAATTTCTGCTAGGGGGATCGTAGCTGGAGGTTGGAAGATTTGGCGAAGTTCTTCAAATCTCAGGACAAAGAGATGGAGGAATTCGTGTCTTGGAGAGATTAAATGATCTTTGCGATTTCCTGTCAAGTGTCAGGAAAAGGAAAATTGGCGGCAATTAAAGTATTGTTTACGAACATTATTGAAAATAAATCAACCCAACTTTCTACTAAACTTCTTCTCCACCATTTAAATAAAAAGATCTCTAAACAGTCAACAAAGAGTCACACATACACCAGATACCTAATTTTCCACCCACATTACATATAACGACTTTTAAGTTCTCTACAAAATATTATTTTCACGAGTGTTAGCAAGCAACAACAATATGAAAGTGTAATCTATGGATGGACTATATATTGGAAATCCTCACCATGGACCCCATGAAGTGGTTTGCTTATTATTCAAAGCCTTTTATGAGAACAAAAATCTATTGGTATTAATGTAACATAAAGCAACTCCGACTTCTTTATTTATCTCATTGTCATTTCTACCCCTGTTATGTTGGCTACAATTTTGCATTTTAGAACAAGCTGTTGCTGATACTTCAGAATCTGGCAAGTGATCTACCGAAAACATTTACAGTAGCAATGGATATCGATTTATTGAGGGAAAAAAGAGAGAATTTTGCTCAAAAAGATAAGGTTTTGTCTTGTTCTTCTAGTTTTCATATGAATGGATCTTTTCATCAAACCAAACATAGCTGGGCTAACGCCCTGACTGTCCTACCAAAAAAAGAAAAGATACACTTTTGTAAAATTGTTGGAGTGATCAAACACAAACCAGTGGAGTCTCCAACAAAATTTCCCATTTTTCCACAAACTATTTTTGTCAAGGACAACACCACCTCCTGAAAATTAACCTAAGCATGTTAGCTAGTTAAAGGATGTTCTACATCTAACTGATTCACGAATGATAAGCTCAGGTCTACAGCTCTAGCAAATCATATCAGTGTGTATAGATAAATGATCCATATCTGTAAGGATAAATTTTTTTTCTCTCGAATGAAGCGGTGCAGATAGAGATGATTTGAGTGATGAAAAAACAACATAAAACTCCAACGTAGAGAAAATGAAAGGCGAATCTGATGATTAATGGTTTACAAGTCGAACAAACCTTTTGGTAGATCACTGATTCGATGATTCAAAAAACAAAGGCTTTTGGTTTTTAGGTAGGTGCTGATTTCACCTTCCTCTTCCTCTCCATCTTCTTCATCTTCCTCACTCTTCATATGTCGAGTGGAGATATCCGTCAAGAACAGCAGCAACGCCGGCAAGTCATCTACGGCTCTCCCCCTACTTTTGCCTTTTGTTTTATACCTAAAAACCGACAAGTGTTATAAGATGTATAATGACCATAGCGTTGGTTTTTTCCACGGAGAAGTGTGGTAGAATGTATAATGACAATAGTACTATTTTTTTTTCTTATTTACCAAAAAAAACTATTATTGGGTTATGGGTAAACCCAATTGTTCTGTCATCACCTTTGTAGCCTCTCAATTTGTACTCTGTCTGTCCGCTTTTGTTGGTCCATTTTTTTTAAATATGTGCCATTTTTTTATTTTTTTATTATTTATATCTTTCAATTTATGATACTTCCATGATTTTGTGAACTTTGTATAATGAAATTAATTGATATCTATCAAATAAGATCAATATTGCATATTTTTTGAGATTCATATTAAAAGATATGAGCAATTAAAAATGGCACAGATTTCCAAAATTGACCAACAAGGGCGGACGGTGGAAGTATTTTACTAGCTTTGGTGGTACTTACGACGAAGATGATGGCGAAGGAGTTCCGACAATTTGTTCCATTTTGTTATGACTTGGCAAATATCTCAATTTCTCTAATTTTCTCCATTGTAGGGTATTATCTCGAGTGTTCGGATCAATTTACACGTATCTCAATTTATGCGTATCTCAATTATTCTCTAAAGGCCAAGCCTATTGTTCAATAGGGCCAACAAATTCAACAGAGCATACTCTTTGTTGATCAGTATTTAACTTTTCGTTTTTATCCCATTAAGAGATACTGAACAACTTATAGAATTGTAGCATAAAATGAGTTTTTTTTTGCAAGAAAATAACACATAAGACTCTAAATAAGGAGGTAGAGATCACAGATATGTTGCAAAGCAAGGATGGAGCCGGGGGGACAAGTGGTGGTAGCCGCCACCATAAGGTTTTCAAAAAAATGCAATTATTACATAGAAAATAGATTTTTATCTCCAAATTATATAGACTCGCCACCACTAGATTTTTATGTTATTATAGTTTTGTTGATGAATTTTCATAATGCAGCTTGTCTTTTTATTTTTTAAGTAAATATTTTCGCCACCACAAAGGTAAAATTCTGGCTCCGTCCCTGGTGCAAAGCTCTCGCTTATAACAGGATCTAAAAGAGACAGTTGCAAGCAATTTTTGAAGAAAAAGATTGATTCCCGTTACTCTAAGTCCTGAGCACCATCACGTGGACGCGGTGCGTTAACTCTCTTCACACATACATTTACGTCGGACCAAGACCTAAACGTATAGATCCCACATAAATTTGTAGTGGTAGAGGGTGTAGACCACCATGCGGCAGTACCCAACATATTTCTTTTGCGGCCCACAACTAGGCTAATGTAAGGTCCATAGCCCGCGGTCTTTATTTGTTGGCAATTTCACGACAAAACACATATTTGGATGTATCCTCATTTATCGAGTTGTAATTTATTTTTTCTTTTTTTAAAGTGTCTGTTTAGGAAGTGGAGGAAATTAAATCTTTTGTAAATTGAATGGACGAGATCTTTAGGTAATGGAAGTGATCAGCTATCAAGAGTATTAAGGGATTTTGTTTGTGCTGGCAGCTCAATAAGGAAAGCAAATAAAGCAATCAAGGATTTGAAAAGATCAAGTCATGTTTCGTGGAAGATACTCTAGCAACTTGACATGCATTGAGAGTGGATTTAGATTGTGCTTGAGCAACGCCCTTGTTTTCTACCACTTATATATATGCGGCTCATTTAGGTTTTAAGTTATGAGGAGTGTGTGCGTTTTTCTTGCTTAGAAGCTGGAAAAATATTGAAGGGAGTGTTAAGCTTGTCTCTTGGAGAAAACACATGATCTCAGAATAACTCCAAGAGTTATCTTTCAACTTTGATTCTATTATTGGAGATGTTCTTTCGGTGGATTCTGGAAGTATATTGGAGGACTTGAGGATTCAAGGCATGTGGCAATCAACCACTTGGTGCAGTGTACGTGGATTTGGCAATTCGATCTTTGGTCAGTCGGTGAGGATTCAGGATTGTTTTAATTAAGGTCGTTTTTGTAACTGCACAATGATGTTTTTAGTGTGTTGATTTCCTCCCGTGGTTTTTACCCTTTTTACGGGGTTTTCCACGTATATCGCGTGTTCATCGTTTATTTTTTAATTCCTATTATTGCTTGATTATTCGATTGCTAGCAAAATAGGATTTTTCAGCTAACTTTGTCTGCGCGAAATGATGGAGCTTATCAATTTATTTGCTATTCCATTTTAACTGTCGTTAGGCAAGAAGGGCATTGAGGGCTTTGAGAGGACTCGTGAGGCTGAAGTCATTGGTACAAGGGCCTCCTGCCATGGGCGAATCCACCATAGAACCAGCGAGGTCGACCTCACTGGGTTAAAAAAATGCATTGAAAAAAATAAAATATAGATATAAATTATTTTTTCTGACCTCACTGGGTTCAAAAAATGCACTAAAAAAAATAAAATATAGATATAAATTAATTTTTCTTTAGTATTGTCCGCGCTGGTTACTCGTACAAGGTCAAAATAAATGTTTGCGACTAAATTTGAATCAAATTGTTATAGCCCAACAAAACAAAATAAGCCTAGCCAAATTATGATAGCCCAATATATAGTAGGAGTACATATTTAAGGATAGGAGTGCCTGACATTTGATTCAATGTGGAAACACTAAAAAATTAAAGGGAATCAGACGGCTTGTTTTCTTTTTCCATCATAGACACGCAGTGTATTTTTGTCAGCGCTGGATGAAAATGCTGGAGTCGCCTGCTTTAAGACGCTTGCAGACTTTGGCCCTCGTACAGTCTCAGATCCAGTCTAGAAGGATTAGAATATCAGAGGGACTTCCAAATTGCTTTGCTTGATCTGTATGGTATGGCGTCTTATAAGATGTGAATTGGTTTTTTGTTGAATAAATACAATGCAATTTTCCGGGGTACCCGGTCTGGATCTCCACCATCGACGGTGAGCGGCGACTTCTAACAGCTCCGGCGGGCATGAAGACGACGACCGGTGACTTCCGATGACGCATGCAAGGCGGCGATTTCATTTTCCTGTACTTTTCGTTTTTCATTTTTTCTGTATTTTTTCGGTTTTTTCTTGTATTTTTGCAGTTTTTTTTTTGTTTTGTTTGTATTAGTTGGTGTTTAATGCAATTTTCCCTCTATTTCTCCAAAAAAAAAAAAAACAACAATGCAATTCAAGTGGGGTGCTATACCAATGTACTTGCACCAAAAAAATAAAAATAAAAAATAAAAAAATAACTATACCAATGTACAAATGTTGTTTGAGTCGGATGAGCTACTTAGGATGCACATTTGGTGAAATGCACATGGGATTGCAATGTGGATTCAAATTCGACCTTTCATTTATTGATTCTTCATTCATGGTGATTCAAATGCACATTTGGTTTTTTGTTATCATTTCGGTTTATCCACGAACACATTGCTCTTTGTTATTTTTTACTTTAATTTGGCTTTTAATGATGTACCAGATTAAGGAAAAATGGGATGCCAGTCTACCGTCAAAAGAACAAATTGAAGCAAACTTGGCAAGTATGAGGCAGCCATGAGAAGAGAGAGGGCAATGGCTTATCCATTCTCTCGTCAGGTAACCTTATGATCCATCTCCTGTTTTCCCGGCTCATTTTAGCTTGTTCTTGCAAAAAATTACAGGGAAAGGATAAGACTTTCATGGAAACAGAAAATCAGATAAAAGAAACCATCACATTTTGGCAGCCTCTAATTTCCTCTGCGACAACTGCCGTTAAGAGATATTGGCAAGTGGAAGAGGATAGCTCCTCCATGTGCCTTCGGCCATGAATTGATATGGAAGGGAAAATTGGTTGCTGGTTGCTAGTTGCTAGTACTTCAGTCACAACTTATGTTGATAATGGAGGTGTGGCTCCATCCATCCACTTGCAAAGTAGGAGACCACAGAACATTGTGGGAAACATCAGTGGTGCACTATACCCTGAGTGGCTCATTATTCACCTAGTGGGTGTGATAATGGAGCAATGATTCCACAGTGGGTTTTGACCTGTGATAGCCAGTGCAATCCTTCCTCTGCTATGTATTTAAGAAGCCCTTTGGGCTGAGTATTGATGGTAGGTCGAAGAGCAAGAAACAGAGAGATACACGAGTGATAGAGAGGCTGTAATTGTGAGTTGAGTGTGATTGTAATCCTCCTACAATTATAGTGAATCCGCTGCCCCCCGTGGACGTACCCGAATTTGGGGAACCACGTAAATACTCCGTGTTTATGTGTGTGTGGTTTGTGTGTGTCTGATTAGGTACCGTTTCGCACTACAACTTAAACCGCCATATTTTGAATAACTGCAGAAACTTTTGAGTAAGAAGCTCATTGGATGAAAAAGAACCATTTTGTCTGAGTGTATAAATCTTTCCGTACAAGAATAGAGATTGTATTTCCAGAACCAACTTTGTTTTCTGAGAGCATATCCTACCAAAGATGTAAAATTTGACATGGCATGTGAAGCAACTGTCAATTGTCAAATGCTTGAGTGTCATTTGGCATCCAAAAATGATACATGTACAACAACCAACTCTAACAAGTCTCCAACACACTCACATGGTGTGTGGAGCCCACACACACTTCACACTCAAGTGTGTGTGGGCTCCACCATGTGAGTGTGTTGGAGACTTTGTTGGACCTGTATCATTGTTGGCATCTCTCCTCTCTCACGTTAACATTTGAAAGAATTCATTCTCTCTGATAGAAGAATCCCAAATTTCAAATGACCAGCAAACATAGAAGGCAACTGGATCTGCAATTAGCGAATATTCAGCTCATTACTAGCAAATTTTCTGCTTTTTAGCGAATATTAAGCTCTTTACTAGATTTGAATAGTTCAACCTTTGACTTGGTTTCCCATTGTTGAAACAAACAGAAAACTCAGAAGAAGTCAACTAGACCAGTGGCCTTAATGCTCATGGACCCCAATAATCCTCACTTGGGATGGAGCTGGTTAGAACGATGGATGGCAAAGACCCAAAGCACGGCTGAGAAAGAACTCCAGTCACCTGCAAAGAATTCACCTCTCATCCTATCCGGAGGAGAAATCACCAGGTCTTTTTTGCTCGTCATCAACTAAATTCCAAAAGCCCTTCCCAGGTTTTCAGCTCAAAAATGATTCGTCCTTCCAACCAACAGTCTGCTGCAACTACCCTTTCAGCAGTAACCAAAAAGAAGGCAGTAGAACGCCCAAGAGAGAGCATTTTCAGCCCAGATAGCAATGGTAAAAACATGTTAAAGTGTGCAGTCAGGGAAGAATAGGAGGCCCAACGTTGGTGGGCCATCACAGGTGAGGGATCCAAGTTTACAGCTAATAGCTCATACCCAAAATGGGAAAAAAAGAATGGATGGCAAGGCACCATCCATTAATCCAAAAGAGCCGTAGTTCAGGATTACAAGATAAGCAAAACAAAGAGGTAACTGGAAATTAACTTAAGCCCAGAATCGTAAACTGTCATCTTGCAAACCTGTAGGTTCCTAATTCCTTGAAGACATCTTTTGAAATCTGCCACATTGTAATCCCTTAGATCATAGGAGTATTTAGCTTTTTGTCCACAAAGTCACCATATCAAGTTGCAATACAATTACCAAAAACTCATGCCCATTATTGAATTACAAATACTGTAACATTCCTAAATTTCCAATCATTACCAAAATGTTAAGGCAAGAAAGATAAACAAAAATACTCATGGCCATCCTACTGTAACATGACAAACTGATAAGCCCCAAATGTTGTATATATCCGGGTTTATCTCGCTCGTTGTAATCACACACACGTGCATTTTGTGCCTTTATACGATTGATTTTTCGCGAGTTGTGTCTTTGATAAGTTTCAGAAAATCGGAGCTAAGAGGCGTGTCCAAAGCTCCAAATAATCCCCGGTTGTATCCGGAAGTACCTAAGGTCCCGCAATGCCGTGGAGGACAATCGCCGAAGCTTAGAAGTCAATTCAAGGAGCTTTGGAAGGTTCAAGGAAGGCCTGGAACAAAGGAACAAGAAATCTAGAGTGATGAGCCTTGAGAAAATCTGACCAACCGATAGAAAAATGCTCATTTCTCTCAAGATAAAAATTCTATGAAGATGAGGTGTGGATCGATCCAGATGTGGTGTGGATCGATCCAAATACCTCCGGCCATCATTTTTTGAGCTCTTTTTGCACTTTCCTTTTATGGAAATTTTTGTTTAATGTGTGTGCTTTATTAGATATTATGTAGAGAGAGAAAGGGAAGACTATATTGGGGCTCTCTCCTCTCTCCTTCTCCGACTTACTTACTCTTTCATTTTTAGTTTTAGTTTAGCTCCTCCATTGGAGGATTTTGAAGCTTTCTCTCTCTAGATTTCTCAAGTAAGTTTTCATTTCTAGTTAATTTGTCAAGGTTTATTGTTGTAGCTACAATCATTCTCTCTATATAAATCTAGTTTATTTGTGTTTTTATCGGTTAAATCTTGCTCTTCATTTCCTAGCTAAATCCTTCTTAAACTCTAGTTTTTATTGGTTGTTTGTTATTTCTCTAAGGTTTAAAGTTGTTGGCAAGTTTGTTATCATCGTTAAAAATCACTTTTCAAAGTTATTGGTCATGTTTATAACTTCCTTAATTAAATTAATTAGTCTTTGCCTAATGAGTGAGTAGTCAATTAGGTAGGGTCATGGGGTGATTGACTCCCCATGACCAAGGTTAATCCAGTTCCTCGCGCAATTTAAAAAAGGCTTTCAACTTTTGTCGAGCAATGAATTGGGATTCACTTTTACGAATCAAAATTAGGGTCTGTAAACCCCTTTGATCGCACGTCGCCCGGGGCTTGACCACTTGGTACGTGCGATGCTTAGGGATAGGGCGACTCAAATGTTTGTCTAAATGGCACAAGAATCCTATTCTTTGTGGAACGCATTTTTCTAGGCAATGGTTTAGTTTCTAAACCATTTGCTCGGGTGCACCTAACGGTGGCTCGAGTCGGTTACCGAGCGTGAGGATTTGGTTAGCTTTGGTTGTGATCGTTATGAACCCCTAGGCTTTACCTTTGTTAATTTAGTCTTTTCGTATTCCGTGTCATTCACGAAGTTACGTGAATCCACCAACAAATCACAAAAGCCAAGTTTGCCGCTTTAAGGCTAAAAACTTCATTCGCAAGTCAACTCTCACGCCGGGTGCGTTCGGTCCCTGTGGATTCGACCCGGTCTTACCGGTTATCATGCTATGCGATACCTAGCCCTACGCTTGGGGCGACACCATCTACGACACAATCCAAGGTCGCAAGCACAAACCGTATATGTTCAAGGGAGACAAAAATGTACAAATGATCACATAAACCTTTTGGTAATTCGCTAAAACAATGATTGAAATAGCTATTTCTAGCAAACCACTCTATTCGCTACTGAAAGGGCAACTTGGTTCCGAGAAATGGCTGGTGTAGGGAGAACCCTCGAGCAAAACCAGTTTCCAGAAGCTCATCTGAACCAGTCGTTATTGCTGCCCATATGACAGGTAATCCCTTGAGTTTGTCACCAACGGCGATGTCTATTGAAAGCAAATGGGATCCACCTCTTTCGTGCCCGATGCTGTAAACATGTCCACCGTCCATCATCGCAGCTTTCATCCACGACATGTCTTTTGTTGGAGTCCAGTCACTTCACAAACTGTAATTTAGCAACTTCTATATTCCAATAAATAGGAAGCCTTTGCCCCTTGTATTAAGTAATCATGTCAACATCGCTCATTGCTTATTACACACGTATACCTCGTTCTGCGGACTGGAAAAAGGTGGAAGGTGGTGAAAAATAACTAACTTTTGGCATCATAGGGACCCAAAACACAATGCTTACGAAACTTGGACTCATCAAAGCCACATAAACACAAATTCGTGAAGTCCTAAAATCTAGGCATGGAAGTTTTGTTTCAAAGAACAAAAGGAAGATTTCGCAAATCATTACAAAAATCAAGTCATGTAAATTATACCTGGGGGAATCCATCAAGCACAAGCCACCAAAATTTGAACCCACAAATACCACTCGATCACCTGCAGTTAAGAAGTTACACCTAGTGTTCAACGCTCCCGACCAGTTCACTTGAAAAGTGGAGAGGATAATCCTTTTGCATGCATGCCCTCGAGTTTCATTCAAGCAACAAATTTTGATGTTTTCCTCAATTGCTTTGGCTTCTATCAACCATGCCCACTTGCTTTCAGAATTCTCACTTCTTCTTCGCTTGGATCTTCAACTCAACAAACGTCTTTCATCTCTTGCCCTTCTTGTTGAAGTGCAGTCACGCCTTCTTCCTATACCAAAGTGTCTACTTGAAGTCCCAACCTCCATTTCGATTTGCATGTTCTCGTTCTTGCTTTTGGAAGTAAAATTGTTTTGCTGCAGCTGTCTATAATCTGGACCAGCTTGCTCACCTAAACTACTTGAACTTTACCTTTCACTATTTGATTTACGTTCCATCTTTTGATTCTAAACAGCCACAAAGAAGTCCAATTTGTGCGCCGAAGGTTTGTTGTTGCGATATTGGTTAAACCTAATACGAAGAAAAAATGATCAAGGCAAAAAAAGCACAAAAGCAATAGCTAGTTGCAAACATGAATTATAACAATAAGGCACCAACATAAATTATTTGTTTCTATTCTCATAAATAACATAAATTAGTATTCAATTAAAAAACATACGAGAATAAGTTATTTTCACCGCTGGTGGAAACAAAAGTTTCCTCCAAATTGATTGCATTGCGCCATGTGTCTAAATAGTGGTCCCAAATAGTAGAACATGGACATGTGGCGCCATGCAATCTATTTGGAGGAAAGTTTTGTTTCCGCCAGCGGTAGAAATAATTTAAACTCAAAACATACTACTGACAAATACATACAACTATGTGCTGTGTAAGAGAAGGAAAGGCAAAAATGACAAGCCGCTTTGAAAACAGCATCAATCAGATGGCAACAGTAGCATTAAAATAAACGCTTCTTAAAGGTTAAAAAACTATTCCTCACTAGGTAAGAGTAATATCACTCGAAACAAAATCATCAAATAGTAATCACATGCATTTAATACAGTATCTAACTCTCTGGTTAAACTACTAACAATAGTACATGCATTCGTTACATCCTCTATGTTTACAGTGGAACTACATATAATCTCTATCATCATGCACGGGATATGAAGCATATATTGAGTACTTCAGGTATTGTAAATGCGCAGGAAGATTTAAGAGTTCCAACGGTGGCATTAAAATGAATGCTCTTAAAGGTCAAAAAATCTGTTCCTCACTAGGCAAGAGTAATATCACTTGAAATAGAAGGTTGTAGACACATGTAATTAATACATTGCCTTACTCTATGGTTAAACTACAAATAATAGTACATGCATTTCGTAAATCCTCTTTGTTCACTGTGAAACTACAGATCCTATCATGCACAAAATATGAAGCTTATTTTGAGTACTTAAGTTATTGTAAATGCGCAGGAAGATTCAAGCAATCTCCAATGCATTTGGTTCGTCCTCTACATTTTTGGTAGAACTACGGAAAATCCCTATCATGTACAAAAAATGAAATAAATTCTAAGTTCTTACAATTGTTATAAATGCACAGTGCAATCAAATGCACATTTTCTGATAGGGGAATCGTAGCTGGAGGGTGGAAGATTTGGCGAAGTTCATCAAATCTCAGGACATAGATGGAGTAATTCGTGTTGGAGAGGGAGAAGTTGCTGAAAACTCGACAGGAGGAGCAAGAGAAGTTGAAACAACCAAATGTGCAGCAAGATTAAACGATCTCTCCAATTTCCTGTCAAGTGTCAGGAAAAGGAAAATTGGCGGCAATTAAAGTACTTTTTAAGAAAATCATTGAAAAGAAATCAACCCAACCTTCTACTAAACTTCTTTTCCACCATTTCAATAAAAAGATCTCTAAACAGTCAACAATGAGTCACACATACACCAGATACCTAATTTCCGCCCACATTACATACAACTACTTTTAAGTTCTCTACGAAATATTATTTTCATGAGTGTTAGCAACAATATGAAAGATAAATCTTTGAATGAACTGTATATTGGAAATCCTCACTATAGACCCGATGAAGTGGATTTGTTATGATTCAACGCCTTTTATGAGAACATAAATCTATTGGTAATAAGGTAACGTTAAGCAACTCCGACTTCTTTAGTTATCTCATTGTCGTTTCTACCCCTGCTACTATTAGCTACAATTTTGCATTTTAGAATGAGTTGTTGTTGATACTTCATAATCTGGCAAGTAATCTGCCGAAAACATTTACAGTCGCGATGGATACCAATTTATTGGGATAAAAAGAGACAGAATTTTTCTCAAAAGATAAGCGCTTGTCTTGCTCTTCTAGTTATCATTTGAAACCTTGACCATCCTACCAAAAAAAATGAAAAGATACATTTTTGTAAAATTGTTGGAGTGATCAAACACAAACCATCTGAGTCTCTAACAATCTTTCCCATTTTTCCACAAACTATATTTGTCAAGGACAACACCACCTCCTGAAAATTAACCTAAGCATGTTAGATTGTTAAAGGATGTTCTACATCTAACTGATCCGCTAATGATAAGCTCAGATCAACAGCTTTAGCAAATCATATCAGTGTGTATAGATAAATTGGATCAAATGATCTATATCTGTAAGGATAGTTTTTCTTTTCTTTTCTTTCGAACGAACTGATGCAGATAGAGATTTTTTTCTTTTGAACGAACTGATGCAGATAGAGATGATTGAGTGATGAAAAAACAACATAAAACTCCGACGTAGAGAAAACAAAAGGCGAACCTGAGGATTAATGGTTGACAAGTCGAACAAACCTTCTGGTAAATCACTGAAGCAATGATCCAAAAAACAAGGGTTTTTGGAATTTAGATAGGTGTTGATGTCACCTTCCTCTTCCTGTCCATCTTCATCATCTTCCATCAAGCAGCAGCGGCAACCCCAAACGCCGGCAAGTGTATATCTAGGAAGCAACGCCAAGACTGTTCGCTGAACCAGGGCTTTTATATTTATTATTTATATATTCCCTCCGTCCCAATTTTATAGTCCTTCGTTCTATCCTAACCGGATAAAAAAACGATTATATCTTTCAATCAGTAATATATTTTATATGCAATATGGATCTTGTTTGATAGATCTTGATTTAATCTAATAAACAAAGTGTTCAAAATCACTTAAAACATTGTAGATTATAAGATATAACACTTTGAAAAGTGACACAAACTCCCAAAAGGGACTATAAAATTGGGACGGAGGGAGTATAAGATAAGAGAAAAGAGGTCTTCAATGTTTATATATATAGTCGAGGTGAGATGTCATAGGGTTTCGGTCAAGACTGTTCGTTAACTACTAAGTAGTATCTCCTTTTTCTTTTCCTTTTTCCGAAGTCCAAACGGCACCGCGCCGTCCTAAGCTCATTTTGGGGTATCGTAGTTTTTGCATTTTGTTTTTTATTTTTTTATTTTTTTGAATCATGAAAAATTAAGTATAGAAAAACACTAACAAATTCAGTCAGAATTAAATAGATACCGAAGCTACTTAAGTTTTACTACTACATTTTAAGAATTTTTTAGTGGAAGAATAAGAACTTCATTCATTGCAAGAAAAGTAGTAGAACTGTGCTATCGCCATTACATAAAAGAGCGCCAACGACGAGTGAAGACCCATAAAAGGCCTAAGGAACAGAACACAGAGTACTAATCCGCAAAACACAAAAGCTATGCTATAGCCGGTAGGTATGAGGACGCTGAAAACAAGCGATGGCCAACAAAAGGCCTATTGAACAAAGCGATGGCCAACAAAAGGCCTATTTTAAGAGGCACTTGAAAAATTAAGTAGGATGAAATATGATTATCAAACTAACTTAATTACTTACTACTGAATTCATTCAGTTTTTAAGCGCTTAATTGGATTATCAAGTCACTCATCACATAATGTGAAAACGAGCAACATGGGGTATTTGGCCAATTATGTCAAATGGATTATAAAATTTGAACCGGAGAATGCAAAATTTAAAAACCACCTCCAGATGAGTTTTTTGGATTCTTAATACAAATTCACCCTTCTGCAAAATCTATTCTGAACATCATTATCCAAAACTTTTGTAGAAACAAAGACGAGACAAAGCAGAACATGATCGGTGGACTCCGTTTCAACCACTTGGCAAACAAAAAATGGAAGTTTGATCAATATGCTCAAAGATCAAGTTGTGGCAATGTTTACCAATTTTTCCCTTGATCGAAATCGATAAGAGATTTCGGAAAACAAAGTCAACAACAAAAACAAGGGCAAGCAATGCGGCTCGAATAAAATGGCAACGAATCAAATGCGAAATGGATGGAAATAATTGAAGACAAACGAAAGAGACTTCTGTTAATCTTCAGATGGAATATCAAAACATAAAAGAAAATCGGTGTTGTGAGGCAAACACCAATCTTTAAGAATGAATCGATAGTAGGATCTAAATTACATCTACTCCTACTCCTAATTATAACCCAAAACTGGGTTAGTAAGACAAATAAAAGATAGACTTTTGATTTGTGAGAGAGTTTACAATGAAGTCTAAAGAGACTATTTATAAAAAACTAAAAAGTGTAGGAAATAACTTCCTAGCTTCTTCAAGCTTCCTACAACTACAATTCAAATCTTCTTCATTCTTGTGCTTCCACATGTCCTTGTAACTTCTCTCTTTATTCCAAATGTGTAGGGCAACGCCATATGTCTTCTTAACTTCCAAATAAATAGAATTAAGCCACGTGTCCTGCACATGCAATAAAAATACAAAATACTATAATAAAAGTACTAAAATAATAAAATCGATAATAAAACATAATTTTTCTTATCGACACATAATTATGGGCACATAATCATTGCCACCTTTTAATCGATATCGATAGGCAATAAATATGGTGTAAACAGGCGAGCCAAGAATTAGGGGGTCATTCGTCACGATATAAACATGCGGGGAATAGGCTTTCGGAGCTGTGTTCTCTCTTTTGCTCGGTGGTCTTCCAATGTAGTTGCTCATGTTTTGGCTGGGAAAATTTAATTAGTCATAATTGAGTGGCGGTTTCAGGAATTTTTGATGGGTATTTAGAAATTACTTTAATTTGACTAGCTCTGTTTACCGGTTATAAATATACAAAATTTCATATATTAGTGTGAATAATGCGACCTAGGAAAAAAAAATTACACGTATTCTCAGCAAATTTTAAAATTTTAAGCCAAGCAAATATTAAACCAGTGGATTAGTAGACTAATATTCTTTTGCAGGAAATTATGTGACAAATAGGTTGGCAAGGTTTTTTTTGGACAGCTTTTGGAGATGGAAGTTGATTGTGGTTGGATGATACCAATGGATCTTTTTTTCCCTCTGTATTTTTTACATTCTTTCTTTTAAGAGTGCATACCTTGCTTTGGTTGGGTTAATGTGAATCATCTGGAATGATGGGTGTTCATAATTTAGGAATAAGTTTTCAAATTAAAACATGAAATAAAAACTACATATATTATAAAAAAATTCATTTTTAGGGTGTTCAATTTTATTTTATTTTGAAAGGCTAAAAACTTTATTAATCTCTGAAAAAGTAGAAAGATTAAAAGGGAAGATGAGAGAAAGATACGACTAGTGGAAGCGAAGAGCCACTAGACGAGACCATCCACATCAGACCCCAGGATCGCAAGATGCCAACCTAATAGAAGAATCACAACAGGGCTCAAAGACATACCCAAGGAAATCAAATAAACATTGACCACCTAATCTACAATGTGGAGCCGCTTATAATTTGTATGGGGTAGCCTCCGTTGTTTACTTGGTCCCTTGCTAAGGGAAAATTATTTGTTCCTCCTGCACCAATGCTTCAAGAGCCTCCCACGCCACTCATTTGTGTGGAATCCACCCAAAGTGTGGATCCCACCAAGTGTGTGGTGGTGAGACTTCTAGAGCATTCTCTCCTTGCCAAGGGACGAGTCTTCCTCGTTAACACACTTGCTATCATTTGGTTAGAAAAAGAAAAATCGCTCATTCTTCAAACTAAGTTTTTCTTCTCACATTGCCTTGATCTTTTGCATTCCTAACAAATTTGCGGAAGGCCAATGCTGGCTCTAAACCATCGATATCGTCTAATGGCTTTGAAGCCCCATCCAAATAGGCGAGTACCTTCACTCATCTCCGGCATCTATCCTATGGTTGCAAATACTTGTACTTATCTCCTCCTCAGAAGGGAACATCAACGTCTGCACATTTCTATTAGCATACCACAAGACATGTCATCATGACCTACATAACCTTGTTTACATGTAAAACACTAAACATGCCTCAATTCTAATGTTAATTCTCATTCATCATTCTATAGCTTTTTTCTTGGTCATAACTACTAGTCATTATTCTGTAGTCCTCTATCTCCAACAACAAAAAATCCCAAATGCAACAGTATCATACTACTGCATGATGGAATATGCCAAAAGTAAAGCAACATTTGAAGAGTTCTATGATAAATACATTCACTTGTACCTAAACCACTGCTTTTCCATCACAGACATCGCAGATTGTGAATCCATGGCCTTCACAATAGGGACACTTCATTCCTTCATCTATCCATTCCATAAACTGCATTCACGTATCGCAGAAAAAGATCAAACAAGGGCAGGGTAAAATGAGAAACGAAAAATGAAGGAAAGATTTATCAAAGAAACATTATCTAACCTGTGGTTCAAGGTTTGGCTCGCCTGTCCCATCACATTCTGCAAGAGCAATGAACTTTAGATGGCACATGGGTTAAAAGGACAAAGGGTTATTTTAACACTAGCAATGCTATCAAATGCTTTTAAGGGCGACGTAATAGATGAAACTAAACTTCTAGCATGGTAGCTTATCAGCAGGAGAGGTATCAATAACTTAAAAACATCTTTGTCGTCTTTTCAACTTGGAGTCGTCTTCTAAAAATAATTGTCAAGCAAGTGTTTTTTTCTTGTTTGTGTTTTGAAAGTTTTACTTAAAAAAAAATGCAGAAACCATAAAGCAAATGGTGAAACAAGCGAGCCATCAATGTGTAGTGGGGACCAAGAACTGGGACTGTTCTTCAAGTCGTCCAAAAGTTAAGATTGATATGGTTATCAACTTTAACTTATCATGGAAGATAAAAAAAATCTTATTATGTTGAAAACAATGTTAGTTCTCATCACCCATTTGTTCTTTGTTGTAATGGTTTAAGAATTTCAATACAACTTCCACACGCACTTCTTTGGTTCTTGAGTTTGTTCATACAATTTCCACACGTACTTTTTTGGATCATGAGTTTAAGGTAAATGTTACATACTTATATGACCCCTAAGAAAATGTTTCATTTACCAAGCATACAAAGAAGTGAATAAGCAGTTCTGCAATAAAAGTTCCAATGTGGTCCGAAATCGATAAGGGGTTACTTGTAAAGTGTTTCATAAGGAGAGTGAGGCAAAGAAAACCGATGATTAAACAAGGACAGATTCTTGGCTAACTTCTTTAGAGCAGGAAAAAATCTTTTAAAGTAAGTATTGGTAGTAACCTCTTTTTCAGTTTAACATTTTTTTTTTCTTTTTCACAGAACAACAGACATGAATTTCTGGAGGTGAATGTGTTCTCAGTATCGTGTTTTACTCTCACCACCCTCCAGACAAATCCGAAGTGCCAAAAGACATTATAAGATCCTTCTATATCCAAAAATAGTAAAACGAATAAATGATCCGCGAGCGCTTCTCAAAGCCTTTTTAAGGATCGCAAACACAAAATTCATTTACCTTATGAGAAAGAAGTTCCTAATGACAACTGATACGTTGAAGGCTGAAGCAGGTCTATTGGTACTATTTACATATATAGCTCTTGATAGACTCATATCATATAACGTTTATCCACGTAATTAATTGTATAGAAGTCCATAGTTTAACAGACTTGGATAAACTACAATAGGCGGAGTGGTTATAAATGACTTCTGGAAATAAAGCTTAGCATAATCAGAAAGATGTGTACCTGAGCATAATAAGCGACCCTCCCCACGACAAGAAAGGCACTTTATTTTGGAATCATTGCTTTTGGTTTTGTTCCTGCCAGTAAGCCGAGAAGGTTCTTCCCACCGGTTCTCCCCAAGAAGAAAGACTCGATGTTCGGATACCTCAACCTCAGCTACCTCAACCTCAGTGATACCTTCTTCTTCCACCATTGTCTTCTGAATTTCTGAGATTTCTTTTATCGAAGCAAATGCAGCTCCATTTGCAGACTCCTACATAACAACAGAACCAACATAATTGTGAATTTTGGTACATATGTTAGATTGAGCAGTTTTGCAGAGGAAACTTCAGAGTTTAAGAGGAGTGGGTATCGGAAAGCTGAGTCATATATTACCACTTCTGTTTGTTGATGTTCTAACTAAACCACACAAACTTTAGAAATAGTTTTCCCTTTTGTTTAACAAACCCACACCTCATCAGCTACCTTGAGTTCAGGAGGCTCTTGGATAAAGTTGACATAATGTATATTTAGGATATGCTTTTTGATAGTGCACATACGTTCTTCCCATTTTACCAAGGAACCCTAATACCCCGGAGAAATACGTGTTTGTACCCACATTCTGAAACATGGTACACTTTAGTCCCACAGCGTTAAAATATAGCGATCCAAAGTGATCCCAAAGTTTTTCCAAAAAAACAACTGCATCATTGTAAAACTCTAGACTGAGTGAAATTTTAGAGGATGTAAAAAGAAGGGTCATTATGCTTCTAAAGATGTGTTCATGAATACTTTCAAAATTAATATTCAACTTTAAATAGTTGTTTATCACTTAGAAGAGACGGCGTTGGCTCTAATTTTGTTTAGAAGCTTACCCTAGCTTACCACGTTTTAGGCATGTGGCGTACCACGTTCCTTGTACTGGTATCCTCTGCGTTCCAGGTTAACATAGGATCTTCCATAGTTGACATATAAGACACGTGATTACATTTCAGCTCCTAACTGCATGAAATTTGTTTCTTTAAATATCATTAAAGTTTGCGTAATCCCTAAAAAAAAGGGTTCGTGTACATTTGAACTTTGAAGCCCACCCAAATTGTCATTATACTTTAATAAGGTTTGAAGAATTCAAGTGCAGAACATTAAGCACAGGTCTTGAGAGCCCCAAATTCTACATTGGAGCTAAGCTTTCTCAGCTTGCATCTAAATGTCATGACAGCCGTCTCCAGGTTTTCACCTGCAATTACATTTGTGCTCAAGAATGACGAGTAACAGATGTGGAGACAACTGACATTGCAAAGTTTTTTAATTGGGAGGCTTAAGGTAGCTGACATACGAATTACGAAGTAACAATGAAACCTTGCAACGTACTGTAATAGAAGGAGAAAACTAAAACAAATATTGAAAATGGTTTACTGACTTACAAAAATGCTTTCTTCGAGTTGGAGGCAAAAAAACAACAGCATTGGGGCCAAAGCAGCAAAACACAGTCATGACGAGGAAGCAGGAAAGGAAATAATGGCTGGTTCACCAGAAGACGTTGCCTAAAATAGGAAAACCAATCCCAAGTTCTACGAAACAGGAGGAGGTTGTGCGCAGACTGGAATGTTACGGGGAAAAAGTGCACACGCTAAAATGTACTTCCATGAAATAATGGGATTCAAAGTGGAAGCACATGGAGGCATAAATATGATGAAACTTCAAAAGCAAACCATGAACAAAGTAATTCAGTGTCCAATACTTGCAAAACCGTATCGAAAGTAAGGTTCTCTAACTTAAGAGGCAATGGGAAAGAACCTTTGGAAGACCAGCAACGCCAGTCCCTTTTGGCATGGTATTCACAGCCAAGTCAGAACTTGCAAGTTGGTGTTCCATATATAACCTTTCTTGTAGTTCAGCAGTCATAATTCCATCTTCAGGGGCACCTAGTGTGGCCTGTCAAGCAAGATAACCAGGTATAATATAGTGCATAGGAAATATAACAAGATGAGAAAGGCGAAATACTCAGATGATCATTAAGTTGGTTGTTCCATTAACAAGCAAGTATATCAACCCTAATCCTGATTCCTGACAACTCTTGGGAGTTTTTTGCATGTAAAATGAAACTCGTAACTTACTTGCCAAGTTTTCACAGCACGCTCTGTCCCGCTTGAGAAGCTGGAATATTCCAGATCTTCTTCTCCAGGATAGAATCCCAACTTCTGCAATGCTTCCTATCAAAACCACAAGAGCTAAGGAACATGTCAAAATTTAATATAAGACCACTTTGAATATCACAAGCATCCGATTACTTGAGCCTACGGAATAATATGCACAAACGCACTAAAAATCCAATGACAAACACTTGAGCACAAAAGAGAGCTCCCAATGGAAGCAGTTTAGAGTACAGCGAACCTCTGACCACACCATTACACGGCAAGCTCCCAATGGAAGAAGAAGACAGAAAGAAATCACGACAGGTGCATCACAGCTTGGAGAGGTCTGAGTCAAATCTACGCCAAAGCAAGTATACACTTACTTGATCGTATGGCTTACAATCATGAAATACGGGGATGCTTAAACATTTTTCTTAACCGGGGAATAAAATGCTTGATATTAAGTAAATAGGATTCTTCATTTCTGTCTTCGTTGCATTGGTACCCAGCATACAAGAACTTAGGTAAGTCCCTTTTTCCGGTTTTGATTAGTAAGAACAAAGACTATGCCTTTCACTCTCATATTTGACTCTGAAGCTCATACAGTATAAAGTTTGACGTCCATCCAATAATTCACTTGCATCCACACTTCATAAAGTTATAGGAACTTTGCTTCAAGAATATAATGTTTTCACGTATTCCATTCATAACATGGAAACATTTTTCTCATGCTCTAATACTCAACAATCTCTTCCTCTTTAACGAGGTGTTTCCAGATAGTGCTCCATAGATAATAAGTATTTCATTGTAGATATTTGTTTCTCATATTTTCTACACAACTAAATTAGACAAGGAAATTTAGATTCTCTAACTTTACTGACATGGAGAACCGTGTCGTTCTTGTTTAATCACAATAAAATCCATCTAATTCAAATCCCTTTATGGTAGCGTGCCTAATTTTGCGAGGGACATTGATATCCCGAAAACACTATACATAACATCGACATCATTCCTGCACGGAATAACAACCTCCCTCACATTTATGTACTTTTGAGGGAAATTGTGCACAAAATTTGAAGGATAGCAAATAAAATCGGTAACATTTTCAAAATAAATTTTGTATTTGTAAAACTCGAACATAGGTGCTAGAGATTCTCTATTAAATACAGCATGATCTATGACATGAAAAACTTATAACCCAAGGTCTGTGAGTCCCCTCCCCCCTTTCCCACAAGGAAAGATTTCATGAAATCAGTACACCAAGGTGGTATAGCTGTCAGTTTCACAAACAAGGGGGATCCATTAGTAGGGTGTACAAATGAGCTGGAGCAAAATTCTCTTTTCATAATACGGGAAGGACTTTCTCAGTATCTGACGAACAAAAATAGAAGAGGACCAAATGTTCCTCCTAGATATTCTTCTAATTTTAACTACTAGAAGTCTAGAACCAAAATAGTGATTTGAACCAAAAATTCTATTCTCTTATTGGGGCTTCAGATTTGTGTGTTTAATTTGTCAAACTAACGCACCTTCGTATTACCTTTTTATCAAAGCTTGTCCCATTTTTGGTAGTTCTTGCTCCAAAATTACCATATCAGCATGGAAGGCCTCTCCAATTAGGTTTGAGTTAGATTCCGTAATATAGTATTAGATCTAGACTTTGGAGAATTTTGGATGATACTCTCTTGACTGTTTTCCTCTTTGGTTGAGCCCTATATGTTATGGATTTTTTATTTGCCTCACTACGCGTTAGTCAAGGGTTGCATATGTGTATGTGTGGGAGTGCTAGAGCTTCTCTCATATTGGTTAGTTATTGCTCCAAAAGTAGTACCTGAGCATGATCGGCCTCTCCACTCATTGTAACTTCAATAATTAGGTGTGGACGTTGAACGAAGTTCTGAAGATTGACAGATGGTGAAACTAATGCACCAGAATTCTGTTATGCATGCACTTCTATGCCCCATATTGTATCCAAAATCTGTTACTGTATTTTAACTAGCTTTATCCCTTTCTCTGCACTTGTTGGGGAAATGTAGTGCATAAGAGCATATCCCAAGGCAAATCTAGAAGTCTTGCCAAAGCCAATTTTCGCAGTACCATAAAAAATTCTTCTCCAGTACTGTACGAAAACATATCCAAAAATTGGCTTCGCCAAATCTTCTGCCGAATTTGGAGAAAGCTTTTGCAAGCCGAATTGCCACATCACTAAAAGCTACATTACATTTTTTACCAATTGATCACAACTCAAGATTTTTTGGTTATTCGATCAAATGGTCAAAAATTGATATGAGAGTTGAGTGTGTCAGGTGGCATGTAAATCATTGGAGCACTATACCCAACAAATTGGCATTTTGACGTAGTACCATGGCAAAAAAATATCTTTGAGAGTGAAATTTTATCTAGAGCCTTTGCAGGTACTCTAAGAATATGCAGCCATATAATACACTCCCATACACACATGCAAAGTTAAGTCCAAGTAATGACATTCTTATAGACATGCTTATACGGGACAAACAAAACTCGCCTTGTGAATTTGACAGAAGAGAAATGCATATTCGCAAGCAATCAGACCTGCATCACTCGAACATGTTCTCCTTCCAATCCCTTCCTCAAGGTCGCCCTCTTCTTATTAACCTCTTTCTTCTCTTCTCCAACAACCTCCTTCACCACCACCACCTCCTCTGCCTCTGCTGCCATAACCACCAATGGCACCGCGCTCGACCCGCTCTCCGCAAGTTGATTGACTGTCATCCCCAAATCGCCCTCCTTCACCACCTGTATTGAGGATCCAAACAAAGGGAGCTTTAGGTGATCTGGTTAAGGGAAATTTTTCTTTCATGTTTGACTTGAGATGAACAAGCAAAAAGGGAAATTGTCATTCTTCACAGCATTCACATGATTCGCAAAAGAATAATTGAATTCCTTGAAGCATTCGTTTGTTTCTCTAACAGCTCAAGCTTTGGCTTTGGCTGAAGTGGTGCTTAACAATTATCGGTGTTTGGACATAATAAATAGTGTTTGAACAAAATTAATTTTTTCTAAGACAGTGCTCATTATTGATGTTTAGTGATTTTTATTTACCTATATATTAATAGATTTTGTATTAATCATTAACGTCCACGAGAGCAATTGAAAAGGCTTAAAAATTTGTGCCTGAGTTCCAAAAAATAAAAAAAGACGAGACAAACTCTCTTTTCTGAGTTTGTTTTTAGAACCCTTTTGGCTTTTTTGTCATAACCTTTTACTTGTTTAGATTACGTTTGTCAAGAAAACCAATTAATGCAAGAACATTAGTTCATAAAATAACCAGAAAGCCAAATAGCGTCAATAGTGCCGAATAAATTTTGTCCATACAGCCTAAGAGCATTTCCAGCCCTTACTCAAATAGGCAAACATAAATGCAAGAGCAAACTTGAGTAAAAGCTTCATTAAAGCATAGTTGTAAACTATGGAGAGCAGAACAAGTCTTCAAAAAATTGAGTAAAACAATTAGCTCCAGGCTTTCCTCTTCTGATTGTGCAGTTCTTGAAGAGCAAATTTTGGCAAGAATTCATGGTTGGTCTCATAAGTTTTTGTATTATGGGTGTAGGGTGCAGTTGATACAATCAGTCCTCTGTGGTATCCATACCTACTGGAGCTCTATCTTTGTTTCGCCTCAAAGAATTGTAAAGGAGATTGAGGGAGTTCTTAGTGCCTTTTTATGGTCCGGAGCAGACATGAACCACATAGGTGCAAAAGTTAGCTAGGCTCACTCTGTATTCCTAAAAATGAAGGTGGCTTAGGGTTTCGATCCCTAAAAGAAAGGAATAAAGCTTCCATTATTAGACATCTATGGGCCCTCAGTAAAAAAGCTGTTTCTATGTGGGATAGGTGGGTGCATTTGTATATTCTTAAAGCGCAGAGTCTACGGGGGATTCCTGTTCCAAATGATGCTTCTTGGGTGATCAGGAAATTGCTCAAATTGAGGTCTCTTTGCCAGGGATGAATTAGATATTATATCGGAAATGGAGAGGACCCTTTTCTCTGGACCGATAATTGGCACCCACTTGGTGCTTTCTACCAGCAGTTTGGAGAGCTAGAGTGTCCTCCATTATTGCTCAAGTGGGGTGGAGGTGGCCACATCAGTGCAACAGAGTTATTGTGGAGATAATAAGGCAAACTCCCAGTGATTTTCTCCCAAATCCATTGATTAGTGACAAGTCTGTGTGGACTCTTTCAGCTGATGGTGTTTACTCTGTCAAGTCTGCTTGGGAAGCTTGTCGGCACAGGTATGCTCTTCAATCTTGGCACTCTCGTCTGGTATGGGCAAAATGTTCCTAGATGGAGTTTTATTTTATGGTTAGCAATTTGGCGCAGGCTGTCCACTCAAGATAGATTGGCAAAATGGGGATTTGCTGTTGATCCCCATTGTGTGCTATGCTATGTTTAAATTTATTGGAATCCCATTCTCATTTACTCTTGGGATTATTACCTCTAGGTCTAGAAAAGACATGTCTAATTACCAATAAGGTAAGTCATTTTTTTTAATTACCACTAAGGTAAGTCACTCTTTTTTGGAGTTTAGGTTTAGAGTGCACTTTTCTATTATAGGGTTTTAGTGGTTTAGGCACTTTCATAGAGTACCCTAGGAGTTTAGACACTTTCATAGGGTACCCTAGTCGTAGGGTACCCTAGTCATAAGGGTACCCTAGTCGTAGGGTACCCTAGTCATAAGGGTACCCTAGAGTTTAGGTTTAGGGTGCACTTTCCTATTATAGGGTTTTAGTGGTTTAGGCACTTTCATAGAGTACCCTAGGATTTTAGGCACTTTCATGGGGTACCCTAGTCGTAGGATACCCTAGGATTTTAGGCACTTTCATAGGGTGCCCTAGTCGTAGGGTACCCTAGGATTTTAGGCACTTTCATAGGGTACCCTAGTCATAAGGGTACCCTAGTCGTAGGGTACCCTAGAGTTTAGGTTTAGGGTGCACTTTCCTATTATAGGATTTAGTGGTTTAGGCACTTTCATAGGGTACCCTATGATTTAGGCATTTTTATACAGGTTGGGGAGTTGATGGAAATTTTTCAGAGTTGGGCTTGACCTAATGATAATTATGGGATCCAAGAGTGACCTGATGGTAAATGTCCCCTTACTCTTTGATTGCCATTTATCTTTATCTGTTATACTATGGAAGCAAGTTCTGCAGAAGAATAGTATATTTAGGGCCATTCTTTCTTTGGAACAGGAGTTGGAATGGGCAGTGGATCACAGGAAAGGGAACATTTTTCGCAGTTCCATTTACAAGTTCTCTCTGTCTGCAACCATTTACTTCCTATGGGGGGAGGGTAACATATTTGCAATTCCATTTCCACCATTTACTTGATGTTGTGGTATTTTGTTGCGTGTGTAGCATTTTTGTACAGATGGGCTATCTGCTGCTGTTCTTGCTATTTTTGGTGAAATGAACTTAACTTACCCAAAAAAAGAGTCTCCACACCAAATTTGGAGTAAATTAGGGCATCTCCATCAGGCTTGCTTCTTTGCCTTTGGAGCTATACTACCGAGTAAAAGTGCAAGAAATGCAAGAAAATCAGCCTCGCCACCGCCTTGGGTCAAAATATAATTGATACAGTGCCTTTACTTCCCAGCGAGGCACTATTCATGGGTTAGCCTTGTATTATTGCTTTTTCCACTGGTTATTCTTTTATTTAATATTTTGCTTCTACCTTCAGGTTCCCCATATGCCATACCACGTCCCAAATTTCACTTCTTTTTACTTCCAAAAGTTGGGTAGCCTTGTATTGATGTTATATATATTTTGAAAACACTCCTACCAAAATCCGATTGAATTTTTTTGTACATGAATGTTTAAAATATTAAATAAACAAATTCTTATAAAAATCAGCTCAATCGGATATCGAATACTAGTAGAAGTTTTTTCTAATAAAAAAAATTAGAAACATATTTGAATAGAAAAATAGAAGTAGAAAGAAAGAATAGTTTAATACAGTAAAGTTAGAATAGAGAGCCTGATTATGTGAGTTTTTGAAAAAGTGACTTGCTAAAGTATAAATTGTATTTTTGAGGTTAAATTTGGTCCAAAATTTGCTGAGCCTGGTGAGATGCTCTTAGAAGGTTTAAACTCAGGATTTGGTTACGAGTGAATTAAAAGCGTAAGGTCACCTGTAAAAGCGCCGCGAGCTTTGCCACCGCCTCCGACACAGAAACGCCTTGTATGTCGCCCTGTCGGCGCTCGAGCTCCTGAATTCGGACATTAAGGGTTTGGATTTCGCGGAGGAGAGACTCCCGTTCCGCGAGCCACTGGGATTCCTGGCGGAGCCACCGCTGTTCCTCCCGCAGCCACCGCTGCTCCTCGCGGAGCCACCGGGCCTCTTCTCTCTCGTAATCGGAGGACGAAGAGGAGGAGAGAGAAGTGCAAATGAGAGGTCTGGAGAGAGAGTGGTTGGAGGAGGGTTTGGAGATTGGGAATGGGAAGAGACTAGGGTCTTGGAGAAGAGGTCTGCGGAAGAGAGTGGAGTTGTAAGTGAGAGGTAGAGAGAGAGACATGAGAGAGAAGAGAGAGAGAAGCAGCTGGTGTGAGAGTGGAAAGTGGATTTTCTCTGAATTGATATTGTTGGGATTCAGTTGGAATTTGAACCACACAAATGGGTAATATATGTGGCGGGAAGCTATACTACGCTGGCTTGCGGCGCTATAGTGCGCCAAGGCTGATTTGTTGAAGGGAAAGTGTTGGAAACATGAAAACAAAACATGAATGAGTGAGGTTCACCCGCTACACTGTTATCTGTCATTTGTGCGATTGTCTATTTTGAAAGCGTACAGGGAGAATCTCAACCATTGGATGCACAGTGTGCCAGGTGAATCTCACTCATTAGATGCACCTTCATGTCCCATTTCATGTTTTGTTTTCATGTATTGTACCCAGGGACGGAGCCAGAAATTTCACTACGCATGGGCGAATTTTTTTTCTAAAATACTTTGCAGGGGCGAGACTATATAATTCATAGGAAAATTTATTTTTTTCTATATAATACTAGAGGATTTTTTTCTCCCTTGCAGGGGCGATTGCCCCTACTGACCCTCCTCTGGCTCCATCCCTGATTGTACCATTCCTCTTTGTTGAATTCCCTCAATTTCCATGGAGAGTTTTTCTTTTTCCCTATTTTTTACAAATGGATATCTGAGTCTGTTTGTGCACATCTCGACTAATTTCGGGACCCTAAAACTAACGACTGAGCATACCCCAATAGCCCCAAGATTTGAAATATGAGGTCATGGAAAAGCACTTATAACTTTGACACCGCCACGTGATGCCGTATGTTAGGCCACAATGAAAACAAGAACTCGAGAAAAAAAATTTGTAAACTAGTTTGTAGTTCATGTTTAAAAAAATTAAATAAACATTTTTATTTTAACTAGAACACTTGGCAAATGATTGAGAAATGTGTGATTTTGATTGGGATGGTGCACCTAAATTATGTTGATTTTCCCAAAACCAATATCTCGTTTTTAAAAAAAAAAATTTAAAAAAAATCAGAACATGTCCACCAATTCCCACCGATAGTTTGCAAAGGAAACATTGATTGATTTTTTTTTTTTTTAATCTTAAAATAATAAATTTAATTTGCTAGAGGCCTACTCTTGAACGGCTAGAAAGGTAGCCAAATTTAGTCAAAACCTTTAACATTTGATAAAATAACAGACTACGAAAAGTGTTCAAGTTTTGAACTTTCAAATATGCCTCACAATCATTTTATCACTCAAATACTTTTAATTAACCTGAAAGTCAGAAGGTAAAAAAAACCCGAAAATTGCAGCCTCCACGGGTCTTTGGTAAATCCACCACCTCCGAGACCGATAAACCTGGCGGTACAGAAGGAGGTGTACAAAAAATGTACACAGCGCGTTCGGGGTCCCACTTTTGGGTCTCACACGAGTGATCTGAACCGTTCATTGTTCTTAAAACATTTTTCCGAGGGAGCCCACAAAAAATCAGCTCAATCGGACAGTTAGAAGTGTTTGAACCAAAGTCCCACCGTTTCAAATCAAAGATCACTCGTGTGGGATCCAAAAGTGGGTCCCCGAACGCGCTGTGTAGATTTTCTGTACACCTCTTTCTGTACCCCAGCAGCGTCCCTCCGAGACTCCTTTTCCATCACACTTAGAATGGAATATTTACACTTGTCATACGAAATGTATTGTGGAAAGGGCTCGGGACATCGTGTAATTTTTCCTCTTTCCATCTCTCTTGATCAATAAGACTGACAATTTGACAAAATAATGTTCTCACATGAGAGCTAGAAATTGAATGATACCTCTTAGGGAAAATTACGAAATGCTCACACACAGTAATCACATCTGATTAGAGAATGTACGAATCATTAGGCAATCAGCTTTTTTTTTTTAAACATTCAATCAACTTGATTTTTAACGTGATTAATATGTTCCATCATTAGGCTATTAGCACAAGATGTACAATCTGCATTAACGAAATGGCCCAAGTGGCTAGAAAACTCCTCGTTTTCAAAATGAATATGCCATAGACACATTTCTACTAGGGTGTCCACGGATCGGATCTGGATCCGATCCGATCCGCTCAGAGTGGATTATGATTTTTAAGATCCGGTACCGAACCGAACATTAACGGATCGGTTACGGATCGGATCGGATCGGATCGGATTTGACAGATTAAGAAGGGTTATTGAGCGGATTGAGCTGATCGAGCGGATCCGATCCGATCCGATCCGGATCCGAAACTGCTAAATAAGAAATTCTCGATCTGGAACTGAACCGAACATTCACGGATGGGTCGACGGACGGATCGGATTTGACAGATTGAGCGGATCGGATGATCTGCTGGACAGCCCTAAATTTTCTAGAAACAAATCCGAGCATGGTTTTTACAAACATTCAATTCCTGTGAAACCCACGATGCACATGGAGGTGGAGCCACATTTAATGTCCAATACATCTGTGATCGAACTTGTGTCCGTAAATCGAAATTGTTTTCTTTTCATGCATATAACAATTTTGCATTAAGAAAATAATCATAATGACAACTGACAACTGAGTCTGAAAGCGTTCAATGCAAACAAGTCTCACACCACATCCTCAGGACCCACCCATGTGTCGGTTTTTTTTTTTTTTTTTTACTTTTAAAAAATGTAATCCCACTATTTTGAACATTATTACTGCAGGGAGTGCCACTCTCAAATTTATTTTGACAAAATAAACAGACCAAACACAAAATACAGAACAATTATTAACAGTATCAGCAAATCTAGGCGTTGAGAGGAACAAGGCGTCTGTAATTTGAACTCATTTCCAGTACCCCACAGCTCAACCCCATGCACAATATCAAGGCTACTTAACATGCTTACATGAACACCGTGATCAACGGCGGCGACGATTGCAATTATTACTTTTCCTCATTCAGTATTTTGTACTCGGATACAAAACTAAAAACCAATAAACAAAAAAAAAAAAAAAATTCTATCATCAACCCACGAGATACACATAATAACTGAATAGCCTTGGCTCCCACTTGTTTCCCTACCCTCCAAATCGGTCCAGTTACCGCAGTTTACCAATACAATAAGTAGAATGAAGTTTTACTATATATCTGATTCCCTGTTCACCCAGCAAAAGAATCCCCCAAAAAAGAAGACAACTGGTTAACGCATTACGAAACACAGAAAATGTTGAAAGAGGTTTCAAAGGGAAGATGTGACAGAAACCTGGAATACATCGAAGTAGAAAATATCCTCCTTGTAATTCTCAGTCGAGCTTGACGTTGGAAGATAGAAGGGTGTCCCTTGTGATTGGCATGTTCATAAGGAAGTAAATCTGCATGGAAACATCAAAGACACCACCAAAACCAATAGTTATATAGTAAATAAGCCATTCTTCAGGCAAATCAAAATATCATTCGTGTTAACGTATCAGGGAGGCGCATCAATGAGACAATGACCTAGCTAAATCATATTAAGTATGAACTCTTTTAAAAGATTTGTAGGTACTTTAAGTTTGAATCTAAGTTTTCAAACATAAACATTCTATCTCCATGTCAGCATTCTGTGGTTCTTGGAATATATACAGGAACGCAAAATTTAGCATCGTTCATGTGAAAAGAGGACACGGTAATTATTAGCCTTCATGAGAAAACAAAACTGAAAAGTTTCAGCCGCAACAGTTTCGACGGCAATTGCATTTCCAAAACAATCACATAAAATGTTGACCAAATGAAGAATGATTAGGAGCATAGCATCATTAGATTAAAGGAAACCATAGAATCTCTTGTATTATTAAATCACAAAGCTCCATAATAAGACCCAAGCTTTCCTACTACTTTCCTCTACAAATGCCAAGTGAGAAAGAAAATATACAAGTCTAAACTAAAAGGATTCGTATGAAGGCCTTGACGGGAAGCCACCATCTTTCCAAATCTATTTCCATGACACATGGAAAACACAGCTATTGATGGACTCTGAGATGACATGTCAAGCCAAAAGTCTGCTCCCTAGGGCTAGTTACCATTAAACTGACGTACTTCGAGGACTGGACTAGACTAGGTTTAGAGTTAGCTGTTGCATCTTTTCCACAAAGCAGCTACCCTCAAACTCCAACCAAATTCTCCTTCTTAGCACCCAGAGTTTTTTACCATCAAAGAAGAATCATGCATAACGTCTGCAATTGAGACTTGCGAAGCAGGATATACTACTTCAGATGAAACTTACACCATTTGGTCACTATGGAGACAGGGCATTCAAATCTCAAACAACTCCTACAGCTTAAACAGGAAGGCAGTCGGGAAAAGAAGAATAGATCTCTAGCCACCCAAACTCTAACACAAAGCCATTGGCTAAAACCCCACCAAGTATGCCACCCATCCAACAAAAGCATTCAGGGGCAAAGAAAAAATCCTTTCATGCAAGAGAAGAATTTGATAGATCTATGTAGCACCGATACGGACACGCGACACAATCCCAACACTCCGACACCCAAATTTTGAAAAATTGGACAGCATGACACATTGGGGGACATGTTTGAAGAAGTATCTATGCATAGCATGCAATTATACAAATAACAAGTGAAGAAATGTCGAGGTCGGCAGGTGAAACGATGGGGGATAACTTCATCGTCGAGAGGGAAATACCACGGATCACCCGCCAAGGCCCCTAAGTTAGCTTGGAAGGCTAGGGGTTATAGTTGACATCAATTCAGCATTTCGAACATCTCTAATTCAAAGCTGAACATGAAACTTTAGTTTCACTTCGGCTTCTTTATGGAAGATGGGAAAAGGCTCTAATTGAAAATATGGAACACCTTATAAAAAAAAGGGACATGGCAATTCTCAAAAAATGGGGACAAGAACACAGCGGTGGACACGACAATACAGTTTAGTAATTTTTTTAGTTGTCCAACCATATATTATAGTAACAACTAAATACAAAGGTTAGAACTCCTATCGAATATCTGGTGCAATAACAACAGACGGCGTATGCCAATCCACATACACCTAGGTTTTATAGTACAAGTTTGGCCTAATACTTTCTAAGTTCAAAATAATTTACCCCAAAAAAGCTTTAAAAAAATATAAAAATCACCTTGCCGTGTCCGCCAGCCCCTGGCATGTCCCACCATAAGAAATATTAGCCTTTAAGGACACGACACGCGGCGTGTACCGTAGAGCCTCTGCGTGGCCCTAACGTGTCACGTGTCCCCAGCGTGTCCGCACGGATACAACAATCTCTAGGAGCGTCGGTGATTCATGCCTTCATAGCTTCCATCATTTATGTGTCTTCATAATCAATAAACCCTCATTCGTCGTACAAAAAGTAAGACTTCCGGAAGTTTTACTAGAGTTTACTAGTGAGTATCTAGAGCATTCTTTAGTGTCCCGAGAGTGGTCAAATGAACATCATAAAAAAATAGGGCACTTCAGATTTGAATGATGGACATGTGCCAAAGAGTGTTGGTGTCCAATTTCCGACAAGTGTCCGACACAAGTATGCGACCTCTGATGAAGTGTCATCAGTTATGCAAGCGCAACAGTTTTCATATCACTTATGTCCGACTTAACCCATAACCAAGTCTTTCTAGAACAAACTTATTTGCAACTATATCTCAGAGTCTCAGACTCACTATTATCACTATTATTTGGTTATTACTACCATTATTGTTGTCACTGTCGTCATCATTCCCCCTTTTCTATGGAACCCCCAAGTCCTATGTTACTTGGACTCGGGTATGGGTGTCGGGTGTGGGTACGTATCTAGGTGTCGGATTCAACTATTTCTCATTTCAAGGACACGGGGACACGGCAAAATATTCAAATTTGTTTCTATTTTTTATGTATTTTCTTGTGTAAAATGGTGCTTTAAGGTTCTATAGCCCATTTCATGGATGATAAGAGAGGTTTATGCATACTTCCATGATAAACTCGAATTACAATTAGGTTTTCTATAGAAGTGTCTTACTAAACTTATCGGACACATATCCCACACCCTTATCCGAGTGTCGAGTGTCCGACACGGGTACTTTATACCATTACGAGAGTCCGCGTAACATAGCCCAAGTCCTTTCACTTTATAACAAAGCTTGAAAACAATAATAGAAAGGCTTCCAGAACAGAAAACCTGAAGCCATAATATGTCACTGCAATTGAACTTTAGATGTTAATGGGATTTCCTTGAAGCAGCGGAACTTAAAAACTACTGTTCCTTGCTGCCTGGAACGAGTTAGGGAATGGTGCGGGCCTCTAAAGAAGAAATCCAATATTTGAACTTCATTATTCATGATAAGCAACCATGTTTAATGTGAAAAAGTCTAAAAAGAATACATATTAAGAATCAAGTTTCCAAATAGTTCTAGAGGGCCCCAAATGCCGGTCTCCAGCATGACATGGAGGCAACCTGGTAGTAAGTCAAGAGAACTTGGGAGCTCGCCAGCAGGTGGGACGACCTAGCACAAGGTAGTAATACACAAAATGTGGTAGCCAGTTCACCTACACATAGTCGTGGACTCGTGGTACATGCCTAGAATGCCGAGACTCAAAAGAAACAAAAGGGTCTAGGCAAAGTTCAGATAGTTATTCTTTTTATATGATAGATGGTGGTTGATATATAATAATACCTTTGAATTGAAACATGAATAACTTCTGTTAACAATTTATTGACAAAAGGAACGTGTAATAACTTGTTAAATTGTTAATGCAAGCCTTTCTGATACTTTTGTTATAATTAAAGCCTTATTTTTGTATTTTTCCCCACTCACAACTAGTACATAGTGAGTACACACAGGTTTTCCCAACGTGCTTGAATGTGTAATATTCTCAATTTTTTGAAAATGTGCCTGTCTGTATTGTGTCACGTTTTCGTGTCGGGTTCCCATAGTCCATGACTAACTATGATGTCATTGGAGAAAAAGTAATTATCATCTCAGCACATGCACTAAGCTAACCATCTGAGGGTATTTTCCAGGAAGGGGAGAGAAGGGGACATGGGGCTCAGGGACCCAAACCCTAACTTGCTCGCCAAGTACAAATCCCTCTTTAAATAGTACAATCCCTAAAGAATCACTCCTACAATCTTCTTGTTACTCTTCCCCTCATTGTCTTCAGTCAATTGATCATTGGACTACCCTCTGGCCACCCTTGGCCTATCGGCCCTAACTGTGTTCTGTTAGTGCAGGGAACCCTGAGTAGCAGGCTAACAAGCTCATCACCGAAACCAAACCCATTCTACCACTTCCAAGGTTCAAGTCAGTTCCTCCCAATAACCGAATTCCACCGCTTACAAGAGAGAAAAATGAAGTCAACTATCTAAGACTAGAGTTGTTTTCAGGCAGCTATTAATTCACCAGCTCTAACAGGCAAAGGGAAGTAGAATATTCAAATCTAGAGGCATTTATGGCAGCTATTAAATCCCAAATGATTTTAGAGGGATAGAGAATAGTGAACTCGAATAATAAAGTCCATAGTTGTTTTACAGACGGCTATTAACACCATGGACATGTCAGGTGCTATTGCAATGTATTCTACTCCAAGTTATCCATAGGTCGGTCACCGTGACGGGATAGTATGAATTTGATTAATGCTACCGGCCACTTTTGAGATCCAGAGATTCATGTTGGAGGCATCAAATAAAAAGGAAAGCTATTAAAGCAGGTTGTCACGCCGAATGAGAAAAGACATTGCAGACTAATATTTACAATGAGATCATTTGCACCCTAAGAAAGTAACAGTGAAATCTGTTGTCCTGAAACTATAAAAATACTCTAGTGTCCTAGTAAATGTCGACAATGTACTTTTAACAAGAGAACTATTAACCAATCCACAGAGAAGCACTATTTCAAACTCCTTGTTGCATGCAGATGGGCTTTGCCAAGTTTATAATTGATGAAAACCTGATATAAGGACAAAAATTAGTTAACCTGGTTTGATAGCAACTCACCCCCATAATGGTGGCAACTAGAAGAATGATTCCTGTAAACCAAGCTAGGGTCCGCCTAACCAACAGTACTTCAGCAACAATGGTTGAATTTGGTGAGCCCGTTGTTTCCTCCAGCCAACGAGCAGAGGTATGAGAAGTAAACATGACATTCAACACTGTTTCTGACTCTTGAGAAGGTGTTCCATTAGATAAGATGACTCCCACAATTTTTCCTGCTCAATCAAATTATGCAGTTGGATTAACATTGAGACAGGATTCATATATTTACCAACGAACTAAGCAAACAGCTCGTAGAAAGTCCAATAGGTTGATATATATTCTCTAAAAACTCCAAATAACACCATTCATTAATGACAACGTGTTGCTGACGTGAAATATATTTCAAGTTGTAAGGGCTAATGTCAAAAGGACTCTTTTAAATTTAGTAAACCAGTGTTGTCACTTGACACTTGAATAAGGGTCCAGCATGTGTAGTTGGACATTTCCTAGCAAGCATCTGTTGTACTCTGATTTCGAATACAACTATGTATAAAGCTTGCAAATGATGCATGCAAGACTCTGTGCCTTTCTTTACTCAGTCGTGCATGTCTTAGCGTCCTTGGGTGGGACTTAGATGAATATGACAGACGGACATAAATCCACACCTGACCCCCTCTGAGTCTGTAAACCAGTTCACCTTAAAAAATAACTAGTTTTTAGCATGTATAGAGAAGCAATACACACCCACATATAGCCTAAACTGTCAGTAAAGAACTTCTGAAAAATTTCTGAGGGAAGAGAGCAGCTAAAGATCAAGTCAAAGCTTCTAGAACTATTTAAAATTGACCTTTGTACATGGATTGTAAGGAGTCAAATATCTTTGAAATTGAAGTAAAGAGCAATTCCACTCCTTGCTTGGCAACACCTTCGGTTTCATACTCCTCTTCCAGAACCTGCAAATGTATTCATTAGATTGATGAATGAAGCAATAGTATCCAATCACAAAATAAGAATTCAATAAAAAACTGTACCACCTTAATGCCATCAAAACTTCCTGTAAGTAACTCTGCCGGTTTTTTCATACTTCCATACAAATCTTGATGCATATCCATTGCCCTTCGAATATTACGGATGAGAGACACA